>JARQAC010000030.1:2913107-3513107 GCA_036172945.1 Meloidogyne incognita | reverse complement strand
GTAGCAATTGTTTGCATTGCTCGTTGGCGACTTTCAGCATCCAATAACCTCGAATCGCAAGCCATCTGAACAAGAGATTGGACGTGAATACCAGACTGCCAACTTAAAAGCCTCCAAACTATTGTTGGGACGTAGAAAAGAAGGGCTTTTAGAGCTAAAACAAAGGGGACCTAAAATCAGAAAAAAATCAGAATTTTTTAATCAGAAAAATCAGAATTAATCAGAATTTTTTCTCTTACCCATTGGTAATAGCCAATTTGACGTTGCTCCCGTTCTGAAAGTATTTTTGGAATGTAGTCGTTTAACGGCAAAAAATAGGTGCTCTAAAATAATAATTTTAATAATAAATTTAATTTAAAAAATATTAAATTTACCTGAACAAAACAATAATTTTCTGTATATTGCTCCATAGGTTCTGTAAAAGTGGCTGGGACCCAGCATTGAATAGGGGCACCGAGGTATTCCTTTGTTGAGACCAGAATTGCAAAAACTTAAGAATTAAGGCTTAGCTCAAGATTACAAATTTGATATTTATTAAAACTTGATTTATTACAAACTTTAAACAATTAAAAAAATAAACTTTAAACAAAAACTTAATTTAAAACTTGATTAAATAAACTTGTTTCAAAACTTGTTTTAGAAACTTATATGAGACTTGTTTTAATTAAACTTGTTTCTAATAAACTTAAACTTATTTTAAATAAACATGTTTCTAATAAACATTAACTTGTTTTTAACAAACTTGTTTTAACTTGTTTTAATTTTTTATAAAGAATGTTTTTAAAAACTTATTATAAAACTTGTTTTCGAAAACTTGTTTTTAATAAACTTGTTTTTTAAAAATAAACTTGCCAATAATTATAGCAGTTGTATAATAATAATTGAGCTTATCAATAATATCATCATCAACGTGAAATTGTATAGATTTTACAGCACTAGCAAAATAATAGAGAAGCATGCCACTTCGAGCTCCTTTCGCCAGTGTTGCTTGTTATATTTATAGGAGATTTTTATTTAAACAAAAATATTTATTTGGGAAAGACCTTTAAAAATTAATTATTTTTTATTCAATTTTTGCGTCAAAACTCACATTTAAAAATTATTTTTAGGCAGGTTTTATTTCAAAATAAACAAGAAAGGTTGTTATAATAATAATGGTTTGTGCCTCATATTATGATCTTTTTTTAATAAATTTTTATTTTTTATTTGCGTGCAGAAAATAAATGTTTTTAGTAATTAATAATAACTATTTCTTTTATTTAATAAAATAAGCAAACTATAAAATACATTAATTAAAAGATTACAAACTTGAGAAAATAAATAAACTTAAATTAAAGTTTAGCTAAAGATTACAAACTTGGAACAAATTGTTTGTCACCAAAAACAAGTTTTAAAAATCAAAACTTTTTTAGAAACTTAAAAAAAGTTTTTACAAAATTATAAACTTGAAAAATAAATAAACTTTAATTAAAACAGTTAAAGCTAACAACTTGAAAAAACAAGTTTTAAAGATTAAAACTTGTTTAGAAACTTAAAACTTATGGAATAATTCAAGTTTATCAGGTTTTCAAGTTTAATTTATTAAATAAGTTAAGATTGTGTTTGCTTCAAGTTTATTTTCTAAGGTTTATTATTCTTGGATTTATTCTATAAGTACAACATATTTAAACAGATGTTAGGGAAGGGATGTTAAGGCATGCTATATATTGCTGCTCTTGACCGAACGATGGAATAATGGGAGGGCATTTGAGCGATGGATGTGTGCATTTGTGGAGATGGATAAATATAAAGAGCAGCAAGGGAATAACTAAAAAAATAGCAAAAAGGAGAAACAACAAAATGGCCAAGTGCAAGGGACAGGAAACCAGGCAAAAAATGTTTGGAAATGAAAAAAGGGAAGGAAAAGCAATGAAAGGCATATTTTTGTTGAGGATATAGCAAAAGACTTTGGAGGTACCTTTGTCCAGGAAATGGAAGAGCTAAAGGGGAACAAGCCTTTGGCCATCGACGTAAAGGCTATATGAGGGGTGGCCATTATAACAAACGTGAAAATAAATTGGAAGGAAAGAGAAATTAGCTGGTTAATAAATGATGGATTTTTGAAGAGATCAGTCTTTTCTTTAATTTTAGTTCATGAGAAAGTAAAGCAGAGGGGGGAACTAATAATTAAGTTTTAGTTAAATGAAGGAAAAAATCCAGAAATCGTTTAAAAATATTTTTAAGGAAATTACAAGATAAAGAGGGCTAAAAGAGGTAACTAAAAAGCATAATATTTAAGTGAAGGCATATGCCAAAAATAGTAGAAAAATATTCAATATTTCAAGTATTTGTTTAAGATTATGCAAGAGAAAAAAATAAAATTAAAATATAAACCTTAAAAATTACAAATTGTAAAATAAGTTTTATGAGAAATTACAAATTGTAAAATTCAAGTTTTGTAAAAAATGCTTAATTTGTTTATTAAAAGTACAAACTTGAAATTAAAAATATCCAACTTGAAGCAAAAATAAATATAACTTTTTTCCTTTTTCCGTTGAGGACAATATTTTTTAAAAAGCCCCTGCAGAGAAAAAAAACCTTTTTTTAATTGCAGCTTTGTTTGGGTATATAGTCGCGAGATTTTTTAAAGTATATAGAAAATTGTTATTATTATTAGCTATTTGTTTGTGGGTATTTTTAATAATAATAATATAGTACTCCTCTTCTCTCACGCTTTCACAAGTTGGGGGGGGGAGGGTTGAAGTTGGTCATTAGAAAATCCCACACACACAAAAAAAATTTTTAATAATAATAATAGAAAATATTGGAATTATATAAGGAAATGAAAAATTAGGAGGAATTTATTCTTAAAAATTTTTGGAGAAAAAATTTATTTTATAATTCTAAAAAAAGTTGATTTACTTTGCTTCTAGTTAGTCAAGTTTATTTTTATGTTTGCAATGAACAAGTTTATTTTAAATTAAACATTCTTGTTAAGTTTGCAATATTGTAAAGTTTATTTTTTCTCTTCAAGTTGGTAAAGTTTATTTTTAAGTTTGCGATTTTTAAATAAGCATGTTTGTAATAAAGTTTTAACAAGTTTTTACAATTTGTACTTTTATTAAACAAGTTGTTTGTCTAAAATTATTTTACAATTTGTAATTTAAAAAAAATCCATGAAATAAAAGGTTTAAACAAGCAATAATAAATACTCCTTTTCTAATGCTTGACAAAGCATAAAATATTTTTTAAAGAAAAAATAAAATATTTTTAAGTTTATGAAAATGACGGCAAAAAATATTGTCAAATAAATAAATAAATTTTTATTTTTATAAAAATTCATTAAAAAAGCTTTTATTTTTATAAGAGGACAAAATTCGATAAATGACAGCGGATAAATTTGTAAAAAAAGTTTAGGTTATGTGTGTTTTTGGGTGTGTGGCTGGCATATTTTCCCTAAGGAAAGAAAAAAAGGGGAAAATAAAAAAAGTTGAAAAAAGGAATATATTATGTGGATGGAAGGTTCAAGAGGTAAAAGGAACTTATTGAGGACTGACAGACTTGAAAAAAGAATTTTTTTGAATGTGAGGGTCGCGTCGGTGACGGCAGAATTTATTGAAAAAGGGGAGGGGTTATCGCAACTGACTTGAATTTTTTATATCTTTTGATTAAATAAAGCTATAAATTTTATTTTTATGTCAAAAGATAGAGGAGATGTGTTCTATAAAATTAATTTAAAAAAAAGATTTTTACCAGCTAGTTTCAAAAAGATTTTAATTTTTAAAAAATTTGGTCGAAATAGTTAGAAAAATGCAAATTGAAGCTTAAAACTTTTTTAAGTTTAATTAAAATCAAGTTTGTAATTAATTATAAACTTAAATTAAAATAAATTCCGCCTGCTTCAAGTTTATTTTTTGATCAAGTTTTAGACAAGGTTTATTTAATTTAAAAAAGTTTATTTAAATAAAGTTGCGAATTTTTAGTTTATTTCACTAAAAAGTAAATTTCCGCCTGTTTCAGTTTCCCTTTTTCTTTTTTATATTTTATGCTATTTTTGCCCCAACAAATTCCCAAAGGTATATATGAGGTTAACTGCAGCTTTTTTTCATTTTTTCTAAAAAACAAAAAAATAATAACAAAAGGTTTTTTGACTTTTTTGTTTGTTTCAGTTTCATTGTTGTCCAAAAATGTGAAAAAAAAATTTTTGTTTCTTGGAACTAAAAATTAAATTAAAAATCCTCCTAAAAATCCTTCTTTAATAAAATATTTTTTGAAAGTAAAAAAAAGTTGAAGATCAATCACACTAAGGATTCCTTCATTTTTGCACAAAATGTGTGGTTTAAAAGAGAGATTTATTATTATTTATATTTTTCAAAAAAAGATACAATTGGCTCAAATTTCATTCATTTATTGAGTTTTTATTGATGAAAAAAGCTCAAATATTGGGTTTAGAAGAGTTGAGGTTTTTTTAAAATATTTTTATATCAACAAAGAAATAAAATTTTATTAAAATAAATTAATGCCAAAAATAATATACTTTCAACTGACATATGTCCAAAAATCAAATGTAATAACATGAGTAGCGCAACTTACTCTATGCTCTCTACCTCCTTTCTTTGTAATTAAAAATTCCGGAAAAATCAGAATTTTCCTTTTGTGTGATTATTTCCGGAAAGTTTCTGTTAGAATAATTTTTATTTTTGTTTGTGTTTTCCGGAAAGATGTATGTATTTTTAATTCTATAAGCTTTCCGGAAATTAAATGAATATTTATTTTTGTGTTTTCCGGAAATTTTTTGAATAGAATACTTATTTCCGGAAAAATCAGAATATTTATTTTTAAGTGTTTTCCGGAATTTTATTTTAGTTTACTCAGCAAATTAAGTAAAAACACAAGTAAAAATTAAAATAAATTCTAGAAGAAAAAAATACAAATTTGTAAAGTAAATTACTAGTATCGTTTAGTAGCTAATTTTGTGAGTAAAAACAATTTAAAAAGAAAATGCGCTATTTAAATGAAAATAAAAAGAAGAAGACTATGTTGATGAAAGCATTTAGTTTAGTAGAAGAAGAAAATTGAAAATGTATGGAA
The DNA here is from genome assembly GCA_036172945.1 of Meloidogyne incognita. Taxonomy (NCBI): domain Eukaryota; kingdom Metazoa; phylum Nematoda; class Chromadorea; order Rhabditida; family Meloidogynidae; genus Meloidogyne; species Meloidogyne incognita. The sequence continues at coordinate 3,508,037 of JARQAC010000030.1, read as the reverse complement.
AAATAAAAATTAAAATAAATTTTTGTTTCATTTTATATTTTTTTAAAACAAATTTGGGGTCTTGAAAATTGAATTTGTTTTGGGTATTTTAGCTAAAAATATAAAATTTGGTATTATTGGAAAATAAAAATAAATAAACTTATCGGAAGGTATCTGTTTGTCAGGCTAAATGTGTTTTCCATTATGTCAGAATAATTTTGTGTTTTTTTGTGTTTCTTGTGTGCTTTCCGGAAAATATTTTTTATATCTAGTTAATTGATAAAACACAGTTATTTTTAATATAATTGTGTTTTCCGGAAAACTTTTTGTATTTTTGTATTTATTTAAATATTTAGGCAATATTTCTTCTCCAAATACACTGAGGTGTCTAAATTAATTATTTTTCTTATTTTTAAATTTTTTTAACTACCTGTAAATTAACCAAATCTGGCGGAAGTTGCATATCATTCTATTAAAAAAATAAATTGTTGAAATATTTTTAATTTAAAGAAAAATAAAAATTACATAAGGTAAATAAATGTGCGAAAGTGGAATATTTCTAGGAATGGAGAAAATCTGAAATAAAAATTATTTTTTTAAATCAAAGTTATAATTTAACTAAAATTTAATATTTTAATCAAACAAATATTTAAATAACTTACAGCAAACCAAAACACATCTTTAATATCAAAAGGATCCGGAAAGCGTAAAGTTACCTTAAATTTTTATTTTTTAATTAAAATTTTTTTATAATTTTACAGTTTCGTTGTGATATTCCCTTAAAGAATCGCAATTGAAGCTTTTATTTGTTCTAAAAAATTAAAAAATATTTTTAAAATGTTTTACAAACTTGTCAAATATAGGAACAATATGTCCCTTAGCATTAGGCATAATTTCTTTCCCAACCATAAACCAAGCTGGAAGGTTATCAGAAAGAAAGGTAAATTCAGTTACTTCAATTGTTTTTGTATCCAATACCTTTATAAAATAAATAAACTTGAAAATATTTATTTTGTGTTTTATTTTTAGGGAAAATACAAATAAACTTGTTCTAAATAAACTTGTAAACTTAAGTAATTAATTAACTAAACTTAAGTACTTAAGTTTCATCAAGTTTTACAAAAAGTTGTATTCAAGTTTTACAACTTTAAAATAAACTTGAAAATAATTCTGATTTTTATTCTGATTTATTTTTACAACTTTAAAATAAACGTGAACAAGTTTGAATGTTTATTTTCAAGGTTATTTTAAAGTTGGAAAAAATTGACCAGAATAAAAATCAGAATCATTTTTATTTACCATTATAGGACCAGACTGTAACATTTTAACTCCATTAATTCCAATAGCTGGAGAAGGAAATGCTCTAATCTGGACAATTGAAGGTATTTGAAGCCCTTTGGGTATCAAAACAACAGCTAATGCCTCTTTATTTTCTTCGTGCTCCCAAACTGCTAACCAATCTAATAATTTTGTTAATCTCTCTGGAGGTAATGTTAAAAGTAAAGTTTGTTGGTATTGAGTTGATTTTAGATTTTTTATTATTTTTTCTTCATTTGGTGAAGCAACGTTGTCATTTTTAATAAAACTTGAAGCAAAGCTTTGATTTTCAAAGCTTCCACTTTTTGCTTCTAAATTAACTGGCAAAATTGTAAAATTATTTAAAATTATTTTTTCTTCTAATTTATTTTCTTTAAATTCTATGTCATCTTGTTGAGTATCATAACTAACTAATCTTGTAAAATTATCATTATCTTCTTCAGTTATATTATCAAAAATTTCATTATATAAATTTCTTCTATCCCTTTTTGTGCTATTTGAGGTTATATTGGCTAAAAAAGTTTTTTAAGAAAATTTGATTCAAGTTTATTTATTTTACTTTAAGTTTACAAACTTGAATCAAGTTTATTTTAAGGTTTGATTTTTGTCAAGTTTACAAATTATTTCAAGTTTATTTATTTATTTTAAAGTTTATTATTTCACTACTTATATTTTTAAGTTTATAATTTTGTTCAAGTTTCAAGTTTGCTTCAAGTTTATTTATTTTCCCCTACCTGCTATTATTATTTTTTCATCCTCCTCCTCATCTTCTTCTTCACGTTCTGCTAATAAATTAAAATTTTGATTTTTATTTTTGATCGCAGAAACTTTTTCGCTTCCATTTTTATTTTTATCAAGAGTTTCAGGTTGTAAAGTATTAGAAAATATCTTTGCTTCAATCTAAAACAATTAAAAAATTTTATTAAAAAATATTTTTAATTACCTCAATAATTTTTCCATTAAATATATTTAATTCAATCGGAATTGCTTCAACAATAAATCCATTTTTGGAAGGAAATAAATCTAAAGCAGCATTTCCTGTGGGTTTTGAAGGCCCACCCCAAAATGTTACATTTTCTTTAATTTAAATATAAAAATAAAAAATTCAAAAATCATTACCAGATAGTGATAACGGTATAAAATTAAATTTTGTTATCAATAGATGCCTTTCATCCACTGCCCATAATGCACCAGCAATGTTATGCGAAGCAGGGCTATCTGTCTAATAATAAACTTGAAACTTGCTTCTATTTGTATTAAATAAACTTATTTAAAATAAACTTGTATATAAGTTATAAACGTCATTAAAATAAACTTGTTTTACAATTAAGTTTTGTATTAAATAAACTTTTTTGGTTTTAAGTTTGTTTTTAAAGTTTCTAAGTTTGTAATTTTATTAAATAAACTTAATTAAGTTTGTATTAAATAAACTTGTTTTTAAGTTTAAACTTTATTTTAAATAAACTTGTTAGCTTAAATGTATTAAGTTTTTAAGAATATAAACTTAAGTTTAAGCTTAAACTTTAAATAACATTTAGTATACCTGTTCTACAAAACTACCACAATATTTCCCATAATAAGGAAGCCTTTCTGAAGCAACAAAATTATTGTTATTATTCCAATCATGGCTTGGAGGACTTGTTAAAGGAGAGGATGATGTTGTTACATTCTTATTTATTACTTCATTCAAATTTTCTGAAGAATGTCTAGGCCTGTTTTGCTGTATCCACTCCATTAATTTACTCTCTGCATTTATTAAATGTTGACTTTGTTTTTGTTTTGTTCCAAAAAATGTTTGTTGTTGTTGTTCTTCATAATCAAAAAGAGAATTATCTATATTTGTTTTGTTAAGTTCAGAAATTGTTTCATTAGCAGTTGTAATGTTTTCAGAAGTTAATAGCCTAGTTGTAAAAACAAGTTTATTTTTATATTAGAAAAAAGTTTGTTTTATTTAAATAAGTTTGTTTTTAAATAAACTTGTTTAAAAACAAGTTTATTTTTATATTAGAGAAAAAAGGTTTGTTTGTTGAAAAAACTTGTTTTACAATTGTAAAAACAAGTTTATTTCCAATTAAACTTAAGTTTCTTATATTAAGAAAGTTTATATTTAATTTATTTATTTAAGAAACTGAAGCAAGTTTAGTTACGTTCATTTTTTCTAAATACCTTACTGCCTGTTCAGGATCCAATTCACCGTTAAGTACTGCTGCTGCTAACAATTTTCGTTGTTCAGGTGTGAATCCATTAAATGACGTAATTGTTCCTTTATTTTAAATTAAATTAAAAAATTTTTGTTATTTTACCATTAGAAGCGATTTCCCTAATTTCTTCTCTTTCCAAAAACCTCCCACTATTGCTTCTATTTAACCCCAAAATTTCTTCATCCTCAATTATAACCGCCGAGGGTATTAAGGATTTATTCCCAGCCAAAAATGCAGAGATTGCATTATTTTGTAATTGTGGTTGTTTCTGTAAAGAGGCTGTTGCTAATGCTGAACTTGTTAATTTTGAAGCTTGGCTTCCTCCTCCCCCAGTTATTGCATTCATTAAAGTTGACAGAATTTCTTTATTTCCATTTGACATTTGAAGCAAATTTCTTGTTAAAGTTGTTATCTGTTCTAATGTAGACCCCTGAGTGAGCATTTGAAGAAGAGGATTTGGGGTAGCTGATTGACCTACTGATGCTAATCCTCCTCCATTGCTGAATAAATCGAAGGGAGAACCAGCTAAAGGAGCAGCTGCCATGCGTGGCTTTAACAAAGAAAATTAATTTTTAAAGAATTTCCTCTTAAAAAGCTTACAGAAATAGGCTTATTATTATTTTCTCCTCCACCATTCAAGGGAAATAATTGCCCTAATAATTTTGAAGCAAAATCATTCTGATTATTAGCATCATTTGGTACAATAAAAGGAACTTGGCTCCTTTATAAAAATTAATTTTTTTAATTTTAAATTAATCCAAAACCCTCTCATATTTTCCAAGTTATTACTAGCGATTATGGGAGGCGGAGGTGGTTCTGCAGCAAAAGGAATCATTTGTTTAGTTAATGCAATTCCTTTGTTTAAATTATTTGTTGTTGTTTTAGACGGTGGATTTAGTATTCTCTTAAAAATTCTGATTTTATTTTAATTCTGATTTTATTTTTGTTTATTACAAATTCTGATTTGTTAATGTTTATAGGGGGTAAATAATTCTGTTTTTATTTTTCTAGGGAAAATTCTGGTTTGAATTTAATTCTGATTTTGATTAACTACAAGTTTAAATTTAATTCTGTTTTAACTTCATGTTTTAAATAAATTCTGATTTAATTCCCCAACTAATTAAACTTGCCTTTACTGGGCGCCCATTTTCCCTTTTATAATCCTCATTCTGATTCTGATTTTTATTCCTTCTAATTGGTGGGGGTAAAAACAACGTTATCGGCCTGTTAATTGTGTAATGTTCATCAGAAGACATTGAAAATGTTTCTTTTTCTTTTTTGTTTTTGTTTGGTTTTTTTGTTGTGTTTATTTGTTTGTTATTATTTAATTTTTCATGTTTTTCTTCATTTTTATTATTTTTGTTTTTCCAAGCATATTGTTCTGAAGAGTGGCTTCTTTAAAAATTAAAAAAAAAATTTTTTATTAAATTTTTTCAAAAATTTTATTTTTTAATTTCAACATCCATAAACACAAAAATCCTCTTTTAATCTACATATTAGCTATTATATTTTTGCTCAAAAATTGGATTATTTATTTTTATTTTATAAAAGGATGGATTTGTTTGCTTGTTTGTTTATGTATGTGCTCGACCCAAATCTTTCCCCCTATACAGACACGAATTTTAAAAAATTGGAGAGTTGGTAGTTTAAAATCTTTTTTCTGTTAAAAATGCCAGAAATTGGATAGGTCAATTAATTTTGAATTCCTTCCTATACTCTCCTTTTTATTGGAATATCCAGGGAATGCTATTTTTTGAGGGAGAGTTAGTACCAAAACAAAGACTCCAAACAGAACTTCTAGAGGAAAGGAGAGAATACTTAATTAAAAAGCCTACTTAAAAAGCATTAATTGAGGATTAGGTCTTCGTCTTCTTTGTTGTTCCAAACCTTCTTTATTACCCTCCAACTTCTCCCCCTTCTTTCTCAAAGTCTTCTCCAACACTTGGGGGTATTTTGAAGGTGGAGGGGGAAGGTAAATAATTATTTTTGTTTTATTTATTTCCTCATTATTAATTTCTTCTTTTGGAAATTTTGGAAATTCTTTTTTATTTTCTTTTAATTTATTAAAATTTTCTTCGTCTAATTCAACAGCTCTGTGTTCATCCAATGCTTTTGCTAATAACATTTTTTCATATAATGAAAATGGTAATAAAATATTTGAATTTTGATGTTGATTATTCTTCTCATTTTGTGATTGATCCAAATATTTATTTTCAGTCTTGACTTGAATTAAAAAAAATTTTTTTAGACCTTAGAAAATTCTGGATAGAGGGAGAATTGAGAGATAAATTAAAAAATGACAAAGAATAGTTAACCCCCCTAGAAATCGCAAAGGGCAGTGTGGTCCTACCAGTTAACTACTCGATAATTACACGGTAAATCAAACTTGGTATAAATATTTGAGATAAAACAGAATTGGTTGGATCCCAGCGCTTCCGCGACTTCGAGGGGGTTCAAATTTTTTCTTGTTTCAAAAAAGTTTTCCCCAACCTCTATCAACATCCTGCGCAACAATTAAAACACTAACAAATATCGTAAAAATAATTTTTAAAATTATTAATAAAGAGATTCTTCCAAGTCTTTGTAGTTGTTGAATAAACATAATATTAATAAAAAAATTAATGAAGTTAAAAAAAAATTTTTTTGAGGTTTAAGATTTTTATAAATAAATAGAGATTCTCTAGGTATAAAAATATACAAATAAAAATATTTTCGGATTTGATTATATTTAAAAAAATTTATTTTTGGTTACTTTCTCGCTTGTAAAATCTATTTATTAAACAATTTTATTTTCCCTCACATTTTCACAAAAAAAAATAAATTTAATCTATTGCGCATTGTAAAAAATATTTAATTTCCTTTTTTTATAAAAAAATATCAAAAAGCTAACGCGCACAAAATAATCGAGAATTCTACAAAAATGGACGGCTTTTTAATATTTTTTAACTGGATAAAAATGAGGGGGAGAAAAATTGGTGATGGATGGTAATAAAATTGAAACTGAAAAGAATATTCTATGAAATTTTAAGGGGAAAATATTTTTAAAATTAAAATAATTTTTTGAAAATTTTTCTGAAAAATTAAAAAAAAATTTTTCAATTTTTTAAAAATGATTTTTAACGATTTTTAAAATTTTTCTAAATTATTTTCTCTTTTTTAAAGAAAAAATAATTTTTAAAAAATGGAAGAAAACCAATCAGTTCAATTAACAAAAACACGTAAATTTATTAAATAACGAAAATATATTTTACAGGATTTCCACCGATTTAAATATTTTAGCTTAAAAAAGCGTAGTCACGGTCGATGTAGTATATTTGTATTATTTTATTTGTGCTTCTCTTGTTCCACTTATATTTAGGGGGAAGGTGGGAAAAGGAGAGGGAGGATTTTGATTAAATTTAAAAAATAGAAAAAAAATTTGAAAATTAAGAATAATCGAAAATATTTTTCAAAAAAATTAAAAAAAATATATTCTCAAAAAATGTGTCATTTAAAAAAAGATTATTCATAAAATCGAGAAAATCAAGTAAAGAAAAAATGATTGAGAAAAGGAAAAGAACATTAATAGATGATTAATAAGCCTTTTTAAAAAAGGCTTTAAACAATTGTAATTGTTTCTTCTTTGTTTCATTTAACCAAGCTTTAAGAGAATGAAAAACTTTTGTAAGATTGTAAACTTTATTTTTTATTTTCTGATTTTTCTACAATCAAGTATAGGCTCTAAAAGGTAATGGGGAAAGTTTCCGGAAAATATAAATAAACTTCCGGAAAAAGTTCTTTTTTTGTTTTTCTCATAAAAAAGTTTTCCGGAAAACTTTTCCGGAAAATTATAATATTATTCTTACTTAAGTTACCGTCTTTCTCGAGCACGTCAACCGGAGGTTCGTCTACTCGAAGGGTATAGAAGTCCTTTGGATGAGGGATTCCCTCCTGATTATTATTATGAGAGTGGAGAGAAGTTGCCAAACAATGAGGACGATATTGTTGATGTTGACAATAATAATAATGGGTAGTAATTTTTAACTAAAAAAATATTTTAATTTAAAGTGAAACAAGTTCTTCATCTAATACATTGCCTTTATGTCAAAGAGAATGTTTAGGCAAATTTAGTGAGGCAGCAAAAGCAGCTATACAGTCGAGTAGCAATTTTGAACGTTATAGGGGTGTTTGTCTGTATGTGTATTTTCTTTGTATTATTCTTTCCGGAATTTTTATTTATTTCCGGAATGTTTTGAAAGTTTCCGGAATTTATTTATTGCTAGTTTCCGGAAAGAATTTAATTTCCGGAAAAGTTTTGAAGGTTTCCGGAAAGTCTTTATTTTATTACTAGTTTCCGGAAAGAGTTTCCGGGATTATTTATTACATTCCGGAAGGTTATATTTATTAATTATAGCAACTATAATAACACCGTCCATTGTATGGACAAATTGGAAGGTGAACTATGTACAAATCAAGAAACTTTTCACGTTATTACAAGCGGTAAGTAATATTATTATTAAACAAATTCTCCAATAAAAATCCTTAAGGATTGCGTTATATTTGTATAGAGCAAAGAAAAGCATTTGAAGCCGTTATAGAATGTATTGATGCTCAGACTGATCAAGTTGAGAAGGGTTGGAAAAAGTTTCAGAAAATTTCAAAAAAAAATTTTTCAAGAATGTGAAGGTGTGTGTCATGTAAAAGAAAGGATGGCACACTGGGCAATTCAATCAGGAATTTTAGACAGTTTTATGAAAGGTGCCCTTAGTAGCTTGGCTAATGGTGAAGCTTTTGCTACAAAAATGCTGGGACGGCAGGATCAAGGGTTGGGCATATTAAGTGGGAATGGACTTCATAGAAATGCAGAGGTGAATAAAATATGAGAAAAAATTATTTTAGAAAATTAAAAAAAATTTCTTTAAAGATGTTAAATTCTGTGTTAGAAGGTGCTAAAAGAGCAGCAGCTGAAGCAACAGCAAAAGGAATAAGAATGGCTGCTAAAGCAGTTGCCTCAAAGCAGTCATTACCTCTTGGAGAAGCTGGGGAAGCAGTTGAAGAACAATCTAAGATTGGGGGAATTAATAAAAATTTGATTAATAGACCTCCATTGGTAAAACGATTATCGCCTGAATTTATGCGTGTAAGGAAGAGGATTTTTTTTATTAAAAAAATTTTTTAACAAAATTAAAGGCTGTAGTTCAAGATGGGTGTGAACTTGCCCGTTGTCAGTTAATTTGGTATTAAAAAAATTACAAAAAATTTAAAAAAATTTTCAAGTATTCGAGTTAAATTTGACGCAAAATGTGGAGGTTCTGCAGGAACATTACTTTCTGAAGCATTTGTTAGACCCATTTCTCAAGCACAGGAATTCTTAAGTTATGGCAGTATTGCTCCATTTATGGGGGCATTTTTACCACATCAGTTAACTTTTATAGAAAATTTTTTGAAATTTTTTTAAAAATCCCAGATGTGATTTTATGGTTAAAAAAGAAGTTTTAAATGAGTTTCGAATACCCCCAGAATTGGATGATGCTTTACACAAAAAATATGATATGGCAGAAAATAACATTGATAATTCATTTGGGGAAGGTGATGGAATTATTGTTGAGAAAATGGAAGAACAGGAAATTATAGAAAATACAGAGGAAACAACAGAGAAACATGAAGGTAGATTAATTTTCCGGAGACTATTATTATTCACTTTCCGGAAACTTTTAGTTTACTATTTCTTTGTATTCCCCATTTTATTATATTTTCCGGAAAATTTATTCTAATCTTTCCGGAAAATTTAAGAAATACAACAGTCAACAGAATCTCCTACACAAATAGTAGATGTAAATCAAGGAGGACAAATTCAGGTGATTAACATAGAAAGATCTATCAACTCTATTTGTTAAGGTCGTACCAGAAGAGACTAACAACAACAATAACCAATCTCCCCAACAACCTTTTCAACAAACTCCAAACAATTCTGACTCTTACCCTAATGTTAGCCCTGGAGATCTAAAAAGTGTTGCTCATGTAGTTAGCCGAACAGCTTCGCGGAAAGGGCCAAGAAATTATTAAATGAATTTAAAATTCAAAAAAACAATTTTTTAACCACAAATTGATTTTTAAAAAATAACTCAGGCCCCTAATATTAAAAATAAAAATATATATTAAATATTTACTATAAAAACCACAAATTAGATAGGTATATAAAATGAAAAAAAGCGATAGACAGGCCCTGTAAAATATATAATTAAAAAAAGATATGTCGTTTATTCCCATATTTCCGGGAATTTTTTGAATGTAATTTGTAAATTTTATTTTATCGTTCCGGAATTATATTTTCGAACCGGAAATTTTTATTTAATTTCAGAAGTCTATCTATAGTTTCCGGAATTTTCTATTTCTTATCCGGAAATTTCTATTGAATTAGTTCCCGAAAATTATATTTTCTATCCGGAAATTCCATAGAGTCTATTTTCTATCCGGAAATTTCTATTTTATTTTATTAAAAAAGAAAAAATAAACGACCTTTTTTTCTTTTTCCCTTCTTTAAAAAATAATATATATGTATTATTCACACAAAATTAATCTTTAGTTTTTTTCTTTAAATTTTTTCTTTGTAGTAAAATTTATTTCAGTCATTAATTTATAATTATCAACAATTTGATGCTTGTGCTGGTTGTTGTTGTTGTTGTGTTTGTTGAGCAGAAGAAGAAGAAGAAAAAAGTGTTGTTGTAGAAGGAAGAAAGGCAGCAGCAGAAGATGAGGAGGAAGATGAAGGAGGGGAATTTTCAATATTTACTATTTGTTGTTGTAAATTATTATTATTTGTTTCTATTGGTGATGAAAGTGAAGAAGGAATGGAATTTTGAGGAGATAATTCTAGTAAATGTTGTTGTGGTTGTGGTGATGATGATTGATCAATACGAGAATCAAAACATAAGTCACATACACGAACCTTTAAAAAAGGGAAAGTTTAAAAATAAATATTGAGGAGACTACCTATATTTAATTTTTTAATCTTTAGAAAAATTATTTAATAATTTTTGGTAAAAATTATATTTTTATTATTTTAGTAATACAGCCGGACCTCACTATAAGAATACAACTGATTGTGAGAAAATCAGAAATTAAGGGTAGAATATCTTATTAGAATAAATAAGAGGTATAAGTAGAGGGGTAAATATAGACCCAGTAAAGACAACAAAATTTTTGACTAACAAAAACTGCCAACTACAAAGTCCCAAGTCAGACACCCACATACCCACTCAACAGTATATACGTTCTTATAAAATTTTAAAATTAATTTTGTATACCTTCTTGTCATAACCCAATTCTGGAATAGCAATTTGGTTAGTTGAGCAATTACCACTATAAAGAAAAATTGAAAATAAAAGTTATAATCTAGTAACAAATTTAATATACCAAAATATCCGTCCACAATTTCTGCAATGATGTCGACGACGAACTAGAGTGAATAAACTAAAGAAAAGAAATTTTTAGAAAGTTTTCAAAAAATTTTTAGAAAAATTTTCAAAAAAAAACCTTGAGCAAGCAGTGCATTGTTCACATTCAGAATCAGGAACCCAACGAACACCAACAAAAGTAGGTAAAGGCAAAGTTTCTCTTACTTCCACACCTGTCTCCTCTTCATTTTCAGGAATTGGGGCAGTTTTTCCACTAATCTTTAAAAACAAAATTTTTTTGAAAATTTTTTTCTCGAATTATTTTTTGATTTTTGAAAAATTTTTCCTAAAAAAATCTAAAAATATTTTGTTCCTTATATATATTTTTTTCAAATTCACCTTTTGACTCACCTCATAGACGGGCACAGATTCAACTGGCTGCAAAACCATTTTTAACACTTTTCTTACTTCAGACGAATAATTTGTTTGTAATTGATCAGCAATACCAGCAACACAAACAAATAGGCGATGAATTAAGCTATCAGAATTTCCATAAAGTGAACGGTCACAACATTCAGATCTTTTTGAAAATTTTAAAGAAAATTTTAAAAAGATTAAAAAAAAATACTTTTCTGCATTCAAAGGAATAAGTTGAGAACATCTCGGATTTCTCATAACATAACCTATTCCTGGTTCAGGAAAATCATCTCTTGGATCATATTCATTTGAATTACGCTCAATTAATTTGTGTTGGTCCATTTCAATTTTTGGGCTGTTTATTATACTGTCACATTCTTTAAAAAAAGGGAATATTAAAATATATTAAAATAGTTTAAGAATTAAGGAACCCGAACCTAAAATAAAAATATGTGGAACACAAAACCAAGCAAAAATCAATTTCAGGAACAAAACAAAACCAACTAATTTGCAATGTAAACCAATTTACCGAGATAGAGTTCCACTAAAAACGTATTAAGCTTACATTAGTGTTAGAGTTTGAGCGCCTATGGCGCTCAAATTCTCTCATTAAACTCCGTTTGAGCCGCCAAAGGCAAAAATAACCGGTATTGAGCGACCCTGATAGATATAAACTCAAAATAATAAAAATACGAACAAACCAAATTGTTGTTCAAGTGTTCTAATCGAAGACGGAGGGGTGTATTCATCGCTTCCAGTAACCAATTTAAGTTCCAATTGACAAAGTTCCTCGGCCGAAAGTGTCAACAACAAATTCCTCACAATTATAAGTAATTTATGAAAATGACGGAACATTTCAGAAAAGGCGTCCTTGTCTTTTTTAACGTCTAAAGCTCCATCTGGATAATAAAGAAGGCCCCTAAAATAATTTTTCTAATGAATTTAAAAATTATTTTATAAATATACCAAACAATAGCAAGTCTTGGCAATGCAATAATAACATTTGGATCACAGTCATCAATTTGTTCCCTGTTGATATATCCAACTTTGATTGCTCTAAAATGTTAAAAAAAATGTAAATAAAGGTGTATCAAGAGGTTGGACTTTAAGAAGGCTAAAACGGGAGGAGTGTAAAACTAAAATTATTTGCCCGAATATATGCTCATGCTCTTTGGATACGCTCTTGTTTAAAAATATTTTGGAAGTTTCTGACAGATATAAAGATTGAGATGGCTCTTTTGCCAATCTCGGAAACCAATCATCTCAAACAAATCTTAAATAATCCAAAAAAACCTCGTAAGACAATCAGAAAAAAGGACGGCAACATCAAGCTGTCGATCATATTCTCGAACAGACTTAACAGGCACCATGGCGCTTACATAGCTTAAAAAGAAAATCTTTCAAGTTTTTCACTAAATTTTAAAAAAAACATACGCAAATTCAAATTCAGCAAATAAACGGTCAAAAACTTGTAATTGAGTTCTTATAGAGTCGGGGTAATGGCTAGGATCACGAATTGCTTGCTCCTTTAGTTGATCTCTCAATTTTTCAAGGTGACGAACAAATGTTTTAGCCATAGGGCGAATTGATTCGCTTTCAGCTTCGCGGTCAACCTGAAAGGAAAGAATGAAGATTTTAGGGTAATAGGGTCGTTACCGGGCCCCCTTTATTCTCCCCAAGTTCTTTCCCAGATATATTTAAAATGGTCGAACTTTTTCTTTAATTCCCTCAAAATTGCCTATCTATATTTTGCCTACAACCAACCAAAAAGGATTAATTTTTGGTATTTAAAGAACATGAATAGTGAGAAGAGTATCACTTTCTCAATAAAAAAACTTGAAAATATTTCCCCTCAAATTTTCCCCTAGGTCAAAAATGTCGAAGGTGCCGGTTATCGAAAATTCGAAAAATCGCGTTCTGACAGACTGGTCACTGCCTGACGGGCTAAAATATAAAATAATTACAATATTAGATCCAGCAGCCAAACACTCAGCCCCAAACCACAATTGTCCAGGCAAATTATCATGAACTATCTCATCAGGAAATTTAACTCGATAATCACGACCCGTCCTTTCATTTTCATGTGGAAAACAAATTAAAACCATTTCTGCTAAAAATATTTCAAAATAAATTTTCTAAAAATTTTTAAGAAAAAACAGACATATTATATGAAGAACTCTGTCTTGTGCTTGTCTTAATTTACTAACTAATTGACTACATCGTTCAGGATCTCGCCTACCATCAAAAGAGTCCAATTCTTGAGCAATAATATTTAGAGCATCGTCTGCATAGAAGAATTTGGCTAAAGGACTCCAGTCATCAATACGAGGTTTGTTTAATAAACGCCAAAAACTATGCATTCGTTTCTTTTAGTAAAAAGAATAAAAACTGAAATTTTGAAAAAAAATTAAATTTGATTAAAAATCAATTATTAGGCCCAATAAACCTTAAAAAATTTTTCTAAAAATTTTAATCCCTTTAACGAAAAGACTTAAATGAACATATTCGATTATTCATTTACGGCAAACAAATCGATATATTATTTACAGCTTGTAAAAAAATACAGCCGTAAAAAAAGAGTGAGAATAACGAACAGACAAAATTTGATATTTCGTTATATTCTAAAATTTGGTATTTTGAAAAATTAAGGACAATTGAGTCTCGCCTTTCAGGTCAGATCTGAGATTTAAGTAAATATTTGATGCTTTTTCTTAGTGTTAGCATTTTTTAATTCTTGTACTTAATTTTATTTAAATTAACCTCATTAAAATAATGATTGGTGGATTGTTCGTCTATAATCACAAAGGAGAGGTCCTTATCTCTCGTATTTACCGAGATGATGTTAATCGAAATGCTGTTGATGCTTTTAGAGTTTCTGTTATTCATGCTAGACAACAGGTTTTTTTTCAATTGAAGATTTTTGAACTTTTTTTCCTTTTGTAGATTCGAAGCCCAGTCACAAATTTGGCGCGTACTTCCTTTTTCCATATTAAACGAGGAAATGTTTGGATCTGTGCTGTTACTCGACACAATATTTGTGCTTCAATGGTTTTTGAATTTATGAATAGGTTTGCCGATACAATGCAATCGTATTTTGGAAAATTGAATGAAGAAAATGTTAAAAACAATTTTGTGTTAATTTATGAATTGCTGGACGGTTTGATTTTTTTTAAATTAGACATTAATGTAGGGAAGATCCATTTAATAGGTTTTCACTTTCAATTAAAAGAGGAGAAGCAATCCTGCGATCGCTCACATCTGCGCTAGATCGTATTTGGTGGACTAAAGCGCCTAGCAATAATTCCCAGGAGGGCAAAGGATCGATGCCTGCTCTGGGTCTCTCCTCGATGCCTGCTCGGGACTAAACTTTCATCTCTCTTACTTTAACTTAAAATGATTTATATCTTTTTCAGAAATACTTGACTTTGGTTACCCCCAAAATACAGACCCTGGTGTTCTCAAAACATTTATTACACAACAAGGAGTGCGAACAGCGGTAAAGAGTTTCTAAAATAAATTTTCTAAAATTTATTTATTTCAGACAAAAGAAGAACAAGCTCAAATAACGTCTCAAGTTACTGGACAAATTGGGTGGCGACGTGAAGGCATTAAGTATCGAAGAAATGAATTATTTTTGGATGTTATTGAATATGTAAATTTGTTGATGAGTCAACAAGGTTTTTAGATTTCAATTTTTGTTCAAATTTGAGAGATTTTTTGAAGAAAAAATTTTTTACCCCGAAAGGGTTCGAACCTCCATCATATATTTTATAAAAATACCACTTAACCAAAGGGGGTAAAACGCTTCAAATTTAATTTTCAGGCCAAGTCCTTTCTGCACATGTTGCCGGCAAAGTAGCAATGAAATCTTATTTGAGTGGAATGCCTGAATGTAAATTTGGAATTAATGACAAGTTGACGATTGAAGGGAAGGGGCGAGCTGGAAGTGAAGAACCTAATAAATCGTTAGTTTTATGAGGGTTTTTAAAATTTATTTTTTTGAATTTTTTAAGCCTTCCTATAGTTGAGAGCTTTGCTCTTTGTTAAATTTGAGAAAAGAAATTACTTCACCCCGAAATTGTTCGAACCACCTTCATATATTTAACAAATATACCACTTAACCAAAAGAGCAAAAATGGGGAGCATATCATTTTTTCATTGGAAAAATTTTAAAAAATTTTCAGAAATCGTTCTTCAGTAGCAATAGATGACTGTCAATTCCACCAGTGTGTTAAACTGACCAAATTTGATACAGAACATGCAATAAGTTTTATACCGCCAGATGGGGAATATGAATTGATGAGGTTTTTACTTTCTAAAAATGTCGTAATAGAAGTCGTGGGCATTTATTTTTCAGTGTTATTAGTGGTTTCTAATAGGGTTAGGCTTTTATTGAAGATGGGCTTCTATTATAATATTTACAGTTTTAAAAATTAATTTTCAATCCAAAATTTAAGATATCGAACTACAAAAGACATTCAATTACCTTTTCGAGTTATTCCTCTTGTAAGAGAAGTTTCTCGTAATAAAATGGAAGTGAAGGTTTTTTTTTTAAATTATTTTCAAAAAAATTATTTTTTTTCCAATATTTAGGTAGTCATTAAATCCAACTTTAAACCTTCTCTACTTGCCCAAAAAATTGAAGTTCGTATCCCAACACCACCAAATACTAGTGGAGTTCAACTTATTTGTATGAAAGGAAAGGCTAAATATAAAGCTGGAGAGAACTGTATTTGCTGGAAGTAAGAATTCTTAAATTTTTTTTAGTTATTTTTAAAATTTTTGAAAATTGAGACCTTTTGAAATTTTACCATTTTGAAAAAATTTCAAGATATTTTTTTCTTAATTTTTTTTAGGATCAAACGAATGGGAGGAATGAAAGAATCACAAATTTCTGCTGAAATTGATTTACTCAACACTGGAACTGCTGAAAAGAAAAAGTGGAATCGACCACCTGTTTCTATGAATTTTGAGGTTTTGAAAATTTTTTAAAAATTTTGTGGAAATTAAAAAAAAATTTTTAAAGGTTCCATTTGCTCCGTCTGGTTTGAAAGTTCGTTATTTGAAAGTATTTGAACCAAAATTGGGTTATTCCGACCATGAAGTTGTTAAATGGGTTCGTTATATTGGAAGATCTGGACTTTATGAGACACGTTGTTGAGGGAAATAATTTTTAATTAAGTGAAAAGATGAGACATAATTTCAAGAGAAAATGAGGTGATATATATTTTTAATAATATAATTTTAAAAATAGGTATTAGGGCTATATAATTAAACATTAAAATTTTGATTATTTGCTTGGTGAAATTTTTTTGAAGGAAAAACAATTTTTTTTTCGAGACTTTTAGTTATTTAAAAACTTTTTCCGATATTTCTCATTTAATTTTCAAAAAAAAATTTCCTCTCAAAACTTCATCCATGCATTAATTATAAGATTAAATATATTTTTAATGTTCCCAAAGACATTGTCAAGACATTCCTCTCTCTATCCAATAATTTTTTTTTCTTCATTTTGATAATATATACAACGTTTTTTTGCCAATTTAGCGCCATAAAATAATTTTTTTAATTTCCTTTTTTTGAAAGACAAAATCTTAAAAGTTTTTTTGAAAAAAATTTTAAAAACTTCCAAAATCTTTAAAAACAATTATTTTTTAAAAAAAGAATTCAAAAAGGAACACGAGAACTTCTCCATTTATTTTTTTTTGGGTAAAACAAATAAAAATATTTTTGAAAAAAGGAATGATTCCCGCTGCGTGTAAAATAAAAATAATTATTTAACACGTGTGTGTGTGTGGAGATTTTTAACAGAAAAACTTTTTTTTTAATATTATTGGGATTTTGGGTGATATTTTTATTTTTTCTAATTATAGTAAAAGAAAATTTTTTTTTATTAAATCCTAATCAAACTTAAAAACGTTTTGTTTTGTCTGAAGGGATTTTTTTCTGTTAAGTTTCGTGCGGGGTTGATCCCCAATCTCTTTTTCTTTTCTTTTCCATTTTTTCTGGGTATCTAAAATTTACATATTAGAAAAAATTGGAAAAAATAATTTTCTTTTTTTTTGATTATTATTATGCGCGCCAGCTGTCTTTCTTTATTCTTCTTAAAAATATTTACATATTTTCCCCCTTATAAACAATGTCTAAAAAATCATCCAAAAAATAATAGAAAAAGCTGTTTACATTTTTCTTTCAATATTTTTTGAGATTTTAAGGAGATTGTCCAAAATTATTAAATTTTATTAAGTAGAAAAATATTTTTTAAGAAGATCTTCATCCTTTATTTTATTTATTTTTAAAATAATTTAAAGTTTTTTTCCCAAATTTTTTAACGTGTGACTAATTATCTTTTTTTTCTAACAATAAGTTTATTTTTACAATTTGATTTATTAAGAGAGTAATTGGTATTTTTTGTTTTTCTAAAAAAATATAGTAGTTTGACCAAAAATATTATAGTGTAATAAATTTGATCAAAAAAAAAGAAGCTTAAAGACAAGTGCAGAAAACAATAGGGGGACAAAAAAACCCCAAAAAAATTTTCCGCCAAAAAAATTCACAAAAAATTTTTTCCTCCTTTTAAATTTTTTTATCTTCCTATTTCATCTGCCTTTAAAGCAAAACAATCAAAAATATACGTAATTATTTTTGGGGTATTTTCCTTAAATTCTTTTTCCACTGTAAAAAATAACGACCAATTGTGTGTAAAAATTGGGGGATTAATTTATTAGAAAGGATGGGAGATTAAATAATACACGTCCATCATTTATTTAACTTGTACTAAAATTTTGACCTCAAAGAGAATTCTCCCCATTTTTAATTCTTTTAACCGCTTCCGGTATTTTAATTTAAAAATGAGTTACTCAACTTAACTAATAATGCATAAAATGTTTTCCGGAAAGAAATATTATAAGGAAAATATATTCCGGAAAAGATTATAGAAATTCCGGAAATGATAGAGTGAATTCCGGAAAAGATCTCGGAAAAAATAAAATACATTCCGGAAAAATACATTCCGGAAAAAATTATTGAAAAGACAAAAGAAATTCCGTAAAAAAATTCCTGAAAAGTTTCCGGAAAAAATAACATGTATATTAGTGATGCTCGGGTATCCCGATCCCGACTCCCGACTCGGGAAAATTTCCCGAGTTTTTGGCCTCCCGATCCCGACTCCCGGTGTCAATTCCCGACTAAGTCGGGAAATTTTTACACCCCTAAGAATGGATTTTTCTGACAAAATTATATTTTCATTTATAAAAAATGACGAAATCTGGCCTCTTGGTCTTCCAAAATTCCCAAAATTTTCGCCTGATGTGCTGAAAAGGGAAGATTTTTGGCTTAAGGATCTTCCAAAATCCTCAAAATTTTCGCCTGCGGCGCTGAAAATTGAAGAATCTGTGGAGTCGTAGTATAGAAGATTTCGGTGATTTACTAGGATTATGGTGAATTTGAAGAGATAACGAGGGATTTGCAGTAATAAAGAGAGATATCAATGGATGATTAATTTGCATAGGGAGTGTTAATACTATAGAGGGGATATGAAGAGATATGTGGCTAGTCCACCAAAATTCCACTAAAATTGAACGTAAAATATCTTTCCCTGTTTCACTCTCTTTTCCTCTATTTCAGTCCAATGGAGAGATTCTAAGGACTTAAGGTCAATGACAACAACTATAAATCAGAGCTGGGCTCTGGCTCAAAGAAAAAGCCCCCAGCAATACCCAACATTGATTATCTCTGCGGTTACTAGGTTTTTTGGACAGGCTGTTGGCTTATCTTTCCAAATAATCGGGGAAATAAACTCTTAAGTTACCATTAAAGATCGTTCACTATAGAGGGATATGAAGAGATATTTCACTCCAATGAGAGTCAAAATTTTTGGCTGCGGCGCAAAAAATGGAAGAAATCTGAGTTCAAGACCTAAAAATTCTCAAAATTTTCGCCTGCGGCGCTAGTAAGGAAGATGTCTGGCTTCTTTACCTTCCAAAATTTTCAATATTTTTGCCTGTGGTGCAAAAAATCGGAATTTTTGGCGCCGAAGGCGCCAAAAATTTTTGGAAAATTTTTTATTGCTAATTCCCGACTCCCGAGGTCATTTCCCGACCCGACTCCCGTTTCCCGATTCCCGGGTTTTTTCTTCTCCCGAGCATCACTAATGTATATTCCGGAATAATTTTATAACTTTCAGAATTATTCCAAAATCAGAATTTTTGTTTAAAAAAACTTTGAAAATAAAAACACAATTCTCTTTAAGGAATTAATTAAATCAGAATTTTAATTAAAATCTGACCTAAAAAAGATTTTTTAAAGAAGCACATTTCTATTTAAAAAATACAAAAGATTCAGCAATTTTAGTCAATTTAAAAAATAAAGGAAGAGAGATGATTTTGCGCATCATTTTGACCAACTTTTATTTTTTTTGAAATTTTCGCCCATTTCTATTGAATAATTGCTTTTGAAATTTTGGCTGCGCATTTTACATAATAGTTAAATTTTTTGACATTTTTTTCTTCCTTTTCTACAAATTCTCTTTTTTTGCTTCCGCTCATTCATCCATCAAATTGCTTTTTGCAAAAAAAAGGAAAAATATTTAAATGACAACCCCTTGTTCATTGCTTTGTTTATTGGCAATATCTTTGGATTTTAGGCCTTCTCCAGACATTCAGGTAATTTTTCTTTAATTAGGTTGGATGTTGGGGGGAGAGGAGCCTTGAAAGGGCATTATAGGATTCGGACCTCTTCATAAGATAACTCCAAAAGACACTCAATTTATAATACGTTCTTTAATTTAGTTGTCTTATTGGATGAGAGGAGCTGGGTAAATAATAAATACTCATCTAAATACCCCTCACTTTAAAGTATCCCTCATTATAAGGCACGATTTCACTCTCAGAAGGGCATCTAAAAACGAAATCTGACCATTTTTCTTTACAAAATCATAATTATTTTTATTTTTCTAGAAGTGCTCCTACTGTGTTCAAATACGTGGCTTGACTCAAAGTTGTTCTCAAGACCCTCGTGATTGTGCTGAATGGGAACCAGATTCATTAATTTATTGTTTAAGCCGTGACGAGCAGTATTGGGGAAGGGAAGCTTTGTTGAAAAGGTGGAGAGAAAAACAAATATTTTTCCCTAAAATCAACAAAAAATTAACAGATCCACCCGTTGCATTTCCCATTCAAAGTTATTAGACAATCAAACTTTGATTTCTGAATTGGCACAAATCCCACAAGATACTCAATATCGATGTACATTTGATAGGGCTCAGGAGTGTAAATGTCCTGATTGTATTTATGCAAGGAAACAGCCACCAATTTTTCAAGAAATTGAGAGGATTGGGGGTAAGAAGAAATTTTATGGGGATTTTGGTGAAATGTTTACAGTCAAACCTCGATTTTACGTACTTTCAATTTAAGGCACTTTTAAAATTTGGAGCCCATTGGGCGTGGGCCAAGCGATACCCTCCATTTAATGTACCCCTCGAAGCGACTCTCCCTTTCATATACCTCTCATTATTAACGATACCCTCCATATAAGATACCACTCATTATAAGAGATAAAATTTTTCACTCTCAAGAGCGTACGCTTGAGAGAAAAAATTAAAAAAATATAAATCTTTTCAGCAAACAGCCATCAGGATTCAAATAAGGAAGATTTGGGCAAAAATCCTCAAGATATTACCCAAAAAGTTAATAAATTAATTAATGAAGAGGACAAAACTTTTACAAAAATAACTTCACAAAAATGTAAAACTTAAAAATATTTTAAAAAATTTTCCAATTTTTGTAGTAAAAAGAAATAAACAAAAACACTCATCAACTAGAATAGAAGGAACACCGCTTAGGCGACAAGTTGAACAGCAAGAAGAAGAAAAATATTACAATAAATCAGCCAACTCAATTCCTTTTTGGCCAGCAGATTTTTTATATCAATTTAATGGAACATGTAATGTTTTTAATATTTTATTTTTTAGAGTATTTTTTGTTGTTATTTTATTTTGTAATATTTATTTTTAATAAATCAGAAAAAAATTTTTTTGGAATAATTTTTAATTTGAAGGGAAGAATTTTTTTGTCTTTTTTACAATTTAATTTTAAAAATAAAAGAGAATTGATTTTTCAAAGAAAAATCGCATTAGTATGGAACGAATGGGTATGGGACTGATAATTTTCTTGCAAAAATTTTTAAGTCATAAATTCCATGTCCAGTCGCTCCACACTAGGATTGATCCCGACATGTCAAGGAGGACCTTTTCGGGTTCCAGGTCCACCCATAGTATGAAATGACTGAAAAAAAATTTAAAAATTTTTTTTAATTCTCAAAGTCCCACAACCTCTCTCTCATATACACAAATTTAAAAAAAATACCAAAATAATCCAAACTCAGTCTTGTTCCACAGAATTATCAGTTTCATTATTTCTTAATTCTCCTTCTTCTTCCTCATCTTCATCATTTTCTTCTTCATGAAACGAATTGTGTGTTACATTCAAAATTCCTTCTTCTTCTTCCCCACCATCTTCATATTCAGCTGCTGTGTGTGGAGATTCGTTATCTTCACGTGCAGTTTCTAGTTGGTCTGCAGCTTCGTCTGAATCGTCATTTGAAAAAGTCATCCAAGACTGAAAGAAAAAATTTAATTTTTAAATAAAATTTAAGGAACTTTTTGTACCTCTCCTAGTTTGAGGTATAAAAAGGGAATTGGAATGGAAGAAAGGAAAAAGTCTGAGCATTTTGTACAAAATAGGAAAAAGTAGGGTCTGAAAACGAGAATATTACCCCAGACCTTTTCCTTCCTCAATCCCACTCAGACATTTTCAAATGACCATTCTGTTCTGTACATATTAAGGAAATTTCGGACTCAAACTAGAGAGGGGCGGAATGACCAAAAATTAAATTAAACCTGTTCAACAATTGCATGAACACGTTTTTCATATTCTCTACGATTCTCTCTATAAAGCTGGGCTGCCTGTGAATTTGCAGGACTATTTGGATTCGGTTCATCAAGTAACGATTGAATTGAAGTAAGTATTGCAGCAACATCGTAAGTTGGCGACCATTGGTTCTGTGAATTAAAATATTGATTTTTTGGTTAAGTGGAGTTTTTCAAAAAAAGGGGTAAAAGGTTCGAACCCTCTCAGGGTAAAATCTTTTGAAAAATCGAAAAAAGAACAATAAGGACCTCAGGCACCTTATCGTTGATTATTAGATTAACAAGGAAAATAACTATTTTCTCATAGAGGGAAGTTAGAGACGTTTGGGGTAGAAAGACTTTTTCCGGCCAGAAATCCCCGAAAATCTAAAGAACCTGTAAAATATCCAAGCAAATACTTCCATCAGCATATACATTAGGATGAAACATTTTCGAAACAAACTTGACTTGTGGCGGTTTATTCGGGTATTCTTCAGAAAATTCAAGAGAAAGTTTAAAAGTGCCATCCTCAAAAGGAGTATCTTGTGGTCCAAAAATGACAGCTTCCCAGTGCATTATGGACTCCTAAAAATTGATTGAATAATTATTTTTAAGAGAAAAACCTCTGTAGGCGCACCGCTAACACCAGCAGGAGGGTCATCCTTAAATTGATTTTTTAAATTTTTAAAAATTGCTAGGAGGACCTGTAATTTTTTAAAATCTCTCATTAAACGACGTCTAGAAGGTGTTGACATTTTAAGGTAGAAAAATAAAAGAATTAAATGACAAATTAAATCTGAAAATTGGAAAAAATTAAAAAAAAAATTTTAAAAAAATTAAAAAAATAAAAAAATCATCGGTTAGAGACTACACTAAATGAAGAGAGACAATCTTTCCCTATTTTTAATTAAAATTTTCGTCACGTGGACATTTTGCCACTGGCCCAAAACGTCACAAAATTTTAAACTGTTTGCTTGAAAAACTTTTTTTTTAAATTCCAAAAATAATTCTTCTATAAAAAGAATTTTTTGAAAAAAATGTTTGCACAGTGAGCAATTTTATTATTAATATTTTATGAATATATACAAATATTTACAATCTATATTTTTTTGAATGCTTTTTATTTGGAGAAAGAATTTTATTTATTTTTTTTTTATTAAAATAAAAAGCGTTTTGAGCTCCCTTAAATCTCTAATAGAGTCCCCTCTTTAATTAAACACCCCTCTCTAATAGAACGCCCCTTTGAAAGTATAAAACCCCTCTCCAATAAAATGTCCTTTCTAATAGAAAACCCCCTCTAATAAAGCGGCACTTTAAAGGTGATTAAAAAATAGAATGCCCGAATATTTCTATTAGAAATTTTAAGCTTTAAAAAAATTTTGTAGGAAATTTGAGAAAATTTTTTGTTTTTAGATATTTTGAAAAGTTTTTTTATTTTCTTTTTGTTTCTTTTTTTTTCGATGCGCTTTTTTATTTTTAATTTTAATCTTTTTATTTGCCACGTTAAATTTTCTAAATAAATATTTGGGTAATTTTGATAGAGAATTTTGTAGTTTAAAATTATTAAAAAAAATTTTTTTCTATTTAATAAATTTCTGTGAAACTCAAAAATTTTTCTCAAAAAAATTATTTTTAGAATTTATTTTTTGGATATTTTTAATTTTATCTGTTCTCTTTTTATCTTCTTCCTAATTTCTCCCAAAATTAACCCTATTTTTCTTAGAAATTTTTTTTAATAAATTTTTTTCCTTCAGAAAATGAACAACATGTGAAGAATTTATTTTTTTTTAAATTTATTTTCAACTTTTATTTAACAAAAGAATTGCATAAATAATATTTTTTTCTTCTTTCTACCTTTATTTCTTCTTTCAAAAAACAACAAAAATTTTTATTATTTATTTGTCTACAAAAATTTTTGGAATAGAAAAAAAGATGAGTTTTATTGTCAAATTGCGTCGATATTTACGACGTGCATCTGGTGCTATTTTTGCTTCTTCGGTTTGTTTTTTTTATTTTTTCTTTATTTTTTGGTCTTTTTTGTGCTTGGAAAAAGGGAGATTTTCATAATTTTTGAGTCGAAAAATTTTTTTGAATTTTTTAAAAAACGAGGCCCCCATTTTATTATGAATTCCTTTGGGTCTTGTTATTTTAATTTTAAATGTTTTTTTTAGACTGAACTGATTCTGACAAATGTTAGGGCATTCGAAAGGTTCTAAAAAGTAGTCTATCTAGCAGGGGGAAACAAGTCTTCGATTGATCCCCGATTGTAGGGGGGGGGATCAATCGAGGACAGACTTGTTCATCTCATTTTCCCATACTATTTTTCATTTTTTCTAAGCTTTTTTTTGAATAACTTTTTATTTGTCAAAATCGGTTAAGAAACAAAAAACCCCACCTTTAAATCACCGCATTTTTACTATTAAACTTTTACCTTTTAAGAAAAAATTTTTTACGACATTTTTAGTCGAATGTTTGTTAAATATTTACATTTTTTAGTGCAAATATTAAATAAAAATTAAATCAAAAATCAATTTCTTCTTTAAGTTTTCGATTTTTTTAAATTCAAAATTATTTTTTTCCTTTTTTAGATCCTTTTGTTTGTCTTTTCACTTCTGTATATTTCACTCTCGCAAAGGCTAACAATTAATGAGAGGTTTCAACCACGTGGAACTCCCTACAAAAATTTGGAGAATTTAGAAGAAAAAAGAAAAAGTTTGGAAAGAGAAGAATTTTTGCATAATGCAAGTTGGACATTGCCTTCCTCAAAATCTCAAATTGAAAATGCTGATGCTATTTTTCATAAATTTTCGATTGTGGATCCAAATAAAGCATTAAATTCAATTCAGGTTTTTTCAGAGTTTTTTTGAAATTTTTATCGACATTAAAATTGGGAAAACTAGCTTCTTGTCCTGGTGATGGGGATTCTGTAACTGACATAGAGAACTGATTTAATGTTTTTCCATACCCAAAAAATTATAGACAGTTTTTTTTTCGAACTGGAGAAGCATTGTCGTAGATTGCCGAAAAATGTCGAATCCTGGATTTCTTTCGATTATCCTGTTTTGGTGTTTTCTAGCTATCTAGGATTCTATCCCTCTATGATTCAGAAAATCAACAGTCCATCAAGGACATATCCAAGTGTTTACCCCCGAAAAGGGTACAGGAAAGCTCTAAAAACGTGTGTGAACAGCAGCATTCTGGGCGAATACCCCCTTATAGCCTGACTGAAATCACCTCTGAATACATTCTTGTAGTTCATAGTTTCGGGATATGGAAAAATGGTTCACTCATTTTTCTTTTTTAACTAGACTCCTACATTTTTAAAATCTCTCAATATTTTCCTCTTAAAATTTATTCAAAATTTTCAAATTTTTTTAAGTTTTTAAACGAAAACCACGAAGTACTTAACGCTCAACTTTTTGGCCCTTTAAATTCTGCCACCATTAAATATGTTGTTGTTGTACAGGTTTTTTTTTGAATAATTTTTTTGACTTTAGAAAGTTTCAATTTCAGGTCCATAATAGAATAGATTACCTCAAATATTTAATTGGAAGTTTATCTAGAGCAAAAGGAATAGAACAAACACTTTTGGTTTTTACTCATGATATGATATCTGCGCCTATTAATGCTATTATTCAATCAATTAATTTTTGCAGGGTTTGGATTTTTTTGGAATTTTATTTTGGGGGAAATTTTATTTTTAGGGACATCTTGTCAATTTTTTTTTCTATTTTGGACAAAATGTCCAATTTTTCTATTCTGTACATTTGTCCTGTTTTTTTATTTTGAACGTTTTGTCCAATTTTTTCTTTTTTTGGATGAATTGTCCAATTTAGATTTGGGACAAAATGTCCATTTTTTATTTTTGACATTTGTCCTTTTCCTGATAAAATTTTTAATTTTATTATTTTCCAGGTAATCCAATTATTCTTTCCATATACTTTTCAACTTTTTCCAAATGTCTTCCCAGGCGAAAGCCCAGAAGATTGTCCATCAACTGCAAATAAAGAAAAGTATTATTTAATTTTTATTTTTATTAAATTTTATTAAAATTTTTAAGAGCAAAAGGAACTAATTGTTTGGGTGAAGAATTTTCTGATGTTGGTGGACATTATAGAAATCCAAAATTAACACAAATAAAACATCATTGGTGGTGGAAGGTTTGGAGGAATTTTTTAAATTAAAAGAATATTTTTAAATTTTAGGGGTTATGGGGGGTTGGAAATTGATTTCGAATTAAAAAAAAATTTTTCAGATGAATTTTCTCTTTGATTCTGTTTTGCCAGCATATGGTTTAGAAGAAAAATTGCTTATTTTATTGGAAGAAGATCATTTGGTTGCACCTGATTTTATTCATGTTTTGAATTTAATGGAGAAGAAAAGAGCAAAGTAAAAAAGTTTTATTTTTTTTTTAATTTATTTTTTCTCAGAGTCTTCCCAGATTGTGAACTTTTATGTCTTGGAACTTACCCAAAATCATTTAATACTTATGGAAATAATTTGGATAAATTGGGAGCAGAATTTTGGTTTAGCAGCAAATTTAATATGGGTTTAATATTTGGAAAAAATTTATGGGAAAAAATTAGAAGCACAAATTGTTCAAATGTAAGGAGGTTAAATTAATTAAAAAAAAATAAGATCAAAATTTTTTGGTAATTTACTTGAAACAAAAAACATTTTCTTTATTTTTCGAAAAAGCCTTACAACATTTCCGGAAAACTTATTTTTGTTGTTGTATTTTCTTTCCGGAAAATACATGTATTTTTATTCCTGAAATCTTCTTTTACATAACAATTCCGGAAATCTATTTTTGTTTTATTCTCTATTCCGGAAAATTTATCATTGTTGTATTTTCATTCCGGAAAGTATCTTGTTGTTTTAAAATATCAAATAAAGAGTATATTTCTACAAGAGTAGAGTAGAAGGAAAAATGTAAATTATTATTTTAAAAAATCTTTTTTTTTTCTAGTTTTTCTGTAATTATGATGATTATAATTGGGATTGGACATTAATGCAATTAAGTGTAAAATGTCTTCCAAGTAAATTACGGGTAATTTATGCTGAAGCTCCACGTGTAATACATATAGGTGATTGTGGTGTACATACACATAATTGTGAAGTTGATAAAGCTGTTAATGTTGCTTTGTAAGTTTTTTCTTTGTTCTAGGGGGGGGGAGTTTTAATTAAAAAAATTTTTTTTTAATTTTCTTAGAAATCTTTTTCTTCAACACAATTCTTCATTTTTCCCTGCTCAATTAACCCTAAATCAAGTTGGAAAAAGAATGTTAAAGCCTTCAAAACCTAATGGAGGTTGGAGTGATCCAAGAGATCATCGCTTGTGTGAATTAAATACACATCCAACAAAAGTGCCTTCAACAGAAAAATTGGCAAAAGTACGAAAAATATTTGAAAAACAGGAGGAGAAAGAGAAAGAAGAAGAGAAGAATGAGGAGGAGGAGGAGGGAAAAGAAGAAGAAAAGGAAAAAAATGAAGAGGAAGAGGAGGAAGAAGGAAAACAACGTAATAAAGAAGAAGAGTCTCAGAAGGAGTAGTGTGTGTGTTAAAAAATATTTTAAAGAATTTTATTTAAAACCAAAAAAGTATAATATTTAATAATTTTCCCCGTTGCCTCCAAAACAAATCACACAAAAAATTCCCGTTGCCTCCAAATTTTATTTAAAAAAAATTTTTTTATTTGCCTTTAAAATTTATTTTCCTATAGAAAATTTTCTCTAAATTTTAATTTTCCCTCTTTTCTTTTTTTAAAAAAAATTCTGTCTCTTTTTAAGAATTAGAAATTTTTGATAATATATCCATTTATTTTCAGGCATATAAATTCCTTATTTTTTCTCTTTATTTCCTATAAAATTAAAAATACATAATATGTATTATTTTGGGCCGATAAATTAGAAGAAAAAAATTTTTTTAATTAATTTTTAGAGAGGATTTACTAATTTTTTTCAAATTATTTTAAATTTAAAAATTTATCGGCCCTCTTCTCATTTACATTAATATTTTAAAGATATCCCATATAGTATAATAAATTTTATATACCTATTTAATTTTAATTGAAAATTACATTTAATTTTTAAAATTACTTTTAAAGAATAACTGATCGATAGCTATTAGAGCGCTGCCTCATTATTTGCCTGATCTCGCTTTTATTAAATATCTGCTTTCTCGGCTCAGCTTAGCTATGTTTCTACTTTTTGTTCACAAAGAATTTTGTTCCAAAGAGACTTATTTGCCAGTTGTCGACTTTGCTTACCTATTCTATTTTCTAGTACTTAAAAATCCTTTCAATTTTATTTAGTTGCTTGATCCGCCCCCGCTTTTTCCCCTTTTTTTTCTCTTCACTCATATCAGTTTCTCAAACCTGTCGTTGTTTTCTAAGCTTATTTGAGGAAAGGCTGTTTAATGTTTTGCCTGAGAAAAGAGAGAGTAACCGTCTACTATGATTTAATAGAATGGAAATAAAAACAATAGGGAACTAAAAAGGATAATCAACAATAGGATTCTTATAGCTTTCCGGAAAATACAATATTGTAGCTTTACTATTTCCGGAAGAATCAACTCAAAAATGTTTCCGGAAAATTTATTCTCCTATTTAAATACATAAATTCTAACAAGTAGAAAGATGTATGTAACTATTTTCCGGAAACTTTGTTATAATAAAATAGAAGAGTATTTTAAAATTATGTATTTTCCGGAAAATACAAAACTTATTTTGATAATTACGGAAATATTTGTGTTTCCGGAAATGCCTATTTATTACATTGATACTAGTCTGTTGTTGATTTACTAAAGTTAGAAAAAGAAAAGTCCGTTAGTGATCTGTCAGGATTTTCTCTCCATCATTTTTGTTTTGTTCTCTACCTTTAGAGAAACAACAGATTTTTAAAGTGCTTTATCTCTCATAGCTTTAACTAGTTTTTAGCTTAAAGAATTTCCAACTATAAAATATATTTTTTTTTGTTAAAGTAAACTAACTCCCACAACTGCCAAGGCTTTATAGCATTCCACTTGTTTCATATCCTTAGTTTTATTAAAACTTTTTGGCTTCAAGTTTTTCTACCAAACAGCAAAAATGGTAAGCAATTTTATATATTTTTAAATTAAATTTAAATAATTAAATGAGCTTCTAGAGATTGTTTATATTCTCTATTTGTATTTTCCGGAATTCATGTAAATAGATTTTACGGAAATGTATACTTTCTATGCTTTGTAAAAGCACAAATATACATTCCGGAAAAAAGGAATCAATTGTTCTATGTGTTTTCCGGAAAATGTATATTCTTTAGTTATTTGTGTTTTATATTCTTCCGGAATGTATTTTCCTTAAAATAGAAACCGGAAAACAGAAATTATTTGTTTCAAGTATTTTCCGGAAAACACCTTTATATTTATCATTTTTCTTTCAGTCAGAGAAGAAAGTAAAGAAGGTTAAAAAGAAGTCTAGAACCGGATCGGAGGCTAGCTCTTTTGACCAAAAGACAATTCAAGAATTTAAAGAAGCTTTTGCAATAATGGATCAAGACAAAGATGGAGTTATAAGTAAAGGGGATTTAAAAGATTTGTATGCAACTTTGGGAAGTATTGCAAGTGAGTCACAAATTGATGCAATGTTAAAAGAAGCTCCAGGGCCAATTAACTTTACGGTGTTTTTGACTTTGTTTGGTGAAAGACTGACTGGTAAATTTTAATTTTCCCTCTTTTTTTGGATAGAAATGAATTTTAATTATTAAAGGAACTGACCCAGAAGCAACCATTATCGGAGCTTTTCAAATGTGGGATAAGTCTGACGTAAGTTGAGAAAAAATTTTTAAGATTCTTGAAAATATAAATTATTTTTTTAGTCTGGTTTCATCACGGAAGAAGCTTTAATGAAAATTTTGAAGAATAAAAGAGGCGAGCCTCTCAGTGAGGATGAAGTTCAGTCAATGTACAAGGGCAACCCTCCGATTAGCGGAGGCAAGTTTTAAAATTAAAATATAAAAGTAAAATACAAGAATGTGTTTTTTTCGGAATATCTGTATTTTTAGATAATCCGGAAAATACTTTCCGGAAAACTTTTATATTAAAAACAAATATTTTTATATACTTTCCGGTTAATACGTATAGAAATTCCGGAAAACTTTTATGAACAAAAGTATATTTTTATATTTCCGGAAAATACAGATATAAATTCCGGAAAGTGTTTATACTAAAATAAAATAATTTTATATTCCGGAAAACACAATAAAATCCGGAAAATCTCTTATAATCTAAAAATACATTTTATAGGTAAATGTGACTATAAAGCATTCGCACACCAAATATGTACTGGCGCTGCTGAAGAACTTACAAAAATGAATGCCTAAAAATATAAATCTTAGCGCCATGAAGCCTAATTAATTAAAATTCGATTATTTTTAAAAAATATTTAAAAATTCTTTTTTTTTGGCGCAAAATTTTCTTCTCTGATAATAACAAAAATAGCAAATTTATTAAAAAAATTTTCTTCCCCAAAAATTTTTTTTTCAATTTTATTTTTCTTTCACTCAAACAAAAATTAAATTTAAAACACCCTGATTAATTGCTCAATGTGAATAATAATTTTTTCTGAAAAATTTTTTAGTTTAGGCTTCTGAATAATATGTAACGGAGGCAGCCGGATTAACATTTAATAAAAACATTCTTGTCCATTCCCCTTAAAATTTTTTTTTCTAAAATTAAAAAAAATCTTCAGTTTTGCAGTGTTTCCGACCGCCCCGCAACAAAATTTAATTAATTATTAACATTTAAAAATAGTATTAAAAATTTTTTTGTTTAATAATTTGTCTAGTCGATTAAACATTTAAATTTGTAAAAGGTGTAATGTTTGTAAATTAAAAAAATGAAGATTAGACCGAAATTAAAACTCCTTTTCTTGCTTTCCTAACATTTTTCATTTTACGTTAAACTAAACTAAGGACAACCTAAAGAAAAATGAATATGTATAAGGATACAAGGACCGACCGCCCCGCAAAATATTTTCATATTCCGGAAAACACAATAAATTCCGGAAAATCTTTTCCAATCAAAAATACATTTTATAGGTAAATATGTATGTATGACTAAAGGAAACTTAGAACTAAATTATCCTAGTTACATTAGTTAAAATTTTGTTTCATATATGCAGTCGGATTTTGATTTTACACAAAACTGAGATACCCCCTTAATTTTAAATACATTTTTAAATCCACAGAGTGAAACTGAATAGTACACTTCAATTTTACACACACTTTTTTCCACACAAAATATTGTGTGAAAATCACCACCACTATTTTATACCTACACAAAAACATTTGTCTCTCTACTAAAATAATAAAAAAAATCAGAGAAAACAAAAATCATTCAGTTAAAAAATGTTAAAAAAATATAAGCAGCTGCTAGTATCTACCTAGCAAATATGAAAAAGCTTCCTTTTCTTCGATTTCCAAGCCACTTTTCTCAACAAAAACAAGCAAAAAGGTAAAGAGAAATGAACATTCCTTCTCTTCAAAAATTTTTAACTTTGTTGAAAGATTATTAATTTTATAGTCAATTTTGAGATAAATTAACCCTCTAAAAATAAATGGAATCTTCTTCCTCTTCAACAATACTCGATTTTTATCCATTCGCCTATGCTCTGTTTGATGAATGTTTAGAAAAACATTGTTGGTATTGCTTGGATGATGAGAAAAAATTAAAGTTGGTTTCAACTTAAAATACCACCTTGTCCACTTCAAGTCTATAAAATCCCCCTAAAAATCCCCGTAAAATTGCCCACATGTCTACATTAAAAAATGCTGGAAGGGCGGTTCTCTCTCTGTCAACCTTTAAGGTAACGACTAAAAAATGGCTATTAATAAGAGACCGGACTTGGTAGGTCGTAAGAGAAATGAGTTCGATATCTCGATAAATCTCGATCTAGATAACTTAGATTTTTGTTGGATCTCGTCTTAGTCCGATCCCTACACATATGTAATACTTATTAAAATTTTTTAAACAAAACAGAAGATGTACAGGCTGTCAAAACGCAATGTTTTGTGACAAAAACTGTCAAAGTCTGGGTTGGAAAGACCACAAATTTGAATGTAAAGGAATTAAATTAAACAAAGAACAAGTCCCGGATATTGAAGTTAGACTGCTTGGACGTATTGTGAGCAGACATAAAGTAAAGGAATTTTTTGGAAAAAATTAAAAAAATATTTCTCTGAAGGCTATACTTTGTGGAGTAGACAAAAAAGACCCAGATTTTTATAAAGATAGACAATCCAAACGTAAAATTATGGAAATATGGGCGCATACTGAGAGGATTAAAAATGATGAATATGCAATGAGGAAATTTGAAGGTATTTTTAGGAACTCGAAAAAATATTTAAAATAAATTTTCCAGGCATTTATGAACGTTTATGCCGCTTCTACGACCCTAAAGCAATGCTTAATAAACAAATAGTGTTTGAGCTTCATTGCCGTGATTTTATCAACCGGCACGCTATAAGCGACAAACACTATTTGAGGGTAAAAGATAAATAAAAATTAAAGAAAAATTAAAATACAAATCAAGTAGGAAATTGGAAAGGGTCTTTATTTGGATTTGTGTGCTTATGACCATAGGTAAATTCGAAAAAAGTTGATTAAAAAATAAATTTTCTCTCAAAAGTTGTCGCCCAAATACAGTATACAGTTGTCACTCATTTATTGCTACATTGAGATCGTTAGATTCTAAGGTATTTTTAAAAATTTAATTAAAAATGGTTTCGAGCCCCCGAAGCCTAAAAAAAATTCCAAAAATTTCCATAATGTCAAAATTTCAAAAGGTCAACCTCTTGGATTATTCCTCAACATTTTATTCCTATATTGACTTGCTTTGTGCAAAACAGGACAGACGAAAATTACTTAAAGGTATACACAAAAAATACAGAAAAATACAAAAAAACACAGAAATACAAGAAAAATACAAAAAAGACAAAAACACAAAAAAAACACAATAAAAACACAAAAAAATACAGACACATGGTATTTCACCTGTGAATGTTCTCGATGTCAGGACGAATCAGAACAGATACTATCTTCAATGTTATGCCCAAATTGTGAATATTCTCTTTGCATCTTTGGAAAATCAGAATATAAAAATTCTGAAACACAATTAATTACCTGCCCAAGTTGTAATAAAATGTTGGAGAAAGGACAGGTTTTGGAGTCTATTTCAGCCATGTGTTTTATTAGCGATGTAATTTTGGATATTTTGAATGAAAATTTTTAAATATTTTTAAGGTACTTGAACAAACAAATTTTCAAGAAATGGGGGAAATTAATGCTCAGAAATTTCTTCAAGATTTATTGTCCAGGCATCAGAAAATACTGCCCCCAATCAACGTGTATATGTGTAAAATTGTTCAGGTAGTCTTTAAAAGGGGTAAAGTGACATTTGCGGATACCCAGTGGACTTTTGGGTTTATAGCTCTTATAAAGAACTGTGATGAGTACTATACCACTAAAATACGTATTTATGCAGATAATTACCTTGACCTGGGTAATCATATTTTCAACCTCTAGAAAGAAGGGGTAATCATTTGAGAGAAGGTAATTACTTGGGTATATACGGTAGTCCTGAAAGTCTATTTCAATATCGAAGGCTTATCCCTCAAGTTTATCCACAATTTCGATCCGCAGACGTCGTTAATCCATAAAATAAATTCAAAAAATTATTTGCAGGCCCTACTACCTTTCATAGATCCAAACAACTCAACTCTTCTGTTAGAATTACATTTAAATGTAGAAAATTGTTTAAGACTATGTTATCCTCACAATCATCCAGCTTTAGCCTTTCACCTTAGAAATATTGGAATCTTTGCGAAAAAATTGGGACAACGCCAGAAGGCTTTGAATTATTTAGGAGAGGCTTTGGGGATGTTTAAATTTGTGATGGGGGAAGAACATTCACTTTATAAAATTACTGAAGAAATAATTGAAGAGGTAAAGAAGGAATTGCCTGAAGAGAGGAACGAAGGGAAGGATATTAGGAAGACTGGAAATGAAGGTAAAAAGGTATTGGAACTTGAAAAGGCGAGGAAAAGGGGAGAAGATAATGAAGAAGGTGGAAAGAAGGAAGAAAATGAAGCAAAAATAAAAACTGAAGCAAACCAAGAAGGTGAAGCAAAAATAAAAACTGAAGCAATATTAGAAGAAACTGAAGCAGTTAAAAATAAAGGGAAGAAGAGAAAAAAGCGTCAGAATAAAAATAAACAAAATAAAGAAGAGAATCCTTCTGATAATAAAGAAGCAAATTCTGAAGCAAATAGAGAAGAATTAAATTCTGAAAAATTAAATATAGAAGAAACACAAAAGAAGGAAGCTCCCCCAATAATTCTGATAGAAAATGAAGACAAAAATGATGATAAAAATGATTATAATAATAATGAAAAGGAACAGGAAGAGTGCCGTTATTGCCTCAATAATACTAAAGATGGGGGTGGAGTAAAGAAAAAATTACTGCAAAAGAAATCGGTCCCTCGAGCAAGTACTCCAATGTATTGTAATAATGTTTGGGAAGGAAATAAGGAGGAAAATAAGGAAATTGAAGAGGGGGAAAAGGAAGAGGAGGAAGATTCGTCTATAAGGGCGGAGGAATCTGGGAAGAAGGAAAAGAAAGGGGAGAAGGAGGATTCCTTGGGGGAATCTGCTACAACCGCTATGGAAGAGAAGAAGAAACAGAAGGAAGAGGAGGATTGCTTCATAAAGGTGGGGGAATCTGTTATGGATACTATAATCTTCTGGGATAAATCTGAAGATAAGATGGGTGATAAGGAAGAAATGTCAAGATTAAAAACTAGTTTAGACAAGGAAGAGGATAAAAAAGAGGAAGAAAAAGAAGAGAAGAATGAAGAAGTGAAGGAAGAAGATGAAAATGGAGGTGAATGGCAATTGAAGCAGAGGAGGAGGAAATCGAAAAAATACAAATTATTAAATTGTTAATTACTTCTTAATTGATAGTTGTTATATAAAATTAATTTTTTTGAAAAATTTTGGGTAGAAGCTAGAGGGAAAAATTTTTTTTGCATAAAATGACTTAAATCGGCAATTTGCCAATAATTCAAAGGCTAGCCAATTTCATTAAAAAAATATGTGCGCATGCATAAGTGCTTTCCTATGACTTGTGTTTAATCAAGTGCATTCACTAGACAGTCATTCAGTCAGTCATTCATATCCTCAAAAACATCCGCTTTTCCCCCTATGACTTGGTCATGTTTTTCGGGAAGGAAAAATAAAAGAGGGATTCTTTTCCGGTTAACAAATAAAGTGAATAATACATTAATTTAAGGGCTAGTTTTGTTGTGTTTGCTATAAGAGGTTAGAGAAAAATATTCCAGAAATATTCAGGAAATATACATAAATTCATTCCGGAAAATAAATATATTATCAGGAAAAAAAATAAATACAAATATTTCCGGAAACAACAAAAATACATATATTTCCGGAAAACACAATCATTCTTTAAAAACTTTTCCGGAAAACAATTACGGAAAATACAAAATTAAAACAAAAATACAAAATATAAAACGGGGAAAATACAAGTGTTATTCACGTGTATTTCAATAATATTTACAAAGCCTTTATAAGTGCAAAAATGCGCAACTCAATTTTCATTGAAATACGTGTTGAAAAGGGAAAAGAAAAAATAATATTTAACTCAAGATTTGCTAGACGTCTCATGAAAAAGGTCAACCCATGCTAATGGTCACACAATTAAATATTTTTTTTTGCCTTTACCGCCCATCCAAGGAGTGTATATATATTTACGTGATTATCCGTCTATCAATCAAATTGATTTAAAAATTAAAAAATCCCCTCTCAAAAAATCCACTACTCTATTAAATCTCCCTCATTTCATCACTCAAGCAAGAGAAAATAATATTAGATATAATGTTAATTACCTCAACAATACCCTTTAATATAATTGCCATACTGTTAATTTTTCATGTTCAACAAATCTCAGGGATGGTTGTTCCTTCGAGTGCCGGAACAGGAATTTTGCCCAAGCTTTTAAAAATGGAATCTCAACCCATTTTTGCCTCAGGGTATTTTATTAATAAAAATTTTTATTCATACCTCAGGGCATTTTAATTTTCTAAAAAATAATAAAATAATAGATCTGCCCCATTCTCAAACTTGCCGATGCGGAAAATGAATAAAAATGCGAAAATAATGGCTACTTCAACCGGCAGCCATAAAGCAGTTACGACAACTACTAAAGGTATAAAAATTTCTAGGGGTCCTAAAAATTAAAAAAAATTTTAGAAAAGGTTCCGGTTGATAATAAGGAACCAAAACATATTAATGGATTTGAGAAGAAATCGTTTAATACTAAAAAGGAAACTCATCAAGTTGAAAAGCTTAATAATGTGGGAGGGGTTAAGCAGGAAAAATTAAGTGTTTCAAACGAAGAAAAATTTACTGAATTGAATGGAAGTAATTTGGGAGGAAATTTGGGGTTAGATGGAAAATTAATGGAAGAGAAAGAAATGATTAATAAAAATGAGGAGGAAAAGTTGAAGAAGCACCCTCATCATTTAAAGAAGCAACAGGAAGTAAAGTCTGGAGAGAAACGGGGAGAGAAGAGCGGGGAGAAGGGAGTGGAATTTTACAAAAATTATATAACCAAAAAAGTAGCTAAATTGACTGCAGAAATTTTTGTTCATGAGACTACTGAAACTACCCCTACCACTAAAACCGAGAAAAATGAGGATAATGTTTTGCTCGCAACAGATTTGCTAATGAACATTCCTCAAACAAAGAGAGAAAATTACAAAATTAAAGCAGCCGAATTAGCTTTTGTTTTAAATGTTTGTGAAAAGTTTATTGAAGAGAGAGGATTTGTTGAATTTTCTGAAGGTTTAGCAAAAAAGTATATCAATCTCCGAGAAGATTTTGGTCCATATGTTAGAGGGCTCAAATTAATCCCAAAGCTTTGGGCACTTCTTGGAGTTCAAAATGGATATGTAAGTTGAACAGAATACATTTTTTTCAGACATCCCAGTACTTGTGGGTTTCCTAAACAAAGATTTTGGGGGCTCATAATGGTCAGACTTGCAATTATAATTGTCTCATAATGGATTCGGATACCCCATAAGTACTCCTTTTTTATAGAAACAAGA
Organism: Meloidogyne incognita; assembly: GCA_036172945.1. Taxonomy (NCBI): domain Eukaryota; kingdom Metazoa; phylum Nematoda; class Chromadorea; order Rhabditida; family Meloidogynidae; genus Meloidogyne; species Meloidogyne incognita. Next base: position 3,470,680 of record JARQAC010000030.1, on the reverse strand, counting down.
AAATTATTATCAATATGTTGTGACCACGTTTGAACGTCTCTCAAATTTGTTACGCCAAGGAAGTCATTACCTTCTGTTTGACCTTACTAATGAAAATAAGGAGCTGTACAAACTGAAAGAAGAGGCGCAAAAGAAATTGGAATTAACCAAAAGATGTCTGGAATTTTTTTCTGAATTTTTTAAATTTTATTTTTTAGTGTTCAATGCTTTACAAGTTGTTTTGTATGAAACCAACAATCTTCTTGATTGGGAGGAATACTACTACAATAAACCTACAAAGGAGGAGGAAAATAATAATGACGAGGAAAAGGAAGGAGAAGAAGCTTGAAGAAAATTTTTTTAAAATATTTAAAATAAAATTTGTAGAAATTAGTCAAAAAACTTTTTTTAATGTAAAAGTTTTCTTCAAAAGGAGTGAAAATAAAATAAATAAATAATTCTTTTGTGTTAATTGTAATAATTTATTTATGCTTTCCGGAACGTTTTTATATTTCCGGAAATATTTTAACCAAAAATAAGTTTCTGGAAATCTTTTAAAAATAAGTTTCCGGAAAGTTTAAATTTATAGTTTCCGGAAGTCTTTTAGCTAAGAATAATTTTCCGGAAACTTTTAAATTTAAAAATAAGTTTCCGGAAAATATATAAATGTATTCCCCTTTGTTATACGTAATTAAACATTTGTGTAAACAAAAGTTGTTTTAATAGTATTGTAAATAAAAATATATAACAAACATTTTAATTAACTTCCTCATTTCCTCATTGTATTTTTCTAAAACTTTTCTGTGTCAAAAAAACTAATTAAATTTTCCGTTGTTTTTTAATGCTTAAAGGAGGTATTTAGACAAGGGAATATTAATCCCTTTATTTTTTTTAAATTTATTAAACAAAAAATTTTTTCTGTAATTTCATTTTTCACATCTCCCATGTTATTATCTAGTCCCTAGAAAATTTCAAAATAATTATAAGGTAAAATGAAAAATTAAGAAAGAGGAAGGGAAAGTCGTAAAAAATAGGAAGGATGATTGTGTAATAAATAAAATAATTTTTTATCTTTTAAAAAATAAAATAAATTGCCAAAATTATAGGTTATTTTATATGGCTATTTAGTTGCTTCAAACAATAAATTAAAAATTCCTTTCGTTTTTCTAAAAAATTTTTTTTAATTATTTATTTGAAATTATTTAAAATTTAGGAGGAATCAGGGGTGGGCGCAATGCGTTTTGCGTTTTTGATATGAGTACCCCCCTCTCTCTCAATAATCCTCCCTCTAATATTCCTCCCTCCTCTCTCAAATTTTTAATTACTCCCTATTTTGCATTGTAATCTGCCCCAGAAAAAACTAAAAATTAACTATTTAACCCCCTTATTTTTTCCTTTATTTTCACATTTTACTCTTTCAATTGTCCTTTTTTATTTTTTTTTAAATTTTATTGTTAAAGCTCTTTCATTAGTCTCCCCTCGCCATAAATTCTTTCAAACTCAATTTCTGTCATTTCTTCCGCCGCCTTTCATTTTTACCCTTATTTTCCTTCCTTAATAGGCACAGCTTTTTGGCCATACTTTTTTTACACTCACATTTCATCTTTCCCCCTTAAAACCGCAAAAAAGAGAGAAAAGCAGCTACTAGCTAGCCCCTCATTCACATTTCATTGGGTGGTGTGCGTGTGACGGGAATAGGGAGACTATAATACTACTAAAGAAGGGTAAATGAAAGGGGGGAAGGGAGGAAAATGAAAGGGGGGGGGAATGGATGGGGGGAAAGTCTCGACTGTATGGACGAACGAGAATTGAGCGAGAGTAAGGGAAGGGGAGGGGGAATCAATAATGCCCTACTAGTGCCACCCGCTTTTTTTGTTTCTTGTTTTTTTACGTCCAAATGGTAAAAGAAAAAACTGCAAAAAATGCTTAAGCTTTACCTATATTTTTATTTTATATTTTTCTTTTTCCTCTTATGCTTACCCTTTAATGGCAAGAAGCTGGCCGTTCTTTCCTTTAAGCTTGAATCTTTTTTTTATTATTTTTATACTGTTTTATTAAGCCTTTTTAAAAATATTTTTATTTATTTTGTTGAAGAATAATTTATTGAAAAATATTTTTGAATTTAGAAAAATATTCGAAAAATTTTTTTAAAATTAATTTTGCTGAAGATTTAAATGTTAAAATAATTATTTTTGTTATTTTGCTAATTTAATACAAAATAAAAACAATTTATTATTTAATTTAAAAATTGTATTTATTAATTAAAAAATATTTTTTAAAGCATGATAATATTATTTCCAATCTAATTATTATTTTTTATTAAAAATGGAACCCGGCAGTCAACGGCTTTTTCAACCCGGAAAGACTTGTGTTGCTAATTCAATTTGTCCTCGTCTAATTGATTGTATTTTTATTTGTTTTTAAATTAAACTTTCCGGAAAATTTATAGGAATTATTGTTTCCGGAATTTTTATTAAGAATATAATTACGTTCCGGAAATTTTATTATAATTAATTATTTTCCGGAAAATTTATTGAAATTATTGTCCCGAGAATATTTTAATATTTTCCGGAAAATACATTAAATTCATACTTTCCGGAAAATCTATTACATTAAATTTAATACCTTCCGGAAAATACAATTAATAAATTATTTTCCGGAAAATACATAAAAATTAATTTTTTTTACGGAAGACTATTTAATTATAATTCTCCTAAAATTAATTTAGATATTGTAATTGTTGGTTCACGCCCCTCTACATCTTCCAAACGTCGCCGTATTCCAACTCAAAACGGTGTTGCTTCAGCCGAGGGCGGTTTATTCAACAATGCACCTCCAGGAGGATTAATTAGCCATCCAGAATTATTGAGAAGGTTTTAGAAATTATGAGGATTATTTTAATCAAATTTTAATTTAAAGATATCCAAATGAAAATCATAGAGATTTTGAATTGCCTAGAGATGTTGTTTATTTTTGTCAGCCAGAGGGTGCTGTGTCTTACACAGGATCTGGTTTTCATCAATTAAGAAAAAGGTGGAAAAAATATTTTTTAAATTATTAATAAAATTTCTAGAAATTTATTTAACGAGGCAACTTCTTTTGTTTTTATGTTAACTGAAAAAGATACTGCCAAAGTACGCTATGGAGTAACTTTGAGCTTCTTTCTTAGCCTTGGTAATAATGATAATATTTATTTTTATACACTTTCCGGAAAGATATTTAATTATATTAATTAAATGTATTTTCCGGAAACTATAATTTTTATTTTTCCGGAAAAATATTAAATAAATCAGATTCCGGAAATAACTTATTTAAATAGGCTTTCCGGAAAGCTATTTAATTATGTATATTACCTATGAGTATTTTCCGGAAACTTCTATTCATTCAATTTATTGTATTTTCCCGAAACACAAAATACATATTAAATACCTAATTTATTTTCCGGAAACTTTCCTTAAAACAATTCCGGAAACATTTATATTAGACCCAGTATTTTTTCCGGAAAAATAAAATATTAAATAATTTTCCGGAAATAACTTTAATTCAAAATTAAATAAACTTTCCGGAAAACACAGGCGCAAAACATAAAGAACAACAACCACCTAATTCCCCTACAGTTATTACAAACAACACCACAATAGAACAACAAAAACAACGTCAACACCACAAACATTCATCTAGCGGTTCTGCTCATTTAATATCGCTATGTTTGGTTAATAAATATTCTTAAATAAATTTTATTTTAATTCAATTTTTAGTTAAGTCATCACCCCTTTCTTTCTGCATTTCGTGACCTTATGCACCTTTTTCGACATCTTGCCGATTGTTGCAATTATCGTGCCAACTTGGACGAATCTTTGCCTCGGGATGCTGTGTGGACTGTGTTGGCAGGACATTGGCCTCAGGGAATGAGCATTCCTATGCCTGTAGGATTTTTTATTCCAACGTTACTTTCCTTCTAACGTTACCTCAAGTCGGTCCCGAGGGGTGTGTTTTAGACTGACATGCCCCTCCGTGATATATCACCTTTCCTGATATGCCAGCTAATTTCTTAATTTCTATATTTTAAAGGTAATGCAAGAATTACGCCAATTGGAAACTTGGCTGTTTACTTTGCTAAGTTCGCCTGTTCCCGTGCCTGGAAATACAAAATTATTACTTGAAGTTTATAAATAATTTATTTATTTTTAAAAAATAAATTTAATAAACAGGTTCTTCCATCAGATATGATGCCCACTCCGTTAGAATTTGCCCTTCCGGATTATACCAGATTTTCTTTGGTAGATTTCCCGTTGCATTTACCGCTTGAATTGTTGGGGGTGGAGGCTGTTATGCAAATTCTAGCTGCAATAATGCTTGAATATAAGGTTTTGGAAAATACTAATTTTTTGTTTAAATGTTGGATAATCCAAAAAAATAATATTTTTGGATTTTTCTCATAAGGAAAAATATTTATATTTAAATGTTGTGTGTACTGTTATTATTAACTAATTTTATTACATTATATAATTTATTGAGAATTTTCCGGAAAATACATACATAATTGGAGAAAAATACATTTTTTGTATTTTTGTTTTAAAAATAATAAACTTTCCGGAAATATTTTAGACAAGTTTCCGGAAATTGTTTAATTTATTTTTCATTTTCCGGAAAACACAAACACAAAATAAAACACAAACGTTTTTGTATTTTTCTGAAAATACATTATTAACTAAAAACACAAATATTTTTGTGTTTTTATTTTTTTAATTTATTAAGGTTGTTCTCCAATCTCGCAACTACAACGCTGTTAGGTAGAAACGATTTTTAAGATAATTAATTAAAAAATTTTTAAGCATGTGTGTAATGGCTTTAGTAGCAATGCTTTATCCACTAGAATATATGTTTCCGGTTATTCCATTATTACCGGCATTTATGCCTTCTGCCGAACAATTATTACTTGCACCAACGCCTTTTAGTAAATTTTTCGTTCTTTTTTTTTAATTTCAAAAAAAATTTTTTTTCAAAGTTATTGGACTGCCCGCCTCGTTCTTTCACTTTAAAGGCATCCAAATACCTAGCGATGTTTTACTTGCAGATTTGGACACAAATCGGCTTATAATGCCGAGTGATCAATCTGTGCGTATTCCCCAATTCCCCGAGTATGAAGCCGCTATTCTCAGAGAAGAATTTCTTAGAGCTATGGGAAAACACCCAACAGAAGGACATGAATTATTAGAAAACGGAATTGTTAATTCGACAATTGATGGGGATGAAATTGATGTAAAATGTAGAGTTGCTATGATACATTTTTATAGTGGCCCCAATGTTTTTGCTAATTTTAGCGAGGTAGAAAATTTGAATTTTTATTGAAGAAAAATTAAAATAATTTTATAGCACACTCGAACTATCCGTTTATATCCTAGACCTGTGGTAGCGCTTCAAGTAGATTCATTTCTTCGCAGTCGGGGACAGAACAATGAATTTATTTCAGAATTGTGCAAAACACAAGCAGTGGAGTAAGTGAATTATTAAAATAGTTATTTTGATTTTTGAATTTTAATATTCTGATTTTTAAAACTTGAGATTCTGGTTTTTAATTTTGGGGTTTATGGTTTTTAAAATTTAAAATTCTGATATTTAAACTTGAGTTTCTGACTCTTAAATTTAATATTCTGGTTTTTAATCTTAAGTTTCTGATAATTAAGATTAATATTCTGATATTTAAAGCTAATATTCTGATATTTAAAATTATTATTCTGATTTATAAACTTGAGTTTCTGGTTGCTAAATTTAATATTCTGGTTTTCAATCTTAAGTTTCTGATTATTAAAATTACTATAATATTATGATATTTACTTATAAAATTAATATTCTGATATATAAACTTAAGTTTCTGGCTACTAAATTTAAAATTCTGAAATTAAAAACTCCTAAATTTAAAATTGTAATATTAGTTCTGATTTGGAATCTCCTCTTTATTCTGATTTTTTAATAGAAAATTCTGATTCTTAATTTTTCACCAGATATTTTGCTGAATGTTCCCTCTGCCCCCCAAACGAAACTTATGTGCGAATACAAACAGGAGTAATTAGCCCAGAACAAATAGGCGACAAAGCAAAATGGTTTTCTGATTCCTTAATGCCTGTACACTTTAATGTAGAGTTTTTAAATTTTTAATTAACATTTTAATTAAAATAGAAATTATTTTAAAGGCATATCCTTATGGCTCAACACTTTCTGAAGCAATCTTTTTATCTCGAATTGATAAAAGTGAAAATTTACTTGAAAGAAATAATTCCGAAAATATGTGAGATTTTTTTTTTCACAGAAAAAAATTTCAAAAAAAAAATTAAAATTTTTTTATTTCTCAGAGACGACGATGCTGAAAGCGAATTCGCTACAACAGCAACTTCAAGTGATTTAGAGTCTGTTGGCTCTGTTGAAACCGGAGGGGCTTGGTCACCTTTTGGAAGTCGTTCTCCTTTAAATTTGGACATTTCCAAACCTCTCTCTGATGCTTGTGATATTTACCAAGCCCCCAATCGTTTGGAACTACCCAAAAGTGAAAGCAAAATGAGTATAGACAGTTCTGATATTAGGTGATTAAAAATATTTTTTGAATAATTAAAATTTATTTTTAGTAGTTGTCGTTCATCACCCCTTTCTGTAGTTGATTCTGAAGCAGATTTTGCTCGTTTAGCTCAAAACTTGGCTTTAAAAAGAAATGCTAAAGTAATTATTTTTTATATTTTTTTAATTTTTTTTTGAAATTAAAAAAAAATTTTGAAACTTCGTTAAAAATTTTTTAATTTTTTTTTGAATTTTTTGAAATATCATTTTATTATTTTAAGTCAAAAAATTATTTAAAAAAATAAAATTCAAATTTAATCAAGGGCGATTTCACATTTGCAAATTCTGGTCACGCCACAGACGAAGAGACAACGACTGTATGTGAAAATTCCTCTTCAATCTTAACAAATGATTCAACAACATCTTTACCTTTAAATGGATCACAATCTAATTTAAGCTCCTCATCTTCAACAAAAAATAATTTAAAAAATAATCGTCCACTTGCAATAATGAATAAAGCATTAAATAGTGGGCAAGGGGTATTTGACCAGATGATGAAGAAAGGGGCTCCTAAGGCTGCACAAGCTATGGTAATAAAAGAAAATTAATTTTTTCATTCTGAGAACCTTAAAATTTTGAAAAAAATTTTTAAAAAATTTTTTGAAATTTTTCTGAAAATTTTTTTGAAAAAAAATTTTTTTTTATCCGCTTAAAGGCAAAAGCCCTCCCTCTTGCTGAAGCTGTCAGTAACAGAGTAATGGAAGAAGGAAGAGGATTATTAAATAGAACAGCAGCTAAACACAGTAATGAATACATTAATGATTCAATGTCAATTAATAATGAAGCTATGGAAAGGTTGAGAAAATTGAGGGAACGGGAAAATGCTGCTGCTGCGCAACAACAAAGGTGAGGAAGCGATCTGGCTTTAGTGGCTTAGACGAAGGTTTAGAAGGGTAGAAAGTGTAGGAAGCCGAGTCATCGGTCTGGTAGCTCAGTCAGTAATCCTAGTTATAAGCTATTCGAAGTTTTGCTATGGGGTAGCTCGAGATGTACTCGAGAGCTGTCATACAGTTGCATGATCGATTCCTGCTTGATGATTAAACGTTCTATAGGATCTCTTAAATATTTTTAAAATTAAAAAAAATTTAAGAAAAAGTCAACAACAAATATTAGAAATTTGTGAACAAGTAATTTCTGGACAAGGAATAGGTGTATTTTCTGGATCAAAAGTAAAAAGATTATTGGAGGATGAAAGTTTGAGGGAATTGGTTTGTTCAAAATTAAATATGGGATTCGAAGTTAATTATGCTGAAGATGAATTTTTACAAGATGTGGTCAGGATTTTTTAAGAGAATTTTTAAGATTAAAAAAATTATTTAGCAACTCAGTCGAGCTCAATATCGCGGATATCTCAAATTGTTACAAGCTTGTATTATTGGTTTAGAAAGGTGATTTTAATTTTAATTTTGGAATTTTCTCTAAATTTTCAAAATCTTTAACCCCCCTTAAAAATTTTTTTAATTTTCTAAAAAAAATTTTTTTAATTTTCTAAAAAAAATTTTTTTAAATTCTTTTAGCAATTTCAACATGGCAGACTCTCAGCTAGGCTTAGCTTCAGCTTTCCACGTCCTTGAAATTGCCCATACCCATTATTGGACACCTTTACAACAATCGCAAACGCCTAGTGGAGGAGGAACTCTTAACAGCGTTACGGATGGAATAAAAAGCTTGGTTAGCTAAAGCTAGTTTTCTCGTCTTTATATTATCAATTTTATCAAAACAAAATTTTTTCTAGTTAACCAGTCCCTCAGCCTCTTCCACCAATTTGGCAGCTATGAGCACTCCCTCATCTGGCTCTTATTGTGAGAAGATTACTCCCTTACAAGAGAATATTAGTCCAATCCCCAACGAAACAACATTAATTTGCCAAGAGGAACAGAACGGACAAATTTCTACAGAAAATTTGTATAGCCAACAGAATCATCAAAATGCTCATCCTCCCCCACCCCTTCCTTCTAATCCTCCCCCACCTCCAATTAGTCATTTGCCTCAAACAACACAAGAAAGGCAAGAATCCCTCTCAACTGTATATACAATTCCCCCTCCAAAATTCCCGCCGCCTCCATTGCCTATGAGAGCGCCTGTAAGTTGAAATAAAAATCTTCAAAAATTTTTTGAAATTCAGCCTCTTCCACCACGAAATGTACCTTTAACAAACACGTTAGAATCCACATCTTCCTCTGAAAAATCCAAAGATGACCACCCTCCTCCTCATCCTCCTCCCCCTACACAATCGCCTCCACCACTTCCGGAACGTCCAAGAAGTGCAACAAGTGAAACAGGAACTGGCAGAAAAGACAATACAAAAACAATAGAAAATATAAAAAATGAAGAAAAAATTTCCTTATCAACAATTAATTTATTAAATAATTCTACACATGAAATTAAAGTTAAAGATGCAGTTCACATTGAAAATAAACAAAAAGAAAATGTTAAAAATGTTGTAGAGGAAAAAATAAAAGAACAAACAAAAGAAAAAACATTAAGTCCCCCAACAACATTAAATCTAAAAACATTGGAGGAGTTGCATAATAATTCTGGTAATAATACTTCATTGTCTACTATTAATGATGTACAACCTCCTAGAAATTTTCTTTATCAGGTATTGCAGTAGTGTATATTTTATCTTCCGGAAAATACATTTTTAAATTAAATTTAACTATTTTCCGGAAAATACATTCTTTTTAACTAACGACTTTATTTTCCGGAATAAGAATATCAAGACATTTCCGGAAATTTGTATTTATTTGTATTTTCCGGAAAATACATTCTCTTTTTACTAATTCTATTTTCCGGATTTTTAATTAAAATATTTCCGGAAATATATATTTTATTTTCCGGAAAATACATTCCTTTTCGATAATAAACCTTGTTTTCCAGTTAATTATTCTTTCCGGAATATTCCATTAATTAATACCTATTTCCGGAATCTTCTGGTTTTCCGGAATATTTTTGAGTCTAGTATCTCTGATTTTAATTAAAATTCTGATTTTTTAAAATAATTGTTTCTGATTTTTGAAAATTCTGGTTTTTAATTCTGATTTTTTTGAAATTCTGATTTTTTAAAAATTCTGGGGGTAATAGTCGGTTTCGTACCCCCCTCTTTTTTCTTTCTCAAGATTTCAAAATTGTCTCTCAGATTTGAGAAATAGTAATTCTACTCATCAAGCTGCATCGAATGAGTAAACCAACATTTCTAAGCATTAAATGACCCCTAAGCAGGGGCCGGTCCCATGTACAAAACGGCACATGGACACTCCAAAATTTCACCCATGGTCACCAGTGCACTGCCACTGCACAAAGCACTATTTGGTGCACAGCCACCGAAGTGCACTGCCACCAATAGTGTCTGCCAATACGCACAGCCACTGATGTCTATCTACCAGTAGTGTCCACTGGTCGCACAGCCACCGAAGTGCACAGGCAACTAGCTTTCTTCTACTGAAGATAGTCCGCCGAAGCGGCCCATGGGTGAGCTGTAGAAGAATTCCCAAAAATAAAAGATTTGATCACAAGTAATTCTTAGACGGTTAATAGAAAGGGTATAGAGAACACTAATTATTCTTCCTTTTTTTAATTATTTCCTTTTCTCTTTTTCTTCTTCTCTCCTTTACTTTTCTTCTCTCTCCTTTACTCTCTTTTCTTTACTTTTCTTCTCTCTCCTTTACTCTCTCTCCTTTACTCTTTTCTTCTCTCCTTACCTTTATAGTTTTTATAATTTTTCAAATAACAAATCGCTTAAAATAAACAAAATAACTACAGCGCGTTGTATTTAAAAATGGTCAAAAAAGGGAATTTTTGTAAATTGTCGAAGGGACTATTTTAAAAATTGTATTTTTATGTACATCACGGATGGGATGGGTTACCCGAAACCCAATATCCGAAACCCGGACTTTTTTTCGACTTGAAACCCTACACGAGAAGTTTTCGAAAACCCGACCCGAAACCCGGCTTCAAATCACGTTGATTTTGGGATCATTCGATGCAGCTCGATTTTGAATACCTTGAGAAAGAAAAAAGAGGGGGGGGGTAGAAACCGACTATTACCCATTTTATTAATAGGATCTGCTTGGAAGCCTTCCTACATCTTCAAACGTCTCTTCAGCAAGTGGCGCAATGTTGTGGTTGCGAATGCCTTTTTGGGAGACCGCTTTCTTAGATATGGTTGCGCAAGAACGAGATAAAATAGGGGTAATATTTTAATTTTAAATTTAAAAAATAATTAAAAAAAAGATGGATGAGGAACCTGCAGAAATGATTGACCGTTACTCCCAATTAAGTGAAGCAGACCGTAAAAGGTTGGAGCTTGAAGAGGATAGAATATTGGCTACATTATTGCATAATATGACTGCCATGGTAAAAAAAATATTTTTTTCTGAAGAAAATTTCTTTGTTCCTCAGATGCACTTATGTCACGTTCCTGTACGCACTATCCAACAAAAAGTTAGGCGTATGCTTGGAAAGGCACACATTGGCTTAATTTACTCCAAGCGTATTAACCAATTATTGGATGAGCTTATTACCTTGGTAAAGAAAATTTTTTTGACCAGAATTTTTTTGATAAAAAATTAATATTTATAGCCTCCAACCGGAAAAATCCCCTTAAAACCGCTCGTAAGCAGGCTTATTCAAAAACAAGTTTTTGCCGTTCATGAAGGTTCAAATGCTGAGGCTCCTTTATGCTTTTTAGAGGTGAATAAAAAATATTACTGAAAAAATAAATAAATATTCCCTCTAAGATTTGTGATGATGCTATTATTTTACGTGCCTGTAATGGTGCAATACAAGAACGTTGGTGGTATGAAAGGATGGTGAACATGACTTATTCACCTGTAAATTGTTAAATAAAATTCATAATTAATTAATTTAAAAATTAGAAAGCTCGTGTTCTTTGTTTATGGCAGCGACATGATGATCAAGTTCATATGCACAAATTTCATACTAAAAAGGCAAGGGATATAAATTAAATTAAACTAATGCTTTTCCGGAATATTTACAATTAGGATTTTTCCGGAATATATTACCTATATTTAATTTTCCGGAAATTATCTTGTAATATAAGCTTTCCGGAATATTTTATTTATTATATATATTTCCGGAATTTATTAATATAAACATTTCCGGAATATATTACTAATATAAACACTTCCGGAATTGCTCTCATTCTTTAATATTTCTTTTCCGGAAACTTAAGTTTTGTATTTTACTTTAAGCATTTCCGGAATATATTTATTCTTCCGGAACATACAATTAAAATTAAATTATGTATTTTCTCTCTTCAGTGCCGTCAGCTTTACAACGCCATGAAATCAGCAATGGAGCGTGCTGCTTCCAGGGGAAAATACCAAACTGCTGGGCGTGATTTAGGAGGAGAATTTCCAATACACGATGTTGAGAGAAATGAGGGGGGATTGCTGAAAGTTAGAATTGATGGAATTCAAATACAATTTGTCAATTCTCAAGTAAATTACTCAAAATAAATTTTTTTACCCAGAAAAAATTTTTTTCTTTTCAGGAATTGATAGAACTTTCTAACATAAAGAAATGCAATACTCTTGGTCTGAATTTTACATTTTTCAATAAATAATATTTTTTTATTAAAGGTGGAAACATGTTTGTAATTGAGGAATATGGTAATTTATAATTAAAAAATGTAAATTATTTATTTAAATTATAGATAGAAAGCGTGGTCGACTAATCCAAAGACGCTATATTTCTACAGCGGTAAGTATTCTTTTTTATTTTAAAATTAAAACAAAATTTGTGTTTTAAATATATGCACGCTTTTGCTTGTTGTGTTTTGTTTCTTTTGTTTTGTTGTGTTTTTTGTGTTTTTCCGAAATATAATATAAACACTTCCGGAATATTTACTGTTGTGTTTGTTCTATTTGTGTTTTGTTGTGTTTGTGTTTCTGTTATGTTTTTGTTTTGTATTTTCCGTTTGTTTTGTGTTTCTCTGTTTTGTTTGTTTTAACTTTTGTTTCACTCTACAGGCATCAACAATTGCCTGGTGTATGCATCGTGTTTTTTCTATTCACATAGCTTTGGGTGATTGCCCTTCTGCACCAAACAACAAAAAAACTTTTGATCAAAATGCCTTAACAGTTTACAAGTCTCCACGGCAGCAAAATGAACACAGAGCTGTTTTGCCTTTAAGAGTGCCTTCGGATGAAGAGGAAAAAAATTTGACGTGTAAAAAAAAATTTTTTTTAACTAACCTCTCCCTATTAATCCCTTATTTAAGCCAATAACAAAAGTCAAGCCTTAAACAATAAATTCCCTTTAAACAAAGACAACTTTCTTCAAATTCAAAATCAAAGGTCTTCACAACGTTCAAATTCATTTTCTTATGGAGGCGAAGGAGAAAATGGAGGATTGCGAATAAAAAAATTTGAGGGGCAAATATTACTTCCTATGGAGATTTAATTTTTATATTTTTATTTTAGTGGTTTTTAATAGCACTTTATTAGTTTTTATTTTTGTAAATTTTTTACAATTTGTGTATGTTTGTGATTTTATTATTTTTTAAATAAATATAGTATATCTGCACTTTTTTAAATTAAAATTAATTTAAAATTTCAGCTTTCATAAATTATTAAAAAGAATCTGGAAAAAGAATCCCCCCCCCCCGTGGCCCCGCCCCCCCCCCCCCCCCTGAAAATTTATCCCCGTGACCCTCCCCGGAACCCTAGTCAACAAATATTTTTTTATATTTTATTTGTCTTGTCCTGAATAAAAAATGGAATAATTTTAAAAAATAATAATTTTCCAGGCTGATCAAATATGCTATTCAGTGCTTTGTATATTCTCCTTCACAGCTGCACAAAAAGGGGGAGATAAAAATAATAACAAAAATACTAACCAAAAGCATTGCAAAACAACAACTACTAGTAGTACAAATAGTTTATTGCCTTCTAATAGAAGGGAAACCGGTGGAATTTTAAGTTAAAAACAGAGAAAAAATTGAAAATTAAATATTTTTAAATTAAATTTTATTTTTAGTAATTTGTTTAAAAAATAAATATAAAAATGGACATTTTCTTCTATTAAAATTAAAGAAAATTAATTTAATTTTAAATTAAATTAGTCAGTCGTTTCAAATAAATTATTTAAATTACGGCACAATGCATTATAAGCCTTATGATTAAATCTGCTCGGGTCACGAATTGACATTTGGGTATACAAACAATCTCGAAGTTGGTCATAATGTGCTCGTTCTGATTTTGAGGTTGAAGAAGTTTTCTTTTCTTTTGAACGTAAAATTTTGCCATCTAGAAAATAAAAATTCTGATTTTCAAAAAATAATTCTGATTTTTAGAAAAATTCTGTTTTAAAAAATTCTGATTTTCAAAAAATAATTCTGATTTTTAGAAAAATTCTGTTTTAAAAAATTCTGATTTTCAAAAAATAATTCTGATTTTTAGAAAAATTCTGTTTTAAAAAATTCTGATTTTCAAAAAATAATTCTGATTTTTAGAAAAATTCTGTTTTAAAAAATTCTGATTTTCAAAAAATAATTCTGATTTTTAGAAAAATTCTGTTTTAAAAAATTCTGATTTTCAAAAAATAATTCTGATTTTTAGAAAAATTCTGTTTTAAAAAATTCTGATTTTCAAAAAATAATTCTGATTTTTAGAAAAATTCTGTTTTAAAAAATTCTGATTTTCAAAAAATAATTCTGATTTTTAGAAAAATTCTGTTTTAAAAAATTCTGATTTTCAAAAAATAATTATGATTTTTAGAAAAATTCTGTTTTAAAAAATTCTGATTTTCAAAAAATAATTCTGATTTTTAGAAAAATTCTGTTTTAAAAAATTCTGATTTTCAAAAAATAATTCTGATTTTTAGAAAAATTCTGTTTTAAAAAATTCTGATTTTCAAAAAATAATTCTGATTTTTAGAAAAATTCTGTTTTAAAAAATTCTGATTTTCAAAAAATAATTCTGATTTTTAGAAAAATTCTGTTTTAAAAAATTCTGATTTTCAAAAAATAATTCTGATTTTTAGAAAAATTCTGTTTTAAAAAATTCTGATTTTCAAAAAATAATTCTGATTTTTAGAAAAATTCTGTTTTAAAAAATTCTGATTTTCAAAAAATAATTCTGATTTTTAGAAAAATTCTGTTTTAAAAAATTCTGATTTTCAAAAAATAATTCTGATTTTTAGAAAAATTCTGTTTTAAAAAATTCTGATTTTCAAAAAATAATTCTGATTTTTAGAAAAATTCTGTTTTAAAAAATTCTGATTTTCAAAAAATAATTCTGATTTTTAGAAAAATTCTGTTTTAAAAAATTCTGATTTTCAAAAAATAATTCTGATTTTTAGAAAAATTCTGTTTTAAAAAATTCTGATTTTCAAAAAATAATTCTGATTTTTAGAAAAATTCTGTTTTAAAAAATTCTGATTTTCAAAAAAATAATTCTGATTTTTAGAAAAATTCTGTTTTAAAAAATTCTGATTTTCAAAAAATAATTCTGATATAATTTAAGAAAAATTCTGAATAAAATTACAATAAAAAAGAAAACAATTACCACAAGAGTCAAGAAGAAAACAAAATCCTAAAGCTGAAACAAGAGCATGTTCTTCCGGTTGAAGCACATCCGGACTCAATCCTTTGCGAAACTTGTCAACCTGGAAATTTTTTTACAAATTTGTAGAAAATTCAAAAAATTACTTTTTTCATTAATTTTGCAAGTAGATTATCTTCAGTTTCCTTTAGTTCAGTTTTTTCATTATCTTCACTGCTACAAAATTGTTTCAATAAAGGTAAATCGTCAATAAAAACATGTCGAATAACCTTTAAAAATTGAATTTAATAAATTACAAATTGTAATCTCAAAAATTCTGGTTTGTAGAAAATAAAGTTTTAAGTTTACAATTCTGTCAGAAATAAACTTGGAAATTTACAAATTGTAAAATTCTGATAATTTACACAATTATAAAATTCTGCTTGTTAAAATATAACTTTAATTTCAAGTTTACAATTCTGACAAAAATAAACTTTAAATTTTACAAACTTCTGAATTGTAAATTCTAATAATACATATAAATTTACAAACATACCAAAAAAGCATCCAAGTTTGTTTCAATTAAAAACCTCGTCTTCTCTTCTGATTTTTCAATTTCTTTATTTTTTAAGGTTGTTCCTTCATTTTCAGTATCCTTTGTAATAATTTCAATGCTTTGTGTAAAAAATAAAAATAAATAATTTTTAAAGTCTTCCAGGGTGTTTAGTGTATTGTTTCGACGATGTAAATAATTATTTTTGAATGAAAGACTAAAAATGTGTATATTTTTTAGGTAAAAAATAATTTTTCTACCAAATTTTATTGACCAATTCAATTGATACTTTTTCCTTTGTAAGGCCTTTGAATTCCTAAAATTAAAATTTTTTTAAATATATTTTTTAATTACATATTTCCAAATTACCTTATCTTGACTAATCAATGAGTTATCCAATTTGTACATTTTTTTGACTCGTTTAAGAAGCGCAACACGATCCATGCCTATGCGAATGCATGCATTAAAACGACAGAAAGGGCACTAAAATAGTTTTGAATTTTTTAATAAATTAAACATTTCAGACATTATTTCGAGTTTCTTTAGTCATCTTGCACTTCTCCAATCCAGTGCTACATTTAAAATTAGGCTTTAAGTCAATGCCTAAAGTCACTGTACGACGAAAGAATCCCTTGAAAAATTATATATTTTTTAATTTTTTTAATTAAAAATATTAAAAAAAATTCACTTTGCACCCCTCACAAGAAATAACACCATAATGTCTACCTAAAAATTAAAAAAAAAATTATTTTAAAAAGAATTAAATTTTTATAATTTACCAGCAACATCTCCACAAATCAGACAGACAAATCTTCCAGTATCCTCCCCATCTAATTCATCTTTGTCCTTATTATTCTTAATATGATCAGGCAGAACGAAGGGGCTGTTATTTCCATCATGTTTCTGAATTAAATATTTAAATTAATATTTACAATTGTAAATAGAGTTTATTAAACTTGAAAGGAGAGAGGTGAACTTAGGTTTGTAATTAAAGTTTTATTAAACTTAAGTTTATAAGTAAAGTTTTACTATTGAAGGCAAAGAGTCGAACTTAAGTTTGTAATTAAAATTTCTATCAAACTTAAGTTTATAAGTTTTACTAAATCTTGTTTAATTACAAACTTAAGTTTCATTTAAATAAACTTTAAAACTTAAGCTTAAACTTAAGTTAGTTTTTTTTAAGTTTAGTAGGGCAAATTTTGATTTTAATATTCTAAATAATTAAAATTACATTTTTTGGAGCTTTTAATTCTTCCAGAAATTTTGTAAAAGAGTTCTCATCAATTTCACGTTTCCTTCCCCCAACCATTTTAATTTTTCCTTCATTATCCTTTTGTTCTTTTTTATTTAAATTCTCTTTTATTTTAATTTCTTCGTTCACTTCTTTATTTTCTCCTTCCTTTTCTTCATTCCCTTTATCTTCTTCCACTTCCTTCTCCTCATTTTCTTCTTCCTCCTCCACTTCTTCCTTTATTTTCAAATTATTTTGATTAAAAAACACTGCAGCATTATTTTGAAAATAATAGGGTGGTGGATAAAAATATCCACTAGAAGGATTAAACAAGGGCATTGCTGTTGGTGTGGGTGCTGTTGGAGAAGGATAGAAACCACCCATAATACTTCCATTGCTGTTACCAGAATAAAGATGTTGAAAAGGAGAAAATTGAGGAGGAAAAGTTGATGTAGATGGGTGAAACTTTAAAAAAATAAACTTTTTACAATTTGTAAAATTACAACTTTATTGCAACTTTTTCTTCCCCTTTTTACTTTAAACTACAAAGTGATACAATTTAGGAAGTTTTACAAAATGGTTAAAACTTAATATAATTTGTAATTTTTCACATTTTATAGACTTATTGCAATTTGTAAATTTATTATAAACAAATTGCAACTTTTTACCATTTGTAATAAGTTTATTATAAATTTATTGCAAATTGTAAATTTATTCAAACTTTATTAAAGCATTTTACAATTTGTAAAATTACTAGAGAAATTTCCCTTCCATTATAAACCTACCGGTAATGATTGTTGCTGCTGCAACTTTTGCTTTTTTGTTGTATTTTCTTCATCTTCTTTCTCTTCATTTCCCGAAGAATTCATTCCTCCATTTTGCCATAAATTAGGATTTCCCGTAGGCGGCCAAAAATAACCAGGAGGAAATTGAGAATAATTATTCCCCCCAAAATAAGGCAAAGAATTTTGTGGATATCCCCCATAAAAACAATAAATAGGTTGGGGAGCAGGTAATAATTGAGGTGCTGGTTGTTGTTGTACAAAGGAAGAATTAAAGGACGAATTTTTTGGGTTGTCTAAACTCTTCTTTTTTTCAATTTTTGGTGACAATTCCTTTAATTCTTTAATTTTTTCTGAATTAGTATTTTCTTTATTTCTATGTGTTGTTTTTGTAGAAGATTTATTTTCATTTTTATTTAATTGTTGTTCAACTTGGTCAGTTTCCTCCTCCATTTTATTTTTAAATTTTGTTTAAATTTATGCTTAATTTAATAGCTAAAATCAGAACAAATAAATAAACTTGATTTTTTACAATTTGTAAAAATTCTGATTTAATTTTTACAATTTGTAAAAATTAAAGTTCTGGTTTATTTTAATTTCTACAATTTGTAAAAAGTTTATTTTAATTTACAGTAAAATTGTAAATATATTAAAACTTGATTACAATTTGTAAAAAGTTTATTTTAATTTTATAGCAAATTGTAAAATATATTAAAACTTGAATTAAATGTTTATTTTGCAACTTTTACAATTTGTAAAAATTTAAAAGCATTACAAATCTTAAATTAAAAAGGCATCATTTTTTAAATTTATTAAGGTAAAAGTTTAGTTAAATGAATCAATGTAAGACTGAAAAAATGAATGCCATCCAAGTCAAAGTTGGGGAGGTATGTGAACGTTGTTGGGTGTTTTGATAATGAAACGTTTATTTGATGGGAAGAGGTAAATATTCCTTCCATCCACAATGTTGGTCATCTTCCTCAGAGCAAGTAGAATAACCAGAAAATGAATGCCATCCAAGTCAAAGTTTAAATATTTAAACGTGGAATAAGGTTAATGAAAATGAACGCGGTGAACGTTGCAAACTTTAACAAATTTGAATAGTTTCAAAAAATTATTTTTTAGGCAAAAGGATTAATAAAAAGGAGATTTTTACTCAGCTTCATTTACTATAAATTTATTTTTACATGATTTTAAAAAATAAATAAAAAAATTTTCTAAATAAATTTTACAAAAATAAAAAAGTTAAAATAAATAAAATGCCAGAAGTTAGAATTTTTACAGTATTTCTCTTATTTCCATTACTTTCCCTAGCCAGTACCATCCTTTCTTGATGCCGTTTTGCGTCGTAACGATATGGCTATATTTAAATAGGTTTTTAATTTGAATTAAAGTTTTATTACAATTTGTAAAAATTTTTCTTTTAATTTGACTACAAATTGTAAATTTATTAAAACTTGATTAAAGCTTTATTTTACAATTTGTAAAACTTTTTACAACCTTTCACAAACTTATTACAATTTGCAAATTTTTTTACAAATTAATTCCAACCTTTTTTACAATTTGTAAAAGGTTTATTCTTTATTTTACAATTTGTAATTTTTATACAAATTAATTCCAACCTTTTACAATTTGTAAAAGGTTTATTAAAACGTTATTAAACCCTCATAAAATTAAATAAAAATAATTATTACCTCAACAACAATATATTTGAGATCAGCAGGGAATTCATCAACAACCTGTATTCTTCCACCCATTTGATAATTAGAATAACTCTAAAAAGAAGTTGGATATTTTTAAAAATTAAATATATCCTCACCGCATAATATAAAATATTGGGTGTATCTTTACTAGGCGTAAATATTAAAATTCCAGGTTCATCTGACTCGTCACATTCTAGCCTTTAAAAAATGAAGAAGATATTAAAGAAAATATTCAAAGAAAAATGAAGAAATCAGGTAAATGTTTACCTCAAAGTTTCTCTAAAATCAACAAAGGAGGAATATTTATCTGCTGATAATTCTCCAAAGGGTTCCTCTTCTATCCACCGACAGAGGCGACCAGATTCTTCTTGTGTATATTTTACTGCATGCTTAAAGGAAAAATAAATTCAGAATTAAATCAGAAAAGTGAAAATCAGAATTTGTAATAAAAATCAGAATTTTAATCAGAATTTAATTCAAAAATAATAGTAAAACTTGACGCCTGTTGTAATTACAATTGTAATTTTACAATTAATAAACACGTCAAGTTTTATTATTTCCGTAATTGCGATTAATAAGTGTAATTTAGAATTGTAATCAGAATAATTGTAAAATTAATTAATTATTTAAATAAGACTACAAAATTAATTTACTTTCTTTTCTGAATTGCTCAATTTTGAATAACCCCCATAAATACTATCAGTCAAATAAAGAGGATTGTAAAGCTGAGGTACTGATGAATTTTGACCTCCTTCAACTCTAAAAATTAATTTTTAATTTTTTACTTAAAAATTAAATTAATTTAATTTACATAAATGTATATGTAATTCCTCTTTTCAGGTAAAGATCTGCCAAATATCCATTAACATACCAAACATAAGGGGGAGGTTTAGGCACGTGTCTCATTGACTAAAAAATTTTTAAAAAATTTTATTTTAAAATTAAAAATAATTATCTACTTTATGGCCTTTAATTCCTCCTGGAGGGCCTAATTGAAAGGTAAGGTTAAGTTGAGAATCAGTCCCAAGGAGGTTACTAACATGCCAAGTAAGTTGCTTGTTGTCTTTAAAAATGTCATCAGCCTTGAAAAAATTATGGGAAATATTAAAAGTGAAGCAGGAGTTAGAAAATAAAGCAAAAATATTAAAAGTGAAGCAGAAAGATTAGAAAATGAAGCAGAATCGGGAAAGTGAAGCAGAATTCAATGAATGAAGCAGATTTCAGAAAAGTGAAGCAGAAATTTAAAAAGTGAAGCAAAGTCAGAAAATCAACCAGAATTCAGAAAATGAAGCAGAATTCATCAAGTGAAGCAAAAATATTAAAAAGTGAAGCAAAATTTAAAGGATGAAGCAAAAAATTCAAAACAAAAATTTCTAGATGTTCAACTCACCCCTGTAGGCCTTTGAACATGTGGGGGTATCATAGGAGATATATTTCTAATAAACACATGTCCATAATCTACTTCAAAACGTAAACAATAAACCTTCAAAATTAAAAAATAATTTTAAAAATAAAATTAAATCCCCCACAGAAATCCAGTCAATGTGTTGAACATCATACCCATCAGGCAATTCAACATAAATATCTTTCCCTCCCGTATATCTCTCATTTATTGGGGTTATTCTGAAAATGTACATTTTTAATTTTAAAAATTATTTTTTTCGGAATTTTTACGAGTCAAAAGTATCTCTCCCTCGAATTGCAGCTTTAACCCCAGATTCTTTTGTTATGTTCAGACCGCGGCCAACATAGAAATAACCGTCTTAATTTAAAAATTAATTATTTTTTAAAATTTGTTTAGAAAAAATAAAAGTCAGTTAAAAGCCGGTTAATCCACTATATGTTTATAGAGTCAAGACTCAAATAAACTTAATTAACATATGCCTCAAAGTCAAGTGATTGTAAGAGAAGAGTAACTTACTCTGTGCTCTCTAACTTTGTATATTTTTTAATAGGTATCAGTTAAATTTTGTTAAAATTAAAAAGGTTTAGAAAAATTTCAGATTTTTTTTCTGAAATGTTCTAATGGCCTCAACAAAGATTAATAAACTTCCAAAAAATTTTTTAGAAATATTTCAGAATTTCTTTTCAGATTTTTTAAAAACAAGAATCACCTGGCGCTTTGTCTCCTTGAAATATAAATCCAAATATTTTAATTGTTTTAGTATCCAATATTTGTATAGGTCCAGACTGAACATCATAACGAGTTCCTCTCAATTCGTCTTGTATTAATTGTGTTTTTGGAACAATTAAATTTTCTGGTATTTTCTGAAAATTAGTTCAAGTTTTAAGAGAAACTATGAAAAGTATGATTTACTTAAAAATTCATATCTTTACGCTTATTTAAGCTAAAAATTTAATTTTTGGCATTTTTATAGCTTAAAATGTGCTCTATCCAACGATATAAATTTTATAATTTTAACCTAATTTAATCTAAAGTTATGGTCGTTTGAATGAAGTACACTTTAAGTCTTTAAATTTGCCAGAAAATTTTCAGAATTTACAAAAATTATCAATTTTTCAGAAAAAATTTTTCAGAATTTTTTAAGCTTAAAAAAATTTTTTTTCCTAAAAAACAACCCACCACACTTCCAATAGCCACATCTCCATTTAAAGAGAATAGACTTAAACTTTTAAATTGCCCAATTCTTAATTGTTCTATACGCTCAATTAATTCCTCTTGTTGTTCATCTTCAAGTTCGTATTCAGGCAAAATTAGTATTACTGGAGAATTTGGATTTAAAGATCCCAGAGGTGAAAGACTTTGAAAATTATTTTAAAAAATAAAAATATTCATTTAATTAAATACCCATATTCAAAAGTTGAAAGCCTTATACCATCACGTGTGGGTACTTGACTGCGATCAAGCCAAAAGAAAGTGTCTTAAAAAATTTTTTTAATAATTTAAATATTTTAAAATAAAATTTTAGATATTTGAGGCTATTTTTAATTAATTTTTTAATATTTTTAAAAAATCCGGAAAATTTTCTTTTTATCGGATTTTCCCTTTTTTTAATTTCTTTCTCTTCAATTCAACCATTTAAACCTCAATTATATACTTCTAGTCCTCTATTAAATTAAAAAAATTAAAAAAAAGAAAAAAATAGATAAAAAGAAAATGGATGGGATTTGCGCATTTTTTCTCTTTTTTGACGGCATTTTACAAAGAAAAAATAATAAAAAATAAAATTCAATAGCCATTGACAAATGTCTATTGAATTAAAAAAAGAAAATGGCATGGAGTATTTAAAGATTAAAATCCGTTTAAACAATTAATTTTAAGTATTTTTTGGTCTTTTAAGGATTTATTTGATAGAAATTAATAATATTCCGACTTGATTAGATTTTTTCGAAGTTTAGTCGAGAATTACCTATCGACGCTTCCGACCGGTCTCTATTTATTGTATAATTTGTTTTACTGAAGAAATATGTAGAGTAGAAAAGATTTTCCGGAAAATGTATTTTCAGAATAGTATTTTCCGGAAAACAATCTCCGGAAAAAATGTATTTTCAGAATAGTATTTTCCGGAAAACAATCTCCGGAAAAAATGTATTTTCAGAATAGTATTTTCCGGAAAACAATTTCCGGAAAGAATGTATTTTTAATTAATGTATTTTCGAAGCGATATTTTCCGGAAAACAAATTCCGGAAAATATGTATTTTACAAATTGTATTTCTAAGGTAATATTTTCCGGAAAATGTTTCCGGAACCAATTTTGTTTACTAATTATTTATTTCTTTTTGTGTTTTATTTTGTATTTTTAATTTAATAAACAATAATGGTAAAAGAAAAGTTGTGTTTTCTTTTTTTTTGTATTTTTCTGTTCATTTAATTTTCAGAACAAACAATTAAACCTAATATTTTCTACAAAATTTCCTTCCTTTTGTAATTACAAAATAACAAAAGAAAATAAATATAGGGCACGCGCAGAAAAAAAATAATAAAAAAAATTGGGAAGGATATAATAAAATTGACAAAGACGGAAAATTAAATTTAAAACATAATAGTAATTAACAAAAATAAAATTATAAGGAGAATAAACACTGAAAATTAACAGAAAATCTCAAAAAATTTTTAAAAACTTTTCAAAAAAAAATTCACAAAAACTTTAAAAAATTAAAAATATTTTTAAAAAATACTCAAAAATGCATAAAAAATTTTTCCAAAAATTCCGAAAAAATTTTCCAAAAAAAAAATAAAAAAATTTTTTTTTAAAAGTTACCAGGAGTATTTCCATCAAAAGTAAAATTAACTAATTGAATGGCAGATTCATTAATAGCAAAAACATGTCCCATAATATTATTATTATTTTTATGGCTGTCAGAATTAATTATTGGTCCAATATACACACCAAAATCTGGTGAATATGTATTTATTGTAAATTGTTGTTTGTTGTTAATTGGTTGGGGTTGTGGGGGTTGTGGGGGTTGGGCATAAACTTGAATTAAATTAAAATTTTTTTAAAGGATTATTATGTACTTAACAAGCATAAATAATCTTATAAAATTACGTGAACCAAAAAAGGGAAAAATTAGGTAATTTTCTTTAAAAATTGGGTCATCTTTGTATTTTTGTACTTATTAATCTTCTATTTTTTCCTACTTAATTTAATGTATTTCTGATTTTCTATATTTCCTCGGTTGTAAATATTCTGATTATTCTGTATTTCTGTGTTTTATAAATTCTGATTTATTTTTGTATTTTTTTTGTATTTTTGTTTTCCGGAAATTGTAGCAGAATTAAGTATTTTACGGAAAGTATTAAGTAAAGTATTTTATTTACCTTGATTTCTAATAAGTGATGTAAATAAAATAAAACAAAAAAGTTGAGTAAAAAATAGTAATGATAAATTTTGCATATTTTTTTAAAAATTGATAATTTAATTTTCTTGATGAAAGAATTTTTTCTGAAAAATTTAGAAAAATAAATTAAATAAAATAATAGACATATGAACCAGGGATTTGACGGATTGAGAAGAAAGGTCCAGGTTTTGGGTAATCTCCTCCCATCCCTGATATGAACCAAAATTTAAAAATTTTTCGAATTTAAAAACATCAAAATCTTCTTCTAAAAACAATTATAAAAATATTTATTAAAAAATTAGCAGTTTAATGCAACGCTATTTCTCTTCAAATTTTACGCCCTAAATAAAAACGTTGAAACGCGCAATAAGAAATTAAAAATAAATTTGTAAAAATAAAATGGAGAGAGAATGAGCAGGAAATTGAAGAAATGAAGAGAAGAAAAGTTGGGTAAAAAAGAAGACTTTTGTATTTTATTTTGTTTGGAATGTTGTTGGTGGTGATCGCGGTTTTGTGTTGGGGTGAATGAATGAACGTCGATCGACGGCAATAAATACAAAACAGAAAAAACTGTGAAAATAACCCCCAAGTTTTTTTGTTTTCTTTAAAGTTTTGTTTTTATTTGTCTAGTTTTGGATTTTAAAAAATTGAAAAAAGGGAAAGGTAGGCTTTTTAATATGGATAGGTATTTTAATAAAAAAATAACTGCGAATGGAAGCAAGCTCTGGTGGGACTGGCATAACTAGAGTAAGGCCAACGAGGTGTCTAAAAATTGTAAAAGCCTCCTAGTCTAAAAATTGTAAAAAAATGAAAACGATCGGTCGGTGATGGTCGAACGGGTTAACAACCTTGCATTGGAGGTTTTTTCTGATGGGTTCGGATGCTCTAGCAAAAGATTGGAGGAATTTGATTCTGATAGCTTCCCATACTAGGAATTTCAGTCTTCATTTTTGCTTTACAAGACTACAATTCCACCTTTCAGTTCACCATGAGCAAATATAAATAATTAAATAATAGCTGAAAAAGGATTAGCCTTAATTAGCAATAAAAATAGATAATGGCTTTTAATTAATTAATTAATTTATTTAAATAAAATTAAAAAAAATAAATAAACAAAATTCAAGGTTATATAGCAAGGTTGCGGTTGTCGAATTAAAAAAAAGTTTTTGGTCTTTGAGAAAATAAAATAAAAATAAATTTAAAGAATGAACATATACAAAGTTTATTAAAAATTGCAAAAAAATATTAAAAAAAAATTATTTTGAAGGACGAATAAATATAGAAGAATATTATTAAAAGATGAATAAGACGAATAAAACTAATTTATCACACAAAACACACAAAATTTAATTTTGCGTTATTGCCTATTTGGAAATTGAAGAAAAATAAAAATTATTTTTGTATGGAGAAAAAACTCAAGAATTTTCTGAAAAAAATATTAGAAGGCTTTAGAAAAATTTATTTTGTTTCCTTATTAGTAATGCATGACCATGTCCATCTATAAGGGATCCTACCGACATATAAAAATAAATTCCCAATTTTTAGGAATTGGCAATCAAGACGGCAGGATCACTAGCAGGGAAAGGACGGGTAAGAAAAAAGATGGGTTGGATCTCATTTTTGAAAAGAAAAATTCTCAGCTCGGGTTTCGGGTCGAGAAGAAAGACCGGGTTTTGTGTATCGGGTAATCCGTCCCATCCCTACCCCATAGTCCGTCCGTTAATACATGCAGTAGACTATGAAAAAATAAAAAAAATAACTAGAATTAAGTTTGATTTGATTTTAAAAATTTTTTCGATTTTATAGATGGAGATACTTAAAAATAATTTCCTAGAAATAATAAGTGTAAAAAATAATAATGGAATAATTAAACTAAATTAACGAATAATTGCCAATTATCCTCTAGTTTCTCCATTGTTTTTTTCTACATTATTGACCTCTATCGAGGAGTAAAATAATAATAGTTCTCGAAGAGGGAGTCTATTTTGAGGAGGGCATTCAGAGGAGGATATATTAATGAATAATTTCTAAATTATTTTCCATTGTTTTAAACTTTAAGTGTCGATTAATAATGGACTAAGATGCCCTCATAATTCTAAAAAAATTTTTTAATGGTGGAAATATGGAGAAAAATAATAATTTAATTATGAGTTAAAAATGTATGAAGTGGACAATCATAATAATAATAAAGAATTGAGGGGAATACTGAGGGGAAACTAAAAAGGGCACTCGAATTTTTAAAAATTTATTTTTTGAGGGTAGAGATTGAAATTAAGATTAAAATTAATCTAAATAATTTTTTAAAATCTATTAAAAAAGAAAGAAAATTTTTATGTAAAATGACCACAACAGTTATAGGACATTACCCCATAAAATGCCCTCCCCCAAAAATAAACATCATTTTTGCATGGAAATTTGAGGGATGGAAAGAAGGGGAAGAAGAATGGCTTATATGCGGGACGAGCAATTATTTATTTTTACATAAAATCTAGCTTACAATTGTCCTTCTAAATATATACTCGTTTTACTTGTTTTCATTGTTATTGGACACTCATTGAAAGTAATTGTCAGTTCAAAAATTTTAAAATAAAATTCGTGTTTTCCGGAAAAGAATATATGCATGTATTTATAAAAATACAAACGGATAGATAAATAAATTCCGGAAATATTGAGTTTTCCGGAAAATAGACTAAGGAGAACAGAGTGTTCCGGAAAAATATAAAAGAGAAGTGAATATAAATATTACGGAAAGTGTATTTTTCCGGAAAAATACAAGAGTAAGAATAAAACATATAATAGATGAATAGATTCCGGAAATATTGGTATTCCGGAAGGATATAAAATAAAGACAACAAAGGATTCCGGAATAAAATACAGAATATTTATAGAGGGAATAGAGAGTGTATTTTCCGGAAATATACATAAAAGTAAAAATACAAAAATATATTCCGAATTATATTACAATGCTACCGGAAAAACACAGATTATTTACAAAAATACTTAAGTGTATTCTAAAAATTATTGCAATAATATTTCCAAAATGTTAAAAGTAAGGGGGAAATATCGGCTATAATGACCTAAACTAAATATATAAAAATTGTAGGATGAGTAAAATCCTCTCTATATAATTTAACGGATTTTCTCTCCCATTGAGACGCGCAATTTAGTTGAAAATTGGGTAAAAAGACGGTTATAATATTTTACGCATGGCTTGTTTAAATCATTTTTGGGGATATAAAATTTTAGAAGCAAAAAAGGATAAATAATAAATTGGTTAAAAAAGATAAATGTCCGGTTCTGATAAAGAAAAAATGGGTAATAAAATTGGAAGAAATAATAAATTTTTTCATTTAAAAAATTTTTAACGAAAAAAAAGACAGGCTATCCCAAAAAATAGAGTTTTCTAAAGGTGACAATTGGTGCCAAAAATTTTTTTTTAAATTTAGGGACCAAAATGTCCATACTTCCGAATTTTTAAAATTTTTCAAGGAAAAAGACAGTCTATCCAAAAATTAATTTTCATTAAAGATGACTTTCACTTAACTCAAAATTTCACTTTACTCTTAAAAAATATCAATTTCTAACATAAAAGTACTGACTGGTCAAGTGGTCACGGAACCATTTATGCTCTTAAATAATTCTCTCTTAATTGAAGAAAAGAATAAAAGGCAAAAAAATCTTCGTTTATCGAGTTGTGAATATATTTGAATGAGGAGCTATTCTCATTGAGGAAAGCACTTTAGGGGGAGGGGAACTTTTGGGTGAAGAATGAGAAAGGAATGAGGAGAGAGGAAAATGAGAAGATTTCGCGCAAGATAACGGGTTTCAGTCGCAACTTGTATTATGAGGGAGGAGGAGGGAAGGAGAATGAGGGAAGGAGGGAAAACGAAGGAGGGAGGGGAAGAAAACGATTTATTTATTTTCTAACAAAGTGTCGATATATGTCCTTTTCATAAAGTCAAAAATTCTAAAAATGCCAAGATGTGAATTTTTGGAATTTTAAGAGATGAAGAAGAAATGAAGAAGAAATGAAGAGGAAGAAATAGAAAATGAGGAAGATGGGAAGAAAGAAACGAAAAGGAAGATGAATGAAGAGGCTGAGGAAGAGAAGGAGGGAGATGAAGAGAATAAAAGGAGAAGAAAGGAGAAGAAATTTTAGAAATGATGGAGGAAGACAAGGAAGGAATATATATGATGAGAGGAAGGAAGAGAAAAAAAATGAAGTGGAAGAAACAGAAAATAAATGGATTGGATAGAAAGGAGTGAAATTGAATTGCCCTAAAGTTGACAGATAGTAAAGAGAAGTATCTATTTAAATATAGCTGACAGATGGGCTTAAGTACATCCGCAAAAACAACAAAAATAAATATTCAAAGTGTCAGAAAGAAGAATAAAATGGAAATTGATTTTTAGTGAATTTTTTAGAATTTTTGAAAATTAGGCTGGCCCCGTAAAGGGGTTTTTCCGAATTTATAGCCCCACGTTAAAAATACCTCATTCTAAGATTTATATAATTCTCCCAGTACCAAGAAGGAGAACTCAGGCTCCAGCCGGAATCGGAGAGAGCCTGAACCCTCTCTCTTAGTCCGGAGCTATAGCTCCCACGTGAACAGGACTGTATTAGACCCTAACAGAGCTGTCCTAAACCTAACAAAGCCCCTAACTCTTATAGCGAGCTTCATCTGTATTTTAAAATAAAATTTATTTTTGGCCTCTAAAAGTGTAAACATTAAAGGAAAAAAATTTTTTTTGATGAATGACCATTAATACATTAAAAATGTATAAATATTAAATAAATATAATGAACAGGGAGCCCAATAATCCCCTTCCTTCTCCGCGCAATTGGCAAACATTTTCACACAAAATCCTTTTAAAAAGGCCAAAATCTGAAGAAAAGGATTGATGGTTTTGTGACCTTAACAAATATTTTGAACATTTTAATAGAAAACATTTTTATTGTTTGGGTTGGCAAGTAAATAAAAGGAAGGATTTGTTTGAGGTAGGGGGAAATATTTATTATAAGAGGACGGGATTTTGGGATAGAATGCCTTTTTAAGAGGAAATAGAAAAATTTTCTTTGAAAATTGAATCCTGGACCTTACAGCATAAAAAGACTTTAAGGAGACAATTTCCAAGTTCCAAACTCTCTCTGGGCATTTTAATTTCAAGGCTACGACTCCGGGCAATTCAAAATCTTAACTCAGGCTCCAGTGTGAATCAGAGAGTGATGGAGCCCTCTTTCTCTCTCTCATCCGGAGCTAGCTCCTGAAGACTTGTCCAGAACTGCCCCAGACCCTAACAGAACTGCCCCAGACCCTAGCAAAGCCTCTAACACCAAATAATTTCCCAAAAAGACAAATGACCTCCAAAGACATCAAAAAATCCAAAAAAGCGCCAGATGGGCGGGGATGACAAAAGACGGATGACAAAGGAGGGGAGAGGGACCCAAACAATTGTAACCACTCAAATTTGTGTTCTCGCCTTGTGTGAGGTCGCGGTGCTTTTTTTCTTAGCATGTTCAAGGCCAAGATTGAGAACGTTTGAAAGAATGAATATTTTGAGGGGAAAGCTTATTTTATATGCCAGAAAAGGAAGAGAAGGATTGAAAATAAATTTAGAAAAAAATTTTTTAAAATTAATTTTAAACTCTCATTTGAGAGAGAGAGGATACCCCTCGTTTTCAAACACGACTTTTTTAGGACGTAATTTACAATTGAGATTCGAATATTATTATTTTTAAAGGTAGCAACAGGTGTGGAATTTTTTAAATGAAATCCCGTTTAGAAAAAATTATTTATTTTGAAAATAAAAAAGAAAAAAATAAATGGACAAAATTATAGCTAATTATTTTATCTATATTTGGTCAATGAAAGAAGCGCCAGCAGAACGTTTTTGGCCTTATAATTATGAAAAATAAAAAAATATTTTTTCGGTTTTTAAATAGATAAATTTTTGTGAATAAATAATATTCAAAAACTAAATAAAAATTTTTTTTAAAAATTTTCTGATCAAAAGGAAAAAAGCCGCCTATTAATTTTCACTTTTTTCGCAAGCAACAACCAGTCTTAACTCTATCCACAATAACTTTGGGTGTTTTAATACAATAAAGATGAAATTTTGAGATTTATTAGTTAACATGTTAAAGAATAAAAATACAAAATTTTAGATTTTTAGAAAATATATGAACAGAGATATGAATTTTCGAATGAATAAAGTCACCCTTTGGTATAGGGACAAATTAATTTTAAGTTTGTGTTTAATTAGAAATTTTTAAATTTAATTAATTTTGTCAGATTTTACTCGTTTCTAGAGTTGTTTTAAAAATATTTAAATATTTCGGGGAAAATAAAAAAAATATTTAAAAAATATATAGCTGGTATGTGAATAAACATATGGGTAAACTTGATTGTATAGGGGTATCTTAATAAATTTATTTTGACAATAAATTAAAGAAAAAATTTTTTTTAATAAAACATTAAATTAAACATTTTTTATATTTATTTAGTATCATCTGATTTTTATTTCAACTTTTTGTTGCGCAAAATTTATGCATACATATGTACATAAATGAATAATAATTAAAATTCTGGGGGAAGGGAGAAAGAAAAAAATATTTTTAGGGGATAATAAAACTTTTTTTGTATTTTTATTCTATTAAATAAACTTGAAAATACAATAGAAAAAAATAAAAATACAAAAAAAACACATTTATTTTGCAACTTTTTTATTTCGTTTACTCTGCACGCGGCCAAAAAGCTCGTAGGCAGAAAAACATGTAATATGGGTAACTAGGAATTCTATAACATTTGAATAAATAAAGATAAAAATCTAAAATAAAAAGGAAAAGAAAGAGGAGATTTTATACTACAAAAATACTGAAAAATAAAATTTTGAATAAATTGTTTAGAAAATTTATGAATTTTTTAAAGA
Organism: Meloidogyne incognita; assembly: GCA_036172945.1. NCBI lineage: Eukaryota > Metazoa > Nematoda > Chromadorea > Rhabditida > Meloidogynidae > Meloidogyne > Meloidogyne incognita. The sequence continues at coordinate 3,439,579 of JARQAC010000030.1, read as the reverse complement.
GAAATTTAGCCATATTTTAGGCACACCTTTAGACATATTTTTTAGCTTAAAATAAACAAAAAATACAAAAACTAAAAAGTGACAATTGTAACATTAAAAACAGGTCCAATAAAGTTATGCGCTCATTAAAAGCGGCTGTCTACTATAAAAATAAAAATAACAACAAAACATTAGGTAATCAAAAGATTAGCGCATATTTAGCAATATTTTATGTCTTTTTTTGTGGAACAGGAAAAAAATAAATTAAAGAATTGTGAAAGCATAAATAAAAATAATTTAAAAAATATATTTTTTAATTTAATATTTAATAAACTATTTAATATTAACAGGCCAGACATAAAGAGAGAACGTAAAAAATTATTTAAAGGAAAGACAAGCATAGAAAAACACTTAAACTGAAGGAACAAAAGGAATAATAAAAATAGCGAGTATGTGGACTCCGTGGCGCAACGGTAGCGCGTCTGACTCCAGATCAGAAGGTTGTGTGTTCGAATCACATCGGGGTCAATAATTTTTATTTTTAAATAAAATTGTCAAATAAATAAAGGATAATGTTAAAATTAATTTTTAGACGAGTAATTAATTAATTTTTGGAAAAAAATTCAAAAAAATTTATTTTATTTGACTTTCTTTCGGAAAAAATTATTTCTGGGAAAAATCGAGCTTAGCTTATCTTGGCACTTATTCCTACCCATAATTATGTTTAAACTTATCCAGAAATTACCAAATTTTAGAAATAAATAAGAGACATGTTCAAGAATGTTCATACAAATTTTGGTGATTTTAGGATTATTTAAAAAATTATCATGAATTTTTAAGTTTTAAAATTCAAGGAAAATTTTGCTATTTTCATAATTTATTTTAAAAAGAAATTCAAAAAAATCTAAAAAATTCTTCAAAAATTTTTTATATAATACTGAAAATGATAATACAATCAAGTGATAAAATCATCCAATTTGGATTAAAATTGTATAATGTAAATCATAAATTATAAGGCAATGAATATCAACTAGTTACCGAATTTTCTGTTTAAATTTGTTAAATTTATTCACTGCCTTGAGACAAAAAAAAATAACGGCAAAAATTTATTAAATAATTTTCATAAAAATTCAATCAACTTCCTCAACTTTAGGACCCCCAGCATTTCCATAATTGCCATAGTTTGCACCTCCACCTCCCTGAGGAGCTCCACCACCTTTAAATTTTGAGGTAAATTTCTGACTTTTTTAAAGCTTAATTGAGAGGTCCACGAGATTATTTTTGGTCAAGTTTTGAGGTTAAAGTCATGGTCAGAGTCTTATTTTAGAAAATTTTTATTCTTGGACCTCTCTACTATTTAATTTAAATTCCAGATTTACCCCCTCCTTGATGAAGCTTTGCCATAATTTTGGACAAAACTCGTTGTGATTCTTTCAACTGATCGTCATACTCGTCTTTTTCCGCCGTCTGATTAGAATCTAACCAACGCAAAGTCTTATCAACAACTTCCTTGGCTTGATCACGATCGGCCTGGGGAAGCTTATCTCCATAATCCTCCAAACTATTTTTGACCTGAAAATTTTTTTGAAGGAAGAGGAGACTCATAGTTGGCTACCTGATACAAATATTGCTCCAATTTATTGCGAGAATCAACCCTTTCACGTTGTTTTAAATCCTCAGCCTCAAAACGCTTTGCCTCATCAAGCATTCGTTGAATCTCTGATTGGCTAAGCCTGCCCTTTTCATTTTTAATTTGAATACGATTAGATTTCCCTGTAGATTTATCCAATGCAGAAACATGCAAAATTCCATTAACATCCAAATCAAAAGTAACTTCAATTTGGGGAACGCCTCGAGGGGCTGGGGGAATGCCGTAAAGATCGAAACGTCCCAAAAGGTTGTTGTCCTTTAAAATTTGAAATTTTTGTATTACATAAAAATTATTATATGTGTAGACCTTACTATAAAATACACCCTTGGAGCTGAAATATGAGGTGTAGCTTAAATTAAGGGGGTATTTCGTTTAGCCAGTTCCCCCACCCAGTACCAGCCAAATTTTAAAGACATATATTAGAGGTATCTATTTTGTGGATATCCTCGGGGTTGAAATAGGGGGTGTATCTTCTTAAACGGAAGGGGGGGGGGGAGTATGATAGAGGCTACCGGAAAATAAAATGGGGGGGGGGGGGGGGGGTATCAAAATGAGAGGGCGGCTCCACGAGCCAGTGCCAACACAATTTCAATACCTATCTTAAAATGAGGTGTATCCATCTTATAGGTATCCTATAGTAAGGTCCGACAATTAATCTCCGATTTATTCACCTTAGTCAAAGCTCTCTCTCCTTCATAAACTTGTATAGTAACAGCCGGCTGATTATCCGAATAAGTAGTAAATGTTTGGGAAGTTTTGTGGGGAATTGTAGCGTTGCGTTCAACAAGTTTGGTCATTACACCCCCAGCCGTCTCTATACCCAAAGAAAGTGGAGTAACGTCAACGAGAAGAACATCCTTTGTTGTCTCATCCCGAACCCCAGACAAAATAGCAGCTTGTACAGCAGCTCCATAAGCAACTGCCTCATCAGGGTTAATAGAGAGGTTCAACTCTCTATCGTGGAAGAATTCCCGCAACAATTTCTGGACTTTGGGAATACGTGTAGAACCCCCAACCATTACAATCTCATCAATTTTGCTCTTATCAAGGCGGGCATCTCTGAAAATTTTTTGAATTAGAGGCATTTTTAGGTACCCTTAACTACCTTAATGCTTGTTCAACGGGCTCCAATGTCTTCTTAAACAGCGGAGTGCAAAGCTCTTCAAAACGGGCTCGGCTAATTTTTGTGTGGAAATCAATTCCTTCAAAAAGAGAGTCAACCTCTAACTGAAAAGAAAAAATTTTTTTTGAAATTTTTTGAAATTTCTAAAGACATACAGTAGCCTCAGTCGAACTGCTCAGTGTGCGCTTGGCACGTTCCGCTGCCGTTCTCAAACGGCGAAGAGCACGGGGGTTGTTACTAATGTCACGGCCTTGCTTACGCTTGAATTCCTGACGAAAATAAAAATTTTTTCCGATTAAGAAAATTTTTTAATTACTTGTTTGAAGTGCTCAACAAGCAAATTATCAAAATCCTCCCCTCCCAAGTGTGTATCGCCAGCAGTTGATTTAACTTCAAACAAGGAACCCTCAGCAATAGACAACACGGAAACGTCGAAAGTACCACCACCAAGGTCGAAAATGAGAATATTCTGAAATTTAGAAATTCAGAAAATTTTTTTCAGAATTTCCCTACCTGATCCCCCCTCATTTTCTTATCCAATCCATAAGCCAGAGCAGCCGCTGTTGGTTCATTTATAATTCGCAACACATTAAGTCCAGCAATCTGACCAGCATCTTTAGTTGCTTGACGCTGTCCGTCATTAAAATAGGCTGGAACAGTAACGACAGCATCTCGAACTGGATGGCCAAGATAAGCTTCGGCTGTTTGCTTCCTTTAAAAATTGAGAGAAAAAATTTAAATTTTCAACATTAATCTAAAACTATACAAACTTAGGGGCTCTACCTTAGGGCAGCGTCCCATCGAGTTAAGGTCCCCAAATACATATAGCTTCTCAAATCCCTCAATATCCCTAATTAAGGTACCTACATATTTAAGCCCCCAATTTCAGGTATCTTTTAATCCCCCGGACTTGCACGTAAGAAATTCCCAGTGTCTCTTTTACTCCCTCGACACTTACTCCTCTCAAAAATCCTTCTGCTGTCTCTTAGTTTTTGTTAAACTTAAAAATAGCAAACTTACATTTTTGTAAGAACCATTGAAGAAATTTCTTCAGGAAGAAAAGTCTTCTTTTCCCCTTGGAATTCAACCTGAAACATTATGAAAATTAAATTGCTTTTCCTAAAAATATTTCACTCACTTCAATAGTTGGACGTCCAGTTTTGTTGAGCAACTTAAACGGCCAATGTAACATATCCTTTTGAACTGTTGGATCATCCCATTTACGGCCTATTAAACGTTTAGCATCGAAAATGGTGTTTTGAGGATTTCTAGCTGAAAACAGAGAGAAAGATTATTTTGAAATGATTTTTAAAGAAAAATTCCAGAACTGTCCAAGGTCTTGAGTCCAAGGCTGTCCAATTTCTCCAAGGGCTGTCAAAGGCCTCAAAGCTTTTTTGGGTTTTTTCGGTCTTGGGCAGAGTGGATCTGAGGCTCGGAGAATTTTCACTCATGGACAGCTCCCCAATTTTAAAGCTGTTTAAGGCCAAAAAGGCCCAAGCTGTTTAAGGCCAAGATTTATGGCCCAAGTCTCTAGTGTCTCTCTAACCCTTCTCTCCAAGGTCCAAGGCCTCAAAACTTTTCTGGGGGGTCTTTCGGTCTTGCCTTCGAACTGGAGTATTGGTCTTGGAAAATTCTCGGTCCCGAACAGCTCCATTAAATATTCAAAAATACCCACCCATCTGATCCTTTGCAGGATCCCCAATCAAACGTTCAGTGTCCGTAAACGCAACAACCGATGGAGTTGTCTTGTTGCCCTGGTCATTAGCGATAATCTCCACCTTTAATTAAGGAAATTATTAAAATAACAAGCAAAATTAGCATGCCTTTCCGTGTTGATAAACACCAACACAACTGTAAGTTGTGCCTAAATCAATTCCTATAGCTTTGCAGGAAGCCATAATAAAAGGATTTTAGGGTTTTTAAATAGAAGAAAAAAAAGTTTTTTTAAAGTATAGCTGAAAATTTGGGAAAATTTTTTAATAAAATTAAACGAGAAAATAAATCATTGGAAAAATAAAATAAAAAAATAAATATTTAAATAAGCACAAAGAATAAATAAATAAAAATAATCTCTCACTCACTCAGTTGTTTGTTGGTTTGTTGACAGCCTCCCTCTCCCTCTCCCTTTTATTTATTTTGTTTCTTTTTCTAGACCTTTCCGGAACCTTCCGGAAAGTTCTAGAATATTCCTTTAGTTTCTCTCTATTTTTAAACAGTTGAAAAAAGAAAAAAATAAAGGGATAAGAGAACAGCTGAAAATAAGTTAAAGAGAATATTTGAGAATTTTCGAGAATAATTTTGAAAAAAAGAAAATAACAACAAAAATATTAGAAGAAGAGTCATGGGAGTTACTTACTATTTATGACTTTTTTTAAACTAAAAATTTGAAGAAATGATAATTTTTATTAGTAAAAATAAATTGTAAAAAAAGTTTAAATGGGTTTTTTAAAGTTTGACCATTTTGAGCCCCTGTAACCTGTAATTCTTAATATTTTTGAATCTCTAAACTCTCTCAAAAATTCTATAGGCAAATTTAGGTCTCATCCGGCTCATTCGACGAGTTTTTTCGATCTAACGATTTTCTGACCGTTTTGTACATCCTTAACAAAAAATGGACGTGGAGGTGAGGTCCTTGCTGTCTTTTAATCCTTATAACTTTTGATTAAACAAAGCTAAAAATATAAATTTTATGTCAAAAAATAGAGGAGACTTTGCTCTATAAAACTTCAAAAAATTTTATTTTTAAATTAAAAACTCAAGGAGTTGTGAATTTTTATAGTAAATCGGAAATGTTTAAAATAAAATAAAATGCTGGAAATTCTTTTTTAAAATATAAAAGGTTGTTGGTAGTGTTAATGTGCGCGCAACGAGAATAACACTTTATGATTCACAGTAAAAATTAAAAATAGTTAAAGTGAAGGACGAAAAAAATTTAAACAAAAAATTAATTTAAAAATATTTTTATTTAATAAATTGATTTTACAAAAAAAAAAATTTTTTTTTGTTTACGTAAATTTTTGATGTTTTTTAGTATACTTTAGCTGAACAGGGGTGTCTCTATTTTAAAAGTAGAAAATGGTAAATAAAATTATAAAAGTATACTTTGAAGGTAGCCACGAGGGATATTTAAAATAAAGAGTAAAAAATAGGAGATTATTTAACTTTGTTGCCAATAATTTTTTGAAACTAGAACCGGAAAACATAAAACAAGAAGAATTAAATATTTCTATTAATCCATCAGTTATCTAGTGCCCCTACATTTTATTAAAATTCAGGAGATGGCTAACACCCAATGCGATTATTCTTATAAAAAGTTGTTTATTAAATAGAGGGTTTGCAGCTTAGACAGCTCCCCTATATCCAGTAAAACAAATTAAAAATTTTTTTGTATTTAAAAGAAGAGTTCTTCCTTCCATTCTTCCTTGTAAAATAAAATTTTTTAAAAAATTATTTTTATACATTTTTCAATATTTTTGCACTTTTCTTAAAGGTATATTTTATTATTCTCGATTATATCGGTCATTTTATTTGGCCGTTTAAAACAAACATAAAAATATATAATATTTCAATATTAACATATATATTTCCTCCCGTTAATAGTCACCAAAAACGTTTTTGTGTTGGCGTCCTTCCAGTCGTTGATGGTGGTCACCTTTTCATTATCGGCTGGTTTAAACGTTTTGTCCTATAAAAAATTTTTTTTCTTTCTCGTTTACCACCGATACAATAATACATTTATTTCTCTAAATGTACAAAAGGTCCATTGATCGAGATACCCATCAGATTTAATAACGGACACTTTTCTTCCTCAAGTCTTCCTGTTCCTCTTCCCCAAGTCATTACTTTATCCTCTTTTTCTAATTTCACTTATTCATAACATTCTTCCGTTTAATCCTCTTCATCATCCACTTCATCGTTTATCGCCCCTTCTTTCATTACCTTCTTTTCCCTCTTCCCTTCTCGTCTTTCATCTTCCCACCTCCCCATATTACTTTCCTCAATGTCCTCTTCAATATCCTTCTCAACTCTTCCTCAATATCTTCCTTTTTCTCATCTTATACCTCCAAACTATTCTCCCGTTCTTAAATCCTTCTATCCTTCCCTTCCCTCTATTCTTCATTCTCCAATTCTTTTACTTGAAAAATACGGCTGGCAGCTATGGCAATAGTTTTTATATAACGGACATAGTAACAACTGGGTGGCAGTGAGTGGACATTGGTCACACGCTTCCGTCCACCCTCTCCTTTCCCCAATATTTTTTCAAAAACTTGCACTTTTCTTTTGCACTTTAATCGTCCTTTTATAGTTGCGGCTGGCACGAACTGACGCCGACCGTTGGTATTTTTGAGTTTGTGCCAAATCCAACAAAAACGTTTGGACATGTAATTCTTTGAAAAAGAATGTAAAAAAGAAAGAAAATAAGAGAACTCACAGAAATTGAGGAAATAAAGCAAAAAGAGTTGAAAAAAGGAGCAAAAAGTGCAAAAGATTGGGGGAATTGGCAAGAGTACACTGCAGTCTTTAGGATATATCTTTGGAATGGATGAACCGATCTGAATGATTTTTATATCATTCGATAGAGAATTAAATGGACTATAAGATTGGAGAAAATCAAAATTTTAGGTAAAGAAATAAAAAAGTTATGGCCAAAAAACTCTAAAAAATGCCTGAAAATGTTAATTAAATGACTATTTTTTTTCTTCGGTGAACTTTAAAATTTCCATTTAACATTCATTTTATAGTGAATTTAATCCTCTATCCAATGATACCAAGATCTCCTCAATCGGTTCATTCAATCAAAAGTTAAAGGTTATTTACTCAACCGACCTCCTATCTCAAACTTTCAACATTGGCACTGACCGTTGGCCTTAGTGACAGCTGCCACTAGCCAATGTCCACGCTAAGAGAGTTTTTCTTTTAAAAATAAAAAGGGAGTGGACAGTGGGAACTACTAAACTGATTTTCCGTCCGTCCGTGTGCCATTCGAGTTGGGCAATAATTTGTGGCTTTGAGAGAGGAGGAAAAAATTTATTTTAAAAAGCTGCTGCTTTCTTGAGTATTTATATAAAAACTTTTTTTTAAACAGATAAATAATTTAAAATTAAAAATATTTTTTTCTAAACGAGCTATATTTCATTTTTAATTTTACCTCTAAAAGATATTTTTTTTAATTTATTTTAATTTTATTGCCGTTTTCTTCTCCCCGACAAAGACAGCTATTCTAAGCAAAAGAGTATTATCATCCTTTGGCCATTCTATGCATGGACATTGCCCAATCCATTTTTTAACATAAAGCTCTTCCTTATTTCTTTTTCTTTCATTTTTTTAAATTCTTTGCCCTGAGGCTGTTCTATTTAGACAGCTAATGAATATACTAATTAAAATTTGCTCAGTATTGTTCTTAGAGACGAACAAGATTAAGCTTTTGGTGTGAAAAAAAGGAACTTGTAGCTTGATCTACTAGTCGCAGGTCTTAAGAATTAGTCTATTGCAGGACTCACGACCTTAATCCTGCAAGTACTTCCTCAGTTCGGATTTACAAATGGTCTTTTTGACCTTTTTTTATTTTAGGTCATAGAAATAAATCCGATCTGGATTTATTTTTTATATTAGTAATTAAAATTTCTTCACACTAGGAATAAAAAAAAGCTTCACACTAGGAATAAATCCGATCTGGATTTATTCCTAGGATCCTGAAATGATCCTGAAAATCCTGATTTATTCTGGGCTTTCCCTTCCTTTATCCCAACTGTTCCCAGTTAAGAAGGACCACCCCTTACGATCCCTATCGAATTTTTACGAACATATTTAAAAAGCTTTTCCAAAGTCCCTCCACAAATAAAGGCATTACAAGCCATAAAGCTTTATTGAAGCCTTTACCATATTCCAAAAAAATATACGGGCACATGCCAATGCTTAGAATAAAAAATATTTATTTATTTCCAGCTAGTAAATTTCCTTCTCTATTTTTTTTCAATTTTCTCTCGCTTTCAATGTCCATTTTTGCCTTTATTTTTAACATAAACGTCCATTTTCTACCCCAAAGTCCACTAGTATTTTTCTCTTTTTTCTTCTTTTTCTAGTCAAAAATATAAAATATAAAAAGTACAACAAAATTTTGCCTAGCTATCGGCCATTTCTTGACAGCCTTTCGACTCTTTTTTTAAAAATAAAAGTAAAAACCTTTCTCGAATATTTTTTACTTGCATGTAAAAATAAGGAAAAAAATAAAAAATAATTTTCTGAGAACTCTTTTTTAATTACTTGTTTTTTTTTTGAATTTATTTTTACTCCTTTTTAGGTGCATATTTTTTTATTAGTTCAATTTTTGTTAAAGAAAATAATAAGATTAAAGTTACAAGTCAAAGTCCGGGTCTATCCTTGGAATTTTCTATAGTAGCTAGGATAGGGATGGGGTTGTTTTTTTATTATTATTGGGGGAGTAGAATGGAAGGGTTGTTTATTTTGAGGGGATGAAGAAGGGTAGGAGTCTTATAAAACTCTCTAGCATATTGGGGAAGTTAGGCAGTGTTTAAAGGTGATATTAGCCACTTAGGTGACCAGGGATGAGGAAGGGGGAGTTAAAACATTCGAATTTTGAATCTTACTAGAGGCTTAAAACGCTCTAATCTTGAATTTGGTATGTTCCTATCTTTCTCTTAAAATCAAGCTTACTTTAGACGGAGGTCTCTACTTCATATTTAGAGCCCTCGTTTGTCTGACAAACCCTTCCTGCCATGAAAATTAGACCTTTAACTACCTAATGATATCTTTAATTTTTATAAATTATAAGACGATTCCAATTTCCTCTTATTATAATTAATAGATTAACATTTAATAATCAAAAAAATGTTTATTTAAATTAATTAAAATAAAAATTGTTTTAATGGTGATTGAGACACAGTCTCAATCACAACAATCAAAACAACCAACACAACAACCTCCAACATTAATAAATATATCAACAGCACCCATATTAACTCCAGAATCCACTCTAAATTTAGATCAACACCCTTCTGCTTTCAATCGTGTTGGGAGGGGAATTAATACAGGAATAGGTAGGGGAACTTTAGAAAAACATGAAAATTAAATTTCTTTAAAAATTGTCAACTTTTCGAGTTTAAGTGATAAAAAAATGATTTTTGGGAGTTTTGTAGCTGTGAATATGCTTTTCCTTTTAAAATTAAACTTAAAATTTTTTTGATGATTTAACCTAAAGTTATTAGGTTTTTTGCATGTAACGTCCTCGCAATAGTCTGGTTGACGTTATTTAGAAATTGATAACTTTTCAAAATTTTAATATAAAATTTTGATTTTTGGTATTTATATAGAACAGAATCTGCTCTATTTTATGATATATAAAGGAAAAAATTACAACTAGATTAAAAATTTTTGAGAAAATTTTTAATGGTTAGGAGTCTCTATAAAATGCTAATTTTTCTTCTCCCAATAAAATTTAAAATTTTTTTATGCTTTTAGACACTTCAATTAGCAATCAAACTTCACTGCAACAATGTGGCAATTCTTCTACTTCATCTACTTCAGTACCTATAGGCCTGAAACACCCTCCAACATCAACTCAAGGGACTACGCAACAGCACAGAATGTTACTTGAGCTCATTCAAAAGGTGGGTAGAAAATTTAAAAAAATTTTTTTTGAAGATTATTTTTGCTTAATTATCTAAAAACAATTTATTTTTAATTATTTTTAATTTTTAAATTAATTTTTATCACTTTTCCCTTTTCTCTCCACTCTCGTTTCTCTAACCGTCTCTCACATTTACACTCTCTCTCATCCAAATATTTTATTTTCTTTTATTTTTATTTAAAAAGAACAAAAATTAATCAAATAAAAATATATTTAGACGAACGATTAAAAAAACAATTGGAATTAAAAAATGTCCAATAATATATATTTAATGTCCATTTGCTGCAAAAAAATTTTTTCTTCAACTATATTTTTGCCAGCCGTGTCTGTTCGCGGACGAACACAATTGTGAAAAAATTGTTTTTCGTTTTTGTGTTTTTGTCTCCTTCAAAGAAAATGACTTTTCATCTTTTTAAATTTATTTGTTAGATTTATTTTTTACTTTTTTTCTAAAAAATGTCTGTCCAAAATTCTTTGTTTCTAAGGTTGTAACCACAATACTCCAACTAAGTTTTAATTGTAAATATTAAATATAATTGTAAATTACTCAAAATTAATCTTAAAAAGAACAAATTCCAATAATTAAGTATCAGAATTATTTGTAAATGTTAGGTATACTTTAAAGAAAAAAGCAGTCTGATTAGTGATCAGTCCTGGGGTGGGGAGCCTTCCAATATCCATCATTTATGTATACTATCGCCAATATATGCCCAATTTATGCCGATAGCATGCCAAAAAACTTTTCTGGCAATTGTCAGGTAATGGAACAGCTTTTCCCGAACCGGTGTGTTGGCGCCTGAATTCCTCTTGCCCCTGGTCGACGATCAGATTGTAAAAACAGGAATTTGTAAAATGTTAAAATTCAATTGTAATTTTAGAAAAATCAAGGAAATGAGCCTTCAATTAGAACCGGAAGTTCCTCATTCCAAAACATTTTTTATTTAAAAAAATATGTGAATGACCATTCGAAAAATATCCTATTTTTTCCACTTAGATGTATTAAAGGATTAAAAAAATATTTTTTTAAGATATAAATAAGGAAATATTTAAGTGAAATTAAATATAAATATGTTTACTGTTATTTAAAAAGTAAATTTGTGTGTATTTATTTGGATAAAATTAATGATTAACGATGTTTAGAACATACGTATTATTTAAATAAAAATAAGGGAAAGGATATATGTATTTTTAGAATTTTCAAGTTTTTTTTGTAATTTTACAATTTAAGCATCCTAAATTTTAAAAACTTAGGATGGAAGGCGGAAGCGCAAAAGACCCTATCCTTGGTGATGACCCCATCTCTAGTGATCCCTTGCAAAAGACCCCAATCCTTAAGATGGAAGGCGGAAGCGCAAAAGACCCCATCTTTGGTTTACAGCTAAATTCAATTTTCAATTTCTATTTTTTTGACAGTTAATTCTCTTTCTATTTTTTTGTTGAAATCAAGTCTTAATCATCTACACTTACAATCTCGTCTATAAAAATAATTTTAGTGTTTTTCTGATCAAAATAAAGTTTACCTATTTTAATATTATTAATATTTTTTTTATTTTTTTCATTATTTTAATATTTTCACAACCCTTCCAAATCACACACACACATATGCATTCTTATTTGTTACATTTTTATTTATTATTGTTAAATACAATTGGTCCGAAAATGACCAATGCTTTTTTGTACAATTTTCTTTATTTTCACAAAAATACAAAGCATTTTCATTCATTTTTTCTGATCGCCGCTGTCAGAATAAAATTTGCATAATAATATAATTTTATTAAATTTATTTTTTAAAATTTCTTTACCGTTATCATTTAGGCTAATCTAAATTATATTCTGATTTATTAAAAACCTTTATTTTCTAGGGAATTCTGATTTGTAAATACAATTCTGACACTTTTTACAATTCTCGTATTTGTAACTACATGAATTTGTAAATTTACCAGAATTTGTAAAAAACAGAAATTGTAAAATACCAGAATTCGTTTGTAGAACTTCTGATATTATGTTTCTAATTTAATTTCAGAAGAATCACAAATTGTAAAATACAAAGGTAAAAATTACAAATTCTGATAAATTAATAAACTTCGATTATAAACTACCAGAATTCTGCTATTTTACAATTTGTAAACGATCAGAATTATAAAATATCAGAATTGTAAATTATCAGAATTCGATTGTAAACTTAATTCTGATAGTTTACAATTAATTATTTCAGAATAGATATATTTTCTATTCCACCATGGTTGTAAAACCTTTAAAATATTTTTAAAAATTTTTAAATATTAAATATAAGCCTTTTAAATATTCTGATTTTATTATAATTTATATTTTATTATCCCTTTGTTCAAATTTTGAATTTTACAAAACTGAATGGGATTTTTGAAAGGAAAATTGCGCAAAATTAATAAGAGTCTCTTCCATTTATTTAACTTGTTTTTAGGGGATCGTAAAAGTGAAAATTATTTTTAAAAAGGTCGACTGGCTTATAAATTTTTTTTTCAAAATTAAAACTCGTAATGTGCACAATGATTGTAAAATCTTTTTTTTCTTTTTTATAATTTATTTTTAAATCTCAATCTCCTCCGGCTGTTCCCTACAACCACCCCGATCTCTCCCTTCCTTTACTTACCTTCTATTCAGTCCGGATAAAACTAAAAATTTTTTCGCAACAATTTTCTCCTTCAAATCCGGTTTTATTTTCCAATTCTCTGTTCTCTTCCCTCTACTGCACTTTTCCTCCTTCCCCCTCTTCCAAAAATTCTCTTTTCAAAAATCTACATAAAGGTGAGGGGAATGTCCATTTATTCTTGTTGGCGATCTCCCTAAAGGCGATCCATCAATTTAAATTTTACACAAATTTTTCTTTTTCAAATCCCCTCTTTTTTCAAAATTTTCCCTCAAATATTTCCCTTTTTATTTTAGAACTGGTTCCAAAAAGTTTCCCTCTAAAAACACACTTTTCCCACTCGACGCTTTCTCTCTTTTTTTTCTATTGAGCAATTTAATGCTGCGCAACCTTTAATATATTTTAAATCCCAAAATTTATATTTTTGGATATATTAGGTTCTTTTTAACGAGAAAAATGCAAATTTTCTTTTCCGCTCAAAATCGGACTTGGTCTCTCTATACAAATCCTTCCAGTCGCAACTTTTAAAAACTTAAAATAAAATTGCGCTAATAAAATATATTAAAAATTTTTAATAAAAAACTTTAAAATTATAGAAATAAGGATGGGATTTTTATGGATTCCCATATTTTTCTGGCCTGGAAAAGTTATGAAACTCACGGAAAATGATGTTTTATCATATGAACATAGTTTTCGAGTTATCAATCCATATAAGATTAAGTTGAAGATTAAGTTGCCAAACTTAAGATACAATCTTGTGTCTCAATTGTCTCGAGTAACAAATATTTAACATATATCCTCGAATAATTATCCTCTCTCAAATAATTGTCCCCCATAGATTAATTACTCCCTCTAGTGGGAGATCTAAATTACAATAATTACCCAGGACAATTATTTGAGCATATACGGTAAGGATATCTTCCGGTTAGTCTCTTCCGTCTCAATCTTGATTTCTCTCAAAAATTAATTAAATATTCTGACAGTAAATCCCAAAAAATTATCTAACCTTAAAAAATCATTTCTACAAGTACATCTACTTCTATATAATCTATTTTTGTATACATTTTTAGATAAATAAATATCTATGTACAAAAAAATGTTCGTTATATCGCTGCGCGTTCGTTGTTCGCGCGATATCTTTCTCTCATTTATTTATTTATTTTTTCCGCTCCCAATCGGAGAGATTTTTTTTGCTTCTTCCTCCTTTGTGGGTGGTTCCTTTGTAATTTTTATTTAGAGCTGTACTTTTATTTTTATAAATAAATAAAAAAATAATTCGGCTGTTAGTACGAAGACTAAATATATTTTTGTGATCATCCATCTCTCTCTTCAAAAAAAAATATTTTTTTCTTCTATAACATAGCCGCCGGCGCATTCCACACAGGCAAACACTGAACAACTATACGCAAAAAACATCCAAGCGAACAATCATTCCTTTGGATTTTTAATACTACTAGTCATTTTCTGCTTTGATTTAATTGCGGAATTTAATTTTGCGGATGGAATGGATCTTTATAATTTGTAAAACTCGAAGCAGAAAGTTGCAGCAGCAACTTGCTTCCATTCTCAAGATATTGCTTCCTTCTCTCATATTTACGCGACAGGTAGTTGTAGCAGAAACTTGCAGCAGAAAGTTGCTTCAGAAAGTTGTTTCAGAATACTGTAGAAAGTTGCTTGCTGCTAAAACTTGCTGCGAGAATTTGCTTCAAGAAAAGTTTTGCGACTCGTTCAGTTGGGTTTCTAAAGTTGAAACAAAGTTTTCAATTCCTTCAAAAGCCTGCTACAACTTCACCCTATTTTTAAAAAAAGGTTAGCAGCTGCAATACTGCTTTAGAACCATTTTAATCAAGCCCTATCCGCAAAAGCATGTCCGCAAATATTTTATTATTCTTGCCATTTTTCCGCCAAAAATATACTTATTTTTCAAAGTTTTTTTGTTGCTTTTTTTCAACAAAAGTACAGCTGAAAATATGTGACCACCCAGCTAATGTCCGTCCATTTTTTTCTTTTTCGTCCATTCTCTCAAAAATATATTTTTTTTCTTCCTTCTTTTCTCTCTCAATTCGCCCGTTCGTTTATTCCCCTCAATTTTTAGTAAAACTCTAAGGGGAAAATGAGAGAAAACTGGCCAATACTTTTGTGCACATTTTTCTCATAATGCGCCAACCGGCTGTCATGTGTGTGTGCATGTTTTATATACTTTTAACATCCCCCTCCCCTATATCTTTTTTGAGAACAAAATTTACCACACACTTCCTTTCATCTTTTAAAGCGAAGAGGCGGAAGAGAGAGAAGGAAGGGTCCGTTATATATATAGCGCCCAATGTCCACTCATTCTATGTTCTCATGTTCCAGTGAATGTTCTTCTTATCTCACACACACTTTTTCACTAAAATTCTTTACTTTTTTCACTTCCTCCTTCCTTTCTTCCGTAATCGTACATTTGTACTTTTACTTACCCTGTGGCCATAAGTCGAGAGACTCGAGATATTTTCGAGAGTATATACTCTTTTTTGGAGTTGGAAAAATTAATGAGATGTTGGACGTTATAGTACATATCAGGGATATGCCGTTTCGCCTTTCGTCTTTGACTTTTTAAAATTAAAGGAGGAACATCCTGAAGAAGGAACATCCCTGACCTATGTGATTTATAAACTTTTAATAAGACGCTAAATTGTAGTTGGGCATCCCTTCTAATTTTGATTCTCTTAATAAAATCATGTCCATGTCTCTTAAAAAATCCTTGGAATTTTCCTACGAAAGTAACTTGTAGATGGTAGCAATGAGCAGCAATTCAAAATAATTTTAGATATTCTTGACTGAATTTCAACTTTCTATTTTTTAACTTTTCTTTCCCCTTAGGTCTTTCATCTGTAATTATTCCCTCCTGCTCATATTGAATTCCCCCTACTTTTTTTTTAATATTTTTTTAGATTTTCTTTCTCTACTCTCGACAAATGCCCCCCTATCTCCGTCCATTTTCATTTTTATATTCTTTTTCCTCGGGTCCATTTTTCCTTTTTTCCTATTTGAGAGAATTTCATCGTCCATTCCTTTCCTCATTTCCACCCTCCCTCCCGTCCACAATTTTATTTCATTGCTGCCAGCTACCCCCCTCCCCTCCCCCCTCATATTTTTACTCACACACACTTGCAGCTTTACATTCCCTTTTTCATTCTTTTTTTTTTACTTTTAGCCGTCCATTCCCTTTTTTCCATTCGGCCATTCATCAGAATGAGGCCAATTTTTATTTAAAAGTACAAGTTGTAAAGAGCGGCAATGCGTGATTCGTATTTTTATACATATGTTTAGAGTGTACATATGTTATATTATAGTAAATGTTTCCGATCACATTTTAAATTTTATAAAGGAAAAATTTTTTATAGAGGAATAAAAATAAAAAAAAATAAAAAAAGATAAAAAGCCCCCTCCGAAGCAGAGGACGGTCCAATGTACAAAACGGCACACGGACACTCCAAAATTTGTGCCCCCTGCACGAAGGCAGGGGACGGTCCAAAATTTGTGCCCCCTGCACGAAGGCAGGGGGACTTGGGTTGCCCCCTGCACGAAGGCAGGGGGACTTGAGTTGCCCCCTGCACGAAGGCAGGGGGACTTGGGTTGCCCCCTGCACGAAGGCAGGGGGACTTGAGTTGCCCCCTGCACGAAGGCAGGGGGACTTGAGTTGCCCCCTGCACGAAGGCAGGGGGACTTGGGTTGCCCCCTGCACGAAGGCAGGGGGACTTGGGTTGCCCCCTGCACGAAGGCAGGGGGACTTGAGTTGCCCCCTGCACGAAGGCAGGGGGACTTGGGTTGCCCCCTGCACGAAGGCAGGGGGACTTGGGTTGCCCCCTGCACGAAGGCAGGGGGACTTGGGTTGCCCCCTGCACGAAGGCAGGGGGACTTGAGTTGCCCCCTGCACGAAGGCAGGGGGACTTGGGTTGCCCCCTGCACGAAGGCAGGGGGACTTGGGTTGCCCCCTGCACGAAGGCAGGGGGACTTGAGTTGCCCCCTGCACGAAGGCAGGGGGACTTGAGTTGCCCCCTGCACGAAGGCAGGGGGACTTGAGTTGCCCCCTGCACGAAGGCAGGGGGACTTGAGTTGCCCCCTGCACGAAGGCAGGGGGACTTGATTGCCACTTGCACGAAGGCAGGGGGACTTGAGTTGCCCCCTGCACGAAGGCAGGGGGACTTGAGTTGCCCCCTGCACGAAGGCAGGGGGACTTGAGTTGCCCCCTGCACGAAGGCAGGGGGACTTGAGTTGCCCCCTGCACGAAGGCAGGGGGACTTGAGTTGCCCCCTGCACGAAGGCAGGGGGACTTGAGTTGCCCCCTGCACGAAGGCAGGGGGACTTGAGTTGCCCCCTGCACGAAGGCAGGGGGACTTGAGTTGCCCCCTGCACGAAGGCAGGGGGACTTGAGTTGCCCCCTGCACGAAGGCAGGGGGACTTGATTGCCACTTGCATAAGCACGTGGACTTTATGGGGCGCCCAAAAGTCAGAATTAATTTTAAATTAATTAATGTTTTAAAAATAACATTCTTAGACGGTTCATAGAGGAGGGTAGAGAACACTAATTATTTTTGCATTTATTAATTATTTTCACTTCTCTGTCTCTTTCACTTTTTTTCCTTTTTCTCTTTTTTTCATTCTCTTTTTTTTCTTTTTTTCTTTTTTCATTTCTCTTTTCTTTCTCCTCATTTCTTTTTATTTAATACACAATATATCTAAAACAAATTGCTTTTCAAAATGGTCAATGAGTAAATATTTTTAAATCGTCGAAGGGATGATTTGAAGCTTCTTTCATTTTAATTTTTTGATATTTTCTCAGTTTCCGTTACTTGTTTTGTTGTTTTTTTGTTTATCTTTTGTGTTGATTTTAGTTTTTTAACAAAACTGGCCCATGTATTCTTTAGACATTTAATCATGTTTATTCTACAATATTGGGAATAACTGAGAGGATGTTGACCTAATCAAGTGGAGGTCGACATAATCCAATAATGGAAGAACAGTGAGCCTTTATTGTTCAGTCAACTTAGGTATATTGTTGAATTGGCTGGACCTTCCGGGGCAATGGCTGTAGCTCTGGCTGCTTATGGAGTCCATTTTGGATTTTATTTTTTCGAGAGTAGCAAGTAGGATCGGCCACTCTTAGATTGGCCAAAATATCCATTTAATATCTCCAATCGCCTTATATTGCCAGATTACCCCTTATATCCTCAGTTTTGTCCTCTTTTAGACAATTTTTTACAACATTTTTTACAATTTATATACAAATTCCATTCTATTTTATTTATTAATTTAATTTTATTCCACAATATCGTTAACTATCCCTTCTCCATTTCCAAAAATTTTCACTTTGCTTTCATTGTCAGATTTTTTATCCCCGACACACCAATTTACGTTTCCCCTTCCCCCCCTGCAAAAGTTTCTGCACACCCAGCAGAGTTTTAACAGCTAAAAATATACTAAAAATGTTTGCATTTCTGCCCACCCACACAGCTGTTTGGCGAGAGACCATCGGTCATTTTGAAGACTTGACAGTTTCTTCTCTATTCCGTCCAGCCAGCGGACGCTGCCAGCCACTGAAAACTGACCTTTTTCAAAAGAAGGGAAAAATTGTGCAATTTCCTCTCCTTTTTTCTATTAAAAGTTTCTTTTTCTTCCCGTTGAAATTTTTCTATATTTTCTCTTTTATTCAATCATTTTCTTGAATTTTGTGCAATTCTCGTTCTTTAAATTTTTGTTGGAATTTTTTGACAGAAATTTTCTTTTATTTTTGTATTTTTATTAATTTTTGTGCTTTTATTTTGTATATTTTTTTGAAAATTCTGATTTCAAGTTAACTTGAATTTCTGTTCTTTTCTTAGTGACAGCCGTATATATTAATTGACATTTTAATTCCATATTCCATCTTCGGGATGGGTCGGGTTGAGGAACTAGTTAGGTCAGGGTTTCGAAATTTTCTTCGGATTGGAGTTCGGGTTGAAAACGTTCGGGTAAACCTGCACATCCCCTGGCTTGAATTTATATTTATTTTTAATCATTAAGATACTAAACTGTGCTTTTTGTTAAAGGGTCTAGTCTTCATAATGAAGAATAAAAAATCCAAAAAATACCCATACTCTAAAATACCACATTTTTGTCATTATTCCGTGAGAACAGACACAAGTACACAACATCTATACATATTCTTTATTCTCCCCTATATATTTAACTGACAGCCGAGCGCTTATGTAATTTGAGAGAGTGACCGGTCAGTCGACTTAAAACTAGAAGAGAGTGGGAAATTTTAAAAGAGAAAAAAGAAGTGGACTTTTTTCAAGTGAAATGTGTGTACTTTTAGCCTTCGTGTGTATGTCAATTCGTCATCCGTCATTTCCGGCAAAAATTCTCTTCGGACGTCCATTGCAGTGAGTGTCCCTCTCAAAGTCTGTGCTTAGGGGTGGAAGGGACACTCTATTTTCTCTTCCGTTTTTTCTGTTATTCACTCTTTATTCTCTTCCTCCCCTTCTTTCTCTTCATTTTATTCATTCCCTTACTTCTCTTAATATTCTTCATTCTCGTCCTCCTTCCCTTCCTTGCCAGGCTGTGCGCCAAAATTTTCGCGTGGCGCGCCAAACGCAAATTTTTCAAATTCATAAAACACGCCAAACGCATAACGCCAAAAATGGACGCCAAAACGCCATGGCGCACAGCCCTGTTCTTTACCTTCTCCTCCTTCTCTTCCTTCTCCTTCAATCCTCCTCTTCTTTACTTCCATTCACTTCCTTCCGTCCTTTTCATTCTCTCCATTTTATTCCTTCTTCTCATTCTCTCTCTTCCTTCTCTCTCTCTTCCTTCTCTTCTCTTCATCCACTCTTCCATCTAAATCTTCTCCTTTCTACTCTTCAATCTTTTTTCTTTCATTTATTTAAGTTGGACACGTTTACGTCATTTAATCTGTCCTCCATCCATTCTCCCGAAATTGACTCATTTTTAACTCTCGGACATCTAAATTTGCTTTTTAACTTTTTTTCCTTTTTATTTTAATAAATTCACTTTATTTTTCCTTTCATTTCCGACTGGCTCTTTCTCAAATATTTGCTGTGTGGTCGGTTACTCCAGCTGTTACTAAATATAGTTTTCTTTGGGTAAACGTTGAAAAAGAGAGATTTTCTACTTTAAATGTCCATCAAAAAAATTTTTTTTCATTCTTTATCCTTCCACTCTTTGTATTTTCCCTTTCAAATTTAAAAAAGAAGATGAGGAACAATAGAAAGGAAGACTTTTTAAAATTTTTGAAGAAAACGAGAAAAGTAGAGGGGAAGGGGATACTTAAATTTAGTAAAATATCTTGGAGTTTACCTGGATAGTCTTGAAAATTTTTGAATTTAAAGTCTAGAGAGACTTCTAGGGAAGATTTAAAATTGAGATCGGCTAGAATTAGAAAGTCGAAAAATTAATTTGCTAATTTTTACCAAGTCGGAGGCATTTAAGAATGTTTCTAGAGATTGAAATTTTTGAAAAGCCAGGGCCTGTTCCTGAGTTCCGGGTTTGATGGGCTTGTACCCAGGCCCAGGAAAAATCCAGGAAGGTCAAAAAATTCCTGGGCCTGGACTCTGTGCATAGGAAAAACCCAGGCCTTGGTCCAGACCCAGCTCGATCTCTAGTAGTCTTTACCTTAACTCCAAAAATATGAGGAAAAATAAATTTAAAAATTTTTGAAATATTGTAAAGGACAAATATTACACCCCAGAATTAAAAAATAAAAGTACAAATATTTTCACTAAAAATAAAATTTAAAAGGACAGCTGGCCAATGGCTATTAAACAATCTTTTTTTAATTAAGAAAAATTTTTGTTCATTAAATTAAGTGAAAAATGATTCTCAATCCATCACTTGGTATCTTGTAATTTTTTTTAAATCAGCCGGAAGACCTGTGGCCTACCTGGCACCTTTCTGCAGACGTTAACCTTCCCTATATTTAATATTCCTATCAAAAAATAATTTTCAAAAAATTTTTTTAATCCAAAAATTTATAGAAAATTAAAGTATTTTCTTCTAAAAAATTAATTTAAAAATAATCAACAAATATTTGTTCGTTAAATTTTAGCAAATCAAAGGTGCTGCCCCAGGCGGCAGCAATTCTAGTACCGTTGTTAATAATGCAGCTTTCCAACAAAAACAACAAATTTTGAAAAAACAAAAAAATAATTGTTTAATTCAAAAAGAGGAGGAAGACCAATTTTTGATTAAAAATACAGCAAATAATTTATTACAATTACAAAAGCAACAAAAACTAATGCAATCGCAAACTTCTGGTGTAGCTTCTGTTGGGAATAAGAATAGTGAGGGTCTGATTTTGTATATTGATACTTATAGCGTGATAAGATCATTATTGATATAAGACCAGACCTGCTCACGGATACTGATTTTGGTATCCTCCGCATATTTACGGCGGATACAGACGGATATTCGCAGGCATTTTGCTATTATCTGTATCCATATCCGTATCCATGAGAAGGTCTGTATAAGACTACTAAAGGGATATAAGGCTGATAAAACCGTTACTGATAAAGTTACTGATATAAGCATTAATGATAATTGTGTTTTGGGTTGATAAGCGTTAATGGTACTGATGAATAATTAGAAGAGTTACTGGCTGATTATTACTGTTAAAAACTGACAAAAATTAAAAAAAAATTTTTTAATAGGTGATAATCATCAACAATCTCCAATCGAATCCAAACTTGAACAGCTACAACGTCCACAACCTTCAGAAAACAATTTTTCCAATAGACGGCCTCCTCAAGCTGAACCTACGGGGAATGGAAACAACATTTCTGTAGCAGAAGGGGGAACGGGGCCGTGTGGAGGTTGTGTGGAGTTGAGACGGTGAGGAAATATTTTTTAAAATTAAAAATTCTGATTTTTTAAAAATAAATTCTGATTTTATTTTCTGATTTTTTCAGAATATTCTGATTTTATTTTTTACAAATCAGAACTAAAAATTTTATTTTTACAACCAAAACACGTTTAAGAATATTTACCTATTATTCTTTAATCTTATTAAAACACAAAAATTAGCTACAGATTAAGCTTAAAATTTCTCAAAATTTGCTATAGAAAATTAAAGTGTCACGCATTTAATATTTTTTTCTTATATTTTAAAGGTTAATATAATTTTTAGCTTTTTCTTATAAAAATATTATTTTTTTCTTTTATTTTTTCAAGGTATATACAATTATTTTTTAATTTATTTTTTTCTTTTTATTTTCCTCTAAAAATGGTAAAAATACATCCAAGGAACCTAACTTAATCAACACATTTTTAATGTCAAAATACAAAAGGAAAAAAAACTTAATTAAATAAACTTGTTTTTAGCAAGGTACACCTTGCTAAAGTTTGTAAAAACTTTATAAACTTTTTAAGTTTTCTTAAGTTTGTAAAAAAAAATTTTTAATAAAAAAATAAATATTTTTGCAATTTGCAATTCTCAAACAAAAATATAAATAAAACTTTAAATATCATAAACGGCAAAATAAAAAATAAATAAAACACATTAATTAATAGAAAGATTTGTAGCAAAAAAAATTGTTTTTTAAGAAAACTTCTCACGCTTTTAAATAAATTATTATAATATTTTTCCGGTATTGAACTTTATATTAGCAGAGAAATAATTGCAAACTTGAGAAAATAAACTTGAGAATTAATAAACTTGTTTTTAAACTGTTTTTACAATTACAAACATTGTAAAACTTGTTTTGCAACTCTATTACGAACATATTTAAAATTTGTTACAAACATAACAAAGGAGTTTATTTATGTTTTTGAAACTTGTTTTGCAAAACTTTGTTAAAAACAAGTTTAAATAAACTTGTCACAAACTTGTTTTTACCGCTTGTTTGCAAACTTGTTTTTACAAATTATCTAAAACTTTTTTACAATTATGTTTTTGCAAAACTTGTTTTACAAACTTGTTTTTACAATATCCTATATTTCTTTATTATTTTTGTAATTGTAAAAACTTGTGTTTTGTAGTATGTTTAACTAAAGCTTAATTTAGAACAAAGGAGGATAAATATGTTTATATTTATTTAATTATTAAATGAACCTTTTTGGCAAGACTGTTTATATTTTTATTAAATTAGTTTTTACCCCCTAATAATGTCAAAGCTCAGAATTTTTAATATTTTTATTTTTACTTTATTTTTTTTAATTTTTAGAGAAGTCGAAGAACTACGCCAAATGCTTTTCCAAATGCAAAACGAAAGCTCTGCTTTCTCCCCAACATCAGCTGCCAGTCGCTTTCGCCAACAACATCCACAACATATACAAAAACCCCAAAGTCCTCCTTCACCTCCACATCCATCCATTCCTCAAGTGAAAAAAATTAAAATTTAAAATTAATTTAATTAAAATTTTTTTAGCCAGTACTACAACAAACATTTCAATCAACAACAAATCAACAATTGAGACAAGCTTTGCTTTTACAAAACCAGGCTGCAATTAATAATAGCAATTCTCAGGGCCAGGCTCAACAACAATTTCAACACTCAGGAAACGCAAACAATTGTAATTTAATAAATTAATTCTGAAATTACAATATTAAAATTCTGATTAATATTTTGTCTAAACTTTTTACAATTAAGTTTTACAAATTCTGAAAATTACAAATTCTGTTTTGTAAGAGAATTAAAAATTCTGAAATGTAAAAATAGCAAATTCTGATTTGTAAAAAATTACAAATTCTGATTTTTAAGAGAATTACAAATTCTGAAATGTAAGAAATTACAAATTCTGTTTTGTAAAAAAATTACAAATTCTGATTCTGAATTTACAATATAGAAAACAATTTACAAATTCTGATTTCAATTTTTAATTTTAATTATTAATAAATTCAGATAATTCACATGTGCTCCAACTCTTTCTTTCTCAAGCATCAGCAAATCAGCAGCAACATTCTCAGCATTCTCAAAATTTATCTCACCCTCCAGTGCCGGTTTATTCTTAAATAATTTTTTAAAATTTTTGTTTTTAAAGATGAGTTCCGCTTCCTCTTCCTCAACACCTGCTACCACTCCAGCAACAGCCCCAGGAGTTAATCGAATACTTGAACAAATTGGACAGCAACTTGATATTGCTACAATACAAGGGAATGGAAGCAATCCATCAAATGCCCAACAAAGCACAGAAAAGCAGCAACAACAACTTTTAGTCTCTACGATTCAGATGCTTCAACAGGCTGCACAAATTCAACAAATTAATGGACAAGCATCGCAACAACAAGGAAGCGGGGCTAGTACCCGGAATAATAGTATTCAGAGTGGAGGTGTGAATAAATGATTAGAATGATAATAATTTTGATTTTTTAAGAATCAGTCTTTTACGATCCCTCAAATATGGATGTTAGTGAAACATCCTCATCTTCTTCCTCTACAAATGCACAGGTGTAGATTTAAACTTATTTTTTGTCTGAAAATAAATATTACAATTGTATTATAAAACTTGAAATTTTAATTTAGAATTGTAAAACTTGAATTTGTGAAACTTGAATTTGTAAAACTTGAATTTGTAAAACCTGAATTTGTAAAACCTGAATTTGTAAAACTTGAATTTGTAAAACCTGAATTTGTAAAACTTGAATTTATTAAACTTCCAAGTTTAATTTACAATTTGTAAAATTTTAACTTATTTTTTACAATTTGTAATAATTTAAGGTTATGCTGCAAACTTCACCACAATTACTGTTAGACTCAAAACCCGCTGCATTACTTCAACAATTGCAACATCAACAACAACAAATAGTTAATGTAAATCAAATTCAACAACAACAACAGCATCACCAACAAAATCAGCAACAACAGAATTTGCTAAACCCTAATAATCGAAATAATCAGTTGGATTTGATTAGCGCTGCAATTTCACGTACAAATGCTGCTGTTACCTCTCATTTGCTTTCACCGGCACATGGAGGAGAAACTAATGTTATTCAACAACAGCAGCAACAATGTACTGTAATTTTAAATATAATTTTGAATTGTGAAAGTTTTTTACAATTTCTGAAAATAATTACAATTGTATTTATAAAACTTTAAATTTTTTTTACAATTGTAAAATTAAAACTTTTTTTCTACTCTATGTAATTTTTTACAAATTGTAAAACTTAAAACTTTTTTTCTGCTCTATGTAATTTTTTACAAATTGTAAAACTTAAAACTTTTTTTTACAAATTGTAAAACTTTAAACTTTTTTTCTACAAATTGAAAAACTTAAAACTTTTTTTTACAAATTGTAAAAGCTCAAATTTTAAGGCAATAGTACACTATCTAATACTCCTATGGCCGCTAAATTAGCGACACTTCAAACTTTATTAGTCTCATTACAACAACAGCAACAACAACAACAGCAACTGGCCTTACATCAACGTATACAACAACAGCAGCATCAAACAGCAGTTATTTCAAATGCCAAAAATCAGCAACATCATTTTGCTGCTCCAAATAAATTTGTTTTGCAGCAACAGTCACCAACACGTGATAATATTCCTTTATCAGTTTCTGCTGTAGCAGCACATCAACAACAACAACAGCAACATTTTACTCCTAGTAAAACTTTAAATATTAAAAGTTTCTAGTTCGAAATTGTAAAAAATTTCATTTTTGTTTTAAAGTCCCGAGCAAGCAACCTTTTCCTAAGAAATCTAAAAAAATTATTTTTACAATCCAAAATTTAATTTTCTTATTTTATGAGTAGGAAATCAACACCTCC
Source organism: Meloidogyne incognita (assembly GCA_036172945.1). Classification (NCBI taxonomy): domain Eukaryota; kingdom Metazoa; phylum Nematoda; class Chromadorea; order Rhabditida; family Meloidogynidae; genus Meloidogyne; species Meloidogyne incognita. Next base: position 3,413,805 of record JARQAC010000030.1, on the reverse strand, counting down.
TCCATCAACATCATCATTCAGCTCCAGCAGTTCCCGTCCCATCCACCTTTCCTCGAAATTTACCTCAACACCCCCACCAACAACCCCAACAACAGCGTCATCACGATCCCTCCAACCACCACCAATTACTTCAACACCACGTCCAACATGAACGTGTTGTTGTTGTTGAGCGACGTAGAGCAGCTAGTGATGATTATATTCAATCTATTTGCTCACAAAAATATACAGAAGAGTATATTCAACAAATACAAATACCTGTACCTGAAGCACACGCTTGCGATCCAAGTTTTACAATTTGTAAAAAAATTACAATCCCCACTTTGTTCTTAAAGATTTCCGCCCTCTTACTGAACAACAAGTTATTCAACAAGTCTTACAAAATAAAAAATACGAGAATCAAAGTGTTGCTGAAACAATGGCCCAGTTATGCAAAAAGTTGGCAGAAAAGCGTGTTTTTGGTTCTCGTTTAATGTCCAAAACAACTGTAGCAGCTCCAAATCATTCGAGTTATAGTAATTTGCCGTTGCCCGGCATCATTTATATTTATTGTAAATTTTATAGAATTTGGAGATTTAATAAAATTTCTCTTAGATGTTTGCCAAAAAGTGCTGTTTAAACGTGTTGAAAAAGAGGACGAGTTTAAAGAGTGTTTCCGTGATGCAATGCGTAAATTGGCTGCTAGGTGATAAAAATTAATTTAGCTAAAAATAAATTAGAGTTGGTCCTCTTCCTGGGCTCGTATCATAAGAACTCGGTTGCTGGTTAGGTAACCACCAATCGGCGGTTTTAACCGGTATCATAAGACTGTCGTAACGTTAACCACTTGGTTTTCTTCTGATATCGGTTTAACTTTTTCGAGAAACGGGGATGTCAGGGGAATAGACTGTCGGAGGAAACGGTCGGAGACCAACCCTACTAGAAATCCATTTATTTATAATACTTCTAAGATGCCGCCGTGTTCGACATGCTCGAAAAAATCATAACTCCAGGCATGGCATTTCTGTTCCTAGTGGAGGCTTAGATAACCCTTCGTTAATGTTAGGCAGCCAACCAACATCGGCATTTACTCAATGTGGAAATAATTCACATGGAACACATGATTCTGTTTGTGATGCGGCAACAATAAATGCTTTAGTTGAATTAGCAAATAGACAACAACAATTCCATCAACAACAACAACAGAAATTTTCATTAAATTCAGCGTTGGGAAATTTTGAGGTAATATGTATTTCTAGAAGTTTGTAAAAGAGAATTGTAAACTTTCTAAAATTAAATATTCTGGTTTGCGAAACCAAAAATATGTTTTACAATTTAATAATTCTGATTTTTAATTAATGCATATGTGTGTAAGTAATTATTCTGATTTGTAAAATACTAGATATTTGTAAACTTGTAAAATCAGAATTTGTAAAAATCAGAATTTGTAAAATCAGAATTTGTAAAAATCAGAATTTGTAAAATCAGAATTTGTAAAATCAGAATTTGTAAAATCAGAATTTGTAAAATCAGAATTTGTAAAATCAGAATTTGTAAAATCAGAATTTGTAAAATCAGAATTTGTAAAATCAGAATATTATTCTAGATTGTAAAAAGTTTATGCGGGTTTACAATTAATAATTCTGATTTTACAATTAATCAGAATTGTAATTCTGACTTTTAATTACAATTGTAAAATTCTGATTTTTATGGGATATTTAAAATAATTAATTCTGATTTATTAAAGAATAATCTCGCTGCAACAGAATTGGCTTCTCGAATTTCTGACGTTGCTACTGGAAATGGTTGTAGTCATTCACCCCTAGTAGCAACATTAGAAAATACTGTTTGCATTACTTCACAACCATCAAATGTAGAAAAGATGGAGGTGATTTTCCTTAAATTAAAAAAAATTTTTTCTGATATTAATTTTAAGATATCTGACGATAACGGTCCTTTAAAGGAGGAAATTAATAGTGTTGAGAGGGAATTAATGGATGAAGAATTACTGGACGAAGATTTGGGTTGCTGCCCCCTTTCTTCTCCCACAATTTCCTCTCAATCAACTGGAGAGGCTTCAATTACACATCAACAAAGTCCTGAGGATGCGGACAGGGATAGTATTGATACAAATGATGTAAATTAAAATTTTTTAAAAAAATATTCTTTAATTTAAGAAAATTAATTTTTAGGAATGATTTAAATAATTCTGATTTTTTAATTCTGAATTTAATAAGTTACAGATTTCTGGTTTTTTACAATTTCCTTTTCTGAGAATATTTCTGATTTGTAATTTAAATTATAAATACAGAAAATTTTCTGGTCCCTAAACTTCTGGTTTTTACAAATTCTGATTTTTAAAATTTCTGATTTTTACAATTTCTGATTTCTAAAATTCTGGTTTTTACAGATTCTGATTTTTGGTTCTGATTTATAAGTAAAATTCTGATTTTTAAAATGATTTTTACAAATTCTGACTTAAGAATTCTGGTTTTTACAATTTCTGATTTTTTACAATCTCATGTTTTACAATTCTTACTAATTTTTTTAAATTAAATAGCAACCATCAGAAATATCCAAACCACCAACAATTGTAAATATCAAACAACAATTATCTCCAATAAATAATCAAAAAAATACTTCAAATAATAATTCTCTTTTGTCTTCTCAACCAATGGATGCTTCTTCATCTTCTCCTTGCTTTTAAATTATTTTTTTAAATTTTTATGAATTTTTCCCCAATTTTTAGTAATTTATTTTTAATTTCAAAAATTATTTTTCGCCTTCCCTTATTTAACAAAAAAATAATTCTTTTAAAATTTCAAGTCTTCGTTTAATTATCCCTTCCCTAAACCTACCACAACATATATAGCTGTACATGTTTAATCATCATTTATTAATATTGTTTAAGCTTAAAAACAATTTTTTATTTAAATTTTTGAATTTTTTAAACCCTAGCTTAAACAATAATTTAAATTGTGTACTTTTATATATATTCTAAATTGCCTAATTTTCGGCATATTTTGCTACAAAATTTAATTTTTTTTTAAATTTTTATTTAGCTGCATGAATTAAATACCTCTTGATTTATATAAAATATTTTTATTAATTTTAATAATCTTACATATACAAAGTCGAACCTCGATTTTACATATACCCTCTAATTTAAATTATATTTTTTTTGAATTTAGTTGGTCAATAAGGGTGGAGGAGCTACACCTACGTGTTGACCCCCAATAATGGATACACTCCTTCAAGTAGTTATCGGACTTAGACTAAATCCAGATCAGAGATGTTTCGAAATTACCTCGAAAATCGGAAATCGGAACTTCGAAACAACTCTGATTCCCATCAAAACTCTCGATTATCGTCGATATTCTATTTGATACCTAACTCGATTCTCGTACGGCTCTCCCAGTTCGGCTTCTACTTTTAATTAGTATACATAATTAGTACAATTAACCTCAAGTGTGTATATGTAAAATCAAGATACGACTTTTCTCCTAAAATATCAAAAAATAATTTAAAAATACCCTAAACCCCTTAACTTCAATGAATTCCTCCCCGGTCCAGGTGTAAATAATCCCTTTCCTATTAATTCCATATTTAATTCCACACTATTAACTTCCATATTTATTCTTAATCCCTTAATATTTCGCTAAATATTTCAATATTTCTACTTATATATTTGTAAAAAATAATTTTTTTTCAATTTTTAAATACTCTATAAACACATTTTCTAATTTAAATGCAGCGGCAATTCTCGTCATAACTTTTTATTCCTCTCAGGAAACTAAATAAAAACTTTTTTTTGTTAATCTAGTTAAATCTCTCTCTCTTATAAATAAATTTAAATAAACATTTACCTAATTCCTTTTTAAATTTTAAGTTTGTAAAGCTTTAAACTTGTATCAAGTTTGCTGACTTAGTTTGTCTAGAACTTAGTTTTTCAATACTTAAGTTTTAAGGTTTTTAAGTGGGATAAAGAGAGGTTTAATATTCTACATGTTTTTGCATTCCTTTTATTCTTCCATTAATATTTTGCTTCTTAATTACCACGTCTTTCAATACTTTTATAAATACATACCTATACATACATTCAAAAAATATTTTTTAACGATTCTCTTTTTTTTGTAATGGGTTGGCATTAAAATTTAGAATTTTTAATATTATGGACAACCCATTATAAATGCCGATTTTTATATTTTTTATAGCTAAAAACGATTCTTTTTCTAAAATTGTTTTTTTATAATTCATACATAGCAGGGATAGAATGGGTTATCCGGACTTATTTCTGATTCAAAATTTGAACCCGGATTTTCTTGGCGAATCGAAACTCGAACCCTGATCCGAGGAAATTTTGAAACCCGGCACAAAACCCTTTAATCAATCTTTCTCTCAACCCTTCCTATCCCTGTTACATTGCACCTATACTTGCGCGCAAAAATCATACCACCTCAGGAAGTTTGAAACTTTATCTCGCCAGAAAATAAATTTTCAATTAAATTTTGACTTTGCTTATATTCACATATTTTCTTTTTAATTTTTACAATTTTCCTATTTCAAGTTTGTAAAATTACAATTATTTCATATAATTGTAAAAGTCTAGCAGAACCTCAGGGAATTAAAAATATCCTCAATTGTGTCGAACTGAAATTTATGATGAAGAAGCAGAAGAAAGAGGAGAAGAAAATTATCACCCAAAATAATTTTTTTTTAATAAAAAATTTTTATTCTATTAATAAGCTTTTTTTCAAGAAAATGTTCCTATTGAAAAATACTCTACGTTTTAAATATTTTAGTAAATTATTCTAAAGTTTAGATGCTTGTAAAAAAAGATATCAAAATATTTAGAAAAGGAATTTAATTGTTTTTAAAAAAATATTTCTGATTTGTAAAAATTAGTATTCTGATTTGCGATTAGTATGCTAGTTTGTGAACTTGAGTATTCTGATTTTAAAATAATTACAATTATTTTTTGTTTACGCCTCAATGGAAAATAAATTAAATTAAGTATTCAAGTTTATAATATTCAAGTTTATTAAATACAAAATACATATTCTGGTTTGTAAAACTTGATGTTTTCTGATTTGCTGTCGTTATTTAAGATTGTAATATTCAAGTTTGTAATTGTAATTCAAGTTTAATATATGTACATATTCTGATTTACAATTAATATTCAAGTTTGTGATATTCAGGTTTTGTAATTCGAGTTTATTTAAGTTTGTAATGTTCAAGCTTGAATTCAAATTTGCAATTCAAGTTGTAATTTAAGTTTATAAAATAATATTAAGTATTCTAATTTGTAAAACCTGATATTCTGATTTCTTCTGATTTGTAATGGTTTGTTCTTATTTGAAATGATTATGCTAGTTTGTAAACTTGAATATATTCTGATTTTAAATTAATTTTAAAAATTCCTTTTTATTTTGCTATCTTTTTCTTAATTTTATTTTATCTTCGCTATTTAATTAAAATGCCTCCTCCCTTTTTTAACAAATAAAAATGTCTTTCAAAATTTATTATTAATGAGATAATTATATTTTTAATAATTAACATTGTGTGTGGTTTTTTAATTTTATTTTTAAATAAAGAAATTTTTTAATTAAAATGCGCTTTCTATGAATTTTTAAATTTATTTCTGATTTATGGAGGAATAAATTAGAGTGAATATTTTTTATTTAAAAAATATTTTTTAAACAATTCTAATATTCTCTTATTTATTAAAATCCAGCTTGTTTGGAATTATGAACAATATAAGCGTATTTATGGTGGATCATTTGCATCTGGTCGGAGCCTGTAATTGCAGAATGATCACTTGGAGTGAGAGAACGGCTCTTTAAATAAATTTAAAAATTTATTTTGGAATCTAAAAAATGTCTAGAAAGATTTCTAGAAGTAATTAGACCTTTCGTCGATTTATGCCAACGCCAGGGATTGAAGGAATTGGAGGAGGAGTCGGTGCACGAATAACGATTTGACGCTTAAAAATTTTAAATATTTGAATTTAATTATTAAAAAATTTTAAAATTACCCTTATACGATTAGACGAAGGTAAGCGATCATTTACACTATCAATAATTGTTTCAGATTTTGAACGGTATGGATAGGGCACAGGAATGCGAGGTACTGGAGGAGGCGTAGGCACACCAATATTTATTAGTTGGCGCTTTTTGAATTAGAAAATTAATTTTAAATTTAATTTTTAAATTTACCCTGAGGCGGGTTACTTCCCCAGTGTGCACAACACCTCTGTACATGGCGGCAACGGGAACTCTAGGCTTTCGCTGGAGTCTTACTGGCCTTTAATTTAATTTTAAAAATTTTTTGAAAGCTTAAGAACCCATTCATCAACACAGACTCTTTCATTTTAGTCTTGGACATGTTAGGCTTCCCATGGGTTCGATCAAATACAATATTTAAGAAAAATAGAAGGTAAAATGAAATTATTATTAAAGAAAATTGTTTCATTTTTCTTCTAATATTTTTAAAAAATTATTTTTATTTAATTAAAAAAATATTTATAAAATTATTTTTGTGAATAATCAAAAATAAAGTACATTTTAGAGAATAAAAATAACCTAAAAATGAGATTTATTTCATTTTAAACCGCCATTCATCCATAAAAATAAATTATTATATAAACTAGGTCAATCCACCTAGATTTTTATTTTTTGATTTGTTTTCCTGCTTCAATTATTTTTTTGTTTCAATTCAGTTCCATTTTTAAAGAAAGAAAATATGGGTGATATGATATCCCATTGTTTAATTATTTTTATTTTTTAATATTAAATTAATTAAAAAATTTAAAAAAATATCAAAATTAAGAAAAAAATATTTATTTTAAATAAAATAATTAAATTAAAAAATATTTCTTAAAAAATAGCTTGAATCAAAATAGTAATGTAGTGTATATTCTAAGCACCTTACAACTTTAATTAACTTGAAAACTTTTTAAAACAAGTTTCCAGAATTCTGAAATAATTCGTCGTCCCATTCCTGTGTAATAAAATTGTTTCCAAAACAGTTAATAGAAGGTGTATTAAATCCAGCATTTAAATAATCCTTAATTAGAAAATATAGGTTTACAAATTGTAAAAATAAATATTAGGTGTATTAAAGTTTTACAATTAAGTTTTGAAATTAAATTTTACAAATTGTAAAAAAATAAACTTGTAAAGTTTGTTTATATTGTCAAGTTTTACAATAATTTAATATAGAAAAGGTTTATTAAAATTTTATGGTCAAGTTTTACAATAATGTTTTACAAATTGTAAAAAATAAACTTTAAAGTTTATTATATTCTTTTTACAAATTGTAAAAAATAAACTTTAAAGTTTATTATATTCTTTTTACAAATTGTAAAAAATATAAACTTGAAAGTTTATATTATATTTACAAATTGTAAAATAAACTTGGAAAGTTTATTTATTATTATGGTCAAGTTTTACAATAAGGTTTTACAAATTGTAAAAAAATAAACTTAGAAAATAAACTTAGAATTGTAAAAAATAAACTTTAAAGTTTATATTGTTTTTACAAATTGTAAAATAAACTTGGAATGTTTGTTATGTTGTCAAGTTTTACAATTGTTGAAAAACTTTTTACAATTTGTAAAAATAAACTTGAAAGGTTTATTAATATTCAAGTTTTACAAAAAAGTTTCACAAACTTACAAATTGTGTATTTGTAATTGTAAAATTGTCTATTCCATAAATTGACTGGTCATAAAACGAATACGACTGAAAATCATAATTTTCACTTGCTTGGTTTACACTAATTAAATTGTTCTGATTTCGATTATTAAAATCATTTAAAAATTTTTGTTTGTTTTCCTGTTCCAAAGCATTATCTTTAAAATTTTATTTTTTTTTAAATTTTTTAAATTAAAAATATAACCATAAACTTGATTAATTTGATGGCTATTTTGGTTCAAATTTTGTTCTTGAGACAACAAAATATTATTATTTGACATTTTCTCTAAATCATTTTTATTTTTAATATTTCTTTTTTTAATTATTCTCTCATTATTTTTATTTTCTTTAATTTCTGAATTTATTTTATTAAATTTGTTGTGTTTCTTCAAGTTTAAGCTGCCTTTTTTGGTCTAAAAAATATAATTTTTAAATTTTAATTAATTATTTAAATTTAACTTACTCTAAAATTGTTTTTAATATTAATATTTGAATTAAATAAATTAGACTTTGACAAGTCTAAAAACCAATTTATTGAAGGCAATTCATCTTTATTAGTATTTGAGGGGGAGCTTGTTTTTGAGGGCATTTTTAATTAAATTTTTCTTCAATAATATGTATTTAGCTAGTCTGATATTTAATGAAAAAATTTTTTTTTATTATTTAAGTTGTTTATATTTAAGAAGGCGTATATTTTTTTGTAGTTGTGCGTGACTTTTCTGTTTTACAAATACTACAAAAGGTTAAGAAGGTTGTAGGGTATCACGACTTTTGCGCCGAGAACATTTGCGCCGCGACTTTTGCGCCGCGACTTATGCGCCGGGCGACTTTTGCGCCGCGACTTGTGCGCCGCGACTTATGCGCCGGGCGACTTTTGCGCCGCGACTTTTGCGCCGGGAGACTTATGCGCCGCGACATTTGCGCCGCAATAATTTAAAAAAAATAATATCTACAGTCGGACTTAATTATAGTGTACTCCTTAAAAAATGGTATCCAGGAGCTGAAGGAATTTCAGGAAGTACAATATTTCGGGAAGTACAATAGCCCCCTTTAATAAACCGACCCCTTAGAGGAAGGTTGAAAAATAAACCGACCCCCTAGAGGAGTCATCTTCAAAGATCTTGACTTTTTCCGATCAGGATATTTGGTCTGCTACCTCTATTCAGGCATGATTTTCTGCCAGAAGAGGCTGCACTATAGTGTAGGGTTGTCGGGTCCAGATATCCGGATATGAAAAAGCCCGGGTAGCCGAAAATTTTAGGTCGGATATAGGATCCGGATCTTGATATCCGAAGATCTCCAACTATCCTACATCTTCTATAGTGAGGTCCGGCTGTAGTTTTTCATAATTATTAATGGTAGTGGCGGCGCAAAAGTCGTCCGGCGCAAAAGTCGCGGCGCATAAGTCCCCCGGCGCAAAAGTCGCGGCGCATAAGTCCCCCGGCGCAAAAGTCGCTCGGCGCATAAGTCGCGGCGCAAAAGTCGCGGCGCATAAGTCGCGGCGCAAATGTTCTCGGCGCAAAAGTCACGGAACCGGTTGTAGAAAGGTTGGAAAAATAGACAGAAGAAAATAAAACTTTTTTACAATTTTGGTTAAGTGGGTTGTATTTTTTAGTACAACATTTAATGTTGGGGTAAACAGCTCGGGTTCGAATCTATTATTATTTAAATAATTTATTTTTGTGTTTTAAAAATGTGGGAATAAAATAAGATAAGTTTTAAAAAATTTTTTTAAGACATAGAGGAATTCTAAAAGAAATTTCTAAGGAAGTTTCTGAGTAAAAAAGCAAAAAAAAAATAAATAAGTAAAATAGGCCCAAAATTCATTATAAAATATAGGGCCTAAAATTCATTCCCTTATAGTAATAATTTCAAAAATTATTTCCAAAACACATTAAAAAATTTTTCTAGTTTCCCAAGTGTTTAATGAATAACAAGGCGGATATTTAAAACTAAAAAATTATTTTAAAATTTATTTTTGTTTTGGTTTATAATTATTAGTTTTGTTCCTCTTAGACATAAAACAAAAACATATTTTTATACCCAAAAATATTCACATATCCCAGACATAAATATAAAAATAAATAAATCATGCGAATAAATATAATATATAAAAATTTGTTTTTAAGGCTTAGAGAAAGCTTAATAAATATTAGCAGCTGCGCGGTTCATTTTCCCAGTATTACAGAGTGCATATTTTTATTTTAATTGCTTTACTGGCAATAAAAGACTTGATGCGCGAGGGGGAGAAGGTAAAAATTAAAAGAAAATTGGCACGAATTGGTAACGGGGAATGAGGAAAATTTTTTAGTTTTGAAAGAAAAAAGGAGCTTTTAGACATTAAAAAACAGGGGGAAAACTGTCTCGACCTTAAAATTATTTAGAGAGCTAATAATTAAATCTTGTTACTCTAAATTGTGTCTGGCATTAGTAGAAAATTAAATGAAGCACTAGAAAAAATTTTTTTAATATAAGGGAAGCTAATATTGACAAAACTAAAAATATTTAATTAATAAAATATTTATTTTTAATTTAAAAAATTTAAAAGAAAATTCAAAAAAAATTTTTTTTCAAGAGATCACAGGACTTAAAATTTATTTTATTCAAACACAGTCATAATAATCATCACCAGAAACTACATCATTTGGACGATCACATAAAAGAAGCTAATTGTCAAATCAGAGCCCCGGAGGGCAAGCACATCTAGTTAATTTAAAATATTAAAATTCAACTTAAATAATTACAAATTGTAAAAACATTTTTAAACTTAATTGTAAAACTTGTCAATATAATAAACTTGCTAGGTTTATTTTTTCCAAGTTTATTTTTATAATTTACAAATTGTAAAACTTATTTGTGAAACTTTTTTGTAATACTATAGTTAATTTACAAATTGTAGAACTTGATTAAAATAAGTCTTCTAGTTTATTTACAATTTGTAAAATTCAAGTTTAATAAAATCCAAGTATTATTACAAATTGTAAAAATATATTCCAACTTGTTTTGCAACTTGAAATACAACTTAGTTTTCTTATAAATATTCCAACTTATTTTACAACTCTTATATTCACTTAATAAATTACAAAAACACAAACTTTTTTAATAAAATACACAAAGTTGCTAAACATTCACCTGTAAGCAGTTGTACCAACACAACGATAAAAATGCACACAACTATTAGGATCTGCAAAAAATCCATCAGAAATGCAGACAAATTCTTTAAAAATTAAATTTAAATTAAAAATAATTTTTAAAAAACTTTTTCTGTTAGAAGGTTGTGTATTTATTAAAGTTCTTTTTGAATGATGCTCGGGGAATGGAAATGGTGGGGGTGAAGAAGTGTGTAGAGGCTAAATTAAAATTTAATATAAATTTAAAAAAATTTCTTAATAATTACAAATGTACAGAATCCATAATTGCTGTTAAAATGTAATCCTTTAGGACACCACATTGGAAAAGCATTGCCTGTGTTTTTAAATAAATTTAAAAATATAAAAACACAATTAGAATTGTGTATTAAAAAACACAATTGGGACTAAATTCCAACTTGAATTAAAACATTAATTATTGTAAAACTTGTTTTACAATTTGTTTTACAATTAAAGTTGAATTAAAACTTAGAAATACAATCCAAGTTTAATTTAAAAATAAACTTGTTTTACAACTTTAATTAAAACATTGAAAACTTATTTTACAACTTATTTTAAAATCCAACTTGAATTAAACTTAGAAACAAATTCCAACTTGTTTTACAAATTAAGTTTGATTTAACAAACTTTAATAATTACAATTGTAAAATTTATATTACCAGAAAGGCAAAGCAAAAATTCTTCTGGTAAATACAATGCAGAAAGGGACTGTTGAGGTAATTGCATAAATCCATCTTTTTTGCCAACACAGAAATTATTATTATTATTATTAGGTTTTATATTGCTACAATTAGATATTGGAGAAATTGAAGTTGTTGATGGAGTAATTTGGGAGGGGGAAGGAAGAATTGAAGGTTGTATTAATTTAGTATTAATCGTTTTGTTGGTTAATTCACTAGCTATAGCACCAATTAAGGGGTATTTGCCAAGATGTTGGGCATCTGGACATAGCCCATTAAAATCGTCAAAGTCAAGAGTCCACACAAAAGCTCCCCCAAATTGATTTTGTTTAATCCAATTAATCTTTTAGAATTATATACTATTTTTAAATTAAATTAATTTTAAACTTTTATTAGAATACTGTTAACATCTTCATAGCTAAACCATTGGTCTTTATCAGAAATCAAGTAGGGAACTTGCATTTCTTTGTTGAAATGATGCTCAGCTCCGGTAGCCAACATTTCGCAAAACTTGAATATATTTTTTAATTTTATTTACAATTGTAAAAAAAATACAAAAATACAACAAAATACAAAAAAATAGTAGAATAAATCCACCTCATAGTAGGCAGCAGTACCTGCCGTCTGAACATATTTTGTTGGATTAGCAGCACTCCCTGGGGCATCCAATCCTCGCTGATCTTGTGGATGAGTTAAAGTCCATCCTCTACCATATGTTGGAATTCCGACAATAATTTTATTTTTAGGCATTCCTTTGTGAAACCAATAATTTGCGGCACCAGACTAACGGAATTATTTTTAAAATTATATTTTTAAACTCACAACATGCCAATTTTTTAATTCGGGAGGGTCTGTTGCCCTTCCATAAAGAGGAGCGTTCATCCCAGTTTTTTGCTCCCACGCCCCATGAAAGTCATAACTCATTAAAAGAATAAAATCAAAATACCTAATAAAATTATTAAAAAAATATTTAAATAAAAAAGGACTTTGAAATTGTTGGAATATCATATCCACCATCTATATTTTCTGTTCCTGCTGCTACAGCAGCGGTTAAAAGTAATTTTGGTTTGTAACTGGTTACGCTCTCTGAGGAAATTGCATCTTTGAATTCCTTAATTTTACAAATCTTATTTTATTATCTTACAAATCCAACTTGTTTTACAACTACACATAGAATAATTAGAAACCTTAAAACTTACAGACAAATAAACTTGTTTTAATAATAGAAATGTTTCGCAACAAACAATTTTAATACAAAACAAATTGTAAAATTGTCCAACTTGTTTTACAACTTGTTTTTAGGTTTAATAATATTATAAAGCTCAAGTTGTAAAACAAGTTGGAAAAAACACAAACTTAAAAACAACTTAAAAACACAATTAAACTTGTTTTTAAATAATAAACTTGTTTTAATCGCAACAAACATTTTACAACTTGTTTTACTTGTTTTACAACTTGAAATTAAACTTAAAACACAAATAAACTTGTTTGGTAAAATAGGGATGTTTCTCAACTTGTTTTAATTTTACAATTGTAAACTTAAAACCCCCCACCTTTAAAAAATAATTCAAATTGAGTTTGTCTGTCTCTCCTTTAGGATATTCCCAATCTATATCAACTCCATCAAAATTGTGTAAACGAACAAAGGCAATAGCAGAATTGATAAATTTTTGACGATTTTGTTGACTGGAATTTTAATTTTATTTGTATAAATTTTATTTATTTTTATTACGAAGAAGTAATTTGTTGGAAAAGACGAGTACCAAAGGACCAGCCGCCGAATGAGAGAAGTGTTTTTAATGTTGGATCGAATTTCTTTTTTGAAAAATAATTTTAAAAAATTTAATTTTTATCTTAAAAGCAAGTCCACCTTCAAATCGTTTACACGCGCATACATCCCTTTAGGTTGCCAATCGCTAGGTAAATCTGCAGGGTCATACGCTCTAATGGGAAAATAATTTTTGAGTTTATTTAAATTTAAAAATGCCTAGCTGTCCCGTCTTCATTTATCCAACCAAAAGCATAAAGAATGTGTGTACACAAACCAGGAATATAATGTTCGGGTAAGTATTTGGCCCTCCCTTGACGATATTGGGCCCAATTTGTAAAGTAACATGGACGAAGATATTCATGGTTTTCCTCGGATGCTTCAACTCCTGTAGAAAATATAACTGTTTATATTAATGTATGTTTCAGGAATTAAAACTTGTTTTACAAAACAAATTTGTTTTACAACCTTAAAGTATTTTTACAACTTTAAAGTAAACAAGTTTAGGTTGTTAACAAATACAACTTGAATTAAGTTGCAAACTTTTTGCAAAAGAAACAACGTTTTACAAATTGTAAAACTTGTTTTTAAAACTTGTTTTTAAAACTTGTTTTTAAATCAAATTGTAAAACTTGTTTTTTAAAATTTACAAATTGTAAAACTTGTTTTTAAAACTTGTTTTTAAAACTTGTTTTTAAATCAAATTGTAAAACTTGTTTTTTAAAACTTTTTAATACAAATTGTAAAACTTGTTATATTTATTATCTTACTTTGTAAAAAAATTGAAAATAAAGAAAATGAATGTAATTGTAAAAGAAATAAATAAATAAAGATAAAATAATTAAACAGATGATTGTAATTAATATAAGAAATCTGCATCTATTTAATTAAAATTTTTAATTTTATAATATTTTAATTTAACAATAAATTGGGCAACGCAAAAAATACGCAAATCGCAAACATTAAAAAATATATAATTTATTTTGCCCTATTTACAAATACTTAAGTATAAAGTCTGTTCCAAAATAGGTTGACACCCCCTAATTTTTCCGATAAGTCAACTTAGGTTTGTCCAATTTTTATAATTTCTTTAAATATTGATTCAGCAGCAAAAATTACCCTATTTTACAAAAAAGGGCTTTTTTATTAGGTTTTACAAACTGTTCAATGTATTTTGGAACACCTCATTTTCTGAAAATTTTTCATAACTTTTGTTAAAATTTTTGCTTTTCTAAAATTTTTTGTAAAATAGGGTAATTTTTGCTGCTAAATCAATATTTAAAGAAATTATAAAAATTGGACAAACCTAAGTTGACTTATCGGAAAAATTAGGGGGTGTCAACCTATTTTGGAACGGACTTTAGCCCATAAGTATTGTCAAATCAACAAAAGAAATTGATTTATTTTTTACATCGCAATTTTCTAAAGCTAATATATTAAAAGCAAAGTTGAAGTAAAATTAAAAATAAAATGACTAAAAACATTTTTAAAAATATGGGAAATTATTGAAAATAATTTTTATTTTTATTTATTAAAAAGGAAAGAATGTGAGTGTAATAAATATTAAAAATACAATTGTAAAGTATGAATAAGCTCTTCCTTTTTTTATTTTCCAGACATTTAAAGAAAAGTTTCATAATACATACTATGTATTATTTTACAATTATTAATAGAAAAATAATATTTTACAAATTGTAAAAAAAGTTTTATTACGAAAATTAAAGTTGGAATAACATTTTACAAAACAAGAAGCAACGCTTTACAAATTGTAAAACAGGTTTTGTAAAATATAAAAATTGTAAAACTTGATTTTTAAATTTGTTTGTATGCAACTTGAATATGTAACTTGAATTAATAATATTTTTTAATTGTAAAAAAAGCTTAAATATTAAACTTGTATTTTACAATTAAATAAAAGTTTATTTTTCTGTATTTTTAAAATTGTAATTGTAAAAAAAGTTTCATTAATAAAGTTATATTTACAATTAAATATAATATTTAAAAATTGTAAAAAAGTTTTAGTATTAAAGTTGTATTTATTCAATATCATTTCTTTGATTATTGTTTTGTTTAGATACAATAAATGTCTCACCGAAATTGCTAGAGTAAATTAAAAAAACATTAAAGTTTGTAAATTTACAACTTGTAATTTTTAAAGTTTAAAAAACTTTTAAGATATTACAAATTGTAATTTACCAACCTCATAGTTGGAGGTGATTCACTATCCCTTCTCTTCCCATTATTATCATTTTTACTAGTATTATTAATTATATTTCTTTCCCCATTATTTAATCTTTCAAGTATTTGAGCATTCCAAGAGGGTATACCATTATTAGTCGAATTTTGTTCGAGTAATTTGCTTAATTGACTTCTTAATATTCGATATTCTCGAAAGAGTTGGGAACGTTCTTCGTCTAAAATTTTTTAGGAATTTTAAAATCCATCCTCCCATTAACTACCTCCATCAACCTTCTCTCCCCCAACACCTATTAATAAATCGGCAACACGTTCATAACGTCTAAGCTGTTTAAATGCACTTTCCTGCCGTCGTAGTCGACGACTTTGGATAGCAAAATCAGAGTGAATTGCTGCTCCTTTGATAAGAAAAATTTTTTAATAATGAAATTTAAATTTTATTAAACTTTCTGCCTGTTGTTTAGCCAAAACACTAAGCAATTCAATTACTTGTATTTGTTGGGGCTCTTTTGCTTGAGCTCTTAAAAATTAAATAAATTAAGCAAAACTGATAACAAATCGTATTTTACAAATTGTAATATTTTTACAAAGTTCATTTTTTAATAGGCTAGGTTACCTCATTCTTGTTTCAATAGAACGCATGTTTTGTTCTCCTTTACGCAAAGCTGCTTCCAATTTGTGCCTATTCTCCATTAACACAGAATGCCGCCGCTCAATTTCCCCCAATTCTGTACGCATTTTTTCTACGGCCTTTTGTAAACGTTCCCCAGAATTAATTATTTGATTATCTTCCCTCTCCTCGTTTTCATCCTTTTGGCCTTCATAAGCTTCGAGTATTGAGATACGTGCCTGTTTTTGTGTTTCAAGTTCGAATGCTTCTGTATTTGCGCGCAACAATCTTTCCCTGAATAAAACCGTGTTTTTATGTTTTTGTAAAACAAGTTGTATTTTTACAACTTGTATTTTTTAGTATTTTCTCAAACAAGTTGTATTTTTGTGTATTTGTAAAACAAGTTGTATTTTTCTGTGTTTCTAACAGACAAGTTTATTTTTCTGTTTCTAACAGACAAGTTTATTTTTCTGTGTTTTACAAGCATTATTTTTGTATTTTATGTGTTTTTGTATTTTTCAGAAACAAGTTTATTTTTGTTTCTAAACAAGTTGTATTTTTTTGTATTTTCTCAAAACAAGTTTATTTTCCTTGTATTTTTTTACAAATAAGTTTATGTTTTTCTGTGTTTTTACAAACAAGTTTAAATTATTGCCTTAATCTCTGTTGCCTCTCAGCACTCGCTAAATGTTGCTCTCTCAACGAATCAAACAATGTTCCTCCAATTCTTGGTAGTTTTACAGCTTGTTGTTGTGTATTTGTATTTCTTTTGTTTGTTGTTGTGTTTGTAGAATTTGTATTGTGTAGAGCTAATGTAGGGATTACTAGGGGTAAATTAGAGGGAGGGGAAGTATTTCTTCTATTATTGTCATAATTATTAGGGACATTTCCTCTCCTTTTGGGGCTTTGCACATAATCATCGGCTACTTAAATAATTACTAAATTAATTTAAAAAAATAAAAATATGAGAGAACAATGTCCAGTAGAATTGTAAGCATTATGCCCTCCTCCTAATTCGAGTCTTCCAGCTTTTTGCGCTTCGGCTCGGAGAGTTGCTAAAGCTTCAGAATAGGACCGATCAGCAGATGCTGGACGTCGAGGGCGTGATTGCTTAAAAAATTATTTTTTCGATTTTTTTATTCTAATTGTAAGGCAAGTACCCTCAAGTCGATGCTTAATGCGCGAGTAGCATATCTGAGAAAAAAATTTTTCTTAAGAAAAAATTTAAAAATTTCCCTTATTTACACCAATTTTCCTTTACTTTCCTCAATTTCCTTACGTTAAAGTATTAAAAGTTTCATCGTAATGAACAGATGATGGAGTAACATGTGCAATAAGGACAGTCTTTGCCCCATCCGCTCCACCTGCCAACGAATCCTTTAACAATCTTGTTAATTTCGAGTCACGGTAATTAACAAAAGTAGCCCTCCCTCTTCCATTCTGAGCAGCACTTAGTGCATTAATTACGTTGCCAAGTGCTAAAAGTGAACGGTTAATGGCTGCGCCTTCTTTTAGACGTTGTCCTTGATTCTTTTTTAATTTTTTAAAAATTAAAAAATAAATTAAAAATAATAAAACTTGAGTATGTGCAGCTCTCTCAGAACCGGCAAGATCAATTAAAAATAATTTTCCGCGTTCGCGCTCATTACGCATCAAGGAAATTTGTAAAAGGGCGTGTGAACGGGAAGAAGTTCTGTTAATTATTTGTGTTTTTGGATTTTCAAGTTTATTATTTTTACAATTTCAAGTTTATTTTATAAATTCTGTTCAAGTTTATTTTATTACAATTCGTTAATTACAATTCAAGTTTATTTTCTTTTTACAATTCTCTTATGTATTATTTTTTTATTTCAAGTTTATTTTCAAGTTTATTTTTTTACAATTGTTTAATTACAATTCAAGTTTATTTTTTATTTTACAATTCTCTTTTGTATGTATTATTTTTGTATTTCAAGTTTATTCTATATTATTATTTTCAAGTTTATTTTTTACAATTCTGTAATTAAAATTCAAGTTTTACAATTCTATTATTTATATTTCAAGTTTGTGCTTTTCAAGTTTATTTTTTTATTTCAAGTTTATTTAAAACACTCTTACGCATTTGCCCCTGTTGCCTCTTGCGTTCTCCTACTATTTCCTTCTTGTAACAGTTGCAATATTCTGTTGCTATTAGGTGCGCGAACTCTACTCAAACTTGGAACTTGAACGTTTCCATGATTGTCCTTTTAAGTTTGGGATTTTTTAAGTTTGCGAAAACAAGTTTATTTTTAATTACCTCTAGCAAGTCCAAGTGAGGTCCCCCTTTAGGCGTTAGTAAATCACGAATATTTTCGTTATATAGTTCCTTTAAATAATTTTTAATTTAATTTTACGAGAAATTTTTTCTTCTCCGCCTACCATAAAAGAAATAAAAACTCTCGTTTCGCGATCACCCATTTCTCCCAGTCGCGCATATAGCGCTCGAGTCATTTGCGTCATTAAGCCAGGCCTTTCTCTAGTTCCAACCATTGTGTGGGTTTTGCCTGTTCCTAAATTTAAAAATTAATTCAGGAGCAATTTTAAAGAATCGAAAGGCGAAACAAGAAAAAACGAAATAATACAACTCGAAAAAACCCCGAAAAACCTGTAGGTCCATAAGCTAGCACAGTCCCATTCCTCCCAAACTGAACAAGATTGTCAATTAATCCTTGACTGCTTCTCATTTCCTCTTGGACATCAATTTCAGAAGCAGTAGGGCCAAAAACTCTATCAAAATTAAATGATCTTTCTTGGGCCCTATTTTGCCTTAAAGGGTCTGCAGAAAATTTGTCTGGGTCGACGAGGAGAAGTCTCTTCAAAGTTGAAAATTATTAAACAATTAATTAAAGAAGCACCTTATTATCAACAACACTAATACATTCAAATTCTCCCTTGTTTCGATTATTCAAGTCGAGAGGTCGAACACGTACAAAGACCTTTATTTTAAATAAATAATTTTTATTTTTATTAAAAAAAATATTTTTTGGAGGAAAATAATTTTTTTAAAGGACTAATAATTTTTTAAAAAATATTAGAAAAAAATAGTAACTGAAAGTTTTGTGCTTCCACCCGCTCTGTCTGTTGGAGGCATTTTTATTTATTGAAAAAAATATTTTTTAATTTATTAATAAATTTATTTTCTAAATTAATTTTAGCTACATATATTATTTTAAATTTATATAAATTTTTAAAATTAAATAAAATGATAAATTTAGGCGAAATAAAATATAAAGTGTACTAGCTGTGTGAAAATTAAGACTTGAAAAGGTTTCCAAGTAAATTAACAATCTTTGAGAGAAAGAGAACATTTAAAAATATATATCTTAAAAATTATTTTTTATTATTAAAATACCATGACAACAACACAACTTTATTTTAAGAAAAAGTTTTTTTGTTGTTTAAAGCATGAGGAGGGAAGGAGCTAGAGGAAAGGAAGGCATGCTTAATTCGTGAAAAAAAACTCAAAATTGTAAGAAAATGAACTAAAAAATTTATTTTTGTAAATATTTACATATCCAAATTGTTCTTTATAAGCGAAAATTGTAATAAAAAAAAATTATTTTTAAATATGGAAAGTAAATTAATTTAAAAAATTTTAAGAAAATAAACAAGGTACAGGTACGTCTTCCTTCATAACTTTAGAAGTAAACATTATTTTTCAATAATTTTTGATGTGTTAAATAGAGAATTAATTTGGCTACAAAATACATTTTAAATTGGAATTTTACGTAAAAAATAAGAAAAGTTATGAACAAAAAGGTACAAGAATACCATGCAAAATTTAATAAAAAAATAAAAAGGAGATGTATTTTAAATTTTAAATTGAAGTTTACGTGCAGTATTTAATGCTGTTTCATATGAGCTATCGACTGCCTACATCCGAAGAAATTTTTTGAAAAAATTTTGTTTTACTCCATTAACTAAAATATATACCCCAAATGGAGGGGTACCCTATAACTTTTGAACAAAATAAACCTCCCGTTTTTGCCATAAATTTTTTATATACAGTTTTTAATGCTGTATCGAATGTAGGGGTATTAGTTCAGGCATTATAACTTTTGAGTTTTCTAATTTAATTTTTAATTTTATAAATTTTATGAGTTAAAAAGGGGCGTGGCTTAGCCATTGTTGAATTGGGGGAAGACGGCCAGTTGAGGAAAAAATATTTTTTTATTTTTATTTATTTGAAGATGATGAGAGAATAAAGAAGAGATTTGTCTACTTGAGAATAAAAAATTTTTTTGTGCCCCCAATTATTATTACTGACCCACTCAATTTATTTATTATTTTTGATGACCATTATCTATTCAACAAATTTATACATTTTTTATTTCCGATTATTTTTTGTCTTTATTTTTGGGCTTATCAGAATTTTTATAGTTTAATTATAATGTTAAAATTAGATTAATTGTTTATCTATTTATTTCTAATTAAAAAATATTGGTAAATGTCCGGTTGGTGTCTCCAACTCTTTCTCCTCTCCTCCTCCTCCAACTCTTTCTAAACCTTCTACATTCTCGATAAGAATTCTAAGGACATAATGAAGTAAAGATATGTGTTGATCTAAAGTTCGTAATGTATTCGGGATAAATTTTGTAGATATGACAGGCTAAATGTTAGAGTAGATAGGCATTTCTGAGGTAGCTCTGTAGACGTTTATAATTAAAAACATCCCTGTGTTTAAAAATATTTTTTTAATTAATTACTATTTAATTATTTTTCAGTTTTTTGGGTAATGTTTAGGCATGATCCATTTAATAAATCTATTAAATATATAAATAAAAATTCAAGAATAAAAAAACAAAAATTTACAACAAAATTTTTTTCAAAAATATTGGCAAAAAGAAGCAGATGCCTCTTAAAGGCCTGCAAATTATTTTTCCAACAAAATTATTATTTTTTCTAATGTTTTTGTTAAGTTTGGCGTCAGCTGCCTTAATTATACCTTTATTAATTAATAGTAGAAAATCAGAACAAATTAATAGAGTTGGAAATTCGTCAATTTTTGGGTGGAAAAAATTTTTTTTTATTTTTTAAATTAATTTGTAAAAATTTTTTAGTTCTCAAATTAATCAAAAACAAAAATTTTCATGTCCCAAAAATTGTTTCTGTGCCCATTCTACTGTTATTTGCAAAGGTTTGGGTTTAGAACGCGTACCCAAAGCAATACCTAATGATACTACTAAATTGTAAGTTGCTAATAAAATTTTAAAAATCAGAATTAAATATCAAAATTTGTAGAAATAAAAATTGTATTCTGATATTTATTTTTTACAAATTCTGATATTCTATTCTGTTATCCTTAATATAAAATAAATCAGAATTTGTAAGAAATATCAGAATTTGTAAATATCAGAATTTTTAATAATTAGAAATCAGAAATTGTAAAAATTAAAAATCAGAATTTGTAAAATATAAAAATCAGAATTTTGAAAAATAAAAATCAGAATATTATTATTCAATAAATTTAAGAGATTTACAAGGCAATCGAATTACAAAACTTTATTTTGATGATTTTATCGGTTTAAACGACTTGCGCACACTGTTGAGTATTTTAAATTTAACTTAATTTTATTAAAAAAATTTTTTAAAGTTTATTAGGGGACAATTTAATTCAAGAAATAGAAAATAATGTTTTTGAGAATTTACCAGCTTTGGAACGCCTTAGACTAGACAAAAATCGTTTACGTTCTTTACCAGCTAATGGATTGTTTAAATTTAATAAATTATTGAGAAGATTGTAAGTCTTTTTAAATTTTATTTTTTAAATAAAAAAAATTTTCTCGTCCCTATTTTATAAAAAAAAAATAATTTTTTAGCTGTCCTTTCATTAAAACCACAAACAAAAAAATTCTTTTTTTGTAAAGCACTCCAAATCCTTTTAGCAAATTTAGTCCTAATTTAAATGAATATACACACAGTGGCACTTTAATAAAATAAAAACCCCTCTTAAATCAACAGCCATTATTTTTTGTATTTGTAATAGTAGGATAATATATGGGGGGGTAATTCTGGTAGTTTAATAATTATTAAAAAATCAGAATTTTGATTTTAATTATGATATTATTCTGATATTGTAATTATTTAAAAAAATCAGAATTCTGATATTTCAATTATTAAAGAATCAGAATTCTGATTTAATTCTGATATTACAATTATTATTAAAAGAATTCTGATATTATTCTCATAATTCTGATATTCTATAGGTATATTATTAAAATTTCAGAATTTGTAAAATTAATACCAGAATTACAATTTGTAATTCTGAAAGTCATACAGAATAAAATTACAATTTGTAATTCTGAAAGTCATACAGAATAAAATTACAATTTGTAATTCTGATAGTCATACAGAATAAAATTCTAATTTAATTCCAACCTTTTTATTTCTCTCATTTTTAAATCATTATATTTAATTCCTCTCTTACTAAAAATCACTGCGCGGATTTATTTTTTCTATTTATTTTTATGCTCTAATGCTTTGTTTGTTTTTACTCAAAAATTATTTTTTTTATTTCTTTTTTTATTTTCTTTGATTTTTTACTTTTTTTTACAAATTTCTTCCACATTTTTGATTCCCCATAAAGACTAATTGGGAGGGGAGGCAATGGGGCACGCGTAAATCGCTAGCGATTTGCCTTGATAATAGAAGTAAAAAAAAGGAATGGGGAAAAGAGGAAATTAAAGGATAAAGAAGAAAATCTGATGAAAGAATCTTTAAAAAAATAAAAGAGAAATAATGGACTAAATAAGAGGAGGGAGGTAAAGGTTGAAGATCTAGCAAGAAGAGACTACCTATTTTGGACTTAACCCCCATTAATTGTCAAAAGATTTTTAGTTACGCTAATTATTAAGTAGTAGATTGACGGATGTTCCTCTCTCACATAAATAAAAATATTTATTTTGGTTATTAAATTATTGGAAGGTATGGAGGCAATGTCATGAGAAAAAATTATTGGAGCAACTAATTAATTTACCTACCTTATTATTCAATTAAAAATTAAGAAAAAATTATTTTTAAGGGTAATCTTATTTTTGTTATGTTCTAAGGTTGTCCAAGATTTGTACAAGTCAAGCGTACAAGACTAACGTTTATCCAAGGTAGAGAGTTACAGAATAGGAAGGGAAAGGAATCGGGGATTAGCCGTATACTACCGACCATATGTCCAAGTTCCGACTTTTGAGCCATTTCCTATTTCCGACAGTTCCGATTTCCGTCAGTTCCGATTTCCGTCAGTTCCGATTTCCGTCAGTTCCGATTTCCGACAGTTCCGATTTCCGTCATCTTCGTCATTTCCGGATCCACCTCTGCTACTAACGATGACACCGGGTTTTATACTATAGTAACACCAATACACAAAATTTTTAAGGGTAATTTTATAAATTTTATTACCTCTCCTATTTAATTCTTCGTAAAATTAATGTTTTGTTTGTTTTAAAAATTCTTCAAAACTCTTTACTTTTAATTATCTTCTTCATCTTTTATTGCTCTTAAATTGCAGCAACCGTTTTTCAAAAAAAGATTTTCACCGTCCTTGCTAATTTTAAATACTTTTTAACCCCAAATGTCGTCAAATGTCAAATCTGCTATTTTATTTTTATTTCTTTTCAATTCACTTCAAATCCTCGTTTTATGCTTCACGGATGAGAGGTATAGAGGGACTCCGAAGCATGTTGAGTCTTAGCCTTATAACTCAGTAAAATGTTAACCTTTCTAGATGATTTTGGTACCATTCAATAGAGAATTAAATTTGCTGTTAGAAAAAAGAGAAAATTTAATTTTAGGTTGAGTAACAAAAAAGTTATGACACGAAAATCAACGAAAATCGACAAAATTACCTTAAAAAGACAGTTTTTTGCCTACAACTTTTTTGCTTTTTAATATAAAATTCTAATTTAATTTTTATTTTATAGCCAATTTAATTCTCTATCGAATGATGCCAAAATCTTTTTCGAAAGGTTAATTTATTATAGAGTTATATTGCTTAGACTCTCTCGTGTCGCAAGTTCCCCTTAATAGCTATTTGACGATTATTATTGTGAAAAGGAAAAAAGCGATAAATCGGCCAGCTTAAAAATTCTTCGATCAAATATCTAAAAGAGAGGGAAGAGAGGAGATCGGGGAGGAAAGGTGTTTCTCTCTCTCCTAAAGTTTGTTTAGCGTTTGATTTGTGGCCAATTGTTTGCGGCGTCAACTCCGAATATTTAATAGTGAATATTTTTGTTATTGTTTGGGGGGAATAATAAATGTTGAAAAATAAATAATAAAATTGAAAAGTTGAAAAAAGAATTAAAAGTTAGTAAATTATAAAGGAAAGAAAAATTTATTTTTGAAAAATAAAAATTTAAAAAAAAATTAAAATTATTAAGAAAAAAAAGATTATTTGAAGGATTAATATTTAATGGGAACAATAATTATATTTTTAGGATAAATAAAAACAATATATCGTGGGAATAAAAATAAAGAATAATTAAAATATGTGTTTACATTTAAGTTTAATTTATTAATGTAAAAATATACTTAATAATTCTGATATTAATTTTACATTTTTTATCTTTTCAGATTTACAAATTCTGAAAAGAAAATTACAAATTCTGAAAGAATAAGAGTATTTTACAAATTCTGATTTTAATTCTGATTATGTCATTTAATTCTTAGTTCGCACAAAAATTCTGATTTTTTAATAATTCTGATTTTAGATAATTCTGGTTTTTAAATAATTCTGATATTTTTTAATTCTGATTTTTATTCTGATATGTCTTTTAATTGTTAGTTCTCACAAAAATTATGATTTAAATAATTCTGATTTTCAAAAAAAATTCTGATTTTTTAATAATACATACTCTGATTTTCTAACTTTAATCAGAATAACACGTTAAATTCTGATTTTTAAATAATTCTGATTCTCTAATAATATTCTGATTTTTTAAACTTTAATCAGAATAAAACATTAAATTCTGATTTTTATTTTTTAAAAAGAGATCTCTCCCAAAACGAGCTTTGGACAATTTCAACAGAACAAATAATTGGCCCAACAGAATTGGTTACACTAAATTTGGACAGGAACCAATTACATTGTCTAGATTCGCTTTCATTGAATCAATGGCCATCATTGGAGCAACTTACCCTTAGTTCTAATGGTTTTTAAATTCTTCTGATTTTTTTAATTCTGATTTTTCTAGCACTTACTTCCCTATCAGAACTTGATCTTGTTTCACTGCCAAAGCTGCGCACTTTGTTAGATTTTTTAATTTTAATTTTAAAAAAATATTGAAAATTTCAGAAAGTTGGGAGATAACCCATGGAATTGTGATTGTCGTATGCGTTGGCTGAAACGCCTTAAAGTGGCAAACCAAGTAGAACTTAGATAATTTTACTTCTTTAAAAACGTTGATTCCAACAGATTCGTTGCTATAGACCTTCCTATCTGTTTAGCCGTTCCCTTGATAAAGTTAGTCTGAAGCAGTTAAAATGCTCCGGATTAGAAAAGAGAGGAGTAACAGGTTCAAAACGAACATGCCGTCAAATGGATGGATGTCCTTCAGTCTGTACATGCACTCAAGTTGGAGGGAATGTGTCCGATATAAATAATGGGGTAGATGTAGTTGTTGATTGCCATGATAGACAATTACGTTCTGTGCCTGTTGGATTGCCTCAAAATACCGTTGAATTGTTTGTTTTGAATTTTTATACTGTAGAATTCAAACACCTCACTATAAAGTGACCTTTGGGTTATTGATATGGCATCTCTCCTCCAATCCAGAACCAGCATGTAACTAACAAAAGGATATCTAGTAATGTAGGGCAGGGATGGTATTTTAAAAACAGAAAACTGAACGTGAAGTCGAAGGGGCAAAAATGCGGAATTCAGTGGAAGGCGGAAGAAAGCCCATCCCTGGTGAGGAGCGTTCTGCATTTGTTTGGAATTGGATCTTGTATCCATTCCTGGTCCAATTATAACAAAGCTATGAGAAAAAAATTATTTTTTAGAAGACTCGAGCAAAATAGAATAACACAATTAGAAGCAAACTCCTTCTCTCATATGCCCAGACTTGTACGTCTAGATCTCAGCAAGAATAATATAATTTCTGCACACCCAGAAACGTTTAAAGGATTGAAACAACTTAATTCTCTGTAAATTAAGAAATAAAAATTATAAAAATTTTTTTTTGAATTTTCAGAATGCTTTATTCCAACAATTTAACAGATTTGGGCGATCAACTTTTTAAAGACCTAAATTCACTCCAAGTACTTTTACTCAATGGAAATAAGCTTAAATGTCTTCGAGATGGAATTTTTGGGGGACTAGAGCATTTAAGGCTTTTGTCTCTTTATGACAACAATATAAAGTCGATTACTGAAGCAACTTTCTCTCCTTTAAAGAATTCACTTCAGGTCATTTTAAGACAAATTTTCAATTTCTTCTACATGTACTGCTTGAACTTGATGAAATTTGTTTCGTGAACTCTAGACAGTACTCGCTAAAATGCCTTCGAAACCTGTCGCTTTACTTCCAAAACACGTTACAGTATCACTTGATGAACTTCGTTTCATAGAGTCCAAGCAGTATGTTCAAGCAGTACAGCAGTTGAACCAATGAACTGCTTGAACTCGATGAAATAAAATTTGCTCCATTTTCTCTCTAGATATTACATTTGGCAAAAAATCCTCTCATTTGTGACTGTAATCTTCAATGGCTAGCCAAACTTCTTCGTTCCCGGCCTTTAGAAACTAGCGGGGCGCGCTGCGCTTCTCCTGCAAGAATGGAGCGTCGTCGAGTTGTTACTTCATCTGTAGAGCAATTCAAATGTTTGGGTATTGAAAATCTGGTTACTGTAGGTGCCGGGAAGTGTTTGCTGGACAATGAATGTCCGGAGCCCTGTAAATGTAATGGGACTGTGGTTGATTGTAGGTGGGTAGACATTTTGAATAGTTGACTTAGCTACTGTATGATCTCATTTTTTGAACTAACATTAAGTACTAGACCAACTTGAGGATAAGAGGAATTGGCTAATTTGTGATGCCCCTTATTTAGGATACCTCTCGTTAAGAGACAATTTTTTCCAGGGCCACGGGTGTGTCTTTTGTCTTTATAAGGAGGTCCTTCTGTGAATTATTCAACCTATTTTCAATCTTATTTTAAGCAATCTCAACTTGTTATCACCCCCAACATCTATTCCCAACTTTACAACTTCCCTCCTACTCGGAAACAACAAAATCACAAAACTAGAACCTTTTGCCTTTGGAATGGGGATTAATAAATTAACTAATCTACATACTCTGTAAATTTTTTTATACTTAATTTGAAGCTTATTTTCTTAATTAAAGCAATCTGAGTAACAATAATCTTAATTTTATGGCACACAATTCTCTTGCCGGTATTGAGAACCTGAGAGTTCTGGATCTGCGCAACAATTCGTTGGATAGGCTGAATGTTTTAGAGGCTCTATCAAATGATAAGGGGACTGATAAAATTGAAGATTTGGAACATGAGAGAGATAGTTCTCTTGAGATACTGTATGTTAACTTTAATTACTGACCATTTTGAGCATTTTACTACAACAATTTTCTATAAAATTAATTTTAAGACATTTGGATGGCAATGGATTTAATTGTGTTTCACTTGAATATTTGCCTAATACTCTTAGAAGATTAACAATTACACAGAATCCGAGCTTACATTCAATAATATTAAATAAAGTAAAATTTAAAATGATTTTAATCTTTAATTCTCTCATACAGAATACAAAAAATAAAAAATCTTTAAATATCGAAATTGATTCAAGTGGACAATTGCTTTGCGATTGTAATTTGCAAAGTTTATTAAAAGAAGGCAAAATAAGTTGGAATAATCGGCAAGAACCGAAATGTGGAGGGCCAGAAAATTTAAAAGGGATGGCTCTAGAACAGTTTAAAAATGTTAAATGTTCTGGTAAATTGTGAAAAATTTATTTAAAAAAATTTTTTATAAAATAAGATCAAGGAGAGTCTTCTTGTTCAGAGGAAGGAGTATATTGCCCGTTTGGCTGTAGATGTACTCCTTTAATAAATAATTATTTTGAGCAACAAACTAAAAATCAAAATAATCACAGATTTAGGCATAGGAAAAGAAGGCTTTTATTTAGACATAGAAGAGAGGAAGATAATTTTAAAGGAAAACAAAATTCAGTTATTGTAAAGTGTTCAAATTCTTTCTTAGTGAATATTCCATGGCCTTTACCTCAAAATACGGAGGAATTATTACTTGATAATAATAAAATTAAAATTATTAAAGGAGAGAATTTTAAAGGACTTGAACAGCTTAAAAAATTGTAAAAATGATAATTAATTTTTATTAAAAATATTTTTTAATAAATAAGGTAATACTTAGGTTTGTAGACCCCTTTTTAATTAGTTACGGAATAGTTTGTATTACTAATCCGGAAACTATTCCATAGCCTATATTTCTATATTTTTTCCGGAAAGCCTATATTCCTTTTCCGGAAACTTTTTATTATTTTTCCTGAAATTTCTATATTTTTCCGGAATATATTTAACAAGAAATTTCAATTCCGGAAAAGGTTTTAAATGTTTCCGGAATTTCTGTTGTATTTTCCTCTATTTTATAGAGGGAACTACAAGTTTAAATTGATAAGTAGTATTATTCAAATGCTAAATAATTAAATAAAAATTTAAAAAAATATTTTATTTAGAGATCTCTCTCATAATTTAATTGAACATATACCTTCTAATGCCTTTTCCCCACTAAAATCTTTGAATGCTTTAATGCTCTCACACAACCGTATAAGTTGTCTCTCAAAAGGAGCATTTGATGGACTTGGACTTTTAAGAGTTTAATAAATTTAATTTTAATTTTCAATAAAATTTTTAAGATTTTATCGCTTCAATCAAATCTAATTTCTAAATTACCAGAAATTGTATTTTCCAAATTTGTATTGGAAACTCAACAAACACTTAGCCATGTATCCTTGGGGGATAACCCTTTATTGTGTGATTGTGGAATGAATTGGGCTATTAAATGGTTGAGATCTAAATTCTTAGAGCCTGGTTAGAGAGAATTTTTGAGAATATTTTTTAAATTTATTTTAAGGTATTGCCAGATGTTCTGACCCTCCAGAAAGACGGCATCAACTTTTATTAAGTGTGCAGCCCTATGCCCCTTGTCCAACCCTAAATAATACAAATATTAATGAGGATTTGTGTAATTTTTGTTCTCCAGAAAAGTGTTTAAATGGAGGACATTGTGTGCTGGATGAGGAAAATGGAGAAAATTGTAATTAAAATACATAGAACATGTTTTTATTTTTCCGGAAAATTTTCCGGATGTCTTTAGAAAAGATTTCCGGAAAGTATGATGACTTTTCCGGAAATAATTATTCACTTCTTTCCATAATTTTTCCGGAAATGTATAATATACAACGGAAAAAATATTTCCTGAAAACATTTCCGGAATATAATATACAGTTTCCGGAAAATATATTGTCTCTCCGGAATGTATTTAAATATTTCCATGAATAATTATCTTCCGGAATTTCCGGAAAATATTTTAATGTTTTCTGAATATAACATATAGGTAATATAGTTTCCGGAAATTAGTATTTCGATAAACATTCCACCTTTCCGGAAAATGTTTTACCTTTTCCGGAATATTTTAATTTTAAATAAATTATTTGTTTTAGTTCCCTTCCAATTTAAATGTATTTGTTCGCCCGGTTTTTACGGAAAACATTGTGAACAACAAGTAGATTCCTGCTTTGGAAATCCTTGCAGAAATGGGGGGAAATGTATAGTTAAAATGGGAGAAAATAAATTAATGTATGAAGGAAGGTTTAAATGTATTTGTTTACGTGGATTTGCTGGGGAAAGGTTGGAAATAATTTTAAAAAATTTAAAACAATTAAATAGATGTGAGCGGCAAATTAATGAATGTGTAGAAAAGGGGGGTAAAGAGCGTTGTTTAAATGGAGGGAAATGTCTTGACCAGGTTCGATAATCAAAAAATATTTTTGAAAATTTAATTAAGCTTAATGGTTATCGTTGTGAATGTCCAAAAGGGTGGATTGGTAATTATTGTGAATTTAATTTGTGTGATTCTTTGTCTCAAACCTATAATTGTTCTAATGAGGATAATGTTAAATTATCATTTTTAAGTGTTAGTAGAATGGAGAGAGCAAATAATGATGGGAAAAGGGTGAAAATAATTTATCTTCCTTCCTTTCCGGAAGGAAAATAAACAAAAATAAAAATATTTTCAAGGTTTCCAAACGAAATTTTTGTCCTTTCAATTATGCCGACCCTCCAAAATGTAATCGTAGAAGGGCCATAGCGATCAAGACAACCAACACTTTTCTATCTGTTGGCCAATGGCCTGTTAATAATTTTAATAGTTCTGTAATAAATGGAGAAATATCTTTTCATTTTGCAACAAATCAGAGGTGGAAAAATTTTTTTAGTTTAAAAGAAAATTAATTAAATTATTTTCCAGTGATGGAACAATGTTTTGGTTAGGTGATAAAGACGATGATTCATTTATACTTCTTGAATTAGTGCGCGGGCGTTTAAGAGCAGCTGTTCAACTAGGAAAGGGGCATGAGCCTTATTCACAATTATATTCTATGAATATTGGTGAATTCATTTTTTTCCGGAAGTTTAATATTAAACCGGAAAACAATTTTACAATTTGTAAAATAATTTCAATTATTTTTACAATTTGTAAAAAAGTTTTAAAAAAATTTTACAATTTGTAAAATAAGTTTAAAATAATTTTACAATTTGTAAAAACAAGTTTAAAATGTTTTACAATTTGTAGAAAATGCTTAAAATATTTTTACAATTTGTAAACTAAGCTTATAATTATTTTTACAATTTGTAAAAAGTTTTAAAATTATTTTACAATTTGTAAAAAGTTTAAAATGTTTTTACAATTTATAAAAAAAGCTTAAAATAATTTTACAATTGTAAAAAATGTTTTTAAAGTTTCTGATTCAAAATCTCATTGGTTAGTTATTGGAATATATGGACAAAAATTTTATTTAACTGTTGATGACTTCCCAACACAATTTGCAATAAATACAGGACCTTTAAATTTTTTTCCTAATGAATTTTTACAAATATATTTTGGAGGTAAATACTTTAATTTTTTTAAAAATTTATAAAATTTATTTTGAGGCGTCCCAGCAGATTTGGGGCGTAGGGCGCTCGTTCATTTTATAATTTCTGATGCTTCCAGCATTATTGGTAAAAATATTTTTAATTAAATTTTAATTTTTAAATTCTCAAATCTCCATTAAATTAGAAAAAATATTTTTTTTCTATTTTCTAGGCTGTTTTTGGGACCTTCGATTCAATCAAATCTCAGACATTGAAAATAATATATTGCCATATCCATCATTAGATTTGTCAAAATATATTCATGTAAATAACACTTTTATTGGGGAATGCAATAATTAATCAAAAAATTTTTTTTAATGTAAATAAAATATTTTTTAAAAAATTTTTTATTTTTTATTTTTTTTATCAAAAATTTATTTAAATGTCAATACTAATCTATTTAATAGACGGCTTTTTAAAGTTCGAAAAAGCCCTTAAAATGCCATTAAAAATAAATGGGTAGAGAAAAGTACTTTTAAAAATTGTTTTTCGAGTTTACTTTGGGTTTTATTTTGTTTGTAAATTTTTTTGGAATTTTTAAAAATTAAAAAAAATTTTTTTAATTTTTTTAATTTTAGAAATTTTTCTAGTATTTAAAAAAATTTTTTTAAATAATATTCATCAAAATATATTTTTTTGTTAATTCAATTTTCCTCAATATTTTGCCTTCTTCATTCAAACTTTACACAGGAAAACATGGCAATTTTTACACATGTTTCGTTCTTTGGACAAACTTTTTTTTCTTTAAAAATTAGATTTAAAATTTTAAATTTATTCCCTTCATTTTCTCTCAGTTTTTTCCTTTTTTAGACTATATTTCATTATTATGAATAATAATTTTTTTTATTTTTTTTACAAAAATTCCCTTAAAAATTCCCTTAAAAATTCCCTTGGGAGAACCAAAAAATTATGAGGAATGAGACACAGACTTGGAGTTACTCCAAAAAAAAATTTTTAAATAATAAAATTCAATAAAGATATTTATTTCTAACAGAAAAAAAAATGAAAAAAGAATGAAACCGGAGAGGCGGCAAATTCGGCATTTGTTGTGGATTATCGGCAAAAAAGGCAAAAATAAAAAAAAGAGAGGAAAGGAGAGAAGGATACCCAACAGAGCTCTAAGTAATGCCATTCTTCTCTTTTTTATTTTCCCAACGGAAAAAAATTTTTTTTTGTTCAAAATCCCATTTTCTGGGTTTTTATTGTTTGCGAGAAAGAAATATAAGAAAAGCAAAGGACTCTCGTATTTTATTGCTGCAAAAATTTTTTTTTGATTCTTTGTTATTTTGGCCAATGCTTTCAATTTTATTATATAATATTTTTAATTCTAATATATTTTGCTTTTTTTATTCAAATAAAAAGCAGAATATTATCCATATTTATTAGTTTAGTATTTATTAGTTTAGAATTTTACTCAAAAAAATTTTACAAACAATTCTGAAAATATTCTGGAACAAAATCAGAATAAAGAAAGGAGTCTAGCAAGAGTATAGCCACCGGGCAGGATTCGCCACCGATGCAGCCACCGATGCAAGGAGGTAGTATCTCCGGCCTCCTTGCAGTTATTGCTAGGCGCGTTCGCTCACCGCTTATCAGATCTCTACCACTGAGCTACAAAGGACATCAACTAATACATAACAACAAGGCTTTCTACTCTCCCTTTTTAGCTAGTTTATCCCTCACCTATGCTTCTTAAATGCTGAAGGTGAATCATCCTTAAAATAATTGTGAATACAGTTTCAGTTTCATTTCAGAATTTTCAAAATGTTTCGAGTTTATTCTAAAATAATGATAATTTTTGAAGTATTCCGAAACAAGTTTTTTTCCTCCTTCCTTTTTTTGCTTCCGTTTATTAAATAAAATAACAGAAAAACAAAACAAATCTTATATCCAGTTTTTTTACTTCCCTTTTTTATTTACACATTTCTAGGCGCTAAATTGCACTAATTATGCTTCATTTGTGTTTATCCAAGTACAAGAAGTCTTTTTTTTCTCGCTTTCTCATGGATATATTTCCGTTTTCCGGTTTTACTCAAAAATAAATTTTCTCATTCATTTTTTTTAATTTTTGATTTTTCCATTAATTTCAGTTGACGTGACATTGTATCCGTCTGAAAAAAAATTTTTCTTCGTTAATTTAAATTTTTTCTAAATTTTTCTAAATTATTTTTAAATGATTCTAGTCTCCCTTTTAATTTGTTTACCTCTTAACTTCTCCAATTTCAAAAAAAAATTAAAAAAAAATTTTGCCATTATAAAATTTACTCTCTACTTTTTTCCCCTTTACTTCCTTTAAAAAATGTCCCCTGCTTTTACCCTCTCAATACCCGACAAAAAGAAATAAATATATATATTTTCTAGCTTTATATAAAGGCTAGCTGCCTCTTCCAATTTCCTGGTTCATTCGAAAAATAAAAGAAAAATGCCGTGGCTGCACTTTTATATATTAATGGAAAATTATTTGTTTGGAAATGTCTAGTATATATTTTTTTGGAAGTGTTTTTTGGAAATAAATAATATTATAAAATCAACAATATTTTGTGCTTTACTTTGGTTTTTGACAATATTATTAGCCTTTATAAAATTTTAAAATAAAACCTTAGCTAGCTAAACCTACTAAAACCATTGCAACAAGGGGATGTGCTTTATATTTTAATATTGTACTTTCGCCAAATTTTCGGTTTTTGTTTTTCGCTTATTAAACTTCCACGTCATACTTCCTGCCTTACTACCATTTTAAAATACAACCCTACAACCTTTTACAAATTGTAAATTTTTTACAAAATATTTAAACTTGTAACCTTATATTTAAATTACAATCCTTTTACTTGCTTGGCAAACATATTTTAAATAAAACTTAGAAAGTAAGCTTGCTAATGAGAAAATACGCCTTCTCTCAATTTAATCCCTCAACTATCCCTTCTTTCTACTTTCTTGTTATTTAAAAAGAAATGTAAAGAAAAAAAGTTGGAGATGCTTCTAATTTTCCCTTAAACATTTTCTATTAATCCCCCATGTCAACAAAGTGGCAATATTTTATTTTAAAAAATTTTTAAAAATCAAAAATCTAATGGTGGATTATCTACTAATTTTGGTTATATTAATCTTTTGTAATTAAATATTTTATTAATATTTTATGTATTTTTTAATAAGTAATTTATTGCATCCGTTAACTATTTATTTGCATTTTTATTAATTTATAACCACAAAGTTTTAAAGTTTAATTTACAATTTATTTTTAATAATTGTAAAATAAGTTTATTTAATTTACAATTTAATTTTAATAATTGTAGTAAAAGTTTAATTAAATTTACAATTTAATTTTGATAATTGTAAAAAAAAGTTTTATTAAATTTACAATTTAATTCTGATATTTGTAAAAAAAGTTTCTAGGTTTTACAATCTATTTTTAACATTTGTAAAATAAGTTTATTTAATTTACAATTCAATTTTAATAATTGTAAAACAAGTTTAATTAATTTACAATTTATTTTTAATAATTGTAAAAAAAGTTTATAGGTTTTACAATTTAATTCTGATAATTGTAAAAAATGTTTTATCAATTTACAACTCATTTCTACTTATTTACAATTTATACACATTATTTTAAAACCGGTTGTGAAACTTTGTTGCTATTTACATTATTTTACAATTAATTTTTTATTTTACTATTTTAATATTTAATTGTTTTATTTAGTATTTTTTAAATTAATTTCTGTAATTGTTAGAATGAATTAACAAATATTTATTAAAAAATATGAGTAGCAATAGTCAACATAAAGTTTTGGCATCTAGCAGCATTTCTATTTCCAAAACTGAAAATTTAATAGAATCAACTAAACAGGGTAATGAATTGATGAATGTCCCAGAATGGGCTTGGTGGACGTTCTTTGCCTCTTTGATTTTGGTTTGAAAAATTATTTGGAAATTTTATTGAAGAGAATTCGATATTTTTAAGGTGCTCCTTTTCCTCCTTCTCGACTGGCTAATTATTCGACGTAATGCTTTCGGTATTGGATCATCCTCAACTTCCTCCTCTTCCCCCTTTTGTCTCCTTTCCTTTAGAAAACAACACAAAAGGAGTGGGGGATTAAATAGTAAATAATTAAATTTTTTGAGATTAATTTTAAAATAATTAAAAAAGGCTATGCTGGAGGTGCTAATGATTGGCAAGGAGGTGCACAAGGGGGAAATTTGCCTAGTGGACAAGCAGGTGGACTGTTTGGGCATCACAAACGTAGCACAAATATGGTTCTGTCTGTTTAAAAGAATTTTAATTTTTGTTTGAAATAAAGCGGGTATTAACTTGAATTATTTGGATATATTTTTACAATTTGTATTTAATTTACAATGATTTTTTAGTTATTTTTACAATTAAACTGAATTTTATTTTTAATATTTTATAAAATTACAATCTCAATATCATTAATATTTTTTTAATGTTTTTTGAGAAAGACATATTTTAACAACTATAATATTATACAGTCAACCCTCATTTTAGGTGCCATCTGGAAGGTAAAAAATTGAATATGTATTTCATAATTAGGGGTAATCTTTAAACAACCTCCCTACCAATGGTGTCAATCAAATTAAAAAGACCGTATTTTAAATTGGGAAGCAACTAAGAGTTAGACTGTATTTATTACGGAAACTTCGGTTTTTTAATATCGACTATATCGTTGTGAAGGTGTATACAAAACAGAACGATAGCTTCTAAAATATTTATTAAATTATTGAAAAAATTTTTTTAATTCACCGTTGCATTCCACGGGGACCACCAGGACCGTCATTTGTTATGAATATATGACAGCCAGTTTCACGCACCCCATTTGCATTTTCTATTCTGCAATTGTAAAAACCTCCGTCTTCACGTTGTGCATTGAAAAGTGCTAACTTTAATTAACTTTTATTTAAGTTAATTTTAAGGGAAGTAAAATTAAACTTTTTTTACAAATTGTAAAATAGTTTTACAATTAAATAAACTTGATATATTTTGTATTTACAAATTGTAAAAACAAAATAAACTTAATTTACAAATTGTAAAAAGGTTGGAAAAAAATTTTCAAAAAGGTTGTAATAATTTGTAAAAGAAATTACAAATTGTAAAAAGTTGTAATTCAAGTTTTATTAAAATTTACAAATTGTAAATTTCAAGTTTTACAATTTGTAAAATTAAATAGGTAGGATTAATACATTTTTTATTTTATTCACAAATTGTAAAAAGTTTTATTTTAATTTTTATTAAATTTTCTACTTGAGCATATGCAGAATCAGCTGTAATAACAATTTTTGTAGAATCTGGATCTGATATAATAGGTTGTTGTCCTTTATACCTTTAATATTTTTTTATTTTTATTTTCCATCAAAAATAAATATTTTTACCATTGAACTAAAGGTTCAGGACATCCTTTATATCCAATTCGCAAAACAAAATTGTCCCCGTTTAAATATGTTTGGTCTTCTAATCGCCCTACAAATTCTGGTATTTCATATTTTTCTGCTATAATTATATTTTCTTAATTTTTAATGAATTCTCTTTGCCTTTGTAATAACGCCGAGTACCACTACTTCCCCCAAATATAGTCAAATCGCTTATAGGTATTGCACGAACGCGTGGTGGAAGCTTAAAAATATTTTTTAATTATTAAAAAAATTTAAAAAATATTACCACAACATAATTTTTATCTCCCATGGAATAAGCCTTTTTTGCTATTACTTTTTTCTCTCCAATGCATGGTGCGAGAGAAGAACGTTCTAAAACTTGGAATATTTATTTTTAATTGTAAACTTTAACTTTTATTAAGTAAAAATTTATTTAGAAGGTAAAATAAACTTTTTACAAATTGTAAAAAAAAGTTGTAATAATTTGTAAAAAGAAATTACAAATTGTAAAAAAGTTTTAAATATTTTACAATTTGTAATCTTGCTTTAGCAAATAAAATAAACTTTTTACAAATTGTAAAAAGTTTTACTTTAAGTTTTATTAAAATTTACAAATTGATTAGCTATAATTTTTACAATTTGTAAATTTATTTGCACAGAATTAGAGTAAATTGTAAAAACTTGAAGCATTAAAAATTGAAACTTTTGAACCTTTAATTGCAATAATCTTTGTCCCTGGCGATGGAAGAGGATTGTGGGGGAAAATAAACGACATTTTTTAAATAAATTTTGAAAGAATTCCAGAAGTGTTTTCAAAAAATTTTTATTTTTAGAAAAGATTAATTTAAGTTAGCAAACTTAAAACCAGCTCTACTTTCCAAACAATCGATTTGATGAATTGGCTTATATTTATTTTAAAAATAATGTTTTGTCTTTACTTTTGTTTAAAAACGGAAGCAAAGCATAGCTTTCGATCAAAAGTTTTATTTTTTAGCCAATTACTTGTCTTTAGAAAATATTTATTTTTATAAAAAATGAAAAGTTGGACAAATAGGTACTTATATAATTGTAATTTCAAGTTTTATTTTTGTAAAATTGTAATTAAAATTGTGAGAATTGTAAACTGAAGCAGCTTTTATTTTTTGACGTAATGCTGTTAGTAATATTTATTTCTTCCCCTTCTTTTATTATTTTTAAACAATAACAAAAAATCAAACAATAAATTTAACTTTGCAGAAACCTAAAAATTATTTTATATTAAACAATTGGCCCAATTTTTATTTAATAGTTGGACCAATTTAAAAAATATTTAGAAATTTAATTTTTTAAATAATTTATTTTCTTTTGAACCTACACATTTTAATATTATTTTTATTATAATATTATCAATTTATTTTTATTTGACGTAAGGCTGTCAATATTAATTTCTCTCCCAATTCTTTTATTATTAAAAAAATTTTTTAATTAAAAAAAACAAAAATAATATACTTTGTTCTTTATTCAAAAATTTTTTAATCAATAAATCACTCATAATTACAACCATCTGTGTAAAAAAGCTTTTTCTCAATTATTGCGCCCCACTCTAGCTGCGCACAATATTGGGAGAAGAAAAGCACTTTACACAGTCACACACACAAACAAATTTTTACAATAAAAGCGCGAATGAGAAGGATATAAATATATATTTTTATTTATTTATTTTTAGATAAAGTAATTCTGATCAGACATCCCTCAATTGTTTATTTTTTGTAAATTGTAAAGTTTTAGAGAAATTGTAAAAAAAGTTTATTTATACCGCAAAGTTTATTTTAATAAATTGTAAAAAAAAGTTGTACGACAAGTTGTATTTTTACAATATTAATAATATAAAAATAATAATATTTGTAATTTAATAATTAAACTTTTAACAAACTTTCTTACAAACTTTTTTACAAACTTAACTTTGCAACTTTTTTACAAACTAATATATTTATTTCAACTATTGTTGATTGTATGTTTTCCGGAATATTTCTATTTTACGGTAAAATTAATATGTAGTTTCAATAGATAGTTTTTCCGGAATTATTTATTTTTTTCCGGATACCTAATTTATTATTTTACAGTTTTTATTTTTATTTTCCGGAAAATATATTTTCCTGAAGATGCTTTATGCTTTAACCATATTCTTTTGTATATTTTATTATAACTATTGTAATATCCATTTCTAAAAATTTTCTATTTTTATCTTACTAGATTATCTATTTTTTTCTCCACAATCTTTTTACAATTATTATTAGTATTATCTCTCCATTTATTAAATTCTTTTTTTATTTTTAACACTTTTTATTATTTTCATTTTTATTTAAAAAATTTTTTAAAAACACTTTTTCACTTCATTATCACACCTTTACAGCCATTTTACAACCAAAAATGACTAATCTTTTTATTTTTACAAAACTGGAAAAGTAAAAAGAATATTTATTTTTATTTTTTATTTTTTTACATTTACGACTGACAGAATTTTTTATACAATCAACACCAGTTTATTTTAATATAGTTAATCGCTTAATATTAATACGTGGAAAAGCAAGCAAAAAAAGTAAAAAAAAAATGTAAATCATATTTAAATATTCAAAACTGGATAGGAGAGGGTGATGACAGTCATGTGAGAGATTGACTAATAAACTGGACATTAAACTATATTTTTTTGACAAAACTTTAAAAAAATTTTTTTGTATTTTATAGGATTAATAAATTAATTTATTTTTATTTATCCCCCCAAAAAAATTCTAATTTTAGGTTTATTATTTTCTTATCCCCTTTAATTCATAAGCGCAACCATCCCAAACCTAATACATTAAAAATAAATCGATCCTAATCTTATTATTTATTAGAAAGGATTAATTTACAAAAGATTTTTATCTTAAAAATATTTTTTTCCAATTAAGAGTTTAATATATTTAAGCTTTAAATAATCCTTCAAAAATAACTATTAGAGCAAGGTATAAATATTTTTCCGGAAAAGTTTCTATTTTCCGGAAATGGGAGGTACTAAATTCTTTCCGGAAAATTTATTTTTGCAGTAATTATTTTTCCGGAAAAGGGAGATACTTAATATTTTCCGGAATTTTTATTTTTTCAGTTTATTTTTAATATTTTCCGGAAGATGTTTATTATACATCTTTCCGGAAAATGTTTTATTACATTCCGGAATTAATTATATTTAATTACAGACGGAGTCTTACAACAAATTAAATTCTATTTTATATTCCAAAATAAACAGATAATGGATGTTTTAAACAGATTAATTACCCGTACTAACGGTATTTCTTCCGGTTTTGAACGTCTACCACCACAAAACAAATTAATTGACGATCAAAAACAGCAAAAAAGTTGTAAAATGGTTAAATTGCCTTGGAAATGTTGCAAAAATAATTTTGGAGATGTTAAAACTAGTAGCATTAAAAATTCAAAAAAGTAAAATTTTTTCTTTAAGAAATTAATATTTATTTATTTTTTAATAGAATGGGAAAGCAAAATACCCAGAATACTCTTTTAAATGTTTCTGCTTCCGAGCCAAAGTTGAATTTGGAAATTTCAAACAAAAATGAAGCTTTAAATATATTAAAATCTCAAAATTTGGATTATGAAGAGGACTGTGGAATTTTAACTGATAGTGACCGTGAACGACTCTGTGACAAAAATGAGGAGAAGAATTCTCCTAGTCCGAAAAATGAAAATTTGCCGGTTCGGGCGTTACAACGGGTAATTAATTGAAAATATTAAAATTAATGAAAAATATTTGTAGGTCCGTGGAAAACTTCCTGGAAGCAAAAAACTTGCTGCAGAACAAAGCTTTAATTGTGAAACTTCCCACAATGTAATTACTACTACTTCGTCTGCACCAACAATGCTTGTTAAACAATTTAGGAAACATGTGTGTTTTTATAATTAATTTATAAAACTTTCCGGAAAACTATTAATTAATGTTTCCAGGAAATATGTATATTATTTTTCCGGAAAAATAAATCTTTGGAAACATTTTCCGGAATTTAAATACTATTTCCGGAAATTAAATACTAAATATTTCCGGAACATTATATTTTCCGGAAAACAAAAAATATTATCCGGAAAATAAATAAATAATTTTCCGGAAAGTATAAAATATTTTCCGGAAAATAAATATAAAATTTCCTGAAAATATAAATAATTTTCCGGAAATATAGTTAATTTCCTGAAAAATATATATTTTTCCGGAAAATAACATATTTCTATTATAGGCAAAAATTACTGACATGGTTGGGGGCAGCATTAAAAAAGCTGGTAATTCTTCTAATTCTACTTCTGTTGATTTAACGACTAACAGTACAAATACCAATTCTGACAAAGAGAAAAAGAATCGTAAAAAGAGTTTGAATGATGCGCAACGATTGTTATTGTTTGAGGAAGGAATGGCTATGGATTGAATTACTATGTTTTATCGAGAAGAAAAATTTAGAAGATAGAAATTTTTTTAATTTTTATTTTTTGACTATTTTCCCCCTTATTATTTTGTACATTTCTTTGTATATTTTAATGACTATGAAGATTTAATATTATTTAAAGCTTTTATCCCAATTTTCTCCTTGTAGCGCCTATTCTGATACCATATTTTCACCTTAAAATTAGAAAAAATAAATTTTTAAATTATTCAAATTTGTGTTAAAAACTTGTTGAGGTGTCAAGCCGAGTATAGCTGAAAATTTATTTCGTTGCTCTGTATTAATATATCTTTAAATTAAAATATTTTTTAAATAGAGTTTACTGATACCTTTGTTTTGTAAATTGCTTTTCTAAAAATGTTGTTTGCAAAATATTACTGAAAAATAAAATGTTCTCAAGTCGGATTAGTAAACATTCCTTCCACTTACAATGATTGCCTTCGAGCTTTACACTTGATAGTATTCTGAATTTGTTTTTTCTGATTTCCC
Organism: Meloidogyne incognita; assembly: GCA_036172945.1. NCBI lineage: Eukaryota > Metazoa > Nematoda > Chromadorea > Rhabditida > Meloidogynidae > Meloidogyne > Meloidogyne incognita. The sequence goes on along the minus strand of JARQAC010000030.1, from coordinate 3,372,233 downwards.
TTGTTTTCTTTCGAACGATGATAATTATACTTTCCGGAATGTTTGTTTAGTAAATACAAACTAGGAAAAACATGGAAGGAATGGACCGGCCTGAGAAAATAATATTAATTATTCCGGAAGTTAAATATAAATTGTATTAACTCTAATGTTTACTTATGAAACATTCCGGAGAGTCATTGGATTATAATAAATATTCCTGAACATCTACTAAGCTTTCCGGAAATATTAACTCAAATTCCGGAATTATAAATTTTAAAATTAAAATTCCTGAGCATTGTCTAGACTTTCCGGAATATAAATGAATATTAATAATATTCCGGAAATATCAACTGTCTAAATAAACTCTTTCCGGAAAATATACAAAAACATTTAAACTTTAATATTATTAATTATATGTACATTGAAATTATTCTTGCAAAACATTGAGTAGGGGCCAACATGATGTTTTGTTGTACATTTTTAAAACAACGAACATAATTTTTGTTCATAGCAACTTTAACATTATTATGGTTATTGGAGAGAATAGATTCTATAGTGAAGTTTTTTAAGGAGCTCATAATTTATTTAAAATAATTCAAGAACCGTATAGTATACTTAAAAATTAAAAGCTCTTTTTATCTCCCGCCCTTAATTTTAAAGCTCTCCTTCCTTTTTATTTTTGCAACATTTTACCGCAAATCTTGTCAAAATTATGTTTTACGATCAAATGTGTTTAGTGGAATTGTGTTGTTATTTTTATGATTTTTAGGGGGTAAAATAAATTTATGGCTACTCAGTTAAGCTGATGGGGAGACTTTTAAAATTACTATAAAAATTCTATAAACGCCCCTTAATTTAAAACTCTCCAGAAAAGGTCGTTTTTATATAAATTAATTAGAAAAAAACAAAAAAAGATAATAAATAAAAAATAAATTTAGGCAAAGTATTTCCTCTAAATAGCTAGAATAATACTATCTAAATTTTTTAATTATTAGAGGAAATATTAAAATAAATGGCAATTTTATTGTTAAAATTCTATCAAATTTTAAGCTTATCATCTCCTGCTTATAGAAGCTATACCAACTGGACAGCAAATATGAAAAGCAGAATCAGCCGCTGGCATACATCCTGTACCTGGTGGACATCGCTATTGTAATTATGTTGGTTTAAAAATTTTTAACTGGTTTTTTAAAAAATCCATATCCTGATAGAAAGATGGGACATGTTGGCATGGATTTAAGTTTCGTTTAAATTATGTAATTTTAAGGATTTGGTTATTTTATAAAATGATAAAAGTTAAAATAAATGCTTTATTTGGTTGTTTGACCCCCCTAATTTTAACATTCGCTTAATTACTGACTTCATAAATATATGAGGTTTACTTACTTGTGGTTGCCATATCTGCCCGTCTTCTCCTGCGCAGGCAATAGGAAGGTTTGATGAGTCGCGGATTGCTGATGCTTTTGTACAGAAAGTGAGCACTACAACAATAATATTTATTTAAACTTTTCCGGAAAAACATCTTCTGAAAACATTTTCCGGAAGAATTTTTTGAAGAAAACATAAGAAAAAATGTTTCTCATAAAAATGTTTAAAAATAATGTTTTCCGGAAAACAATTAGAAATTCCGGAACATGTTTTAAAGGAATAAACATATTTTTAAGAAACATCCCAAAAACAATAAAGTCCCCAAAACAAAAGAACAACAATAAATTCTACTGACCATTTTCATTCTCCCTTTGTTTACTATTTTGCCGCCTGTTTGGCAAATGGAAGTATTTGTCAGCATTGTAAAACTGTGTTTCCTCTTCTTGTTGTTGTTCCATTGGAAATTCTGTTGTTGTTCTATAAATGTTTGGCTCAGCAAAAAACCGCCAGTAATTATTTCCACTGCCTTCTATATTTATGTTTTGTTTGTTTTTATGTTTGTTTAAATTTTTATTTTGTTTTTCTTTTTGTTTTGTTGTTTGTTCTGTTGTTTCTGTTGGCGGTTGTGTTGTTTCTTCTAAATAATTTTTTGTTGTTTCGTTCATATCTTAATAGATAAAACATTTTCCGGAAAACATTTTTAAAACAAACAAACAAATAAATATTTCCGGAAAACAATTTTAAAAACAAACAAGCAAATATTTCCGGAAACCGGAAAACGTTTTTAAAACAAACGAACAAATAAATATTTCCGGAAAACATTTTTAAAACAAACGAACAAGCAAATATTTCCGGAAAACATTTTTAAAACAAACGAACAAGCAAATATTTCCGGAAAACATTTTTAAAACAAACAAACAAATAAATATTTCCGGAAAACATTTTTAAAACAAACAAACAAATAAATATTTCCGGAAAACAATTTTAAAAACAAACAAGCAAATATTTCCGGAAACCGGAAAACGTTTTTAAAACAAACGAACAAATAAATATTTCCGGAAAACATTTTTAAAACAAACAAACAAATAAATATTTCCGGAAAACAATTTTAAAAACAAACAAGCAAATATTTCCGGAAACCGGAAAACGTTTTTAAAACAAACGAACAAATAAATATTTCCGGAAAACATTTTTAAAACAAACGAACAAGCAAATATTTCCGGAAAACATTTTTAAAACAAACGAACAAGCAAATATTTCCGGAAAACATTTTTAAAACAAACGAACAAGCAAATATTTCCGGAAAACATTTTTAAACAATGAACAAATAAATATTTCCGGAAAACATTTTTAAAACAAACAATTAAATCTTTTCCGGAAAACATTTTTAAAACAAACAATTAAACAATTTCCGGAAACACCATCAAAAAAATAAATCATACCCATTGGAACTAGTATATCTTCCAAACTTTGTGTTTCACTTGCTAAAAAAATAATAAATTTAATTTTAAAAAATATTTTTCAAATAACTAACTGCTAATATCATTTCTCTCATCAATTTGTATCATTTTTTCAATATTTTCAGAAGGCATTTTCATCATAGGTTTATTATCTTTAGGGGAAAACAAAGGACTTCCATCTTTTTTAACTTGAAGAGAAGCTATTGAGCGTTTTACGGCTGCTTCATTATTTATTGAAGAAATCTCTTCGTCTTTAAAATTTGTAGTTGGTGGAATAAAAGGTACAGAAGTAAGGCCTAATATTTTTTAATAATCAAAAAATTGAAGAATTTTTGAATTACTCGGTTTTCTCCTAATCTCAGCATTTTTAGAGGCCATAGTACGAGGTTCCTCTTCGTCTTCAAAATGCTCTTCTTCGTGACGATCATCAAAAGGACTAGCTTTCTCAAAACGAGATTCTACTCTTTCAAAATGTCCGTGATTTCCAAAATTCTTTTGGATAAAATTTTGGTTTTTATTTTCAAAATTGGGCAAAGAAATTGTTGTTTCGTGATTAAAAGAATTTTCGAAATTATTTTGGTGCTGGTTTTCTTTAGTGTTTCTATTCAAGTTTTCGTCTTTTCTAGTGTTGTAATGCTTGTTAACTAATAATTAATAAATAAAAGTAAATAATTCCGGAAAACATATAACTCTGGAAATATAGTGTTCTTCCGGATGCAATTATTAAATTAAGCATTCCGGAAAATATATAACCATAAAAACTTCCGGAAAAATAACTCTAAAGGCTTCCGGTAAATTTCTCAAATTAATTAGAAAATTCCGGAAAGGATATTTTCATTTATTAATTTAAAAACATATATTTTACCAGCTTCATGTTGTGTTGTTTCAGTATCGTCAAACGTCTCTATATGTTCTTCGTGCCTCTAAAAATAAATTATTTTAAAACAATTATTTGTTTCTCTACATTTTTATGATTATGCCTAAGCCTTTCCAAAAGTTGAGCACGTTCAGCATCAAAAGGAGAAATATCAGTTTCTTCGTCAGGCAACCCCATCATTCCTGTCGATGTTTCTACAGGTCCTTCCAAACGTGTAGGAGGTCGTTTATGTCGAAATTGCTGATTTAATGGACGTCTTGAAAGCAAAGTAACGTCAATTTGAGGATGTTCAATGGATGGGTCAAAAGCTGAAGGTCCAAAAACCTCCAAAGCTATTCTGTCTAATTGCCGGCGCTTAAACAGAGGAAGTCTTGTTGTTCTAGTTTTTGGAAATTGAGTAATAGTAGTTTGGTAATTGGTTATTTCTCTCTCAACATTCCCTTCATCGTCAGCAACCTCATAATCGACACCCATGCGCATAGGACGAGAAGTTGTTGCGATTAATGCGGCGAACTTAACAAGAATAATTAAACATTGATAGAAACATTTTGATTGAAATGCTTGTTGGGAAAGAAGTTTTGAAAAAACACAAAGTTTAGAAAAACATTTTGAAATGTTTTGTTTGGGAAAACATTTTTGGAAAGACACAAACTTATAAAAACATTTAAAATGTTTTGTTGGGAAAAGAAGTTGGGAACACATAAAATTAATAAAAACATTTAAAATGTTTTGTTTAGACGAAAGTTTGGAAAAACACAAACTTTATAAAAACATTTTAAAATGTTTTGTTTGGGAAAACATTTTTGGAAAAACACAAACTTGTTGGCTTCTGTATTCTTTTATTTGTTTATGTTGTTGTTGACTCTCATCTTTTTGTTCTACATTCTCTTCCCTTCCTTCATGTTTGTTTTCTTGTTGTTGCTCTTGTTGTTGTTGTTTTCTTCTGTTTTTGTGTTTCTTAGAAACATTCTTTTTATTGTTGTTTTCTTCAGGAGTATTTAATGTTGGATGTTCTTGATTGTTTGAATCTTTTGATGCTTTTGCTAATTCTATAGCCAATGTTTCCGCTGTTTTATGTTCAGATCCTAATCTTTGTTCTAATTCTCTTTTGTAGTCAATGTTTTGAAACTTTTTTTGTTGTTGTTGTTTAATTAATGTTTGGGGAGATGAAGGGGGTAACTGTGCAAATTGTTTAGATGAAGCTGCTGCTAAAATTGCAAGTTTCCCTCTAGAATCTAAAGGTGGAGGAGATGGAAAGGCGTCCAATGGAGGAAGTTTTTCAGATGTTGCCAATGATGTTGTAGGAGGAATAAGTCTATTATTTTCTTCAATTCCTTCAATTAATTTTTTCTTCTTTCTCGATTTACGCTTCTTCTTTTCACCTTGCTTTTCGTTAATTTCTCCAGTTGTTTCATTTTTGAAAATTTTTACTCCATCTACTAAAATTTGGTTTTCAGTTCCAATTGTTGTTGATCGACGTGAAAGCTTAAAATAAAAATTTATTTTTCTGAAATCTTTCCCCTTATAAACTCACAAAAGCATGTGTATTGTTTTCTGAATTTATTTCATCTACATAATAATCAGCAAGATTTCCATCATTATTTTCTTCAACGTGTGCTTTACGTTTTGATGTTTTTGCATCATCAAATTGTCGAGGAAAGTTTAATTGGGGAATTGTTGTTGTATTTGTTGCATTATGGGGAGAGAATGAAAATGGAACTTTTTCCTGATCGTCTATTTCTCTTAAAAACATGTTTATTATCTTTATATATTTCCGGAAAACCTTACCTTAACATTACATCGGCAAATTCCTCACTTGTTGGGGGTGGTAAAAGCTTCTTGTTTCTATCTTTGCTATTAGATTTGCTACTATTAGCTCTCGTGTTTTCACCAAATTTACTCTCATTTAAACTCTGAATTTTTAGATTATTTATTCTAAAAATAGAAAATCTACCAAATTATCAATATTCCCACTTTCTAACTGTGTTGGAAACAATGTTTCAACGGATTGTTGTGCTGGTGAAACCGTTTTGTTATCTGATAATGCGAGCTGGATATTTCTATGTTGTTGATGTTGTTTATTGTCTTTTTCCCATTCTAATGTATATATTGGCAACGATTTCCGGAGCGATAAAACTTCGTTAGTTGTATTCTCTTTATTTAAATTTGCTTCAGAATTATGCTCATTAATTTCTATAAAATTTCAACTAAACTTGTTTTATTTATACAGGTTGTTTCCGGAAAAAACATATTTAATTTATTGTTATTTCCGGAAAAACTTATTTAATTTATTTCATTTATTTCCGGAAAAACATGTTTAATTTATTTGTTATTTCCGGAAAAACATGTTTATTTTATTTTTTATTTCCGGAAAAACATTTTTATTTTATTTGTTTATTTCCGGAAAAACATTTTTATTTTATTTGTTTATTTCCGGAAAAACTTCTTTAATTTATTTCATTTATTTCCGGAAAAACATTTTTATTTTATTTGTTTATTTCCGGAAAAACTTCTTTAATTTATTTCATTTATTTCCGGAAAAACATTTTATTCAATTTCACCTCGGAAAAACATTATTTAACTTTTTAAATCGTTCCGGAAAAACATTATTTTTAATTTTATCCTACCGCTTGTTGAGGTGTTCGTTTCATTCATATTTTCTGATAACGTTGTATTAGCAACATTATTTTCATTATCAGATTCCTCCATTTTCCCTTCATTAGAAATTTCTGAAATAAGTTTCCTCCATCCCGGATTGCCATAATTTATTGAGAAAATTCTCAATTTATTTTTCGGTAAAGCTTCAACACGTTTTTGTGCTAACAATGCATTCTCTCTAACTTCTTGTGCTACGGGTCCATCTGCCGGTATAGTGAATGGTAGAGGGGTTGTTTCGTTTGCTTCATTATCCAAAGAAGCAGATGCTGTAACTGTAGCAAAATCGAGTTGATCATTAACTTGTTTTCTGTTATTATTCGGTCTATTCTCTGTTGGTAAAAAGGCTTTTTGATTTTGTTGTTTTTGTTCAGTATTAACAACCATTGGCTCCCACCATATTGCAGCAGGAGATTGAGTTGTTTCTAATACATTTGGGAAGCTAGGCAAATTATTTGTTTCTGTCTTTGTTTGTTTATTCTCTATTTTGTTTAGATCTTGTTCCAGAGTTTTTACTTGTTCCAAAGCTTGAGAAACATTTGCTTCTTTAAATTTACTCGAAACACTTTTTGGTGTAATTTGAACAGGTTCTCCAAATAATATTCGATGCATAGCTTCCCCATCCCCTGAATCACCGTTTGAAATTTTCGGGGAAATTTGATCCATTGTTTCAGAATTGTTCTCCCAATCGCTTTGTTTGGCTGCGATGATATTTTCAGTTGTGTTTGAGTCAGCTTAAAATAAAAACAATGTTTTTATCGTTTTAAATGTTTTCATAAAAACAAGTAAACATTTCACTAAACAATGATCAAATAACATTGTTTAAAAACATCATTGAAATATTTTCCGGAAAACATCATCCGAACATTTAATTATTTTCGTGAAAACATCCAAACTTTAAATTATTTTCCGGAAACATCAAAACATTTAGTTGTTTCTTGAAAACATTCAAACATTATATTATTTTCCGGAAACATTCAAACATCAAAACATTTAATTGTTTTAATATTGTCCAAACAAATTATTTAATGAATTAACCTGCATCTGCAGATGAAATTCTTTCCATTTCAACACCTTCCTCTCTAGGAATCTGAATAGTTTTTACTTGGAGCCGTTTTTCTACGGCCCTAATAGCGTCAACTCTTCGTTGAATTGTCAGCTCAGCCCTTTCTCTATCTTCAACTCCATTACTACTAATTCCAGCAGAAACATCAACAGGTCGTGGCGGGGTTAAGGTAAAAGTATGTTCACGCATCCCCTTACGCCTTAATAGCAAGTTTGATTTTATTGGTTCATATATTTGCTTTTTTGCAGCAATAGCCTTTGATATTGAGTTTTCTAAATGTTGGGGTGTCTGTTTTTCTTTTCTGTTTTGTTCCTCTTCTTTAATTTGTTGTGTTTCTTGATGTTGTTTTTGTTCTTGTTTTTCCTCATGTTTTTCCTCTTGTTTCTGTTCGTCTTGTTGTTCAGAGTGGTGTTGCTTAGGTCCTTCTTTTGTTTGTCCATTGTTGTTTTGTTGATTCTCTTGTTGTGTTTTCTCATTTTCTTGGTGTGTTTGTTGTTTTTCATATTGTTCTTCTATTTTATGTTTTGATTGTTCTAATAATGTTTGTTGTTCGTTACGTTGTTTTTCTTGCTCTATCACTTGTTTTTCATTTTGTATTTTTCCTTGTTGTGGTTGTTCGTTCTTTTGTTGTTTTTCTAATTTTTGTTGCTCATGTTTCGGTCTTTCATCTAATGTTTTATCATCATGTTTTTGTTCTCTTCCATATTCCAAACTTTGAACATGATCTGGTGGGTTTTTATGATGCCTCAAAATTTTCACTGCCAATTCCTTTTTGCGTTCACCAACTGCTTGTAGAATACGGCCAAATTGAATTGTTTTGAATGGATTGTGTCCATATACTTTAATTCTAGGTGAAGCACTTTCTGCATTTTTGTTTCTTTCTGTATTTTGTTGTTCTTGTCCTTCAGAAGTTATTGACGTCTGTTCTGGTTTTGCTGATTTTTTAACGTTTATAGGAGGCATTTCTAACATTGATTCAACGTTTATTACAGGCTTTAACGTCGTTTGTTGTTCTATATCTTTATCTCTTATATTTTTATCTTGAACTTTTATTTCTGTCCTTTGTTGAACAGCCTCAGGATAAGCAGCATGACTTTGTTCCTGAACTGCTTGAACTTGATGTCGTTCTTTCTGAACTTCTTCATTATTTATTTTAGCTTGCTGAGTAACTGTTTGGACTTGGCTTTGAATGGGTTCAACAGTTTGAGGATGCACATCTTGAACTTGTTGTTGAACAGCTTCAACATGTTGTTCTACAACTTGGACATTGTTTCGGTTTTCAATATTTTGTTTTATTTCTTGGTTAAATTTTTCCCTCTCGGTGTGTTGTTGTGCCCCATCTATTGAAAATGCTTCATCCACCCCATCGGCTAAGTTTGCTGGGGGCAATTCTTCATTTATTAGGGGTGGAACATTCGGGCTACTACTTAGTTGATTTTGAAGAGCTATTGCACGCTGCTTAGCAATTGTTCGAGGATCATTAAGAAGAGAAGGAACTTCAATTCTTTGGCTAAACCCAACAGAATTTGTTGGCGGTCTTAAGGGGAATCCAGAATTTCCATTGCTAGTCACTGCGTGAGCAATGGCTATTGTAGGGGTTGTTTTTGTTGTTTCAGCCATTATATCCTCTTAATTAAATAAATTTTTAATTTTTTCTGAATTTTTGAATAATTCCCCTACCAATCGGTCTCGGCGACAAATCACAGAAACGTACACGAATTAAATCTCCATAGACGGCCAAAGCATTAATTAATTTTCCTTGGTATTCAATCTCAACACGTGCCCCACTCCCTGCCGGTTTTTCATAATCATACTCAACACAATTACCCTCATTTCTAGTCCGCAATTTGCAGCATTCTAATTGTATTCTCGTATCAGACAAGCGTGCTATTCCAGCAAGGTATTCCCTTTCTGAACATGTCCAATTCATTTGTTTATCTAACAGAATATCAAATTGTTGTGTATAATGACATTCTTCATGTTCTTGATCTGCCAATTCTTCTGGTATTTCTAGCCATGGATATAACTTTAAAAAATTTATTTTTGGATTTTTTCTCAGAATTTTTGCTTTATATTTTTTGAAGCAAAATTTTTGCTTCAACTTTTGCTTTCTCAGAATTTTGCTTCAACCCTTGTATTTTTAATTAAAAAAATTATTAACCTCCCCAATCTGTTGACAACTCAAAACAAAAACGGTATCTTGTCTCTTTTGCCCTTGTGACTCCACCATTCTTATTGCCAATCTTTGGGCACCTGAAGTTTGTGGACATTCTATACGAAAATTGTCGAAGGGGGATGATATTAAGACTGAAGCAAGTGATTCAACTTTAATAAATTCAAAAAATAAAATTAAAAGGGGAAACAAAAATATTCGAATAAATTGGTTAATCATCTAATTATTTAATTGTTTTACCTATAAAATTGATTAAAAATAAATAAATTTTTTAAAAGGAATATTAATGATCCAGGAGAGAATTCTGCTGGGTATTCACACGGCGCGATTTCCCGCTGTTTTAGACAGATGAAAGTGTTTTTTTCTGTTTTTTCCCTTCATTCCCGAATTTTCCAACTCATTAGATATTCCTTTTGGTTAATTAATCTTGTAAAAATAGCATAATCAGTGGAACAATTTAAAGAAAACGATAAAAAACGAATGGAATTACCGATAAAACAAAAAACAATTTAAAACTAGAATAAAACCTGCTTGAGATTTTTAATTGTATTTTAAAAAATAAAAGTATTACAGGTTGTAAAAATACTTTAAAGATTAGAAGTAGGTTTTGAGGTAAAAATTGTAAACTTGAAAATTAATTTAAAGTTTATTTTACAAGCTTGAATATTTATTAATTTAATTTAAATAAACTTGAATAGAATAAAACATTATATTAAACTTTAAATTAAACTTGAAGCAAAACATGTTTTACAATTTAAAATAAACTTGAATATAATAAACTTAAATTGTAAAATTAAATCAAACTTGGAAATATGTAAAACTTGAAACACAGAAAAGAAAAATAAAAACATGTAAAATACAAACTTGAAGCAAAACATTATATTGAACTTTAAAGTAAACTTGAAACAAAACATGTTTTACAATTTAAAATAAACTTTGATAAAATAAACTTTAATTGGAAAAATAAATAAAACTTGGAAATAAAACTTGAAACACAGAAAAGAGAAATAAAAACATTTAAAATACAAACTTGAAGCAAAACATATACAAAAACATTATTTAAATATACAAATTAATTTAAAAATATTTCAATGTTCGCGCTCATCAATTTATTAAATCTAATATTGTGCTGCCTAAATTAAATAAAAAATAAAAAAGTGTAACAAAAGCATCATCCCTTTTCTATCCCAAAATTCTTTTATATTTTTAGCCTTTGTTCTTTGTTTTTAAGCAGTGGAGGAATTTGTGGATAGTTTTGGGGAGGATCTCTTGAAGAAGTAAATATCCAAAAGATCAATTTAAGGAAGAAAAAATAAATATTTCTCGACTATTAAATGTCAATTTTTATTAGCAACCCCCAATCTCGGATGAAAAAAATAAAAATCAAAATAGACAAACAACAACTTTGAGAAGCCGCCAGATAATAAATCCGTGTTATCAGGTCAATATACTTTTTTATTTAATAATATTAGCTATTCAAAAATGAGTGTAAAAGAGTATGGATAAATAAATAAAATTTTCTAGATCCCTTTTTCTCTTTCATTTTTTTAAAAATTATTAAAATGTTCGTTGGTCAGTTCTCTTTCCTTTTCACTTTTCCATTCCAAAAAAAATTTTTTTCAATAAAAAATAAATATTTTTTAATTTTAAATAGGATTAAAAATGCAAAAATTTAAACCAAAAAATATATGTCAGTTTTAAATAAAAAATATTTACTATTTATTGGTTTTAATCCCTCAATAAACCCTCTAAAGGGTAGGGAGACATATCGGGATTTCGCGGACAAAAATAACTTTTTGCGTATTTACGTTGGTTCTATCCAAAACCCAATGGCCGTAGGTCTGAAACAAGTAGATTAGTCGTTCGGCTCCTTCCTCTAAGGAGGGAGAGTATCGGAAAAGGAGGATTAGTATCTGGACGGAATACATCCTCTACTAGAGAACACACTATAAATAATTAGAATAAAATATTTATTTTATTAATCATCATCAAAAATATTTTTAAAAGAATATTTACTTGAAATACATTTATTATTGTTATTATAATAACGTTTAACTCCTCCGTTTTCATTCTTTAACAAATTTTTTTCTAAATTTTCAAAGGTGGTTGTTGTCTTCTTTATAGGGTTAAACAACCCTTTTTCTTCTTTTTCATTTTTTAAATTTAATAGGGACAAATTACCACATTTGGACTCTTCCCCCTTTAATTCTTCTTCAATCGGGGGTCTTTGATAATGTCGAATATTTAAATGATCTTGACAGTAAAGCATATAACAACGAAAGAGAATGACCGTTGCTACCTTAATTTATTTTTTAAAAATTAAAAAAATTTTTTTTAATTTTACAAGCATAGCAGAGATTAAAACAATAACAATAGTAGCAACAATAAGGCGTTGTACTGCGCTTGAATGTTGATCACCCAGAAATTCGTGTAATTCAAGGCTTCCAAGTTTGTTGACCAGTAAGAGACCCTGTAGGAAACTTTAAATGAAATTACAAAGTTTTCCGGAAAATGAAGAATTATTAAAGAAAATATTCCGGAAAAATAATTTAATTTCCGGAAAATTAAAAAATAAATTCCTGAAAAGAATATTTATTTTCCGGAAAATTGGGAAATAGATTCCGGAAAAATTATTTGTTTCCGGAAAATAAATTCAGGAAAAATAAATTAATTTCCGGAAAGTTTATAGAAATGGAAACTTAAAAGGAATATTCACTTCCGGAAAATAAAAAATAAATTCAGGAAGCATAATACATTTCCGGAAAAGTAAGAAATAATTATGTATTTTTCCGAAATTAAATTAATTTCTTAACTTTCCGGAAAATAAATTAAATATTCCTGAAAATATTTATTTCCTGAATATTTAAAAGTATATCAAAAAAATAAAATAGGTATAATGGAAAGTAAAATAAAATCCGGAAAATTAATTAAAGCATAACTCAACTGTTTGATTCACTTGTTGTTGGGTAACAAAAGTATTACTTGTTGTAGCATTGTTTCCATCGCTGCTTAAAATAATTTTCTTTGGTGGATTCATGTTAAATTCTTATACTAAATTCAATTCTCTATCAAAAAATAATTTAAAAAGCATCTTAAACTGTCCAACCGTTCTTAACTGGCAATAAAACAACAGCGTGTGTCACCCAACAATGCTTCGATTTTTAAATTATTTTAGAGGTTTGAGAGAAAGGTAAAAGAAAAAAAATTTTTTGTGCGATGTTAAAAATACGAAAAAGTAATTAACTTCTTTGGTGATAAATAAAAGAGAGAGAAATTGTGATTATTCGATAAATTATTGCGGACACTAATTTTTGAAGTTTTCCTGTCCGCAAATTTTTGCGGACAAAATTTGCGGACATAAGTCTTTAAAGAATTTTTATTGCGCATGATCAGTGTATTGACGTTTTTGAATTAAAATCAGGTTTAGTTTGAATAGAGTAAATAAATAATTTTGAAATTAAAAAAATTTTTATTAGAAAAATTAATTTTAATAATTGTATAAAGAAGTTGCACGTGTATGTGAGACATAATTTAATAAAATATGTAAACGTCGTGATAAGAAAAGAAAAAATTAAAAAAAACAAAATTATAAAATTCTGATAATTTTAAAATTAATAAATTTAATTTTTTTATACTATTGACATTTTGGGATTTGATATTATGAAACTGTGACATTTTTTAATTTGACCATTTTGAAACTTGAATCTATGAAAATGTGTGATTTTTAAATTTTGAAATTTTGTGTTTTTTTGTGCTTTGTCTTTAACTGATAATTATAAATCAAAAGCAAATTATGAGTAATAATTTTATTTTTTCTTCTAAAATTTTTTCTCCGCCATTTTTTAAGCCATCGAGTCATTCCATTTTTTCCTAAAGCCTTTTATTCTTTACCCAAATATATAGTAAGTACAAACAATATGTATGAATAAAATATTCAAATAAATTGGCGCTTTTTTCTTTTATTTGGTTGCCTAGTGGCAGCCGTTCCCTCAAAAACAACACACACAATACTCTTTCCCCTCTCACGTGAAAAACATTTTTTTGTTTCGCTCTAACTTTTTGGGCAGTCAGCCAGTTTTTTAATGGAACGCAAACAAATTATTAATATTATTCTTATTTTTAAGTATTATTTTACTAGAAAATAACCAAAAATGGTATCAAATAATTTTTTTGAAAATTTTTTTATTAAAACCAAATAATTTTAATTTATCCCATGGCATTCTATTATTTTCTTAAATAAGGCATTTTAGACGAGGGATGGGCGGGTTATCCAAAAACTGATACTAGTAAACCCAAACTTTTTCTGACCCGACCAACTAACTGTTATTTAATTGACTTTTTTACTATTCGACAGAAAAATTTCCAGCCTTTTCACATTCTGAAAAAAAACTTTCAAAAACTTTCTTCCTAACAGGCAGACGACTTGAAAATAATGGCAAAATTTATTCTTTTTATTTTTCATTGTTTGCATTTTTTATTTTGCCACACTTGCCGGATGCTTATAGAAAAGAAGACGTGTCATATCCCCCTCTCCCCTCTATCCTCTTTTCTCTCTTCACATATTTCACAATCCAAATATTTTAACTAACACTCTCTACGATTTAAAGGATTTCTCTGCTTTAAATAATTTTTTAAATTATTTTTAAAAAAATTAATTTTCAAGAAATTTATAAAAATCCTCTAATCGGCTTCTACATATATGTTTTTTTATTAAAAATGGCTTCCGTATTTATTTATCGCTTTTATCTCCTCATAAACACTTTTATTTAAATTAATTTTTATTTTTTCTGATTTTCTGATTCTATATTTTATTAATTTTTCTAATTATTCTGAAAAAAGTTTTTTTTAATATTTTTAAAAATCAGAATTTTTTTATATTTTACAAGTGTAAAATATAAAAACTTTTGTTTAATTTAAACTTTGTTCACTTTCTCCTTTTAAACACTTTTTTTGTTTAAACTTTTGTTTTTATTAAAAACACAAAGGAATGTTCACGTGTTTTATTTAATAAAATGTTTGGGAAAATGTTGAAATCAAAAGTATTATAAAACTTTTTTTAATTATTTGTTTACTCCCTCTTTTTTACTCTTTGCTCTTTACACTATTTTAAAGAAAAAAGTTTATTTATTTTACAATTGTAATTTAATAATTGTAAAACTTGTTTTATGTTTATTTAAACTTAAATACCTTAAAACTTTGTTTTGAAACAAGTTTATTTTTTGTCGGTTTTACAATTGTAATTAATATTTAATTGTAAAACTTGTTTATACTTAAAACTTTGTTTTGTAAAAAAGTTTATTTTTTTATCTATTTACAATTGTAATTGTTTTTAAATAATTGTAAAAACTTTAAAACTTTGTTTCTGTCTTTTGATTTAGTATATTTTTATTTGACAAACTCACCAACCAAAATTTAAAATAAATTTCAAAATGTGTTAACAACAAATTGTAAAAATATTTCGAATGCCTTTTAATAGATCACCAAAAAATTTTCTTTGTCCACCCAACACATTCATCCTTTTTTCCCCCTTTTTTCTCCCCATTCATCATCCTTCGACGGCGCGCTCCCCCCAATCTACACTTTTTTCTATTTACATTTTTTAAATTTTTTTTTTGCTTTTTTTTATTTTCCGACCTTTCTTTGTGTCCAGTCATTTCTAAACTTTTTTTATGTTTAGCGCAGCATTTTAAAAATTCCTTTCTTAAAAAAATTTTATTTTGTAAATATGCAGATGGAACAGCTTGCTAATTTGTATTTATATTTAAATTCTTTGGCCTTTAAAAATCTTTTTTTTTATTAAATTTTGCTTTTTACATAAATTAACTTTGGGGCATTTGAAAGAGGAATATTTTATGTTAGTTACAAATTGTAAAATGAGTTTATTTATTTTTTACAAATTGTAAATTTAAGTTTATTTATTTTTACAATTTGTAAAAAAAGTTTATTTATTTTTACAAATTTGTAAAAACAAGTTTATTTATTTTTTACAATTTGTAAAAAAATAAATAAACTTGTTATATAAAAACCTGTTCTTCAAGTTTTGTGTTTTTAAACTTGTTAATTTTATTAAAACTTTTCCAAGTTTTATTAATGTTTTTAGCTTCAAGTTTTAATAATGCTTCAAGTTTGCCTTAACGCGCATTTTGCTTCTAGATATTTTTTCCTTTTACAAAATTTTTTTCTTTTTAAAAATTTTTTTCCAAATTTTTTAATTCTTGTAATTTATATTTTTTTGATTTTTTTTTATTTCTTCAATAAATCCGTTAATTTAATTATTTTAATAATTTAAAAATTTTATTTACTCTCCCTAGTATTTTAAGCTTTTCAAGTAATTTATCCCCCCTCCTCCTCTCCCCCATAATTATAATATAATTTTTGTTTGTATTTTACTCAAAAAATTTTCTTTTTTCCTTTTTTCTATTTTTAGCTTTAATCTCTTCAATAAATAATCCAATTTGTTTGATTTTCTTTAATTAAAATTTTTCTCTGATTTTTGAATCTGCTTAACCAATTGTTTACTCAACTCATTTTAAATTTCTTCCATTTTTTCTATTTTTCTTTTAAAATATTAAATCGAAAAGGTAAATGTTTCAGAAATCTAAATTTAATTCCAACTTGAAACTTTTTTTATTTTAATTTTTCCTTGGAAAAATCCGCAAAGTTTGTCCGCAAAAAATTTTTTGTCCGCAAACTCTTGAATTTTTTTTAAATTTGTCAAACTTTTTTTATTTCATAAAAACATCATAAAATAAATAACACACGCCATTCTTTCGCATCAATTCACTCATAAAAGTGCTAAGTTTTTTTCTATTTTTTTAAAATACGTTTCCTTGTGCCTCAACCCACTCAAGGTTTTAATAAAGCTGTGCACACTTTTAATGCATTTAAAATTTTAAATGTACTTTATTTCTCTTTTTAATTTTCTATTAATTTAGTTTTTACTGAAATTCAATTTTAAAAAAAATTTCCTTCTTTCCCCTTATTTCCCCTTATTTTTATTTTTTTATTTAAATACCCGTAAATTAAACACACCGACCGAGTTATTGCCAACTCCAATAACTTTTGAATGAATTATCCTTTCTAAATTTTCTTTGTACCATTCGATAGAGGAGAAAATTTGCTACAAAATAGACTTTAAATCTTAATTTTATCTTTATTAGGAAAAAAGTTATCTTCAAAAAACTAACTTAAATCGAGCATTTTTCAGTTACACACATATAGTTTTTCGACTGCAACTTTTTTTATTCTTTATTAAAAATTAAACTTTTTCCCTTATTTTATAGCTTAGTTTCTGCTTTATTTAATTATGCAAAAATTAAATTAAAAGGTTTGAGAATTATTAGATTTTTTTCAATTGGCGTTAAAGTGGTTTCTAGGCAAATACCCATAAAATTAAATATAAATTCTATTTAAAATAATTTTTTTCTATTTTTCTTAATTTTTTTAAATAATTTCTTCTCCTCATTTTTTTTAACTTATATTTTCTTCATTTTTTAACATTTTAATCTTTTTTTTAATTTTGTTCCTCTCCAAAACGTAGCTAATCATTTGACTAATAAATTACTTTAAAATGATTAAAAAATAATAAATAGGTAATTATTTATTTTTTTTATTACAAAACAGTCTGTAAATTATTTTTTATCGTTTTTATAAAGGAAAAAATTATTTAAACATTTTTCCTATTGAAAAATTTTTTTTATTTTTTTTTTCAATTTTTTTACTTTATTTACAGTTTATTTATTTACTCTTCCATTTTATCTTAATATCAAAATACAAATATATTTTTTAATGTTTAATCATTCATTTTTTATTTTGTTCAACTGTGCTACACTATTTTCTAAAATATTAACTGATTTTTTAGCTGATTAATTTAATATTTGTTTTTATAAAAATTAAATATTTTTAATCCGCAAATATATTTGCGGACAAACTTAGAAAAAAAAGCTTAAATTTAAAGCTTGTTTTAAGTTCAAGCTTAAAACTTATTTGTAATAAACGAAAATAAAACTTGAAATTTGTAAAAACTTACAACTTGTTTTTAGCTAAGCTTAAAACTTGACGCAACTTAATTCAGCAAACTTGAAGCATTTTCCCAATCATTTGTCTGCTATTTTATTGTCTGCAAATATTTGTGATTAATAAATAGCGCCAGCTTTTATTTTTTTTTCCAATATTTTAATGCCTGTTATAGACTAAACATTTTCACAAATAAGCAGCTAAAAAATTTTTTGTTACACTTTTTAAATATTTAATGATTGATTTTTCTTTTTGTATTAATCAGCAGACGTTAAAAAAATAATAAAAAAATTTTTTTAACATTAAATTAAAAATGTTTTTTATGTTTTTGCTAGCTACCATAATTCCTTACTTTTAATTTAATTTTGCTTAAGTTTTGGGGTTTTGCTTCATTTTTTTAAGTTTTTTTCTGCTTTCCTTTTTTGCCTCATTTTTAGGAGGTTTTATGTTTTAGTTTCTTATTTTTGCTTCATTTTTGAATTTGCTTCAACTTTGAGTTTTTGACTAATCCTTATTAATATCTCATCATTTTCCCAATCAAATTAATTTTAAAATTTTCTCCTATTGACTCTCAAACCTCTCAAAAACTTTGTTTAATCTACCCCTAAGTTTCTGGCTTCTTTGCCTTCTCAAAACTTTTTTTTCTTTTTTTTCTTTTTTAGAGGGTGACAGCCGTTTATACAAAATATATTATATTTTATATTCCCCCTTCCCTTCTCCTTTTTACATTTTCTTGCCATTAAACTACTAAAACAATTTTATATAAAGCCTATAGCATCTATTCTGCCAGATGGGCACACAAAGAAAAAATTTTTTATTTTACATCCATCGACTTTTTTTATATAAAATTTCTCTCTACCCCTCTTTACAAATTGCCAGAGAGAAAAGGAAAAAAATTTTCTGACAGACGCGCTTAAATAAATTTTTTTCCTTTTTATTTTTAAAGAAAATAGAGGGGAGAGAAGCTCTTTTGTTTTTAAAAAGCTTCGTTGTTTTTATTTTATAAGGAAAATGTTCGCAGGTTTTAAATAAATAAACTTGAAGCAATTACAAATTGTAATAGTCAACAAGTTTTATATTTTCCCTTTTTTAATGAATAAATAGGAATAATAATAAAACTTTAATTACAATTTGCAATTGCTTCAAGTTTATTTTATTTTTAAAACTTTATTTAAAACTTTTTTGTGAAAAAAGTTTATTTATTGTAATTTTAAGTTTATTTTACAATTTGTAAAACTTTTTTCTATCTTTAAAACTTTAATTACAATTTGTAATTGCTTCAAGTTTATTTTATTTTTAAACTTTGTTTTGAAACTTTGTTTTAAACTTTGTTGTAAAACAAGTTTATTTATTTTAATTTCAATTTTATTTTATTTTACAATTTGTAAAACTTTGTTTTTCTCTCTTTTATGTTTTGCTTAAGTTTTCTTTTGTTTCCGAATTTTATTTCAAGTTTATTTTTTCTATCATTAGCTTGCTTATAATTGTAATTGTGTTTTCACCATCTCTCTGATTTTTTTCTATCATTTATTATCTATCCATTTTTAAATCACAAGTTTCTTCAGGCTTACATAGGACTTTTCCTTTCTTCTCACGGGATATCTCCCCCCCCCTTAAAGCCATGCGACTAGACTGATATTTCCTCTTAATTTCATCTTAATTGTCTGTTAAGCAAAAATGTGTTTCAATGTTTGTAATTTGCTTCTGTTAATTCATATTTGAAGCAAGAATCATAGTAAATTTTTAGCATGTTTCGCGGTCTATTTTTTAGTTCATGTATTATTTCCTTATACCAACTTATTAAAAATAAAACTTGAAATAAAACTTGAAACAAAACTTTACAATTGTAAAACAAGTTTTAATATTTTTTACAATTTGTAGTCTTGTTAAAATTGTATTCTCTTTTGTTTCTATTTAATTTTTTCTTTATTTTTCAACTTTATTTTCCAACTTGAAGCACACCTTTTAGTTAATCCCTTTATTTTAGTCTTTATACTTTACCAGACACAAATTCCTTCATTTTTATTTACTTTAAAAAAATTTTTTTTAATTTATTTAATTTTATTTCCATTTTCTCTTTAAAATCCTTTTCCCATCCCTTCTAAAAAATCTTTTTTAAAATCTCTTTTTTTAGAAATTTTTTTTCAGTCTTCTAAGCTACGTAAAAAGCCTCTTCTTTCCCCCCTCCTCTCTCATTTTTCCTTTAAAACACAAACAAAATTAAAAAATCCATCATTATGAAAGCTTATATGTTTTAAGCTAGTAAAATTTCCTTTCCTCCTTCCATTATAGCTTTTCCTCTCATTTTTATTTTTCTACACATTTTTTTTGTTCTCGCCCTTATATTTTTTTCTTTTTTTAATACTTTTTTTCCTTTTGTTTCACTTCCGACGCGTTTTGGAAATTGATCCACATCCGCCAAAAAAAATTTTTTTTTCAGACGTTTCTTTTCGATTTTTCTTTTTTTATTGACTTGAAGAGCTTTTCTTCATTTTTATTAATCTATCAATCTTCCTCTTTTTTTCAAGTCAAAACAAAAATGAAAGTTAAAAAGGGAGGATTATTATTGTCAATTATATTTTAAGTGAAAAGAGCTTCTCTTCTCTTTAATTTTAATAGAAACCGGAAGTCACGTTATACCCTATATTAATTGTCCTCCCTCAAATAATTACCTCACTTTTATTGGATACCCCCTCTAACGATGAATCGGGGCCCTCAGCAAATGCCATATCACACGTTAAAATTTTAACCCTCAAATAATTGCCCCTCCAGCGGAAGGTTGAAGCAATAATTACCCAGGCTGAAATTACCCTGGGTGGTTATGCAAGGAACTACGTAAATTAATAAAAATTACTATTTATTCTATTTTTTAAACTTAATTTTACTTTTATATCTCTTTTTGTAGCCAATTTTCTCCTCTTTCCAATGACACCAAACTTGGCTAAATATGTTTAGTTACTCATTTTTTATTCTTTATAGACTCGAGAGTACCTTTAAATTTTGCCAAAAAATTTTTTTATTAAAATATCTTATTTCCCAAAAAATTTTGAAACAGAAAAAAAATTTGTTTGGGAATCAGATGTCATAAAGATGACGAAAAATTTTTAAATTATTGCTTAAGAATATTTGCGCTATTGCTTCTTTTTTTGGCCACATTTCAAGGCTACTTTTAATTTTTCTTTTCAAATATTTTTGCTACTTCACTTTTCATCATCTTATTTTTAATTTTCTTTTGACTTTACATTTTTTTATTTATTTTTAATCTTAATACCTCTTAGAAAAATTAATTTTCTAATCAGAAAATAATTTTTTGTATTTTTTCGTATTTTTTGTATTCTTTTTATTTTTTTGTATTTTTTTGTATTTTTTCGTATTTGTATTTTTTTGTATTTTTTTGTATTTTTTCGTATTTGTATTTTTTTGTATTTTTTCGTATTTGTATTTTTTTGTATTTTTTCCAGAAATTAATTTACCCAACACTTTTATGACGTTTTTTTTGTTCTCTCTTACTTCCTTTGCGCCTTCAAGTTGAACTTGTTTTTTCTTACATAACTCATGAATTAATTAACTGTTTGACAAACTCTATATATCATTCGATAGAGAATTAAATTGTCTTTTAAAATAAAATATTACTCATTAATTTTGATTTGTTGTAAAAAAAGTTGTAGGCAAAAAACTTGCATAAACGCTCATTTTTCTGTTTAGAAACGTTTATTTTTTAATATATAATAATTTTATTTTTTTAATTAAAATTCTGATTTATTTTATTTTTTGAGTCGTATTTTATTCTCTTTAAAATATTTTTTGCGATTTTTGAAAATTTAATTAAATTCTTGGGTTGTTTGTGATATTTGTTCTTTTATTTTCTCTTGAAGTGATTCATTTTTAAAGCTCTAAAATAAATTCCCCTTCAAACTTTGTTTACCTTCAAAATTTATTTTAATCCATTTTTGAGAGTCATCCTTTCTTTTTGAGTATTAAAATTAATATTTAAAAAAATTAAAAATTTTATTTTACCTTGAAAAAGTGCTCCATATCCGTTTTATGTCTATTAGGCTCTTCCTTTGTCGAATTATTTCTCAAAAAAAATTTTTTTAATTTTTTTAATTTTTTATTACTTCTATACATATTTTGATCCGTAATAAAACATAAAATATTAATAAACTAAACAAAGTCAAAAGAAAAACTCATTTTCAAGTCATGCGTGTTGTCGTCTTCCACCTACGCCGCCTATTAAAAAAGACTGCCTACTATGACCCCAAAAATTGATAAAAATAATATAAAAATAATTTAAAATGTATCGTCCAAAAAATAATTAACAATTTATTTTTATGTTCTTTATCTAAATAGTATTGTTGTTTTATTTCGATGAAAAATTTTAAAAAATTTTTATTAACCAAATTTGTCTATTTTTAAATATATTTTTGTTTAGTTATTGAACAGAAATACTTGTTTTTAAATGTATTTTCCCCTCATGTATTTCATTATTTATTAAATTGTATTTTCCGGATTTGTATTTTTAAAATTAATACATAGGTAATACATATACAATGTATTTTTTTGTATTTTCCGGAAATTTATTAATTTACTATAGTGTATTTTCCGGAAAGTATTTATTTATTTTTCCGGAGAATTGTATTATTTTTGTATTTTCCGGAAACTTTGAAAATATAAACTTTTCCGGAAATTCATCAATTTTAATTTTTTATTTTCCGGAAACTTTGTTTTTATCATAAAACAAATATGTTTACTTTAATATTTATTTCCTTGTTTTTGATCTTGTTTATATTCACTTATATTATTGTTTATGCCACATGTTCTGCTCTCTACGCTTATCAGTTATTTAATTTTTATGACTTTTTTTGTGTTTTTTTATTTTTTTCTTTTTTATCACTTTATTATTTTTTAATTAAATTTTTAAATTTTTTATAGTTTAAAAAATTATTTTTAATGTCAAAAATTCCTGCTCCGCCAGCCTCCTCAAAAAAGACAAAAGTTGTGGGAGGAAATCTCAACAACGATAACAACATTGCCAGCACATTTAATAATTCTAATACAGGCTTTCTTAAACTCCCAGATGAACAGAGCAGTCACAGAAGACTTTTAGCTAATGAACATCATTTAAAGGTAGACTGTGAAACATTTCCACACGTATTATTAGTTTTTCCGGAACTATCTATTTGTCTTCTATTTTCCGGAAATATTCGTATTTTAGTATTTTCCGGATTTGTATTTTCCGGAAATCTATATTTCTAATCCGGAATTTTAATTTATCCGGAATTGTTTTGATGTTGTATTTTTTCAGAATTATATTTAGTCTTTGTTTTTAGTTTTCCGGAAACGTTTGTATTTTAGTTATAATTCTTCCTTTTCCGGAATGTATTTTCTTGTATTTCTTCTCTAGTTTAATAAACTTGTATTTTAGACAAATGGTCGTCGGCGAAATAGAAGTAGTTCCCCTTCACCTGATATAAATAATGATGATGAAGATGATGAGGACGCTGAAGAGGAAGAAGATGAGATTGGTGATCTTCGAGTTGGAAAACTAAAAACAAATGGAAGTAGAGTAATGTTTAGCAATAATAACAGCAATTCTTTACGGCCAAATCTCTTGGAAGAAGGGGAGAATGGTTTAACTAATGGATCTAGTAGTGATATGATGGTGAGGAAGATAATATTTTTTATGGGATTTTATTCTGAATTCTGATTTTTTCTGATTTTATATTTCAGAATAAATTCTGATTTTTTTTAAATTTTTAATAAATTCTGAATTTTTTAGGATATTTCTGATGATGATGGCCGAGAAGGGTGGGATAATAAAATGCAATTTTTTATGGGGGTGATATCCTATGCTGTTGGATTTGGTAATTAATATTTAATTTTATTTTTAAAAATTTTTATTTTTTCAGGAAATGTTTGGCGCTTTCCTTTTTTGTTACAAAAGAATGGAGGCGGCGCCTTTTTAATACCTTATCTTATTGTAGGGGTGTTTAAATAAAATACTTAATTATTTATTGTTTAAGATGATGGTAATTGAAGGCGTTCCTCTTTTCCTTATTGAACTTGGAATTGGTCAAAAATTGAGAACAGGACCTGTGGGCGTTTGGAATGCTATACATCCATATCTTGGGGGTAAACTTAAAAAGTCTATTTAGTTAACGATATTACAGTTTCTGATTTAACCAAGTTTTAAAAATTCTGATTTTTTAATTAAATTTTAAGTTTACAAATTCTGATTTTAATTTTACATTCTATAATTCTGATATTTTTAATTTACAAATTCTGATTTAACCAGAATTTTACAAATTCTGATTTTCATAAAATTTAATTCTGGTTTTCTTTCAAGTTTTAAGTTTATTTTACAAATTCTGATTTTAATTTTAACAAAATTTAATTCTGATACCTAATTTTAAATTTACAAATTCTGATTTTACACTAGATATTTTACAAATTCAAGTTTACAAAAAATAATTATTTTTTAAAGGTGTTGGTGTGTCAGCAGCAATAGTTTCCTACTTAGTTTCCCTTTACTACAATGTTATTTTAACTTGGGTATTCTACTACCTATTTAAATCTTTTAGTTTTGAACTGCCTTGGATTGTGAGTTTTTTTGGAGGAAAAAATTTATTTTTTTTTAATTTTTAAAGAATTGCCCAAAATTAGCAAATGGTTCTAATATAACAGAATGTGTTCAATCTTCTACCCCTGCAAATTATTTTTGGAATAGAGAAGCTATAAATACTTCTGAGTTTGAAAAAATTTTTAATTAAAATTAATTTAAAAAAATATTTTTTAAAGTTCAATCGGTGATTTTGGTGGATTTACTTGGCATATGACTTTCTGTCTTGTTTTTGCTTGGTCTGTAATTTACCTGTGTGTAATGCGTGGTATTAAAAGTAGTGGAAAAGTGAGCTGATTATTTTTAAATTTTTTTATTGGGAAGTACAATTTAAATTTCTGGTTTTGAAAAAATTAAATTCTGATTCTCTTCCAAGTTTTAAATTTACAAACTAATTTATAAATTCTGATTCTACAAACTTTGTAAAACTTAAATTCTGGTTAGGTTTATTTTACAAATTCTGGTTTATATAAATTTACAAATTCTGATATCAAGTTTTAAGTTTACAAAATTAAATTCTGATTTATATTTTAAAAATTCTGGTTTAACACATTTTGCACCCACATTTTACAAATTCTGATTTTTTAATAAACTTAATTCTGATTTCCCAACAAGTTTTAAGTTTATTTTACAATTTCTGATTTAATTTTACAATCTCAAATTCTGATACCAAATTTTAAGTTTACAAATTCTGATTTTATTTTTACAAAATTTAATTCTGTTTCTCTTCCAAGTTTTAAGTTTACAATTTTTCCTTTTCCACAAATTCTGATTTTATTTCACAAATTTTCAGGTAATGTACTTAACCGCTACTTTTCCTTATTTTGTGCTCACTGCTTTTATGTTCCGCTCAATTTTATTGCCTGGGGCTACTGACGGTCTTAGATATATGTTAACTCCGGATGTGAGTTTTCTTTTTGTTATTTAGAGGATATAGGGATTTTTTTTATTTTTTATTAGATTTTTCTTAATATTTTTCTTAGGGATTTTTTTTAAAATTTCAAAAAAAAAATTTTCAAAAATTTTCAAAAAAATTTTCTGACGTTTTTCGATTTTATTTTCAAAAAATCAAAATTCTATTTAATAAAAAATCTAGAAAATTGTAGTATTTTTAGAGCAATTTTTGGCCATTAAAAAAAGGCCGCGCCAAATTGTTTGTTGTTTGAATCAACCAACTCTTCCACTTTGGCCATTCTTTTCTCCCCCTAATTGTTTTTGCTTTATTTTTCCTTTTTATTTTTAAAAAATATTGGATATTTTAGAAAATTATTTTTTAAATTAAAAATTAAAGAATCTTTAGTTAGTATTTTTAAATTAGGTAATTTAAATTAAAAGTCCAATTATTTTTTTAAATATACTTGATTATTATTTTAATTTTAAATTTTTTTTAAATTTTTTCTCCTTTTTTCAACCTAGAATCTCAATTTTATTTTATTATCTTTATTATTGTTTCTTTGTTTAGATATCGCTTTTCTATCGTTATTTCTTCTGACTTTACAATCTCTTTGTTTTTACAAATTCTGATTTTCCTTTTAAATTTTAATTTTACAAACTCAAGAAATATTAAATTCTGATTTTCTTTTTCAAGTTTACAATTTTTGTATATTTTATGTTTAATTGTAAATTGTTTTCTTTTTTTTAAATTATTTATCCTATATTTATCCTAGCTTAACGCTCAGCTTCTTCATGTGCTTTTTCTACATATAATCCTCAATTTTTACCCCTATGCCTATATTGCCTATATATTGCCTATATTGTTTTTTTTTTAATTATTTTTATAATTTTGTTATTTGTCCAAAATCATTCCAGCTTCTTTTTCCCCTCATTTAATTGTAAATTTATTTCCCTTTTTGTTCTTATTAAATGCCAAAGTGGTCTCAAATGCGCGTTTCTTCGGGTCATTTTTTGGATATTTCAAAAATTATTTTTATAAAACAAAAACACACAATTTGACTGACCCGGAGAGTTATTTTAAAATTCTCTCTCTCATTTTTGGATTGAACACGTTCAGGTATTTAAAAAAAATTTTTAATTATTGCGTTGCGATTTTAGGGAAATTTTATTTTTATTTAAAAAATATTTTTTTTATTTTTAAATTTATTTCTTTTAATTTAATTAATTAAAAAAATTTTTTTAATTAAATTTATTTTTTAGATTAAGTCCTCTCCAAATTATTTTTTTATTTTATTTTGACGCGTTTTCGGAGATATTTTTTCTAAAAAGCTCTATCTCAAATTTTTTGTAAGAAAAATTTTTTAGACCTCTAGCACTGCGGTATTTTATCCTTCCTTTTTTATTTTTCTCCTTGCTAGCTTGGATTTCGTCAAAATTATTTTTTAAAATTCTAATCTATTTTTCCCCTCCCTTTAGCTTTCACGTTTATGGGAACCTGATGTTTGGTTAGATGCTGCTACACAAATTTTTTATTCTATGGGTCTTGGGTTTGGCGGTATTTAATTTAAATAAAAAATCAAAATTAATTCAAATTTTTAAAGGATTAATAGCTTTTGCTTCCTACAATCCAGTTAAAAATAATTGTAAAAAGGATGTCCTCAAAATGTCTTTAGCCAACCTTTTAACTTCTCTCTACACCGCTTTTGTTATTTTTTGTGTTTTGGGATATATGGGAAGAAAAAATTTTAATTCCTGTATTGAAAAAGATATGTCTTTAATTCTTAAAGTTGCTCCAGGACTTTATAAAAATATGGAAGAAATTAATGGAAATATTACAATGGAAGAGTAAGCACTTGAAATATTTTTATTTATCTGTGTTTTTCCGGAAAATTTATTATTTTTGACTACCTTTTCCGAAAAGTATTTATTTTAAATTGTGTTTTTCCGGAAATATTATTTTATGTTCCGGATTTTTTATACTCATCTTTTCCGGAATTTTATTAATATCATTATGTATTTTCCGGAAAGGTTATTTTAAATTATGTGTTTTTCCGGAAATAAATTATATTCACCTCATTTTCCGGAATATTTATTATTTCTGAACTTTTCCGGAATGTTATTAATATCTTGTATTTTCCGGAAAATTTATTTTATTTTCCAATATTGTATTTTCCGGATTTGTATTTATTAATATTTATTTCCTTCACAGATTCACCTCTTACATGCAATTTGATTTCCGTGACAGCAAATTTTCTGAGATTATTAACCATCCATCTTATAAAAAATGTGAACTTGGAGACATCATTTCTGAAGTATTTTAAAATTTAATTTTTTTTATTTTTAATTATAAATTTTTCTATAGGCAGCGGAAGGCACAGGATTGGCTTTTGTTGTATTTACTGAAGCAATTAGTCAATTTCCGTTTCCACCTTTTTGGGCTATTTTGTTCTTTTTGGTAAAAAAATAATTTTTTTATATTTAAAATTACTTAAAATAATTTTTTAGATGCTTATGATGCTTGGTCTAGGCTCTATGTTTGGCACATTAGAAGGTGTAATTACATCGCTTAATGATGCTAAAATGATTAAGCTTAGTCAACCTATGCTTTCTGTAATTTAAAATTTTTTTAGAATTTTTAAAAATTTTTTAGTTATTAATTTGTGCATCTTCTTGTCTTATTGGACTTGTGTTTACTACACAAGCTGGACAAGTAAGATTTTTCCGTAAAGTCTTGTTAAATATATTTTTCTGCAAAATGCATATTATTGTCTATTATAATTTTAGGAAAATTAAAATTAATTTCCGGAAAGTTAGAAGTATTTTCCGGAATTACAAGTATTTTCCGGAATTTCATATTTTGTTTCCGGAAAGTTACATGTATTTTCCGGAATCATAATTATTTCCGGAATGTTTTATTATTATATTTTTCCGGAAAATACATAGTATTATTATCTATTGCAGTTTCCGGAATTTATTAGTATTTTCCGGAAAGTTACCATTAAAATTATGTATTTTTTTCAAGTATTGGGTATCAATGTTCGATCACTTTGCCGGAACTTATGCATTAATGTGTGTTGCCTTTTTTGAAGTAATTGCTGTAATTTATGTTTATGGATGTGATAATTTTGTAAGAGATCTTCAATATATGTGTGATGAACAAATTGGGAATTTTTGGGTAATTCTGGGATTTAATTTTAAACTAATAATTATTTTTTCTTCTAAGAAAATTACTTGGCGTTTTATTTCCCCAGTTATTATGTTTGTTATTTTTGTTGCTTCAATTTTCAAGTCATTCACTAAAGTGCCTGAATATTCTGCTTATGATGCCTCTACGGTAATTTGAAAGAAGAATTAAATTTTTTGAAACTTAAAAAAATTTTTTTTAGACTCATCAACATTTGGAGCCTTATCCAACCTGGGCTCTTTTTATTGCTTTTGGTGTGTTTCTTATTAAAAAAATTTTTTTTCCTTGAATATTATTTTTCCTTTAATTTATAGGCCTTGTTGTAATTGCAATGGCCCCTGTCCCTTTTATTTGGTTTGTTAGGAAATTTAGAATTTGGAGTGTTGAAGCTGACATACCTGTGGTAAATTGATTAATTTAAATCAAGTAAAATTTAATTTTTATAGGCCTCAAAATGCCTTGGAGCAACAGCTTCAACTACTTATATGCTTAGAAGCGAAATGTCGTTTAATCGAATTTTGGAATCTGCCAATGCAGCTGAGCTTAGAAATATCGGAAAGAATGGACGTAATATGGGAAGGAATGGGTAGGTGTTTTTGGTGTTTTTGTATTTTATATATATTCTTATTTTCCGGATATATTTCCTGAATTTGTGTTTTCCGGTTATTTATTTTGTATTTCATTAAATATATAATATATTTCCGGATTTATACTTAAATATTTCCGGATACTTATATTTTTCCGGAAAACTTGTGTTTTTCTATAAGTATTTGTATTTTCCGGGTGTATTTTTGGTTTAGTTGTTTTCCGGTTTTTATATTGTATTTCATCAACTGTATTTTATGTTTCCGATTTCTATTTAATATTTCCGGATTTTCAGAAATTATATTTTTTAGTTTGTATTTTATCTTTATTTAATTTCTATTTTTAGTCATATTGGTGGAGGTTCAGCCCCTGTTTCAAGCAAACACAAACATCAAACCCATGATTTTGATTATCATCAATTACCCTATAATAACCAACACCATACTTGGCACAGTGGAAATGCCCCTCCTAAACATAAATATGCTCAAAGTCAAATGCAAAAGGCAAAAAATTTTAAATTTTTATTTAAAAAATAGGGGAGAAATGCTTCAAAATTAATTTTAACTTTACCAATTTTAATTCTAAAAAAATTTTTTTCGACTACCTATATTGTAGCCCAAATTCTCCTCTATTTTTTACTTTTTAAATTAAATTTTTATCTTCACAATAAAAAAAGTTATACCCATTTAACTAACCCCTATATCTTTCAGAAAGGCTCAGATACAGATTTACCCTCAGCCACAAAATCTGTTGATACAACAAATAAAAAAAGAAAAGGAAATGGAAATTCTAGTACAGGAAATAGTTTAAGTAACAGTATCAATAAAGCAAAAAAAGCGTTTTTAGCTGATGGTTTCGTTCCCCGTTCAAATACTTTAAGTGCTCAACATTCTATGGATTTGGAAAAACAACAACAAAGTTGGACGCGTAATCGACACAAATCTTTTGAAAAATAAGGGAGAATAAGTTTTAGAATATTTTTAAAATATATATTTTTCTGTTGTGCCAACGGGTCATTCATTCCCTGATCCTTTAAAAATATTTTTTTATTTTTCTTTAAATATTAAAATAAATACTATTTTTCAATTAACTGTATTTTCCGGATGTGTTTTTGTATTTTTATATTTTATTTTCCGGTTGTATTTTTTCCGTTTTTTTTTGTATTTTCCGGATGTATTTTTATATTTACCTGCTTAAGTAATATATACTTTTCCGGAAATCTCTATATATTATATTAAGGTATATCGCTTCCGGAAAAACTTTTATTTAATTTTTGACTAGTGTAAATAAACCTTAAAACCTTTATAAAGGTTTCTTGAAAAATAGTATTTTTAAAATATATATTTATTTTTCTTTCCTTTGTGTTTTTTACCCCATAATCAAGGCATCTCGTATCGAGTATTTTATATTATTTTTTAAAAAAGGTGAAATATTTTTTAGTTTAATTTTTCTTCATATTAATTCATTCCTTTGTGCATTTTAAAGTCTTTATTTTTTTAAAAACAATTTAAATAATTTCCAATTTCCATGAATGAAAATAATTTAGAAGAGTATTATTTTTTTGTATTTTTCTGGTACATATTATTTGGAGATTTATCTCAGAAAAAATTATTTTCCGTCTAGCTTTTTAAAAATACAATCGAATCTCGATATCACTTCCTTCCCTTTATTGCGTCAGTATAAGGGAGAGTTAAGTTCAATTCGTTCCTGAATTGACGTCTTATCGAGGTTTCGAATATATTTTTATTTTAGCCTAAAATTTTTTTGTGGAAATTGTAAGTTTTAAATAAATAATTTTTATAGTTTTTTATATTTGTTTGACCTTTACTTTATTATTAACTGCTCAATATTTTGAGTTTTATTACAAATTTTATATATTTTTTAAATATTTTATAAACTTTCTGTTGTAACGGTGATTCCGTTGAGGTGAATAAAATTGACTTAAATATTTTTTACCGAATAATCATTCAAACTAGAGACCAAATCTAGACGAGATTTTGCATAAAAATCTCGATGTTCGGAATCGAGATTTTTCGAGATATCTTTTCGCTTCTTGTATGACTTTCCCTGTCCGGTCTCTAATTCAAACCGTTTGAGAAATAGAAATGAACAATATAATAAAAAATTTTTTATATAAAATTTATTCAAAAAATCTTTAATCTTTGATAAAGATAATAAAATCAGAAAATTCATTTAAGACAAAAGTTTGTTTAGAATTTTAGATTTTTCAAACGTGTCTTTAATAAAATTTTTGTATTGAATAAGAAATGGGTCGAATATTGAAACACCTTATGTATGTATGTGTTTTAGATAGCGTGTTTTGGTAGTTAATGTTTTGGATAAGAGAGACTCTCACCGGCCAGTCTCTATTTTTAAAGTAAATTAGTAATTATTTTAGCAAAATCCAGAACTTGTTTAAATTTAAAGAATTCGAAAATTAACATAGAAAATTTTTAAAAATTCCGTAGATTAACTTCGAAAAGAACTAAGAATCAAATATTGAGAAACCAACCCAAAACCTCCTTAAAAATAGAAAACAGGGGCTAGGGCATTAAGAAGGCAGAAGGTGGGAAGAAGGGAGACGGGTTTTACAAGGAAGACGGGGGTTTTACAATTCTTTCCTCTTTTCAAAAATTCTTTTCATCTTTGGTGTAGCACTTCGGGTCCTTTACGTACGGATTTGTACACCGAGCTGACCCACTGGTAAGGCTTTCTATCCAAGCACAAAACGGAGCTACAGGGGTATAAATATCTGAAATTGATGTTTTTAAGTTTAAAATTAATTAAAATATAAATAGACCAGGAATTAAGTGGCGACTGGGACTACCATCTTTATACATAGACATGACCCCATGTGTAAAAAAATTAACATGATTTATGTCCATATTCACTCCGGCCCCGCTATCACCCTAAAATAAAAGTGTTATTAAAAAATTTCCTTTAAGGAAAAAATAATTAATTAACAGCAGAGAACAAGCTTTTTGACTGGTTAGGATTCAAGATCGAAATATCGTTATTTTGTTATCTAAGATTCTAGAATAGGTCTCCGATTAGCGTTACAAAATAGACAACCAGTTGAAAATAGAGAGACAAATGTAACGGTAATGTCCAAAAATTTTATTTTACTTTTTTGGACACTATTTAATCATTTTTGTCCATGCTTTTTAGAATGTATAATAGAAAAACCTTCAGCCCTCCACTATTAGCACTTCCCGCACACAAACGTGCTTTTGCCTTCCATTCACTGGAAAAAAATATTAAAAATTTAAATTTTAATTTTTTGTTCTGATATTTGATTGTTTAAAATAAAAGTCTCTCAAATTTCTTTAAAATCCTTGACTACCTCCTGTTGAAATTTCAGAATTTTTTATAAATGTTTCTAAAGTTATAGATTTTTCGGAAAATCAACATTTTTTCCAGCTTAAAATTCTGAAATTTTTTGTGAGCTTATTTGTTAGATAAAGATAGGAGAATTATTATTGCAAAATTTGATCTTTTTGGATAGGCAATTCACTGTTTTATAAGCTCGCGCCATAATGGCCTAGTCCCTTAAAATTATTGTTTTAAAAATAATTCATACGCTCGGCAACGTGCCCCTAATGCACCAATACCCGCCTCTGCCATATGAACAGGTACAGCTCTTAATTTATGATCATGGGAAGAAGAATGAGGATCTAAAAAATATTTTTATTAAAAGAAATTTAAATTAAAAATCTTTCTAAATACTATAGTGAAGAAGAATTTTTTGAAGGGATGAATCTCGCTACTTCTCAGTCATTAAAAATAACCCTAAATTCAGGCTTTTACCGTGTTTTTTCAATTAATTCTTCTAGGAATTAATATTTGAATCAATCTATGGGATGGGGAATCATTCGAATTGGGGATAGCAATTATTGTTTTAACACATCCCTGAATGGTGAATTAATCGGGAATGGGTACGAGTTAACGGAAAGATATTAAAATTTACTATATTTACCCTTTTTATTCTAGTAAATTTGTCAGAAAACCGAAAAAAACTACCATGAAGTCCATAGCCTACCAGAAGTTCTGAATGCATTTTTGATGCATACGGATTATACAGACTTGCTAAACACACAGGTTCGTTTTCAATTTCCTTTAGTAACTAAAACAAAAATATACAAAAATACCGGAGGGAATACAAGAAGATAACTCAAAATATAACGACCAAGTATTTATCCAAATAAGTACCCCTCTATTAATTACCCCCACCAGCCAAAGGTTGGAAAAATAATTACCCCTTTAAAAATAGTTTTAATTTTCTAAAATATACTCAAATAATTCCCCAGGGTAATTATTGAAGAAAATAAGGTAAAATCATTTCAAAAATTCAAAAATATAAAAAATATATATTCTTTTGTAACATTTATTAAAAAGGAGGACGAGATCTTGTCTAAGATTTTCGCAATTCTGCCCCCTTAAATTCCGGTTATTTGTAATTTTCGGGAATGCCCTAGCTGACCATTTTAATAAAAAACATTTTTAAGGGATCCAATAAATTTACAATTTAAAATATTTACTTCTAAAACCATGATATCATATTCAAAAAGGTGGTTGTTGTTAGCATTCTCCTCGTATTTTGGATGAACGAAAAATTTTTTGATGAGATAAGTAGAATCTTCTTTCAGTAAAAACAAGTCGGAAGGATTGTACTCAACGTAGTTGGTCTTGTTAGAGGGCCGACAACTATAGAAATTATAAAAAGCGCAATGCGCTGATGAAATTGCAAACTTTGGAGCTAAATTTTTAATTTATTTTTAATATATTTTTACAGTAAGGATAATTAAATAAGGTAGGGCAGAATAAATTTAAGTAAGATAAGATAATGCAAAATAGGGTACTTTATGGATATGTCACCCCCCCTATTTTGAGTTTCAGAGTTTTCCTTAAACGTAGAAAATGGTCAGAGATTATTTTCTTCTCCATGTCAATCATTTTTCATTCTTCAAGCAAAATAAGTGAAATGTGGTAAATGTAAGTACAAAATATGTGAAAAGGCAAAATAAACAAGCAAAATACTTAAGAAGAAAAAAAATGATTGACATGGAGAAGAAAATAATCTCTGACCATTTTCTACGTTTAAGGAAAACTCTGAGACTCAAAATAGGGGGGGGGGTGACATATCCATAAAGTACCCAAAATAGATATGGCAAAATAATGGGGAGTAAGGCAAAATCGGTTTCTGGGAGCTCTAAGACTGAATATAAAAAATCCCTGGAAATCCCGGAAATTCTGTTTGCCATTAAAAACTCTGGATTGCGACAGTAAACGTCCCGTGCCTCACTCTTATCCCTATCAACAAATTAACTATTTCTAATCCTTTTTAGAAAAAAATATAACTTACCAATCAACTGTGCCGTGCAGAACTGCTCACCGCATGAATTCCACCCCTTTAATTCAAAGACCCATGGCCACTTAGCCTCATCTGAAATATCTCCTCCCATTATCTTTAATTTTTATCCTTTTTTAAATTTAAAATGTTAACAAAACTCTTTGTTGACTGTCCGGGCGACGTCCACATTTCAGCTCACAATCATTTCCCAAAATAGAATTAATCAAAAATAAAACAATAGCGACAACAAGAATTTTGGGAGAATTCATTTTTGTATTTATTTAATAAATTTTAAAATTAGTTTGCCGAATTAATAAATTCAAGGTCCAAGAATATTATTAAAATTCAACTTTTAATAACTAAAATATTTTTATTTATTTTTATATGTCTTAAAAATTAGTTTTTTACAACCGTTTAACTCAACATAGATTTAATGATACTACAAAATTTTTAGAAAATCAAATCTTGCTTTTTGACAGTTTTCTCGAATCATGAATATAATTTTAAGATGATAAGTTAGTTGAGGCTGGGGACAATCGGGTTTAAACCCTGTTTTGGAGAAAGATTATAAACGTCTTTTTTGTGGACCATACTATAAGACAAATCTTGGGGCCGGAAATTGTTTCTTAAAATGAATGTATCTTAAATAGAGGGTATTTTATATAGAAGGTATCTTTTATAGAGTATAACGAGGGAAAGATTAGATGAGGTGGAGGGGATATAGATGGGGAGGATATAGATGGGATAAGGGAGGGCAAAGAGGGCTACCACCCAACATTCATCTATGCCTAATAGAAGCCCACTCAATGAGGGGTATTGAAAAATATAAGTGTATTTTTAAATTTTGGTTAGCATTTTTATAAAATATTAAAAGTTAAAATATTTGTATAGAATGATCGCTAAATGTAAGAAAATGCTTTGATTATTAAATAGAATATGAATAATTTTGAGAAAGGTCATTCACAATGTGTACAATCACTGTGTAAACAAAAAAAATATTTTTTTTGTTGATTATCAATACCAAAATATCTTTATTTGAGAGAATGTTAAATAAAACAGTGTAAAAAATATTTTTTAGCTTCAAGGACGTCGTATACAAGGATGGATATCTCTCCCTTCTCCTATCCATTTTCATCATTTTTTTCATCCTTATGTCTTCTGTTTTTTAACTTCAGTTTTTTTTAGTCTTAAATCTTCCGCTTTGGCAGGGTCAACACAATATACGGCAGGGTCAACAGCTCTATTGTAAAGACTCCCTCCTTCTGAAACTAGATCTAAATTCAAGAGATTGGATTTAGAAAGAATCTAGTGAGTTTCCGGGTGTGTTTCACATCTGGTCTTGCTCATATGTTAACCTCAATTCTTAGACTACCATATTTTTTCCTCTAATAAACTCAAGAACTTGAATTAAATTTTTATCTTAAAATGAAAAGCTTTCTCGTTTCAATTTGCAATTTAAGGGGTACCCATGTGTTAATTCCAATATTCCAGATATATTTTTTTCTAATACCAGATACTTCGAGAGCCCAATACTTTAATAATAATATTAATTTAATTTCTTTAAACTTATTTTTCCTTCAAATTTTTTTTTAAATTTGTTTACTTAATTAATTTTTATTTTAATATAATTAAATATGGCATACAAAAAATTTTTTAATTAAATAAGAAATATTAAATAAAAGCTTTAATAAAAATAAAATTCAAAAATTAGTAATATTGAAGTACCCCCTTTTTTTCACCCCAATCTTTTTACTTAATTTGTTTCACAATTAGATAAAAATATTATTTAACTTTTTTCCTTGATTTCACTCTAATTTCTTGTAGCAATTTCAATGAGATATTAATAGATTATCAAGAATGACCGTTATGTACATTTTAAGTAAAAAACCTGGGAGGATAAGTATGGGAATTTCAATATTACCGTTAAAGCTTTTATAGAATAATTACAAAATTGCACGGAATTAAATTTTTAAAGAAATAATAAAATTGTGGAATGTTTAAGAATTAAAATTAAAATAAAATTTGAGAAGAAAAATTTTAAAAAAATGAAAGATTTGTAGGGAAGATAATATAGAAAGCTGTTAAATAAAATAAAAGATTCTTGAATTGTAAAATTGTAAAAACGGTTGATTTTTGTATTATACAAGTGCTTCTCTTCTTGGAGTTGTAAAAGGGCTTGGACGATAATCCTGTAAAAAATAATAAATTTCTGAAAAAATTCTGAAATTTTTAAAAATTAAATTCTGATTCTTTATAGTTAAATTCTGATTAAATTCTGGTTTTTAAATTTATTTAAATTCTGTTATACTGATTTTTAAATTTTAATTAAATTCTGATTTTGTTTTAATTAAATTCTGATCCCAAGTTTTAATTTTAATTTAAATTCTGGTCTTCTTTCTTGACTTTGACTAGAAATTCTGACTAAATTCTGATTTTAAATTTTATTAAAATACTGATACCTATTCTGATTCTATGTTTTAATTAAATTCTGATTTTCAAGTTTTATTTAAAATTCTGATTTTATTTTTTTTAATTCTGATTTTTTTAAATACTACCCACACTTTCACTCGTATCAGGACTATTTTGTGTATGTGTAATTATAGGCCCACTTCCTCCCATTTCACCAACACTGCCAACAGCAGCAGCCATCCAATGTTGAGAAGCAGAAGGGGATCTGGAAGCGCCCATTATCGGGAATTGTTGTTGTTGTTGTCTAACAGAAATTGGGGGTTTTGATTGTTTTGATGTCCAGTCAGTTGATTCCTTTCCACTTTAAAAAATTTTATTTTTTTTGTTAGAAAAAATTTTAAAAGAGCCGAGGGAATTTTTCTAATTTTTTTCTGAAAATTTCTGAAAAAATTCTGATTTTTATTTAAATACTTTGTCAATTTTGTTTTTATTCCATTGCCAAGAAGGAGAGGTTTGTGGAGCATTAGAGAATCACCTAACCGAGAGGCGGCTCCGAAGTCGTTTCCACTGATACTGTAGGGAACACCTCCACGTCTGTAAGTGCCTGCTAGGGCAGATTCACGCTTTGACTTGGAAGAGAATCGGCGAAGAAGAAGTCTGGAATTAATTAAATTCTGATTTTTGTAAATTCTGATAGTTGAAAATTCTGATTTAAATTCTGATAATAATTCCGAGTTTCAAAAATTCTGATATTTTATTCTGATTTAAAATTCTGATTTTTTATTCTGGTATACAATTCTGATCTAATATTCTGGTCTGATTTTAAAATTCTGTTCTGATTTTTTGATTATAAGATTCTGGTTCTGAATTCTGGTATTTAAGTCTGATTTATAAATTCTGATTTTAGAATTCTAATAATAATTCTGATTTTTTATTAATCAGAATTATTAGTTACTACTTACATCCAACACAAGAAGCAAGTCAATATCAAAAGAATTAAAGTAACTATAAGAAGCACCCCAAGAACAATAGTCCAAGATTTGTAAAATATATTCTCCTATAAAAATTATTTTTTAAAAATTTTAAAAAATTCCCAACAGGTTCTTGTTTCCATTGTACAGGATCGTGTACACAAATAGTTTCATTAATAACCCCATATTCACAAAAACGACAATTATCAACTTGTAGTCTGTTAGCATCGTGAAAACGACAGGCGAAAAAGCGTCTCTGTTCAGATTCACAAATCTTTTTTTGTAATATTAAATTTAAATAAACTTTTTTTACAATTTGTAAATTCTGGTTTTTAATTTATGAGTTTATTTAAAAATTCTGATTTTTAGGTATTACTTTTTAGGTATTTAATTCTGATTTTCCAAGTTTTAATTCAATTACAATTGTAAATTCTGATTTAAAATTCTGATTTTCAAGTTTTAATTTCTAATAAATCAACTTTT
Source organism: Meloidogyne incognita (assembly GCA_036172945.1). NCBI lineage: Eukaryota > Metazoa > Nematoda > Chromadorea > Rhabditida > Meloidogynidae > Meloidogyne > Meloidogyne incognita. The sequence continues at coordinate 3,334,144 of JARQAC010000030.1, read as the reverse complement.
TTACAATTGTAAATTCTGATTTTATTTTAAAATTCTGGTTTCAAGTTTTACATTTAATAACTTTTTATCTACTAAATTCTGATTTAAAATTCTGTTTTTTTTAATTCTGAATTTCAAGTTTTAGTTTCTGCTATTTTAATTCTGATTAAGTTTATTCTCTTTAATTCTGATTTTAATATTAAATGCGCATATTTTAATTCTGATTAAAATTCTGATTTTCAAGTTTTATATTAATTTTTACCGTCCATCCAGTCTGTGCGCCCACATTTTTATGCAAATCATTATTAGGTTTTTCAATCTGATTTGTTTTCATTTCATTATCCCCTTCTCTCCTTTTACAATTTAAATCACATTCAGGCCCCATAAAGTCGCCAATACATTTAACAGAAAATTCCAAATTTAACGCGCTGTTTGTGTCATATCTTCCAAACAATTCCCTTTTTTCATTAAAAGGCCCGAATTCGTAAAAACTGTGAGGCAAGACATTTGTTAGATCTAGAGACCAAGCATCTACGGGCCATAAAGTCTCTGACCAGCTTATAATTCTTCCATCCAATAAACTAAAAACTGGGCCGAGATTGTAAGCATAAATGTCGACAAAACGCTGTGAAAATTAGAGGGATTAAGAAGGATTGTAAAAATAAAAAAAAATCAGAATTTTTTAATTCTGAAAAATTCTGATAAAAATTCTGAAAAAAAATTCTGAAAAATTCTGATAAAAATTCTGAAAAAAAATTCTGAAAAAAATTCTGAAAAAAAAATTCTGAAAAAAAAATTCTGAAAAAAAATTCTGAAAAAAATTCTGATAAAAATTCTGATTTAATAAACACCGGTTTTGTAGAAAAATCAAGTTGCAATTCTGATCCCCATTCTGGTTCTAAACTTGCTTCAATAACACCTATAAAATAAACTTGAATTGTAAAACTTTTTTTACAAATTGTAAATATTAAAAAAATAAACTTGTTTACCTGTATCCCCAATTACTACAAAAGGTGTAGAACGGAAATTGACTGTTTGACTGAAAATTGTAAAAAAAAGTTTAATTAAATTACAAATTGTAAAATAGGTTTATTTAATTGTAAAATAAACTTGAATTAAAGTTTACAACTTACTCTGAACTAGTAGCTACAATAACAAAAGAAAAGTAGCAAGGAGAACGATTACCGCCAATATCTCTACCACAATTTGATGGCTAAAAAAATTTTTTTTCAATTAAGAATTTTTTTTATAAATTACATCTTGTTGGGGGCATGCGCAAGTAGTTAAATTTTGCATGCGACGAGCAGGGTTGCTATAACGGGATAATTTCAATCTGAATTGAGACCGAACGACAGAAATTCTCTAAAAATAAAATAAAATTTTTATTTAATTTTTATTCAGTTAAAAATAAATTTTTAAATTTATTTAAAGAAATTACGTCAGTTGGCGCTTGGAATATTTCTGGGCGTCTACTAGAATAAAAAATAAATTTTATAAAAATATTTCTTTTAATTTTTCACTTTCTACTTCCAACTGCAACACGTTTTTGTTGTAAATTCTCCTCGAAATTATTTATTTTTTGTTCTGATAAATTTAAAACGTCTTCTGATCCTTCAATTTCAATAGATCTCCTCCAACGCGAATTTAAAGAAAATTTATTATTTTTTTCAAAATTAATAAAATTTTGCTGGGAAGATGGAATTAATAAAATAAAAAATATTAAATTAATTAAATATTTTAAAAAATTTATTTTGGGTATTTTTAATTTTTTTGAAGGGGCATGTGTTGTTGGAATTGTTGGTCTATTTAAAACAGTCAATTGTATTTTTGGTGAAATGTACTTCATTTAAATTAAACTTGGAAAAAAATAAACCTGGAAATCAGAATTAAAAATAAACTTAAAAATAAATTGGGAAATCAGAATTTACAAAACAAAATCAGAATTTGTAAAAACATTTTACAATTATAGCAAAATAAACTTGAAAATAAATCAGAATAAAATAAAATCAGAATTTTTTAAAAACATGTAAATACGCCTAAATTAAACTTGAAAATAAACTTAGAATCAGAACCAGAATTATAAATAAATTAATCAGAATTAAACTTATAATCAGAATTTGTAAAAAATTAAAATCAGAATTTTATAAAAACATTTTACAATTATAGAAAAATAAACTGGAAATCAGAATTTTCAACAAACAAACTTTGTTTAAATTAAATTTCTTAAGCAACTTTATTTTAAAATTCTTAAAAGAAAATAATATATTTATTTTTATTTATTTTGTGTAATAATAGCCAATTGTTTAGCTATTTGGAATATATCTGAGTGTTGAAGTTTAACACCTTCTGGTATAAAGCAAAAAATCATTTGGTCACTTAAAATCGATGGGTGGCCAAGTGTTGTATTTTTAATATTTTTATTTTTAATAGCAAAATAATAATTAATTATAACGAGGATAATTAAATATTTTAAAGTAAAGGGTCATTGTGAAAATAATATAAAAATATTTGTGAAATTAGATTAAGTACGCCTAAATTAAAATTTGAAAATAAACTTGGAAATCAGAATTTGTAAATACAAATTGTAAAAAAAGTTTATTTTTTTGTAAAAACATGCTTCAAGTCTCAAGTTTTATTAGACCAAAAATCTTTCTCATGCTTTATAGTATATGCTTAAGGCAATATTTTTTGAGGATGGCCGTTGGGGGTAAATAAAATAAATACATCATTTTATTTAAAGTATCCCTTTCCACCTCTTTCCCTCATGAGAAAAGAGGATTTAAAGTTTTAACCTACAAAAAACAATTTATATTTTTTTTCTGGGTCGGATTTCACCTGTAATAAAAGGGTGGAAAGATCATAAAGTTGTGTGTGTTTTTATTAGCAAGTTTTGAAACTTTTTTCCTTTTTAAACTAAATTAAACTTTAAAAAAGAACTTATTCTGGTTTAAAAACAATAAACTTGAAAACCAGAATAAATACAAAACTTGAAAAAAAATACAAACTTGAAAAGCAAAATACAAAAAAATACAGAATAAATCAACTTGAAAATCAGAATTATACTAGAAAATACAAAAACAGAAATACAAATAAACTTGAAAAAACACAAACAGTATAAATAAAACTTGAAACACAGAATAAATACAAAAAAGTTTTTAATAAATCAGAATTTAGTATTTCAGAATTAAATAATAATTTAGATCAGAATTTAAATATATTAAATAATCTATAGGGGTAAATAAAATAAAATAATATGACAAGGAAAATTAAAAGACACTACCTAGCTAGAAATAAATAATAGTGCTAATCTATTTACTAATTATTTAGTATTCAATATAAGGGCAAACCCTTGCAAAATTTTTGCAATTCTCGAGGTAAAGATGAATAAATATGTAAATGGATTGATAACGAGAGGGAAAAGGAAGAAAATATTTATTTTTATTTACATTAACAAAATTAAAATAATTATTAAAATTAAAAAAATAATTATTTTTCTTATTAAGTAAAAAAATGTTTATTAAAATAATTTACGACATATTAATTGCCCTGAAAATAAAAAATAAATAAAATTTATGAGGGAATTTAAAAGGGGGAAGAAAAATTATGTTTCTAGTAAAGAAAATGGTCAAAAAAGATATTTTTTATTTTTAAAAGGGCAATTTTAAATAGACGTGAATTAAGGGAGGATATAAAAAATAAAAATGAGCATAAAATAAAAGGTGCAAATTGGCGATTTATTTGTGTTTTATTTGGAAGAAGAAATGTTTGAAGGCAAAAAAGGTAAAAACATTTGTGAAGAACATAAAAACACAAGGAGAAACATGAAATACAGAAATACAAAGAATAAAAACCAGAATAAATACAAAACTTGTAAAAACACAAAAAAATAAACTTTAAAATCAGAATTAAAGAAAATACAAAACAGAAGAAATACAAAACATGGAAATCAGAATAAAAATAAAACTTGAATAGAGCATAAATAAACAGAAAAACACAATCAGAAAAACATACAAACATAAAAATACAAAACTTGAAAATCAGAATAAATAAACTTGCAAAGAAACACAAACAAAAACAAAACCTGGAGCGAAAACACAAATAAGCTTTAAAATCAGAATTATAGAGAAACACAAAAACAGAATAAATACAAAACTTGTTTAATTAATTAAACAGAATCAAGCAACAAATACACAGCGAAGAAAAATAAGAAAAACAATATAAAAATATTAATAAAAATTCCCCAAAAAATTTGTTTGCCAATCCATTAATAATGGAGAAACAAAAAATAAAATAAAAATCACCATTAAAATTTGTCTTGGTCACAGTTAAAGAGATGAGTAAGCCATATTAGCATTAATGCAAAAATGAAAATCTCTTCCGTATAAAAATGTCGCTCTTCCCATTTTTAGATGGCTATATAGAGGGGGAGTGATGATATTTATTTAAATAAAAAATATTTTTTTGAACGGGAAAAAGCAACCACTAAAAGCCATAACTGTCCAAAATTGTCCAATGTTTGTATTTGGTTTCATAGGCATTTAAAAATGGACGGCCCGCATTTTAAAAAAAAAGAAGAGATTAGGGCCGATCAGTGCGCGGGGGGATGAGGAAAAAAGACGGCGCTCTTTTTTATTTTATTTTTTTATTTGGGCGCAGTCAAGCGAAATGGCAGTCATTGTTTGTTGAGGAATAAATAAAAGAAAAAGATCAGAATTAATTTAATAAAAATCAGAATTTGTTTAGAATAAATTCTGATTTAATTCTGGTATTAATAGAAGTAATAAACAGAATTAAAAATCAGAATTATTATTTTACAAACAAGTTTAATTTAATAAAAATCAGAATTTGTAAAATTGTAAAAAAGTTTTAATTTTCAGAATTTAAACTTGAATTGATTTCAGAATTTAATCATATTTTAAATTAGTAGTCAGAATTTTTAAAAATCATAATTGTAAAAACCAGAATTTGTGAAAATCCGAATTTTTAATAATCAGAATTTTTTTGAAAATCAGAATTTTTTTTAAAAATCACAATTTCTAAAATTGTAAAAAAAATAATTGCATAATTTGACTGTCACAAAATTTACAAAAAAAATTACGCGCTTCCCTAAAAAGGACATTTACAGAAAAGGGTAAAAATCCTTTATTTTTTTAATTTTTTAAATGGTAAGCGATGGGAAAGGAGTGAGGAAAAAATGTAAATTTGTTGGAAGAGCAACGATCCAAAAAAATATCCAAAAAATCTTTTTTTTATTCTTCCTTGTTTGTTCCTTTCCACGCACCCATACAAGGTGTTGGTTTTGTTATTGTTGTTGGTTGAGTGGTGGTTGAGGTAAGAAAATATTTAAATGGAAGAATTTTTGGGAATATTTTTTGTTGGTGGTTTATTTATATACAAATAGAGGTGTGAAAAAATAATAAAAGGAATTGGCGTTCATTTTTCAAAAAATAATATTTAAATTAAATTAGTGACAAGAATAAATAAAAATAAATTAAATTTTAATAATTATAAGAATAATTACAAATTGTAATATTTAAAAATTAAAATTGTAAAATTCTGATTTTAATTATTTAACTTAGAGTTGTAAATTCTGATTTACAAATTCTGGTTTGTTTAAAACTTGTTTTAAATAAACTTGTTTGTTTTAAATTCTGATTTGTAAATTCTGATTTAAAAATTTGTTAAATTCTGATTCTGAATTTAATTGAAAGTTTTATTTCTGGTAATTAAACATTGTTTTAAAATAAATTCTGGTTTGTAAATTCTGATTTTGTTTACAACAAATTTGTTTAAATCAGAATTAATTTAAAACAAGTTTTACCCAGGTTTAAATAATTCTGATTTAATAAAACTTGTTTTAAATTCTGATTTGTAAATTCTGATTTAAATTTTGCATTTATTAATAATAGGCATTTAACAGCTTAAATATGGCTAAATATTTTCTAGTGGATTTAAATACTTCAAGTTTAATTGTAATATTTATAAGTCCAAATTTAAACAAGTTGTACATATAAAATAATGCTCTTCAATTTAAAAGCAACAAAAATCTTCAAGTTTTCCCCAAAGGATTTAAAAACAAAAAATCGGCATTTTAGGGAAAACAAAAGACAAAAGGAGAGTTAAAAGTGATGGACAATGGTCTATTTTTGGCCAAAAAAATAAAATTTTTAAAATACTTTTTTAAAAAAGTAAAAATATAAAAATACAGATTTTTGGACATATCTTAGAAAAAAAGGAAAAAATTTTTTTGGGTTTCCTTTACAAATTCTGATTTTTGTTTTTGTTGTTTCTGTGTTTCTGTTGATCATATAACAAAGAAAAAAATATTTTTTAATTATTTAAAATAAATATTTATTTGTGTCCAATAATTTTTTTCAACCTGACCTCGGTCAAGACCTTTAAAAAGAAGGTTCTCTCACACCTTTAAATATTTATAGGAATGTTTGTATAACATAAAAAGGTTTTTTCAAATATTTGTTTTCACATCAATACTTGGCCGAGAAGGAAGGAATTAAAGAAAGGTGATTTCTGAAGAGCGCAAAATAAAGGGGGGAAAAAGTTGAACAAATTTAGGCAAATATATAATAATATTCTTTTTTGTTATAAAACAAAACCAGAATTAAATATAAACAATAAAAACTCAGAATATCAGAAAAACATCAAAACATAAAAATAAACAAGAAACAAAAAAGAAAATACAAAATCAGAAAATACAAAAACACGATCAGATAAACAAAAACACAATCAGAAAAACAAAAATACAAAACCAGAATTAAATAGAAACATACCAGCAAAACACAAACTTGTACAGAGAAACATCGTCAGAATATTAATACGACAACTTAATTAGCAAAAACAACCAAATAAACTTGAGCAAAACACATTTAAACGTATTTCAAGTTGTAAATTCTGATTTATTTAAAACTTGTTTTAAATAAACTTGTTTGTTTTAAATTCTGATTTGTAAATTCTGATACTAGTTCTTTTACAATTAATAATTACCTATATAGAATTTTAGTACTTTAAAAACACACAAATTTGTTATCATTTATATCAATAATATATTTTTTTACAAAATTAATTATAATAATATTAAATATTTCTTTTTAATAGACATTTTAATATTGATGATTGACTAACAATAAATTAATATTAATTTAATTTTATCATCTTATGATTAAAAAAAGACGACTTTTCCTCCTTAAAAAATATTTTTTCCCTTGAAAAATATTTTTCTCCTTATCACTCCATAATCAAAAAATTATTTTATTTATAAAAATAATTTTAGAAATGCTCTATGTTATGACCCCGCTTACGAAGAGATCAGAACAAAACGTTTATCGCACAACGAAATACAGAGCAGGTGAAGGTAGGTAGAAGAACTAAAACTGGGAGAGAGAACTAACTATTGGCTGGGCTTTTATACTAATCACTCTAAGGGCTGACGCCCATACACAACACCTCCCCCCTTGAAAAAAAGGTTCGGCTTCACTTAAAGCCGAAGCTTTACAATATACTTAACTTTGCCAGCCAAACAAACAACAACAAAAATACATACAAAAATTTGGGGGAATAAGGGCAATGGGAACAAAAAATACATACAACATTACAAAAAATACAACAATAATATTATCACAATTATTTACACATCTACATCTCCATTTGCTTATCTTCTTCAACATCTTTCATCTTCGGCTTGTTCCCATTGTATGTGTCCTGCGTCTTTGCCTTGATCTTCTTTGATTTGTCCACACTGTTGACACTTGACGAAGTTACACTACTTTCACTCACTATTGTTTCTTCACTAATATTCATCCTTTTGATGTCTTCACTCAGCAACTTCTTTTTATTACTCCACTCATCACGCCGAATTTCTTTAAACGACCTGGTTACAATACTCTTTAGCACTGACACTTTGACTTTCCAGGCGTTTTCGGTTTTGCGCAAAATTTCACCCCTCAACCACTCAATTTTGCCACTTCTTTTATTTGTGTTCTTCACTTTCACTTTTGTCCCGTTCGGAAACGCATTTTTCTGTATCTTGAATGTTGCCTTCTTTTTACTCCACTTGTTGTATTTTGGCTTTTGATTTTGCACTGACACTTCTTTCAAGCCCGGCAAACCCAAGATACACACTTCACTATTCACTACATGGAAGTCCATAAAGACGTCTTTGTCTTTCACTCTCACTTTGCTTTTGAACTTTCCTTCAATTTCTACTTTATTGTCTCCCAGCCCAATACCACTGTAATTCACTTTTTCAATTTTGGGCTGGCCAATACTCTTCCACACTTCTTTATTGACAACATTTATCTGCGAAGCAGTGTCGACAATCATTTCAATATCCAATTCTCCAAACTTCACTTTTTGCTTTATCCACTCTTCTTTTTCTACACTTTGCATTGGATCGAATATATCCAGAATTGCGCAATGTGGAGACCCTGAATGATTATTATTATCACTCCACTGCCTTTTAGGCTGATATTGTTTATCATTCAAGAACTTACAATGCATCCGCCAGTGACCAAAACGTCCACAATGACTACACTTTTTCTCAATCACATTTTGTTGATACTTGACGTTTGGCTTGGTCCACTTTGGTTTGCACTCGAATCTATTTTCACTTTCACTATCTTTCCAACACTTCACTTTTTCCACTGTGTTGACTTCAGGCACTTCTTTCTTCACTTCACTCATTTTCTCTTTTACTAGATACAGTGCCTCACTTTTGTTGGCCATATATGCCCGACACTCTTCAATCACTTCTTTTAAGGTCACTGTATGCCCCTTTTCACTTTTATTTTCAACACTTTTCATGGCAACTTGTCGCACTGAGGTAGCATCACTGGGCATACCTGAAATAAAAATAAGAATTTTCAATTCTTCGATAGACAAGGCCATTTCTGCACGCTCACATTGAGCATTCACTACGTTCCCAAACTCAACAATATCTTGAAGGGCACTACACTTAACATTTAAGGCCTCGAACCTTTTCAACAATTTAGACCTATGGTCACTAAATTCTTTCACTAACTCATTGCAGAGTTCGTCAAACTTCATCTCACTCAATTTGGTTGGCAGCATCTTCCTTTCAATTTGGGCATACTCTTCTGGCCCCAATTTACTCAACAACAATCTTACTTTAGAGGATTCTGGCAGGGTTTTACCCTCCTCCTCAAAATAGGACCGATGCCTGCCCAACCAAGACTCAAAGGTCATTCCACTCGTCAAATCAAAAACAAACTCACCGATCATGCCAACCAATTTACTGTATAGCTCGGTGTCGTTCATCTCACTCGGCTTCAACAGCCTCACTAACATTTTCTCAAAATGCTCCTGTTGAGCTTTCAGCAATTTCTCGAGCACTTTTGCGTCCATTGTTCACTCACTTTTGGTTTTATTACACTACAATTGTCCACACAGCTTTTCTTTCCTGAATTGCACACAGCTTACGTTGACGAGCCTCACTGAAGTTGACGAACTTGTTTGACGAGACCAGGTTCTTTTTTACTCGACCGCGCCACTGTTATGACCCCGCTTACGAAGAGATCAGAACAAAACGTTTATCGCACAACGAAATACAGAGCAGGTGAAGGTAGGTAGAAGAACTAAAACTGGGAGAGAGAACTAACTATTGGCTGGGCTTTTATACTAATCACTCTAAGGGCTGACGCCCATACACAACACTCTAGAATTTAATTAAAAATTAATTTTATCCCGTCTCCCTCACTAATATCCAAAAATAATTTTTAAAATTAATTAAATAGCCCATTTTTGGCATTCTGTCTATTTTCTTTCATTTTGTCTAATTTTAATTTCTCTCTATTTTTATTTAATCTAATACCTAAAATAAAGTCAAAATATTAAATAGAGGCTTTGTTTAACAAAAAAATCTCAATAATGGAAGGGAAGGCTAGCAATTTTTCTTCTCTTTTTATTTCTCCAGCGCAGCAAGGTGTAGAGACTAAAAAAGAAATTAGGGCTTGGTGTGATGGATGGTAAATTTTTTAAATATTTTTAATTTTAAAATTAATTTTCTTTTCTAGTTATGATATGGTTCATTTTGGACATGCTAATCAATTAAGACAGGCAAAGCAGATGGCTACTTGTTTAGTTGTTGGGGTTGGGAATTTTATTTCTAAATTATTTTTTTCTTTTTTGGTGTAGTGGTTAGTGTCCTTGAGTTCACTGATTTGAGGGTGTGGGTTCGATACCTGATGACTCTACCCATTCTTAATTTATTTTTTTTTCTATTTTTCTTTGAAATTTGGCTTCTCCATTAAATAGGGAATATTGGAGGTAGTAGAGTGGTTAGTGTCCTAGACTTCCCCTCAATGTGGGGGTGCGGGTTCGATACCTCATGGGGTCCAAGCATTTTTAAAGTTGTTGTAGACTATCTTTATTTAATTTTACCACCTTAAAATAGTCTGGATTTTCTTTAAAAATTTTTTTAAATAATTCTTACGTGAAATTTTACTTTTTAGATCAATTCCTCTTAAATTTATTTTTTAAGGTTCACACAGATGAAGAAATTTCTTTGCACAAAGGCCCTCCTGTTTTTACAGAACAAGAACGTTATAAAATGGTTAAAGGCATTAAATGGGTTGATGAGGTTTTCTTTTTCTTTAAATTTCTTTAAATTTTAAATTTAAAAAGGTTGTGGAGGGCGCTCCATATGTCACAACAGTCGCTACTTTAGACCGCTATAATTGTGATTTTTGTGTTCATGGAGATGATATAACCCTCACTGCTGATGGGAAAGATACCTATGCTGAGGTTAAGGCTGCTGGGAGGTATAAGGAATGTTCTAGAACTGCTGGGATTTCGACAACAGTAAATTTTTATTGAATAATATTTTTGCGGATTTTTGGGGGACTTGCGGATTTTTTTGATTTTTGCGCATTTTTTCGATTTTTGCGGATTTTAAAAAAATTTTTGCGGATTTTTCATATTTACTTTTAATTTAAAGGATCTTGTCGGTCGTATGCTTCTTTTGACAAAGACCCACCATATAAACCATGAAAATGACCTTGATGAAGCAGAACGCGATCATGCTAGAAAACTCAGCACAGATCAAGAAGCTCGGTCTCCGTGGACATGTATTTCCCGTTTTCTTCCTTCTACTCAGACAATTATGCAGTTTGCGGAAGGTCATCAACCTGCACCTGGAGATAAAATTGTTTTTTTTCTTTATTTTTGGTTGAGTTCTATGGGGGCGACACTTGGGGTCCTAGTTGTTGATGTAAATGTCCTAAACGTGTAGCTAGAGGGAAGGTGGAGAACTACGGGTCGGCCCTAAAGCATATTTTAGAGGGTGTAATGTAAATATTTATAACATGGTTCCAGGATCGGCTTGTTTGGATTCGAACTTTTCTTTATAGTTTAGCTCCTATTGTCTCGCCCCGATTTTAAGTAATTTTTTTATTTATTTTTTATTAAAGGTTTACGTTTGTGGATCTTTCGACCTCTTCCATATTGGCCATTTATGTTTTTTGGAACAAGCCAGACTTCATGGAGACTATCTTATTGTTGGTTTATATACAGATCAAGATGTGAATGTTTACAAGGGAAGGAATTATCCAATAATGACTTTACATGAAAGGGTTTTGAGTGTTTTGGCTTACAAGGTTTTTTTTGAAAATTTTTCTGGTTCTTGTCAAGTTTACGAATCCAATGAAGATTTTTTAATAATTTTATATTGGACTCATAAATTGGACTAGAGCCGATTTTTTTTAATTTTCCAAGAAAAAAATTTTTTTCCAGCCAGTTTCTGAAGTTATTATTGGTGCTCCTTTGTGTGTTAATGAAGAGCTAATAAAACGTTTCAAAATAGATCTGGTTATTCGTGGAAAAATAAAATCTTCTCATGCCAATATTGATGGAATTGATCGATATGAGTATGTAATTTTTTATTTAAAATTTTCAATTTTTAAAAATATATTTCAAAAAAATTTTTTTTTAAGTTTTCCAAAACGTATGGGAATATTTATGGAAGTAGATTCTGGTAATGAAATGACTACAAAATTAATTATTGAAAGAATTATTAAAAACAGGTTTTTTTAAATAAATTAAAAAAAATTTTTTTTTTAATTGAAAAATTTTTTTTCAAGTTTGGAATTTGAACAGCGAAACAAGAAAAAAGAAAAGAAGGAAATTTCTGCTTTTAAAGCTTGGGAGAAAATGAAGAATGAAGAGAAAAATAAAATTAATGGAGGGCATGAACAAAATGGAGGAGGAATTAATGGTGATGGAAATAAGGTTAGTCTGTGAGGGAAAAATTTTTTTAGAAATTTTTTTAATTTTTAAGGGGTCCTTTTTTTAATTTAAAAATAAAAGAAATTTTTAGAAATATTCTTTAAAAAATTTTATTTTTATTTTTAGGCGCCTCTCTACCATATTGTTTGCTTGGATAATGATAATTGTAATAATAATAAGACTACCTCTTCTAAATAAAAGTTAACAAATTAAAAAAATATATAAATAATTTTTTGTCCTAAAAATTTTCTCCTAAAAAATATCTAGCCATATATAATTATTAAACAATATATTCTATGTGCCATTCCATTTATATATGTGTATAACCAAATAATAATTAATTAGTATAATTTTTCCGGAAATATATATTTAAATATATTTTATATTTTCCGGAATTTCTATTTCTTTTAGTAATGTTTGTATTTTCCGGAAGAAGTGCAAAATAAAAATAAAATGTGTATTTTCCGGAATTTTTGTTAAATAATTTAATATATTTTCCGGAAAAGTATATTTTCCGGAGTCTATTAATTTTAAATATATTTTCCGGAAAAAATATATCAAAGATATTTTTTCTTTTCCTGTTTTGTAATGATATTTCTCTCTAGTCTTATTAACTGTTTAGAACAACTATTCTTCTTTCCGCCTATATTTTTGATCTATTTAAAAATTAATGCTTTATATTTGATATCAATTAAATTTTTAATTTAGAAATTAAATTTTTTTTCTTGTTATTTTCAATTAAAATATATTTTCTATTTTTTTTAGGAATATTAAAAAAAAATTTTTTCTTTCCAAAATGGATAAAATTCCCGCTTTCTCTCGTCTTTCCATATTTTCTACTACAAAACCTAAATTTGATGTTAATGGAGCTTTGGCGACACGAAGGGAGCAAATTACAATTTTAATAAATAAACAAATTGAAGATTTTGAAGCTGTTGATTTTGATGATCGCGAATTTGAAAAAAAGGTTTTTTAATTAAAAAAATTTGATATTTTCTGGATACACCCTTCCTTTGTTTACGTTAAAAAAAATTTTTTTGAAGTTGTTGATTGACCAAAATGTAACCAAAAATGAGAAAAGAATAACTGATAAACAAGGAAGGGGTGGGATATTTTTAAAAAAATACCGAAAATTTTATATTTTTTATAGGTTAATAAGACGATTCAGGCAAATCGTGATAAATTGCAAAATATTTTAAATGATGAAGGTTTTTTAATTTATATTTTTGAAAAAAAAGAAATTCAGGTAAACGTAAACTTGTTGGCGAATATAAACATAAAGTCAAAAAAATTGATCAAGGTAAATAAATAAATTTTTATTTTATAAAGTTTTCTGAAAAAAATTTTTTTGTTTTTTTCTGGAAATTATTAATTTTCTAAAATCCTTCCAAAAATCAAATTAAAAACGAAAACTGAGTTGTTTTTAGAAATTGATTTGACCTAAAAACAAAAGTACCGATTAATAACTCGTCACAAAGACTTTTAATTTTAATACAGTCGAATCTCAATTTTACATACAGGGATTGCGAAAAGTATGGAAAATAGAGCTTCGCCTATATTAACAGATAAAAAAATAAATTTTTTTCTTTCTAGAATGTCGTCAGGAACGTGAAAAGAGTGAAAATTTAAAGAGTAGAACTGATCGTCTTAATTCTATGTTGAAGGAAATTAAAGAACCTATTCGTGAGGAACAAATTTACAAGATGAGGAAGGCTTCTTTAAATATTTAAAATGACTTTAAAAAATATTTTTGGGAGGAAATAAATCTCATGTTAGTATTTTCTAGACATATCGGGATCAAGGATATCTCGGGAGAGAAAGACATCCCTGCTCGGGATATTTCAATGTACGGACAGCTACTTTACAAGTTTCCTTCCATTGGGTCTTTGGAATCCCGATATGTCTCCCTACCTATTCTAATTTATTTTAAACAAATAAAGAAATTTTTCTGTACAAATGACATTTTATCCCGCACTCATTAAAAGCAGTAAACAGAGTTTTTGGTGACCGGTTTTAAATTGAAAAATTTTTGAAGACGAGCGCAATTTTTTAAATTACCCAAAAATAAAGCAGTTATTTAACTGAAAAACTCAAAATCGAAAATCGAGTTTTTAAAATTTTTGAGTAACCGAAAAATCGAGGATAACCAGCTTAACAAAACCGGTCGCCAACAACCCTTAGTAAAATTGAAAATATTTTGAAGAGAATCGTGACTAATTTTCTGGGTCAAACAACAAAATACTTGAAACAAAAAGAGTAGAGAATATACAAAATTTAATTCTTTTCAATTCTAACACCAGCAGCTTTCGCATGATTAGGCCAATCATTAATTGTTCCACCATAAATCCTTACAAATTCTTCAAGTATTTCCTATTATTTTAAATTAATTATGATTAGTTCTTGGAAAAGTACCTACCACATTTCGGTTTTTATAAAAAAATAAGGAAACGAAACAGAAAATTTTGGACAAAATGTCGAAATGAAGGCAAAATTGGACAAAATGCCAGTCAAAAAATTTTTTTAAAAAATCCCCCCAAAAATAACAATTTTTTTAAACCTTTTTGCTAACAACAGTTTCTGCACGTGGTCCCCAATGAAAAAAGATGTCATCTACTCCTGATGCTTGATCAAATTGTATATTACATTTAAGCCAACCCTTAAAGAATTTTTTTTAATAATTTTTATTTAAAAAAACCTGTGAAATAAATTCCGCTGATTTTGAAGGACCAAAAATATCCATATATTGTTTGTCTGTCAAGTGTTCAGTGTTGAATTTGTCAAACATTTTATTCTGAAAGAAAAATTTTATTTAGTGTTTTTATTTATTCTCCCAAAAATGTCCGCAAGTTATACTTTTTATTTTTTAAAAATAATTGCATGTAAGCGGAAAAACTTTAAAGAATCATAAAATCAACCATCGTTTAGTTACTTTTTTGATTAATATAAATAGGAGATTTGCGGATAAAACTTGCGAAAATTTTTTGGAGAATAAAGGGAAAGATTAAAAAATCAAGAAAAATTTCTTAAAAAATTACCAAAAATTCTTTAATCAACAAAAAATCAATTCCTTTTTCGTTCGCATTGCCTTTGCTTTGATGCCGTTTTGACATAAAAATAAACATTAAAGTTGAGGTAAGCAACCAGCGTTTAAAGTCTCTGTTTTCCTATAAAAAAGAATTTGAATAATTATAAAGTTTCTTAAATTGGCCCATATTTGTGAACAAAACAGATGAAATAGCAATGTGAATAATGGGGGGTTACTTTTGATTGAAGGAATATGACAGAGTAAATTGAAGTTCAAGTCCTTTATAAAGACCAGAGAGAGTTTTAAAAAATCTAGGGTTCGAATTCCGGTTTTAATCTCTAACCTAGGGATGTAGACTAAGAGACATAATAAATGCTTGGATAGAGTCCAAAAACACCCAAAAGCATTATCCAAAATTATAAGCTCCATCTAAAATTAATTTAAAAAATACCACTAATTTTTCATTTTCTTGATCCTCATCATCAGAAGCATTATTATTTGTACTATTACTGTTTAGACTGCGCACGTCTGAAGCCAAAGATTTGGAAAGAGGTCCACATCTTTTATCGTACCACTAAAATTTTTAAAATTAAAAAATTTAAAAAGAAAATAAAACTTGAGAAACGTCCATTGCAAGATTGCTTCCAAGTCCATTATAGAGATAATAACGTTTACTATCATCATCGCGTTTCAACTGAATTAAAATAAAAAGGTTTGAAAAATGAAATTTTTTAAATGGAAGGACAAATTAATTAGTTTAGAAGAGAAATAAATTGACAGGCACGATGAAGGATCGATCCTCCATTGGAGAAAAGTGAGGTCAGAGACAATACCACTACACCACAACTTATCTTCAGTCTTTCTTTAAAAATTTTATATAGTTAAGGGAAAAAATAGCATTTAACATCAATCTCTCTCCTAACTAAAAAAATCCGCAAATTTAATCCGCAAAAGAATTTTAAATTGCAAAAAATAAACCTTCATTCCAAAAACATTCATAAATTCATCTCTAACTATTTTTAAAACTTTATCCTTCAATCTGCGCTCTTTTCTATCGGTAAACACATCGGCAATGTCCCCATCTCTGCAATAACCACGTTTAGTACAACTAGAAATTTATTTAAAAATTATTTTAAAAATTAAAAAATTAAAAACCAGGACATGACACATTGAACAACTTTTTTACAAGATCAAGTTTAAGTCGATTTAACATTTCCCTATCATCCTTAAAAATTTTTGAGAAAATTTTTTTTGATTTTAAAGAAAACCTGGTCGTCACTATAATCCATCTCCTCATCTTGATCAAAATCTTCATTAATATCGTCAGCCATTAATTTATTGAATTATCTATAAATTAAACTTTAAAAAACTAAAAAACCTAGAAAATTACGCAAAATTCCAAGCCAAAATTTTTAAAAAATTTTAAACTCAAATCCGCGCCAATTACAAAGCGAAACTTCAAAATGTCAACTTTACAAAATGCCAAATTGACAGAATACCAACAATGGAGGCTTAAATTCTAAAACGCCTACGGCTTTAAGATGGGATTTATGAAAGCTTATTGTTGCGCTTGTTAATTAAATTTTTTATTTTTAAGAGTCAGTAATATAAAATTTGTATTTTTACCTGTTTACATTGACTTATGATATCTGACAGCATTGTGGACGTAAACGCCGCCTTGGTATATTGAGTGTTTTTAATTTGTACAAAATCTCAATTAATTTGTAGGACGATATAATTTCTAAACGACGTGTTGGCAAACGCGCAGCACCTCGAATTGATGAGCCTCTACCTTTAGGAAGAGGAGGAGGTAGACGAAATCAGCGACGTCGTAATAGTGGAGGTGGAGGAGGTTTTGGCAATGCTGGCTTTGGAAATAGTGGTTTTGGAAACCAGAGTTTTGGAAGTAATTCTGGTAGTTTTGGCAACTCTGGGTTTGGAAATTCTGGATTTGGAAATAGTGGATTCGGAAATGTTGGACCTAGACGGCAATTTGGAGGTGGGGGAGGTCGAAGGACTAATAATACTTCTGGTGAAGATGTTGTTTGGATAAATATTTCAAATTTGCCTGATACTGTTCTTACTGGAGATCTTCAGGTTTCTTTTTTTGGGTTTTTAGGAGTTTCTGAGGTAGTGTATACTAGAGGAAGAAACATTTTAGAGGACCTTGGGTTTAGTTGCGGACCATTACCGTATCATGGATAAATCGAGGAACACTGAAAAATGCCTTGACATTCAAAATTAACCTTGATCCAGAAAAAATTAAGGTCTAGGTCCCAGGCCGGTAGTGTATATGCCAAATGATTCTTTCTCTCCTTGTGCAAAAGACACTTGATTAAATTCAAAATTCTCTTCCAAATTTTAAGGAACTATTCCAAGAATTTAATCTCCTTGGTGTTGGAGTTCATTATGACGAATTTGGTCAGCACATGGGCACGGCAGATTTGTTTGTAGATGGACGCTCTGCAAAGGCTATTTTACGAGAATATGCAAATATTGCCATTGACGGTTATTTTTGTTTTTGATTTGAAAAAATTTCCGTTTAAAGGTCAAAAGATTCGTTTTGCAATAGTTAATGAACAAGCTGCTGCTACACCTCAATTTCAAAACCAACAAAGGCGAGACAATTTGAGAGGAGGACGTCGACGTGGAAATGCTGTTGGTGGTGGTGGTGGACGTCGAGGAGGTGGTGGAGGAGGAGGGGTGCTGGTGGTGGAGGAGGTCGCCGTATTCGGTCTGATAGTGGGCAATCGTCCCGTACGTATTCTAGGTCTGAAAAATTTTTTAAAGATTTATATGTGGTTGGGTTTTGTAGGGTGATATTGGGGAATTTTTTGGGATTTGATTGGGAAATTTTTGGGATTATTGGGGAGTATTGTGGGAATTTTTTGAGTGAAATCGGGCTGGATCTGGATCCCTTCTTTAATTGTCCGTTGATCACTAGGTGTCAGGAGTTTCAGATTCTTTATCTCTTTCCTTATTAGCGATGTCAAGGGTTGAGAAAAAATATTGGTTTAGCAGAAATTTTTCGGATAGGTTTGGGAATGGATAAGTCCATGTCTTGTTTCATGTAATCCACGACATCCCTGATTCTTATCCTACAATAAAATCTTATTTCATTTAGATCTCGCTCTCCAATCGGTCGAGCTACTGGCGGTGGTGTCTCTAAACCGCGTCGTGTTGGTCGTAACACTACAAATCAAGTAAAAACTGCAGCAGAGTTAGATAGGGAATTGGAAGCTTATATGAATGGAATGAAGGTTTTTTTGGAGTTTTTTTTTCAAATTTTTTTATGTTTTTCGGTTTTCAGCATCCACGCGTCAAACTTGAATGAACATTTGGTTGAAATCGGAATTTTAAAAAATTTGTGTTTTTTCTCCAATGGAAAATTGATGGGGAAGAACAGGAAAAAGAATTTATTTAATTCCTTTTATTATTTTTTGATTTGAATTGTAACCATTTTTTTGTTTTTTCTTCTAAATTAAAAATATTTGTGTGGATAAAAAATTTGTCTAAAATTTTGAATATTCTCAAATAATGTATTTAGTTGCTTTTAATATCTTTTGAAAGTTTTTGAATTTTTTAATATTTTTTTGAATGTTTTTTGAAAATTGACATTGATGGAGGACGACAAATATTTAATGGAAAAGGTTTTCTTATTTGCTTTTTCAAATTTAAGAATTTTTTTAAAGATCTCATCAGATGAGGAAGGAGAATATGGAGATGAGAGGAGAAGTCAGTGGATTGGTGATGATGGGAAAGAACTTGATTCATTTTCAAAGAAAGTGGAGGATAAGGTTTTTTAAAGATTGTTTTGCAAATTTCCCCTTAGTGGTTTCAAAAAATTTTTGATTTTGAATATGAGGGGCTTCGGATTTAAAAACTAGTAAAATGTGGCGGGGGTCGTAGGAAAGAATATCGAACATTTTTGGAATTTGAATCGTGGAAGAAACGATATTTTCTAATTCAAATTATACGAAAATTTTTAAGAGTACAAAATCAAATGAAGAATCACCTCAAAAACCAACTTTTACAACTTCACAAATTTGGGATGAACAAGAACTGCATGACGATGAGGAGGGAGAAAATGAGCAAGTAATGGAAGATGAAAGTTTAAATGGAATAAGTACATCACCTTTTTGGACACAGTCAATCGCTCCTGGTAAATATTACAATCGGGTAAGTTATTTTTTTAAAACTTGATTGGAAGTATAAGGCATGTCAGTCTGCCGCAGAAAATAGAAACTCGATTAGATACTTTTTGTGGTAGTTCGACGAAATAATTGTCGAGGTTTCCAAACTTGCCAAAAGCCGTCTTTGTCGGGTACAGCCCAAAACAACGTGCGGCCATAACAACGTAAAACCATAGCTAGCTTGAAAATTTCTGACCATTATAAATTTTAGTATCAAACTCTTTAGCCCGATGAGTGGCAAGGGCGTATCCAGGGGGTCGGTTTCGGGGGGGGGGCTAACACTGGGTGGGCGCAAAAATTTTTGGCGTTTACCTTGGCGTTCCGGACGCAAATTTTTTTGTACATAAATTTTTATCTTTTCTGCGCCGCAGGCGAAAATTTTTTGAATTTTAGAAGGCCGTAAGCAAAAAAAATTCATTTATTCAGCGCCGCAGGCAAAAATTTTTTGGAATTTGGAGACCAAGAAGCCAGATTTCTTCCTTTTTTAGCGCCGCAGGCGAAAATTTTTTGAATTTGGAGGGCCGTAGGCCAAAAAATTTCACTTTTTCGACAATCCTTCTCCTAATTTTTTCCCCCTTTCCCCCACTTCGGGGGGGGGGGGGGGGGGGCGGCTCTAGCCCCCCCCCCCAGCCCCCCCTGGATACGCCCTTGATGAGTGGAATCATTTAATACGTAATTTGTTAAGATTAGGAAATCTTGAAGCAGGTTATGTTTTTGCGTTGTTTTGGGCATGTCCCGACTTTGTCTATTGAGATTTTGGTTAGTATCTTTCCATAAAATTTTGTTGTAAATTTATTCTGATTAGAAAAATATTCAAAAAAAAAACGGGTTGACCATATGGATGTGAGTGACCTTTTTGTACGGAGAGTTTAAAATTAATTTTAAAAAACGTACTCTCGGTGATTTGGTTTGCTTTCATCTATTGCAACCCCAATTAAAAAATTATTATTAAAAAAAATTTTTTTTAATTCTCTATATGAGACATGGAGAATTTTGGTCTTCGACTTGAAAATCAAAAAGAAAATTTTTTTAATATTTAAAAAAAATTGAGGCTCGTGGAGGTGGTCAAACAGCAACTGCAGCTTTACTTTCTCTTCAACGACAATTTGAAAATTGTATTATTCAAACAATTAGAGATGGTATGGCAACACAACCAAAATGTGATCCTCCTCCTCCAACAAATTCAAATAATTGTTCTTCTCATAATTGTGATGCTGCTAATAATAATTGCTGTTAGTTTTTTTATAGACGGGCCTTGCCTAGGAGGTTGAGTGTACCTTTTGGGGCTGAAAAACTGTTCATTATACTAACGAGGGAACATCGTTTAATATGTATATGAATTTGATATTGTTCTTGGTATCTTTAGGCACAAGAGCAGTTCAACTTTGACTGACCATAACCTGTTCCTAAATCATTTTGAAATTAAAAGGAAGTCATTTTGAAGTAGAAAGTCGGGGGTCCGAATGGTACTAACAATAAGAACAATACCAAAATTTTGTATTCAGTAAGTGATATTCCTTTGTAGAGGTTATTGCTTATGAAGCTACCTCTCCCCTCTCTTACCCAGTGGCCGATCACATTAAAAAAGTTGCATGTTTTTCACCTACGTGTGCACATATGTGTATGTCCCCGGTTGTATTAAAATTATTTTAGAAATTTTAAAAATTTTATAGCAAAACATGTAGCTGGAAGTGACAGTGATTCTGACAATGGAGGAGATAATTCTGATAATTCTTCTAGTTCTTCAATTTCTTGTAAGTTTTTTCAACAAAAATGACGAGAAAATAAGTATTTATTTTTAGCACATAACACTTCTAAAAATGTTCGAAATAATTCTGGTGGTGGTAACTCCAACAATTCATCTCCTTTAAAAAAACGATTTGGACGACGAAGACGAAAACGTCAACAAATAAGATCTTTTGCGCGTGAAGAGGTTTAAAAAAATAATTTTATTGAAGATCTTTTTTTGGAAAATTTTAAGCCAAAAAGTTTCTGGAAATTTTTCAAAAAATTTTCAAAAAAAAATTTTTAGCCTCCAAGAATTTCTCTAAAATTTTGAAAATTTTTTCAAACCTCAAGTAATTTTCTAAAAAAACTTTTTCCCCAATAGATTCT
The DNA here is from genome assembly GCA_036172945.1 of Meloidogyne incognita. Classification (NCBI taxonomy): domain Eukaryota; kingdom Metazoa; phylum Nematoda; class Chromadorea; order Rhabditida; family Meloidogynidae; genus Meloidogyne; species Meloidogyne incognita. The sequence continues at coordinate 3,312,577 of JARQAC010000030.1, read as the reverse complement.
ACGTAAACGTTCACACCCAGCTGCTTTACACCCCGATATTGGATTCAACGAACCAGGCCAACTTAACGACGGCCCTCTATGCAAATGTTCTTGGGCTGCAAAACAAACTGGAGTTAGACATGGAAAATTTGCTGGAGAAAAAGCTTTTCCTCGGTGTGATTGGAATTCTAGGTTTTTTTTAATTTTTTAATTTAATTTAAATAATTTTAAAGTAATATTGAACGTTTATATCATTATGTTCTTTATGTTGAGGTTTTTTTAAAGTTTAACAAATGAACTCTTTCGAAGTGTGAGTATTAATTTTGCCTTATGGTCGTGCACAACCCTATTTGTTACTAATTTTTAGCTTTTTAGGCTCCGGAGCCATTTTCTGATAATTAGGCTGTCAAATCGGCAAAATTTGGTAATATAGTAGGTTGTCAACTATGCTCCAACTAATATCAAAAAACTTAGAATTAATACTCACATTTCAAAAGGGTCTTTTTAAATTAGAGATTTTTTTTATTAATTTAAAGCCCAATCCTGCATCACTTTCACGTCATCCAACACAAATTCAAATTGATGGTCATTGCTACAAATTTGATGGTTTTTTTTTAAATTTTTGAAATTTTTTTGATTTTATCTTCAAAAGGTTTTTCTGTCTTCTTTCACAAACCTTTACCTGAACGTTTTCCTCAACGTCCAATAAATCAATGGACACAACATTTTCAAGTGAGATTTTTACATGAAAATGCTCCAGAGGTTTTTTTAGATTTTTAAGATTAAAAAAATTTTTAATTTTTGTAGAGTTTTACAGTTGCAGATCTCGAACTATTTCATTCTTTTCTTTTTGAACAAATTTTGGAACTTTACGATTTAAATAGACAATTAAATATTCCAAAAGAAGAAATGAATTCATCTTGCCCATTTTATCATTGTTTACCAAGATTTGCTAGATCTTTACCAGGTTTGTTAGAACAAAAAAGAAATTAAATAAAAATTAGGAAAGAATTAGGCTTTAGGCAAAATTATATAAAAATGGGGGAGTGGGGGGGGGAACGATTACTAGGAGGAGGATTTAAAGAGAACTATTTAAGCAAAGGAAGGTGAAAACAACTTCCCCTTAACACAGTCAGTATAGCACTTGTGTACTATGTAGTGGTGAGTGAATAAAGCGGCAGGAAATTACAGGAGAGTAATGCCTTCTCGGGGCTAACATAGGCATTTTTACCTCTATATTAATTAATTTTTTTATTTTCTTCCATTTTTTGTTTTTAATTTTGTTTCTTAAAATTCTAATTATTTTTAAGACACTCAATTTTGAAATTAAAAAAAATTTTTTTTTAATTTTTAGATAACGGAAAAGAGCTTTTACCACTTTCTTCAATTCTTTCTCATTTTATTACAAATTTTACACCGTTGGTAGATGACAGATTAGCTCAATATTTTCACATTAACCCTTTGGCATTGGTTGATTTTGCTTGTCAAAAGAAGGGAGAAATTTGTATAAATCCTAAAAAGGTTTTGAATTTTTTTTAAATTAATTTTTTTCTTTTTAAAGAAACCTTTGGCAATACGTTTGGATTTGTTAGAAAAATCAGCAGACAACAAAGAATTTTATCCAATAATTACACATTTTGGTATAAAACCTAATGCTTATGCTTTTTTGGCTAGACCACAGTAAATTAACTTTTTAAAATTTTTTTTTAAATTAAAGAAAAAGTTTGTCTCAATGGACCGACTTTTCGTTCTCTGCTTGTCTCCTCTATTCTTAGAAATTAAAAAAATTTTCGGTTTCAATTTTTCTTGGTTTTTATGTCCCTTTTTTAACTGAAAAATACGATTCGGATCGACCCATTATTGTTTGGGACTCCTCTATAAGAAAAAATTTTTTTTCTTCTATTTAGAATGCAGGATGCCTTATACAAACACTTACAATTACGTAAACATTTGTCTTCAAAATCTTCAATAACTTTTGAAGAAAAATGGTTATTAAGAAAAAGTGAAGCACATTTAAATGCTCTTAAAAGGGAATGGTAAATAAATTTAAAAAATATTTTTTTTTGAGAATTTTAAATTTATTTTTTTCAAAGCAAATCTAAAAGAAATACAATTGTCCATATTAGCTCAAGGTAAAAAATATTTTTAAAATTGGTTTTTGTTTGATTAAAAAAATTTTATTTTCAAGGGATTTTTATTCAACTGGAATTTGTTCTGACATGGTATTTTTAAATAAAAAATTTTTTATTAATTTTTAAAAGGTTTTACATTCAATTTTACTTGTTTTGGCCTGTCAACATGTTCGTTTTCATTGTTCTTTAAATTTTTTGGAGGAAAGATTGGCTTATACATTTAAAGTTTGAAATTTTTTTATTAAATTTTAAAAATGAAAGGAAATATAGAGAAGCATAAAGAACAGAAAAAAATAAATTTTGAAAAATTCAGGATAATTTTTAAAAAATATATAAAAATCAGAATTTTATAAAAATACAAAATCATAGAATTTTGGGGAAAATACATCATTTTGATGACCCCCTCCCCCCCCCCCAAAAAAAAAAGAAAGAATAGTTTGTAGAAAAAACATTTTAAAAAATCAGAATTATCAAAATTTTAGAAAAATACAGAAGAATACAAAAATCAGAAATTTTGTTAAAAATTTTTTTTTTGTTTTTTCAGAATCGTTCTCTTTTGGAACTTGCATTAATACACCCTTCATTTCGTGCAAATTATGGAACAAATTCTGATCATGCAAAAAATGTTTTAAATAATTGTGGTTTAAGAATTGGATTAACAACAACGACAACAAAAACTACAACAACTTCAAAATCTCCTTTAATTCCTCCTTCTCCACAACAACAAAATTTAAATTCTTCTTCTCCATTAAAAAATGTAATAACAGAAAATTCTTTAGAATTATTAACTAAACAACAATTAATTCAAAAAACTGGTAGAAGAAGAGGAATTAATGTTTTAATGGAAATTATGTCTATGCAACGTTCATCTTCTTCAGGAAATAATAAAATAAAAGAAAATAATGGAGGTGTTGGTGATGGTGGAAGAATTGTTAATCGTATTAATGAATCTATTATTAAACATAATGAGAGGTTTGTTTTTAAATAATTTTATTTTTGGGGAAGAGGGGTTTTGAGAAACTAGAGTTTATTGGGGATATACTCCTAGCTAGTTCACCATTTACTATGGCTTGGTTAAAAATTTTCAAATCCCCAAAACCAGAGTACTTTTCAACTCTCATCCTCTTTATGAGGTTATCGAAATATATAATCTTATGCAAGTCGTCTCTAGGATTCTAAGATTTTTAAACAAAAAATGTGACGTATTGCCTTGTTGTAGGTTGGACCACTTCCCCTTGACTTTGTGTTATAGTGAAAAATGATTTTTAATCGAAAATTTCTTTCAAGGTTTATTATTAAAGCTTATGCTTTTTTATTTAAGAGTTAACTTTATTATTTTATCTTTTTCTATATTTAGATTAGAATTTCTTGGAGATGCTGTTGTTGAATTTTTAACAACTATACATTTATTTTTTTTATTTACTGAATTGGATGAAGGTGGTTTAGCAACATTTCGATCTGCTTTAGTATTTTTTTTATTTTAAAAATTTTTTCAAAAAAATTTTCTTTTAAAGGTTCAAAATCGTCATTTAGCAACTCTTGGTGATCGTTTAGGTTTACAACATTTTATGGTTTATGCACACGGTCCAGATTTGTGTCATTCTGCAGATTTACGTCATGCAATGGCTAATACTTTTGAGGCTTTAATGGCTGCCGTTTTTCTTGATTCGGGTCTTGAACAATGTGATAAGTAAGGAGTTTTTCTTTGAGAGAAAATAGAGTATTTTACAAAAATTTGAGGCTTAAGGAGAGAAACTTGAGGAGCAAATGATCAATAGGGCAGTGAAAACTTGGGGGAGTTAGCGAATTTCAGTTCCCGAATTTTATCAGATTTTAAACCTTTAGTCAAGAAAAATCAAAATAACTCTGAAAATGACTTGATTTTGGCTTTGGGTATAGGAAAAACTAAAACTGGATCAAAGATGGGCTATTGAACCAGGGATGGTTTCTCTTCCGCCTTCCGTCTTCCACTTTTAAAACGTGAAAGAGCCCCTCCCTGGTTTAGAAAAAAACCCCTCCCTCACATCGATCTACCAGAAAAATTTTCTTACTAACTTTAAAAAATTTTTTTATAAAAATAATTTTCTCTATTATTTTTTAGAATCTTTGCAAATGCATTATTTGTTAATGAATCAAATTTACTTCAAATTTGGACAAATTTACCTGAACATCCGTTAAAAGTATTCTTGAAAAAAATTTTTTTATTTCAATTTTTAAATTTAAGAAAGACACTCCTTATGGTGATAGACATTTAATTTCTTCTGTGCCTTGTCTTAAATTACTTGTTGAATTTGAACGTTGTATTGGAATAACATTTAAACATATTAGATTGCTTGCTAAAGCTTTTACTAGAAGAAATGTTCCTTACAATTTTTTGACTCTGTAAGAACAGTTTTTTTTATTTTTTTTTAATTTTTAAAATAGGATGGGCTCACTTTATACAGTTAAAAAATAATCTTTCATTTTTGGATACTCCTAAAAATGGGAAGACACTCACCTCAATAAGAGATACTTTAAAAAAATTTTATTTTTTCGGTTAGCCATTGTGGGTGAGTAGGGAAGTGAAGAGGCTACTTAAGCGATACGCACCCGAAATCCGATCCAAAGAAAATTTTTAAAAACCGCGATCCGAGCACTGATCCTTCTTTTTTTTTCTCAAACCGGTCCATCCTTGCAATGTACCCCTTATAAAATGTACGACAGACCCAAGAGAGGGTTGTCTCAACTATGCGAATAAAATACCAGAAAATTTTTTTCTAAAAATTGATTAATTAAATTCTTTTTTTAGTGGACATAATCAACGTTTAGAATTTTTGGGTGATACTATTTTACAGGTTTTTTTAAAATTTATTTATTAAAAATTTTTCTTTTCTTCAAAAGTTATTAACAAGTGAATATCTTTACAAACAATTTCCGTACCATCAAGAAGGACATTTATCACTTTTACGAACTTGTTTAGTTCAAGCAACTACTCAAGCTGTTGTTTGTGATGATTTAGCAATGGTTAAATATTTGGTTATTCCACAGGTTTTTTTTTGTTTAAATAAAAATTTTTTTTAATAAAAAATTTTTTCAGGCTTTATTAAGAAAATGCCCTCAACCAAATCTTCGAACTAAAGACAAGGCTGATTTGGTAAAGAAAAAATTTTTCTTAAAGATCGAGATATTCCCTTCGCACTATGTGTAGTGCGTGAGGAACATGCCTTCCTAAAAAAATTAATTCTTTTTTCTTTAAAAAATTAATGTTCCCTTCAGACAATCTGTAGTGTGTAAGGAACATGACTTTAACTAAAAAAATTTTTTCTTAAAAATCGAGATGTTCCCTTCGCACTATTTATAGAGTGTAGAGACTTCCTTCCTAAAAAAATTTTTTTATTTTTTAAATTTAATTTTAATTCTAAAATTTATTTCAGGTAGAAGCATTTTTAGGTGCTCTTTATGTAGATAGAGGTTTATTATATTGTCGTCATTTTTGTCGTGTTTGCTTTTTTCCAAGATTAAAGGTTTCCTTGTTACCACAAAAATTAAAAAAAAATTTTTTTCAAGTATTTTATTCTAAGTCAACGTTGGAATGACCCAAAATCACAATTACAACAGTCCTGTTTAACCCTTAGAAATTTTGCTTCTTCAGAACCTGATATTCCAGAATACAAAACTATTGGAATTGAAGGACCTACAAATACAAGAATATATAGAGTAGCTGTTTATTTTAGGTGAGGAAAGAAAGAGAGAAAATAAATTCTGATTAATTCAGAATTATTTTTTAAAAATCAGAATTTTGTATTTTTAAAAAATCAGAATAATTTTTATATCAGAATTTTTGAAAATTCTGATTTTTAAAAATAAATCGAAATTCTGATTTATTAAAAGCAGAATTCTGGTATTTTTTAATGAAAAATACAATTCTGATGCAATCAGAAAAGTCAGAATTTTATTCTAAAAAATCAGAATTTTATTTTTAAAAATCAGAATTATTTTAAATCAGAATTCTAAAAATTCTGATTTTCAAATATTCTGATTTATTTTTTAAATTCTGATGTTAAAAATAAAATTTCTGATTCTTTTTTGATTATATTAATAATTGTGTTTTTCATTATAAAACCAGAATTTCATATTTGTTTAAAAATCAGAATTACTATTTTGTATTTCTCTTATTTTTTCAGAAATAAACGTTTAGCGGTTGGTACTGGTGCAAGTATGCATCTTGCACAAATGAAGGTAAAATTTAAATATATGAAATAATATGAAAAAAATTTTTTTTAAATTTTAGGCTGCAGAAAATGCTTTAATTGAAAATTCAAATTTATTTAAATCAAATGGATATATTAACGAAAATAATAATAAAAATATTTTTGAAAATAAATCAAGTTGTGGAGGTGGAGATGGAAATCAAATTGAAAATTATATAACAAGCTTAAATAAGGTGAATTTAAAAAAATAAATTGTAGTTTTGATTTCTTAGGGAAAGGAAGAGATAGTTAAAATTTTTCCGCATCTTTCCAAACTTTATTTTCTAAAAAAATTTTTTACATGTTCCCTTCGCACTATGTGTAGTGTGAAGGGAACATGTATTTTTTTCCTTTTTCTAAAAATATACTTTTTCTCTTCGCAGTTTGTATAGTGTAAAAGAGACATGTTTTCTCTCTTTTTTTTGAAAATTTTCGTAAAAATCGTGTTCCCTTCGCATTATGTATAGGGTGAAGAGAACATGTGTTTTTTGAAAAATTTTTAAAAAATTAAAAAAAAAATTTTTTTCTTTCTAAAGAATAATTCTTCTACTCCTCTCAATTTTGTTAATAATCGAAAAAGGCGTTTACCACCATCATTTCAACAACATCAACAGCAATTTACATCATCATCACCAATATGTCATCATCAATATTTTAATAATAATAATAATAATAAACTTCAATTTTTTAATAATTCGACAACAATTCCAAAACTTTTTAATAATAATAAAAATAATTTTTTGCCAAATAATAATAAACAAATATTAATAATGCCGTCACAAACAACAGCAACAACAACAACGATGCCATCAAGTAGTATTTTCTTTCCTTCACCGCCTCCTTTAAATGTTTATTCAAATGGACATCAACAACATCAACAACAAAAAAGGTAGGAAAAGTATTTTTTTGATTCTTCTTCTCTCGGTTTAAATTCTCCAAAAAAATTTTTTCTCACATTTTTTGGCTCTGCTTTTCGGTTTAAATTCAATTTTTTTTCATTGGTCCTTCTCGAGCCCCTCGGCCCTTCTCGAAAAAAATCCGGGTTACGGGATTAGCCTTAATAAAAGAAAATATTTCCTCCTTTAAAAATAATCTCAAAAAATTATAAAAAAACATTTTTCCAGACCTCAACAAAAACAACAAAATCCTTCTCCTCCTCCCACTTCTTTTCTTCTTTTACCTCCACCACCTCCACCAACATTTTTATCACCACTTCCCTCTAAAATTTGTATTATGGCAGCTAATAATAATAATAATATGGATATAAATGAAGAGAAGGAAGAAGATTCTTCTTCTGCTTCTTTGCTTCCCCCGCCACCTCCACCACCCAAAATTCTTTAAAAAAATGTGGGACGACAATTTTTTATGAAAAGACTTAAAAAAGGAGAGCTTTTATACATTAAAAAAGATTGGGAAAAAAAATACTTAAAAACAAAATTCAAAGTTTTTTATATTTTTTATATAATTTGTGTATTATTTTCTATTTATTTTTGTGCTCAAAAATGTGTTTTTCTGTTAATTTATTTTAAGTTTAAAAAAATTTATGATAATCAGAGGGTATACATATGTAGTCTTTTCCCAGTTAAACATTTCACAAAAAGCTTTTTAAAAAATCCTTTATCTTGAATGAATTATAGGAACATTAAAAGAATCAATGTTTCTATAAACACCAAAGGCTTTATGTACATAATTATTTTATATACCAATAATCTTAAGGGGCAAAGGCATTGAGGATGTAGTAGGTTTAGGCGTGGACTAATTTTAAGTATAAGCGGGGTTTTCCTCACTCGAATACGAGGGAAAGCTGGTTTTAATCTAAAAAAAACTATCTATTAATTGAAAAATAACAGGAAATTTTGATCTAGAAAGAGGTAAATATCGAAACTTTTTGAAATTCTTTTTTTTCAAAATATTTTTTACAAATTATTTAACCGCAACAAAATAAAAGTTCTCAGAATCATTACTTTTTTGTAAATTTATATAAAAGGAATGTGCAGTGGCAGACATTTTTCTGTGGAAAATTTTTGTCGTGTAGGGCTACAAGGATACACAAAAATAAAGGCCAGAAGAAAATTTTTTGAGCAAATACTAAAAACACGATAAGAAAAATTTTCCTCGAGTAAATCTTTTAAAAATAATTTTGAGAACTTTTTAAAATATTTTTAAGTGAAAAATTAATTAATTTTGAATGTATTTTATTTATGTAGTCTCCTTTAAAGCAATTTAGGATTCTTAAAATCACTTTCCTGTATTGGGCTTCTTAATTGGCGGCACTTGCCCTTCCTAAATATTTTAAGTTAATTTTTTAGAAAAATATTTTTGGCACAAGTGGTAGGGGAGGGAGGGATTTTATATACTCCCCTATATAGCTAAAAGTAAGGGTGTATTTCTTGGGAGCTAGAAATCCACCCGTTTTAATTTTATCCATTAATTTTTTTAACTAAAAATAACTTGTTCCGGCAGCGCCCGCTTCGTTGGAGTTTGTGTAGACGCGGCACTCGTTGTGACTTCAGCTGTTTTGTCACCCGTTTCAGCAACAACGTTTCTTATCTTCTCTGCAGCACTCTAAAAATAGTTATACTATATATACATATATGTGGAATAGATTAAAGCGGAAAATATATGCATGCTTTACATCCTTTTAGAAAATCACATGTAAAACTTCAGCCTTGCGGATTTCCCAAAAAATATAAATACAAAACAACGCATAAATTTTCCGCAATAAAAACCCCAAGCTTGTGGGAGAAGACCCTCCACATTTATTACTAAAATTAAATTTAAAAACCTCTGCTTTCTTCTTAGCAAGATCAAGCTCAGACAGACGGGACTTCATCCCCAAGAGTTCAGACTAAATAATACAACATTAGCGTTTAAAGTGTGGGAATCAGTCTTATTTTTAAGGATATCAAAGACGAGATAACAAAACCCGACCAAGTTGAATTTCGAAACCCCCGGATCTTTCTTTTCTCAAAAGTCAAAAAATGTCCTAACTTTCTTCCTTGTCAGTTCCACTCTATTTTCCAATGGCTTTCAATAAGCCAATAAAAGTTTAGGTAATTTATAAATCTTCCCTTCCATACGAAACTGTTTTGGAGTCTATTGAATAAAGTTTAATTTTGTTTGTCTCAAATTTGTGGATAACAACATGGAATAAAATGGAAGCGAAAAGGGGAGAGAATCTAAACATTCGGCGACATTTGAGAACAAAAGACGGGGATACGAAATTCACATATATGGGGATTAAACGTAGAGGGGTAGATCCAGTAAATACAATAAAACCTTGAACAAAAATAAAACCTTAAAAGCATCAGTTGCTTTTTGGAGATTTGCATTAAAAGTATCCTTCTCCAATTGGAGTTTTTGTTCATAAGTATCCTTCTCCCGTTGGAGACTTTCTTCAAAACCATCCTTCTCCCGTTGGAGCTTTTCTTCCAAAGACTTCTTCTTCTCATTAAATGCATTTGTCTCGATTCGAAGCAACCCGTTAAAACGATTCTCCGCATTATTGCAAAATTCCTCATAAGCCTTCTTTTCACCATTCATTTGAGCCACCAGAATTGTTTCATTAACACGATTCTCGGACACAAGATCACAGTACTTCTTGATCCAAAAATCTTTCGTCCCATCGTTATTCACATATTTGTCGCTGACAGTTGCCAAGTGACTTTTCTCATCAATTGTCAAAAAATCATTTCTAATTTGAACATCTTCCTCCATCTTTGCTATCTTCGCCTAAACAGTTAATAGTATAATTTCTAGCTTATCATTTCTTAATTCCATGGACCAGAATTGGAAATTTACGGCTTAAAACACCGCACAAAATTGCTCTCCTCCACCAGGCCCGTGGCCAGGATTTTTTTCCGGAGGGTGGGCCATGGGGAGGCGAACTTTTCAGCGTTGCTGGCGGAAATTTTTAAAATTGCCCAATCTTTTCCCCAAATTTTCTCGTTTTCCCATTTCGGGAGGGGGGGGGGATTTCCCCTGGTTACCGGCCTGCCCTCCACCAGAACAAAAATAAAAAACCTGTTCATCTCTATATGCTTTAAACAAGTCGAGAAAGTTTCGAATCCAATAATTAATATGATTCTCATCATCTTTGTTTTCGTTGTCCCAATCAACTTTTTCAGCAATAGCCGCTACAGAGTCAAAATTTTGTTCCTCTCCATCCACCGACGGTGTCAATTGTTGATATTGCTCTTCCTCAAGTGTTATCGGAGAGTTACGAGACATGGCTCTTAGTGTTTTACGCTAAAAAGAAAATTCTATTAAAAGAAAAATTTTTTAATGATTTTTAGATTTTCGAAAACAGAATGAATCTTAATTCATTCCAGCCGATTCAGCTAGCCCGTTCCAATTCCTTGGGTTCACCTAGACCGTTTTAGATAATAAGAAATACCTAAAGTTAAAATTTTCAAATGATAAAAGATAAAAAAAATTTTTGGAAAATTTATTAATTGCACTTTTCGGGTACAGCCCGACTTGCCGCGGGCCGACTTGCCGCGGCCGACTTGTCGCGACCGACTTGCCGCCGGCCGACTTGTCGCGAGGCCGACTTGTCGCCGGCCGACTTGCCGCCAAGCTTTTTAATTAAATATTCTGATTTATAATCAATTAGAATGGTCCCAACGACCATCAAATGGGACCATGCTGAATTATAAAACAAAAATTTTACGAAAAAATTTTCCAAAATTAAAAAACCCCTAACTATAGTTTCCGTACCAGACTCAAAATTGGACAATTTATATGTCATTCGAAAGAGCTCGTCGAGCTGAGCTGAATGACACCAAAATCAGCTCGATTGGATGTTCTGAACAAAGTTATGTCAACTGAATCTTCGCTGGTAAAACTGTTTTTGTGCTGCTACGGAGGGTAGGCCGGGCATGGTCTTCGCTACACGATGGCGTGCTTCGCTGCGGTCGTGCTCGCTTCGCTCGCGGCGACCGTCGTTTCGCTCGACATGCCTGGCTTCCTCCGCAGCGGCAAAAACTTTCCGCGTAAGACCTTGTGGAAGGGGGGTGTTAATTAAAAAGCTTGGCGGCAAGTCGGCCGGCGACAAGTCGGCCTCGCGACAAGTCGGCCGGCGGCAAGTCGGTCGCGACAAGTCGGCCGCGGCAAGTCGGCCCGCGGCAAGTCGGGCGTGTCCCGCACTTTTCCTACAACTAGGAGAATTAATTTACTATAAAACAGTGGTTACAAATAGACATAGCGAATTAGTGTACTATCTCGTTTTGCCCACAAAAAGTACTCTAACCGTCTAGCGAGGAGAAAAAGTGTCCTCATCGTACTCTCTCATTTTTTACTTTTTTCATTTTCCCACTCTCTAATTTTTCCACACTCTTTTCTTTCAAAATCCGAGTGGTTAATTTGAAAGCCGATATCCCGAAAACTATCCCCATTTTTTAAAAATCTGTTCCCATCATTTCAGAGATAATTGTTTAAAGATTTTGTAAAAAATATTTATAAATCTATATGTTCAAAAAAAGTTAATGTGGCGGAAATTTCTTGTAATTCTCAGATGAAACTTGGATCATCAAAGGGAAATCTTGCTTAGGTTAGATGGGCGAAACAAAAGGAGAGGAAAGAGAAATATTTCGAATTTGCGTAATACTCAAAAAGCATCCAAAGCAACGAAGAAAGGTTTTTTTGTTTATTTTTCAAATTTTATTTTAAAATTTAGCTCAAACGCCTACATTCTCCACCAATAAATAATAATTGTGAAGCATCAACACAAACTTGTAAAGAAAGAAGAGATAAATCGGGTCAAACAACAACCAAGGTGAAGAAAGTGGCTACGCAGACAATGGATTCTCCAATTATAACAAAAGATGCTGCAACTCAATCAAGTCTAGGTTTCTTTTTAGTTTTAGCACAATCTGATTTATAATGTTAGGTTTAACTGATGTCTTAACGCAATGTGATCTAGATAATCGTGTTGAAATATCTTGGAAATTTCAATTAATGCAACAACAGAATCAGAAACTTCAGCAAGGGGAAAGTAAACTGCTTTCACAAAAGAATAGTATTGCAGCAGCAACAACTTGAAAACCTTTCAATGAGTTAAGTTCACGTCAATCTCGACGTCGAGAGAAGCAAGATTAATCACTTCAATTAATTGCCGATTAATCACTTCAAAGTCATCCCGGCTACATGCAGATTCTCCACGGTCTTGTCAACAGGGTATTGAATATACTTTGAGATTTGACTGGATCAAAGGAATTTGGACTTGGAATCGTCGATAAAAAGCTAGATCCTCACACACATCAGTTTATAAAGGAATATTTGGGAAAAATTTAATTTTTTATTTAGTTGATGCTGTTATTTCAATTTTGGACAAACAAAAAGAAATGTGTGAACTTATTGCGGATGATGGTCAAAAAACTCAATGGCTCCGGCTTATTGTTAATCTTCGATTATTTTCAAAACATATAAGTGCAAAAGAGCTTAGCGACGAAGGATTGACCACTTTGAGCCATGGTTGTGAAATGGCTGTCAAAATTTTGCATGTAATTCTTAATTTTATCCTTTAAATATCTCCTCATTTTTAGTTCTCGGCAAAACAACTCCAAAGGCACATTGGTTGCTCCATTGGTTATTTTTGCGAAGGAACAGGGATGGCTTGGTTTGCTAAGTGACCAGTGTCTTGAGTCTTTACACTCCAAATTCTACCTTCTGGTATTTTACCTTATTTTTCAATAAAGATACATAAATTAAGATGAAGCGCTTCAAACATACAGGTGACCAGATGACAGCATTGGAGGGCATGTTTAAGCATCAAATGCTATGGAATTTTATTCATGATGAGGGTCTCGATGAAGAACAGCTTTTAGAATAGGATCAAGAAGAAAAAGAAAATTTTAGCACTTAGACTTCAAAATATGGAGTTTAATCATATTTGGTTTATTTCCAATCATTTTTAATCGAATTTGACCATCGTTTTGTAACCTAGCTTATCGAGTGCGATTTTGATTCATCTAGTTCGAAAGAAGATATCAAGAGCCTTCGAATGAAATTCAAAAACAAGATTGTATTATGGTTAAAAAGGGAACTGAACTTTGCAGGCGCTGAACTGAGTAGCCTGCGAAAACGAGGCGCTGAATTGGAGGTATGGATTCTTATCGGTAATATTAAAGTTTCCAGTCCCCATTTTTTCTCCCCAATTTTCCCCCTATATTTTTACAAAATGGTCAGACTTTTTCCTTCTTCCATCCAATTTGCCTTTCTAATTTTTGCCTGCAATCAAACAAAAAGGATTATAAAAAGGAGGTTTGCTCTACAATTTCTGGTTGTACACCGCCAACATCCATATCTTTCGTCTTTCATAACGTTGATTGTTGTTCGACCCCCACATTTATAGCAGGTTCTTTTTCCATGAAGAAGTCCAAGCTCTTCGAGCCATGCATCGAAATCATTATCGCTCAAACGTAATTTTTCATGTAAATCAAAAGGTTTGAAATTCTTAAGTTGTTCCATTTTTTTATTGAGAAAATGAGTCTTCTCAAAAATCATACTTTTTAAATACCAAAAAATAATCCTCCTTTTTATAATCCTTTTTGTTTGATTGCAGGCAAAAATTAGAAAGGCAAATTGGATGGAAGAAGGAAAAAGTCTGACCATTTTGTAAAAATATAGGGGGAAAATTGGGGAGAAAAAATGGGGACTGGAAACTTCAATATTACCTTCTTATCCTCTACCTACTTTTTCGATTTAGTGTTAATTTAAATTTATTATTCCTTTAATATTTTCAAAGTTTCGGGGAACGTAACTGTTCAATTGTGAGTCAGTTTACTCTTAATTTAGACAATTAATGATTATTGTTACGGATTAGAAAGTCTTTTACTTTTAAAACAGGATTAGAAGATATGTGAGCAAATTTATAGTTAAAGATATTGTACTTTATATGGAAAAACAAAATTAATTTCTACTGCTGATTACCAAATCTACTAACAGAGTTAAATAGGAAAAAAATCAGCCAGGGAAAACAACCCTCTTTTTACAAGTTCCGGGCGGAAACAATAATTCATATGTAGATTTTTAGTGATATTCTTGTCTACAAATCTTTCTAATCTTGGTTTTAAATTAATTTTTTAGTTAATCCCTAATTGATATCAAAACGATCTATCAAGATAGGTATTTCGTATGACTCAGTTTAATTGTCAATATCTTCTACTGTTCTACTTTTAATTTATTTTAAAGAATTCTATTTATTATTTATTCACGTATTAATCAACCTTGCATTGTCGGAAAGCATTTCCAGCCGATAAATAGACAATGGACGAAGAAGTCATCAACTTTTCAGCATACATCCTCCACAATCCTTTTAATAATATTTTAATATAAAAGGCATCTGGATCTTTCGATCTATCTTTCGCCAACTCAGTTGAATAGGTGTTGATGGTTTTGAATATATCCACAAGCAATTCGGAGGGTATAGTTTTTTGTTTTTTAATTTTTGGTGGGGATAGGATTTTGGTTTGTTGTTTCAATTTAAGTTGTTTTTTGTATATTAGGGGCATGTTAGGGGCTAATAAATAGTAGGGACAAATTGGCTAAAATAATAAATTTAAATTAATTTAAGGAAAAAAGTTAAAGCTATTTTATCATGTTTGAAATAAACGTCAGATTCTATTGTTCTGATCTTATTATTACATTCTATATATGCAAAGGTTGGATATCTCACCATTCGATAAATATATATAATTACATCTTAGTAACAACTGACGGTTATATTTGTTCAATAGAATTGTTACAAGGATGGATGTTTTGTTACTCGGTTAATCTAACTTTAGCTTAGCAAACTGACATATTTGTTCAATGAAAGGGCACGCCACCACTAAAAGTATATATAAGGGGGATAGTTGAGTCCCTTAGGTTAGTTTTGGGCCACTTTGGATGATGAGACAAATATAACCGTCAGTTGTCCTCGTCATATTAAATTTTTTCAAAACACCAACTTGTATGTAGAAATACGGAATGCATAAAATCTCTGACTAGTTTGTTCATTTGCAACTGGAAATAGAGAAACGAGAGATGCTTGCTTATATTGATTTGTTTTTGCCGAAAATAGAGAATCGAATAAATTCATTCCAGTCTCAATATTTCACTTAGAAAATTATTTTTTGGAGAAAATTAAAAAAATGTTGCAAACTATAGGGAGATTTTTTCACATTTTTCTAATAAATTTTTAAATATTTTTATTTATAAACTTTAATCTTAGTTCTGTTTTTTAACAGACGATGATCTTAATATTATTGCTCATGAATTGGATTTTCTTAATGATAAAGAGGAGATTTTAAAAACTGATAATTGAACTCATTTGAAAAACTGAGAGAAGCACAAATTTTTATTTAAAGATTCACTTGTTTTTGGTCTAATTAAATTTTAAAAATGTCTTTTATGAGTTTTGTATGATCCATAAATTTCTGTTATTTATTAATTTTCTTCAATGTCTATTAAATTAATATTAGTAAGATGTCAAAGGAAATTTAATTAAATTATCACTTAAAAATAATATTTGACAAATTTGTTTAATAATAAAGTACAAACAAACAATTTTAAATAGTTTATATTTTTATTAAAATATAGAAAAACAATTTTGTTTGTTTTCTTTTATCCGTTCTTATTATTTCTTTTATCCGTTTTATAAATTAATTTTTTGTTATAATTCTCGTGTTAAACAAAAATTTATTTACGTTTCTTAATCGCGCAATAAAAAGATGGCAATAATAAAAAATTTATTAGAAACATAAATCTTTTTATTAAAAAAAAGATGGTTTGTGTTTTTGAACAAACAATTTTTAAGTATTATTAACTTGAGGGGAAGGGTGGTTTACGTTTTTCATACAATTCTACGTTTTTTCATACAAACGAGCCTTTAAAAATTAGTTAATAACAACTCTGAGTTATTCCAACTAAAATTTTCTTTTTTTTTCTCCAGCAGCTCTGCAAACCAACAGGATTTTCTATAAGCTTAAAAAGCTGTTAATTGTAATTGTAAAAACAAAGTTGTATTTATTTATTATTGGGTTCTCCCTTTTTTCCTCTTTCAGCTCTGCAAATTAACCGGATTTTCAATGGGGTTAAAAAGCTGGTAATTGTAAAAAAAGTTTAAAGTATTCGTTTCCTGGGTTTCTCATTTATTACTCTTGTTTACAGCTCTCCAAACCAGTAGGATTATCTATGCGTTTAAAAAGCTTATTTGTAATTGTAAAAAGGTTGTATTAATAAAAACAAAGTTGTATTTACATTTAATTTGTTTTTGGATTCCTCCCTGTTAACTCTATTTTTTACAGCTCTTCAAACTAGTAGGTTTATCTATACGTTTAAAAAGCTGTTTTTACAAAAAAATTCGGAATTGTAAAAAATTAATTGTAAAAACTGTTCAATACTAATTTCTCTTTTTAATTAATGTATACACATACTATTTTTTTAAATAAATTTATTTAATTCTCGCAGTTCTCAATCGAATTCTCGTAGTTGCTGTATGCGTTCTCGTCTCCCCTTTTCATTTTGTTCCTCCCACAAAACTTGAAATGCCGCCATCTTCTATCAATCACAAACACACATTCTCGGCTGATCGTCATTTCTTTAAAAAAATTTATTTTACTTCTAGGGTTGTTTAAAAAATATTTTTTGTCAAATTTGTTATAAGAATATATTTTCTTCTTTGTTTACAATTTGTTTAATATTTATTGAAACAATACAAGTTTATAAAAATATTAAACTTTGTTTTAAACAAACTTTAAATAAATTAAACAAAAACAAATTGTTTAGAACTTTATTTAAATAAACTTGTTTATTAGAGTGTTTAAAACAAAGTTTATTTTATTTATTTAAATAAACTTGTTCGGAAACTTTTTTACAACAAACAAGTTTATTTAAAACAAAGTTTATTTAACTTAAAACAAAGTTTTATTAATTCAAACTTTTTTCAAACAAACTTTATTTATTTAAATAAACTTGTTTTAAATAAACTTTTTCAAACTTGTTTTAAATAGTTTTATTAAACCAACTTTGTTTTAAACAAACTTTATTTAATTAAACTTGCCCATTGTTCATTTAAAAATATTTTAATTTAACTTTTTCTCTAACGGAAAACGAGGAGTTGGCGTTAGTTTTTGGCCCATAACTATTTAAATAATTTAACAAATTTAATCATTTTTAGTATCATTTTATTCAGAATTAAATTTTACATTTAATGAAAATTAAATCTTAATTCCATTTAATAAATAGAAAAAGTTGTGATAGGAAAACTTAGGAAAATGGACATTTTCTTCACAAAATTATTAGATTTCTCCTCATAACCTTTTTTGTTCCTTCCTCTAAATCTTTGATTTTTTTGTATTTTGTAGCAAATTTAATTCACTATCGAATGATACAAAAATTAGATCAATCTATCAATTTTTCCCAAAGTTGAGATTTTTCGCCAAACATGATCTCTTTTAACATAAAATTAAATCTAGCCCTATTTTTATTTTTTTATTTAATTATTTATTTAATATTTGTGTATTTTCACATTTTATTTTTAATCTTTGATTGATCATTTCCCTTTTTATAATTGATATTTTTCAATTAAAGTTGCAAATATTTTTTAATTCCAAGGCCAAAAAAGGAAAATAATAAGTAAAATTTGTTTGATCAAGAGTCAAAAATTGAAAAAAAAGCAATTTAAATTCAACAAAAATAAACTAAGAAAAAAATATAAAAATAAAAATATAATTATTTTTTTATTAAAATTTATTTTAAAAAAATTGAAAAAGAAAATTCACAGGGAAATTTAGAAGAGAATATTCCCCTCCTTTTAATAATTTACAATTCTCTCCCTGAATAAATCCTCCCAAAATAGAATATTAAAATCCATTCTTTATTCTTTTTTTAATAATTTATTTAAAAGAAAATAATTTTGAGAATCACTCAAATTAAGAAAAAAAACACTTGTAAAGGGATATAAAAATAAAGAAAACTTCAAGTATCGCTCACACTACAATTAAAAAATAAATATAATATTTTTTAATAAAATTTATTTTAAATTCTATTTTTAAGTGAAAAAAAATGTTTATAGAAATTAAAAATAAAAAATACATTTTTTGTATTTATTTGTTTAGGATGCGCAATAAGTTTATTTTTAGTTAAAAGAGGACTTAAAATGCGTGAAAAAAGTTTATTTTTCTTTTTACAATTCTGTTTTTAACAAGTGTTTTTCTTTTGTATTTTTAGTTGATAAAAAAGTTTATTTAAGTTTGAGTTGTAAAAAGTTTGTTTTATTCAGAATTGTAAAAATAGGTTTATTTAAGCAAGAATTGTAAAAACAAGTTTATTTTAGTTTTAATTGTAAAATAGGTTTTAAATGATAAAAATAAACTTGTTTTTACAATTAACAAAAACATTAAGTTTGAATGTAAAATAAGTTTGTTTTTTTATTTTGACTTGTTTCAAGTTTTAATTTTATTAAAAAATTTATTACAATTGTAATTTATATTCTCCATAATAAAAATACTTTTAAAGTTTCCAGTATTATTTTTATTTTACTATTTTTCTTAAAAAACCCCTAATATTTTCTAAATTTTAAACTTTAATCTTTAAATCTTTAAAATAAAATTTTTTCTTGTTTTTATTTTCAATCTCCAATATTTTTTATTGTTTACTATTTTTTACTTTTATTTTTAATTTCATTCTTTTAATGTGTAAAAATTTTTCTCAAAAAGAAATTTTAATCAAAAAATAAAAAAACAAAATTTTTGTGTTCTCTGTGTTGACGCAAGACTATTTTTGTATAAAAATTGTTATTTTATACCAAAATTTTATTTTTAGTTAAATAAAAGTTTTATTAAAAATAAACCTTAAAAATAAAACTTGGGGAATTTGTAAAAAGTTCTAAAGCGTTTTTACAACCTTTTTTACAATTTTTAATCTTTTTCTACAATTTAACAAAAATAAACCTATCTGTAAATAAATAGACTTATTAATATAATAAATAAACTTTATTTTACAATTATAAACCTTTTTTTAATAAATAAACTTATTTTTACAATTTAACAATAATAAACCTATTTATTAAAAAATAAACTTGTTTTACAATAAATAAACTTGTTTTTACAAGTGTAAACCTAGCTTCAATAAATAAACCTTTTTTACAATTAATAAACTTGTTTTGTAATAAATAAACTTATTTTTACAAGTTTACAATAAATAAACTTGTTTTATAATAAATAAACTTATTTTTACAAGTTTACAATAAATAAACTTGTTTTATAATAAATAAACTTGTTTTACAATTAATAAACTTATTTCTACAATTTTACAAAAATAAACTTATTTATTAAAAAATTAACCTATTAATTCAATAAATAAACTTTATTTTACGGTTTTACAATAAATAAACTTATTTTACAATTCTTTTTAATTTTCAGAATTTGTAAAACTTTTTCACCAACAAAAATGCTCTCATATTTAACATTTATTGCTATAATTACAACTTGTTATGCTATAAGTGCAAATAAGC
Source organism: Meloidogyne incognita (assembly GCA_036172945.1). NCBI lineage: Eukaryota > Metazoa > Nematoda > Chromadorea > Rhabditida > Meloidogynidae > Meloidogyne > Meloidogyne incognita. Next base: position 3,292,739 of record JARQAC010000030.1, on the reverse strand, counting down.
AAATTTCACCCACAAAAAAGGAAAAATATCAACCTGGCCCTAAATTAATTGATGAAACTACGCGTTGGAGTAAATGTATTCCTGACTATCAAAATTTATCAATTTATGATTTTGAAGTGGAAAAATATTTTTTAAAAATTATTTTCTAAAATTAATTTTTAGGTAGAGACATTGGAAGGAGAATTTAAAGATTTAAGTGCCTACAAAGGCCAACCTCTTCTCGTTGTTAATGTCGCTACATTCTGTGGTATTAATTTTATTGGAGAATTTAGGAAAAAAATTATTTTGATATTATCGGGCACTCAGAAAAAATTTTTTTCTAAAAAAGCATATTTTGACCCTTCTCCTTTCGTGTTCATCCGTCGATTTTTAAAATTGTTCTGCTTTGTTTCACCCTGCAGAGCCAACCCTGTTACTTTAAGTTGCTACAAAGAAGTTTATAGAGGAATTTATAAGTAAACGTTATGCGGGCTAGTATAGCTCAGCGGTAGTCTCCTAGCCTACGAAAAAATGTTACCACAGAGAATCAGCGCGGCCCGCGCTAATTTTTTTTAATTTTAAATAAAAAAATTTTTTTCCTTTCCTAAAAAAATAAAAAAATTTTTTCTCAATTCCTCAGCCTATACCCAGCAGTATATCGACTTCAACCCTTTAATCGAAAAAAATTTGGCCAATGGAGGACAATTTACAATTTTGGCATTTCCTTGCAATCAATTCTACCTTCAAGAACCAGCTGAAAACCATGAAATAATGAATGGTGGAAAATAAAATTTTTAAAAATTATTTTAAATTTAAAGGTATTAAATACGTCCGTCCAGGAAATGGTTGGAAACCTCACAAAAATTTGCATATTTATGGAAAATTGGAAGTTAATGGAGCTAATCAACACCCTCTATATGAATTTCTTAAAGTAAAAAACAAATAAATTTTAGTTTAGGAAGAGAGGGAGGGGTTGAGCTTAGGCCCCCTTAAGGGCATCAATCCAGTAGTGCTTCACCGGAACCGAAATTATGACCGGAACCGGATCCAATTTGAGTTCCAGATCCCGGAACCGGAACTTTTCTAAGTTCCGGTCCGGAACCGAAATCAGAACTTCCGGTGAAACTCTAAAATCCAGTGACCTTTTTAGCAGTTATTGCTAGGCGCTTTCATGATAGGCGTTACTACAACAGTGGTGCTTCACCTTCTCTCTTTTAATAGACACCCCTTTAATAGAATGCTAGCCAGCTTGATTCTCTTTAATCCTTCCAATATTAATAAAAACTAATTTTAATTCTTTGAAGGATTCGTGTCCTCAAACAGTCACACAGATTGGAAAACGTGAGGAACTTATGTATAACCCAATCAAGGTGCTTCTTTTTTTATTTTTAAAAATAATTTAAAAAAAATAATTTTTAAGGTTAATGATGTTACTTGGAATTTTGAGGTAAACAACTCGTCTTATCTTTTCAATAAATTAAAATTAATTTAATTATTTCAGAAATTCTTAATCGACGCTGAAGGGTAAGAAAACCGCTAATTTTTTATTAAAAATATTTAAAATTAATTTTTAAAGACGTCCGCGCTTTCGATTCCACCCAACAGCATGGTCACATGGACAGGTTGTTCAGGTAAATTTTTTAAGATTAATTTAAAAATTTATTTTTTTTTAATTTTTAGAAATTTATTGATCAGTTGGCTAAAGAAAAACATGGTGGTTCTTTAAAGCAAGTTGAAGGGGAAATTCGCAAGCAGTGAAATTAAAATTTTAATTTATTAGAATAAAATAATAAAATTATTTACACCCGTTTATATTTGTTTTAAACTCTCTCATTTATTGCATTTTACAATTTATTATTTTTTAAATTTGTTTTAAATAAAAATATAAATAGAAGCTTTTTAAACAATCAGATAATTTGTGGGTTCAAAAAGCTGTACGTTTTAATAAATTAAATAAACTTGTTTGCTTAAGTTTTTCTAATATGTTCGCTTAAGTTTTAATAAATAGACTTAAGTTTATTTAAAACAAGTTTTAAGAAACAAGTTGTATTTAAGATAAACTTGTTTTCCCAAGTTTTAATAAGTTTTAACAAAACAAGTTTATTTAAAACAAGTTGTATTTTAGACAAACTTGTTTTTCCAAGTTTTAATATGTTCAAGTTTAAATAAAACAAGTTTTAATAATTTAAAGTTTATTTATCAAAAAACATCGCGATAAAAACGAGCAAAAGATATTGCAGAAGGAAATGTTCGACATACTGTAACCTGATAAAGTTGTTGCAAACTTCTTTCCGGAAAAAGTTCAAAAACATGTTTTTCCTAATAAAAACATTAAAAACAAACTTAAAAACATCAAAACATACAAAATTAAATTTCCCTTGAATATAAGCTAAATGTTGAGTTTTTGAATAAAATCTAAAATCGGAAGCATATAAAAGTCTTCTTTGTGCGCAACAATGGGTAAAATCAAGGGCAAATTGTTCCGAACAATTTTTAATTTTAATATGAAAATTAGGCGTAGTTTCATTGTTATAGAGCCAATTCTGTTTAAAAAAATTATTTTTTAGAAATTTTTTGAAATTTTCGACATTTTGACATTAAAAAAATTTTTTTAAATAATTTTCCAAAACCTCAATAAAAAGACACAAGGTTTCCACAAAAGTATTGTAAAGTTGTAAATTCAAAGGCAACACCCCTTCCCAAACAAAAGGTTGTAAATTTCGTTTCATTTTGTAACGCAAATCCCAAGCAAATTTTTGTAGTGTTTTAACAGAAAATTCAATAAAATTATTATTTTTATAATTAAATTTGTCCAAATTAATTTTTAATTGACTAAAATCATCAAAAAATTTATTTAATATTTTATTTGAATAAAAACAATTTTTTATTTTAATTTTTTGAAATTTTTGTTGTTGAAATAATTGAAAAAATAAATTATTTGTGGCTGGGGAAGTTTCAAAATAAATCTAGAAAAAAATTTTTAAAATATTTTTTTATTAAATTTTTACATTTTCCAAGCATATAGATTTTATTTTTTGTTGTTTCCCAATTTTTAAACGATCAGCAATTAAATAAAGTTGTTTTTCTGTTAGAGGACCGTTAATATTTAGAGACGATATTTGTAAACGATTGAAAGGAAAATTCTGAAAATTGTAAAATAAACTTGAAAATAAACTTGAATTTGTAAAACTTGTTTTACAAATTGTAAAAAAAGTTGGAAATTTAAAGTTTGTTATTTTTACAAATCTAAGTTTATTTATTTCGAGCAAGTTTTAGTTCAGAGAAAACTTGTTTTACAATTTGTAAAATTAAATTAAACTTGTTTTACAATTTGTAAAATTAAATTAAACTTGTTTTACAATTTGTAAAAAGTTCGAATTGTTGTATTTTCGTAAAGAGATACTTAAACCATCAATATTAAAACTTCTATTACAACTTGAATTATTAAAACTTATTCCGCCTGTTTTATTTTCAATAAACATTTTAATAGGTGGACGAGCAAGTTTTGAAGCTAAAAACAAACAAGTTTATAACTTTAAAAAATAAACTTGGATTACAACAAACCATTTTCACTTAGCACATTTTTAATAAATTTACAAACATGTTGGTTAGCTAAAACATCGTCCCAATCATTTAAATATTGGTAAATCTCAACAATTATTTCTGCGGGTAATTCAATTAATCCCATTATTTTTTAATTTTAAAAATATTAATTAATTTAAAATTTAATTTTCTTTTTAGTTTTTGATCAAAATATATTTACTAAAATTTATTTTATTTTATCATTTTTAAATATTTTCCCTTGTCATATGCTTTACGGGGAAACTCCTCTTTTATTCGCTACATATAAGCACTTAAAATGCCATATCAGTAAAATTGTTCTTGCTGATTTTAATTAATTTTGAGGTCAATAATAAATAAATTTTTAGCATAAACAATTATATTATTGATAAATTAAATTGATAAACACATTTCTATGTGTTTGCAATTAAATTGGGGGAATATTTTTAAAATTACAATTGAAACGAGGGAATATTAAAAATGTCGGAAATAGTCAAAAATCACAAACAAAAAATAATATATTTTTGTTATTCATCTTTTATAAACAAATATTACAATCAACTTTCCCTTTATTATTCATCTTCTTGAACACAATGTTTATTTTATTGTTTTCATTTAAACAAAGGGATAAGGGATTGTATTTATTTTTAATATCATATTTCAAGTTTATTTTATTTCACAATTGTATCTCGTTTATTTATGTTTTACAAATTCAAGTTTATTTTAGTTCAAAACGTTTTCAATTTCAAGTTTATTTTTAATTTATATTCCAAGTTTATTTATTTTTACAATTGTGTTTTTCAAGTTTATTTTATGTTACAATTTAAGTTTAATTATTTTTTACAAATTCAAGTTTATTTTACAATTTGTATTTCAAGTTTATTTTTTTATATTCCAAGTTTATTTTCTCTTTACAAATATAATCCAAGTTTATTTATTTTTACAATTGTATTTTTCAAGTTTATTTTATTACAATTTATTAAATATCATCATCCTCTTCTTTTTCCTCACTATTTTCCTTCCTTTCTCTTTCAAGTTTATTTTTCAAATTTGAAGTCGACCTGATTTGCATTCTTTTAGAATGTTCCCACATTGGTCTACCATCCTCTCTACTGTTCGGGACTATTTGGATATTATACAAAATATTTTCTTGAAGGCCTGCCAATATAGTAGAACGCTGTTTTTGATCAAAAAAATAAAACTTTAAAAAATATTTTTAACTCACAGACTCAATATTTTCAATTGTAACTCGTTGCCACCTTTCCATAGGCTCGTTAGGATTATTACTAGTAATTGAGATTAAAAAATAAAATTAAAAAATACCTAAAATAAATAGTAACACCTAAAAATAATTTTTTAAAAATTAAAAAAGCTTAAAATAGCCTTTAGCAGCATTTACAACAGTGCTGTGAAATTCCCAAATTATTTTAACTCGTCCACGGTCAATTTGCTCAAATGCTAAAGGCTGTACTTCATTGCCTTTGTCAACAAAGTTTTCGTTTGGAATGACTGGTAAATTGGCTAAAAAATTTAAAAGTTAATATATTTACAATTGTAATATTAAGTTTGTTTTATTTTTAATTAAATTCAAGTTTATTTATTTTAAAAATGTAATTCAAGTTTATTTTTTTAATTTTTACAATTCAAGTATATTTTCCTTTACAATTGTATTTTATGCTTATTTTATTTTTAAAATCCAAGTTTATTTTATTTTACAAATTGTAATTCAAGTTTGTTTTTAAAATTCAAGTTTATTTTATTTTACAAATTGTAATTCAAGTTTGTTTTTAAAATTCAAGTTTATTTATTTTCCTACTTAATTTCAAGTTTATTTTTCCCTTTTACAATTGAAAGTTTATTTTCCTTTACAATTGTATTTCAAGTTTATTTTTAATTAAATCCAAGTTTATTTATTTTACAATTACAAGTTCAAGCTTATTTTTTAAAATTCAAGTTTATTTATTTTCTTACTTAATTTCAAGTTTATTTTTCCCTTTTTACAAGTTCAAATTTATTTTACAATCCCATTTAAAACTTACACAAAGTTGTAAAACGATAAATTGTATTTCCTTTTAAAACATCCCCATTATTCTTACGAATGTCTACACGAACAAAATAAGTTGTGTAAGGTCGAAGGTTATCCAAAGCAAGTTGCGGGGAATAGCCACTAACTCGGTGATTGCGCCACTACGAAATTTTAATTAATTTTAATTTGTAGCAGTTTGATTCTACCTCACTTTCCGGTAAATCATAACGGTCGGTTATTCTCAAATCGTATCCGTTAATTTCTGATGAGTGAATATGTCTATTTTTTAAATAAATAAAATATTTTTTATTTATTTTACAATTTTTTCCCCAAGTTTATCTCTTTTTTACAATTCAAGTTTATATTCTTTTACAATTTTATTTCAAGTTTATTTTCCCCTTTTTTATAATTCAAGTTTTACATTTCTATTTAAAATTACAATTCTATCTACTCCAAGTTTATTTTTCTTTCTTTTCCAAGTTTTTACAATTCTACAATTTCTAAGCTTCTATTTTACAATTCGCAATTAAATATTTTTATTTAATAAACATACGGGGCTAACGTCCATTGTAAACGCACTGTAGGTTGCTCACTTGAATACAAAACATCAAGCCTTGCCAAAGGGTTAGGCTCTTTAATTCGTGGTGTATGAATGCGAAACTCGCCGCTTTCCACTTGCAAACCAGAAATTAATAAAGTTCGAATTCTTATTAAATATTCTGTGTCTCTAAATAATTTTTTTTTGAATTCTTTAATTAAATAGACAGACGGTTTCATGCTATAAAGTTGTGCGTGGGGTGCTTCTCCGGGAAAATGGAGATGTTCCCAACGTTCTATTCCGCTCTGGGCATTAATAGCTTCTATATAACGCATCTCGTAGGCTAAGAAAAATTTTTGAAAATTTTTGAAAATTTCAAAAAAAAATTTTTTTTAATTCCTCCCTTTACATTTTATCTTCCCTATTAATTGTGGAGGCACTTCCCATGTAAGATTAACAACCCCGCGACCATCATGCATAAATCTTGAGGTTACCAATAAATTCCCAACATCCATTAAAGCACCCTCATCCTCTTTAATAATTAATTTTTAAGTAAAACTTGTTCATTTTTTAATTCGGTACCCTTCGGTAAGGCAATTTCAACAATTGCAGCGGCAGAGGAGATACGATCAGAACTTGTTGCACTCCTGAGAGTAATTTCATATCTTTCTCCTGGCATTAAATGGCCTAATAGGAAATTTGTTTTGTCCACACGAATCTAGAAAATTAATTTTTTAAGAATATTTTTTGGTTTTTGGGGGTGTCAATGTTGAGTGACCTCTCGGCTCATAACTCAAGAAGTAATTGACCGTTTGAAATATGTTTGTTATCAATCGATAGAGAATTAAATTCTCTATAAGACTTCAAAAAATCAGAATTTTTGACAATTCTGGTAAAAAGTTATGGTCAAAAAACTAACTTTTTTTGACAAAATTTGAAGATTTTACTGATTTTCTCGAAGAATTCTGTTTGAATATTTTTCCAATAAATTTTATTTTGTAGCAAATTTAATGCTCTATCCATCGGAACCAAGTTCATTTTAATCGGCCAACTATTCCCTGAGTTATGCCAAATAAACTGAAGTCTACCTGCAGTGGAGCAAACTTCCTTCCACTACGATCATTTGCACTTATTTGCCTAACATTAATAATATAAAAGTAATAAGGCTCTGTTGTATCTGAAGATCTTGGAGGTGTTTTCCACTCCAATTTTACTTGTGTAGGGCCAAGAATATTTGCAGTAAAATTGTAGGGAGGGAGAATTTCTTCTGCTGTAGGTGGAGGACTTTTGGGAAGTTTAAAGTCAGAATTTGAAGAAAAATCAGAATTTTGATCAGAATTATTTTCAGAATTTGAAGAGAAATCAGAATTTCCACCAGAATTTGTTCCACCAGAATTCCCATCAAAATTATTTTCAGAATATCCGTCAGAATTTCCATCAGAATTACTCTGACGTCTAGCAATCCAGACAACAAGAGGTTCACTGTGCTGCTTTAGTGAAGTGCTGCTTCCAGTTTCCGGAGGAGTTAGTGGCTCTGCTAGTACCTGAACCGCGATAAAAAGCTGGAAAGGGAATCAGCCTTGTATAATTTTTAAACATTTTTTAAAATCAGAATAAATTTAAAAATCAGAATAAAATCAGAATATTTAGAAATCAGAATATTACACAAATACCTGAGTCATCACCTCGTCCCCATCACTCAACGATAATCTTCCAAGAGGAATGCGAGCACCAAGTCCATCTTCTTCTGCTTCAACGCGCCTCCATTCATCTTCATTTTGGCCTTGTCTTGAAACTTTGTAGCGTACAAATATTTCGTAGTCTGGTATAGAATTATCAGAATTAAATCAGAATTTAAATTTTAAAAAACCAGAAAGGTTAGGAAGAATCAGAATTTAAAATCAGAACTGGATCAGAATTATTAAGAAAATCAGTTGAATATCAGAATAAAATCAGAATTTAGAATCAGAATTTTATCAGAAAAATACCAGAAATTAAAAATAGAAAAATACCAGAAAAATCAGAATTTTGGATCAGAATTAACCAGAAAATCAGAAATTAAAACCAGAATTAACAGAAAAATCAGAATTATGAATCAGAATATTGAAATAAAATCAGAATTTAAAATCAGAATAAGATCAAAAAAATATCAGAAAAATCAGAATTATGAATCAGAATATTGAAATAAAATCAGAATTTTATCAGAAAAATACCAGAATTTAAAATCAGAACTCCCTCTCTACTACCTTCAAGTTGCTGCCTGCCCAATCCTCCACTTAGTTCATCCCACTCCCAATCAACTAATATTGTATCGGTTCCAGCATCATAGTGAGAACGCAAATTGCGTATTGCACTAGAGGAGGATTCATTAATAAATAATAAAAATAAAATTGTAAATTTTGTTAAAAATAATTTCATTATTTTTGAAAATATTTTTAATAATTTAATTATAGAATGACCAAATTTATTGTTTAAATGTGTGGTTTAACAGGTAATTATAATAAATTTTGCAAACAATTTTTTTCGAGAATAAGCAATTTATCAGTAAAATTAAAATAAAATTATCAGTGATGGACATTTAATATTTTTAGTATTTTTAACATTTATTATAGTTAATGGGGCAATTTATTGTAAAATAATTAAATAAAAATTTTTTAAAATCTTTTTATTAAAGTACTAATTGTAAAATTCTTTGTTTAATATAAACTACAATTTGTAAAAAAATCGAAATTGTAAAAACTTGTTTAATTACAAATTGTAAAACTTAATAAATAAACTTGGTTTAAATAAACTTGGTTTGTAAAAATCACAAATTGTAAAAAATATTTAAACTTGAATTGTAAAACTTTTATATTAAACTTGTAATTTAAAAACAAAGTTTATTTAAATAAACCTGCATTTAAAACTTTATTTAAGGTAAACTACAAATTGTAAAAACTCAGCGTATTTAAATAAACTTGAATTGTAAAAACTTTAAATAAACTTTACAATTTGTAAATAAAACTTTTTTGTTCGAATAAACTTTTTATATTTAAATTACAAATTGTAAAAATTTACAATCCAAGTTTATTTAAATAAAAAAGTTTTACAATTTGTAATTTAAAATAAATAAACTTTACAATTTGTGATAAATAAAAAAAGTTTATTTATTTATTTTACAATTTGTAAAACTTTTTTTAAAAATAAACTTGGATTGTATAAAGGTAGACTACAATTTGTAAAATTAAAAGACTTTTAGATATCACCAATAATAATTTTGTTGTTCTTGTTGTAATATTCCAACGACCATTTGTTTACTGTAGGGATCACGCTCTTCTCTCACTTTACACATTTGTTGGCGTAATATGTGTGAGGATATAAGTCTGTAGAGGGCATTTAAATGGGTCTCTTCATTTTCCTTACAAAATTAAATTTTGTTTTATTTTTGAATTCTCAAAAATTAATTTTTCATAATTTCCTTCAAAAATGCCTCCCCTCCCCCCTTCTCTTTCAATTTCTTCCCCCCACTTTTTATTCAATTTATACCCGTCCCCAACCATGTCTTCAATCTCCTTTTCGTCCGATTCTTCAGATACATGATGAATACACTCTTCATCACCCTCCTCTTCTTCTTCCCCATCTTCCTCCTCCTCCTCTTCTTTCCCTTCCTTCTCTTCTTCTTCCTCAGAATCTTCAAAATGTTTAAAATCCAAATCTTCATAAGATTTTTTCTCATCTTCTTCCTCTTCCTCCTTATTTTGTTCTTCAAACTCCTCCTTATTGGGAAATCCTATTTTTGTGTTTTCAGAATTTGATCGTTGTGTGCGTCTAACACAAGTAATTAATGGACGATTGGATTGGGGAGTTGGCTGATTTGAAAGGGATTTTTCATTAAAATTGGTATTGTTGATGGAAGGGTGACCTTAAAAAAATTTTTTTAATTTTTTAAAATTTTTTTAAGTCACCTTCACTGTCCAACGAAATCCCCAAAAGTTTATTTTCTACATTTTTCAAGCTCCTCTGTTCATTATTGACAGACTTGGAAGCTTTAGAATTTTCCAAAGAAGAAGCACGACGTTTGGAATTTTTTAAATTAAGTTGGGATTCTCTTCTATTAAATTTTAAAAATAATTTTAATTAATTATTAATCTACCTTAAATTAAAATTATTTAAAGAAGATTGGGATTTATTTAAATTTAGATTTTGATGATTTTTTAATTTTCCAGAAAGTGAAGAAGTTGTGGAAGCTAAAGTAGGTCGGCGGCGGCTGCTCTGTAGCGATTGCTTTCCTTTTGTCATTAAATTATTTAAAGCTTTTTTATAGAAGTTTGCCTGTTTTCTAAAATTATTTTTAGATTAAAAAATTTTTTTCAAATTTTTTTGAATTTTTTCAAAATAAATTTTAATAATTAAAAAAAATATTTTATTCAAAAAATCTGAAAAAAAAATTCGAAAATATTTTTAAAAATTAATTTAATAATTTCTAATTAATTTGGAAATGTTTTAGCATTTATTTGACAAAAAATTAATTCTTTTATTAAATTTACCGAGTATTTATACTCATAGTTCTAAATTGTCTAACCAACGCTTCTCCACCGCCTAATTCTGTTAGCAACTTTTCTGATTCTAAAAATTAATTTTAAAATGAAACTTGAAGCAGAATTATTAAATTCTGATTAATTCTGATTAATAAACTTGAAAGATTCTTATACATAAAACATAGAAAATCAGAATTAATTTTAAACAAACTTTAAGATCAGAATTATTAAAGTAAACTTGAATCAGAATTATTAAGTAACAAAACTTAAAAATCAGAATTATTAGAGACTTAAAATCAGAATTAATTTAAAAATAAAACTTTAAGATCAGAATAAATAACTAAAAATTGAATCAGAATTATTACTTAAAATAAGGTTCGAAAATCAGAATTATTAAGATAACTAAAACTTAAAAATAAAACTTGAAAATCAGAATAAATAAAACTTGAAGCAGAATTATTAAAATAAATAAACTTGAAAATCAGAATTTTATTTAAAAAAATCAGAAACAATTATTTCTTCAAAAATTCCAACCTTTTCTCTTATGTTCAAACTTCCCAACAACTTGACGTAGATGCATATTTTCATCAATTAATCTATTTATTATTGTTAAATACTGATCCTTTTCTTTTAAAAATTCTGTTTCCGGAACAGATTGTGCTAAATGGACTCGTAGCCTTTGACATTCATTTTCCAGTTTTTCTGTTAATTTACGTGTTTCTGATGCTTCTACGATTTTCTTGTCTTCCAATAATTTTCTGAAAATGTTGAAACTTGAAAACCTGGTACAAACTTAGGAAAAGTTACAAACTTATAAACAAGTTTATTTCTCTAAGGTTTATTTTTTAAATAAACTTGAAATAAACTCTAAAATTTAAGTTTAAACTTGAAAACTTAACGAACTTGAAAAGCTTGAAAATAAACTTGAATATTCAGGTTCAAACTTGAAAACATAAATCAAGTTTATTTTAAAGTTTAAATCTAAAAACTTGAGAAACCTAAAAACTTAAGGATAAACATACGTGTTCTCTCTTGTTTTTTCTTTAAGCAATCTCTCATAAAGTAAAATTTTTCTTTTTAAGGCCATCATTTCTATCCGATTTTCAGATAATGTTGAGTAAGACAATTTACTATTATTATTTACAGATTTTGTTGATTGAGGGAGAGTTAAAAGCCGTTTAAGCTCTTCTTCACGTCGATTTCGTTCACGCTCAGCTATTCTTAACCGGGTTCGATATTGGCTATTTTCGCGTAGAATGGCGGAGTGTGCCGGAAAAATTTTTAAATTAATTATTATTCAGAATATTATGAACAAGTTTATTTTTTATTGTAAAACAAGTTTAATTAAAATTCTGATATTGTAAAACTTGTTTCTCAACTTGTTGTAAAAACAAGTTTATTTTTAAATAAAACAAGTTTATTTTTTATTGTAAAACAAGTTTAATTAAAATTCTGATATTGTAAAACTTGTTTCTCAACTTGTTGTAAAAACAAGTTTATTTTTAAATAAACAAGTTTATTTTTAAATAAAAAAGTTTGTTTTTTATTTTAGGAAACAAGTTTATATTTAAAACAAGTTTAATTAATATTAAAACTTGTTGTAAAACAAGTTTATTTTAAAATGTTTTTAAAACAAGTTTAATTAGTTCTGATATTTGTTTGTGTTTCATTGTTTTTATATTTTTATCAAAACATGTTTTAATTACTTTTTTAACTTGAAGCAACTCCTCTCTAATATCTTCAGCATCCATTTAAAAATAAATTTAAGTGAGTAAATAAAATATTAAAATTCTGAAAAATTTTAAAAATGTCTGGAAATTTAAAGAGAAATTTTTTGTTAATTTTTTGTTTAGAAATTATAATTTTTTCAAAAAAATCTAAATAAACTTGGCTAGCAATAAAAGGCGTCCCTAAGGTTTTCAATAGGTATTTAATTAATAAAAAATGTAAAATAAAAAAATAATTATTTTTTATTGAGAATGTTGCGTTTCCATAACTACCAAAAATTGCTTAAAAAATTTATAAAAAAAGGGAAATTCGTTTTTTGTGGAAGAATAATGAACGTGTGGTAAAATAAAGAGGGGTGATTGTCCTCTTTTTTGTTAATGCCATAAAATGGGTAAAAAAATTAAAGGAAAATAATTTATAAATAAATTGTAAAAGTGTGTAAATAATATTTTGTTTAAAAAATAATTAATTTTTGTGTTAAATTAATTTTAAATTAATTTTCTATGCCAGAAGAAAAAGGTGTGAAAAAAGAAGCAAAAGAAGCTAAAGTTAATAGTCTTTCTTTAAAAACAAATTCAAAACAATCCAAAAAAGGAGAATCGTCAGAAGGAAGCACAAAAGTAAGTTGATTTGACTTTAAAAAATTTTTTTAAAATTAAAAAAAAATTTTTTGGTGGAAGAAACACACCCTAAAAGTTAAGAGATATAGACCAAGTCAAATGATTTTAACTTCAGAGAAATTAAAAAGTTTTTCAAAATTTCTGATGTTATTAAATAGAGAATTAAATTAGCTATAAAATGCTGCAAAAATAAATTTTATCCCAGAAGAAATAAAAAAAGTTATGGCCCAAAAGCTCGAGAAAACTGTTATTTTTGAAGGTTCTTCACTAATAGCTTTGCTTTAAAAAATTCCAAAAATTTTATTTTCTATTTTATTTTGTAGAGGAATAAATTTCCTACAAAATGATACCAAAATTTCAAAAAACCATTGATCCATTCAAAAGTTATTAAACAAAAACTAATCTTGTTCTTGCTAGTATTCTGTATTTTTCTATTAAATTAAATTTTATTAAATTTTTCGAAACGAATTTCTGTAAATATTAATATCTTTGGTTTTTAATCTCTAACATTGTTCTCGTCATTATTTTACAAATTTTGGGGGTAAATTTTATTTTTATTGTTATTTTTCGATGATTAATTCCATTGTTCTTCCATTTAATTGCTAGTTACAAGCTGCAAAACCGAATTAAAAATAATCTGCAACTTACCAGATAAGTTGTGGTTAAGTGGGACCGCTGGTTTTTCGTTATTTTTAGGTCGAAGGTTCGAACCCCTTCAGGGTTAAATTGAATTTTTTTGCTTTTTAAATTATTTATAAATTTTTCCAGTATTTTTTCTTATCTTTTTATCAATTCTATAATTTTTTAAACGGTCTCAATTAATTTCTAAAATTATTTTAGAGACCAAAAACCCGTTTATTTCTTCGACCTTTAACAAAAAGTGGAATGCCTCCATCTACTCGTGAAGTCAAAGAAGCCCAATATGGCTATGTTTATGGTGTTTCTGGACCTGGTTTTTTCTTAAATTTTAATTTTTATTTTTATTAAAAAATTTTTTGTAAAGTCGTAACGGCTGAAAAGATGTCTGGTGCTGCCATGTACGAATTAGTCCGTGTTGGACATAATGAACTTGTTGGTGAAATTATTCGTTTGGAAGGGGATTATGCAACTATACAAGTCTACGAGGAAACATGTTTGTTTATTTTTTCTTGAAACTTGTCTAAAACCCTTTTTTGACCTAAAATCATTTTTGCGGACAAAACTTGCGGACAGAACCAGTGCTTGGAAATTTCCGATTTTGGCATGCTCGTACCTCATACTTCCTCTATTTTTGACTTTGTACTCGTACCTTGTATGAGTTACGAGTACGAATTTTGGTACCAGTGTCCAAGCACTGGACGGAAGCTTGCGGACAGAAATTTAAAAAAATATTCTTTTTAGCTGCTGTAACAATTGGAGATCCAGTTTTACGTACCGGAAAGCCACTTTCGGTAGAATTAGGTCCAGGCATTATGGGTTCCATTTTTGACGGAATTCAACGTCCTCTACACGATATTGCACAGGTTTAGTAAAATGTCAAAAATTTCTATTAAATCCGAATTTTTCAGATGACCCAATCTATTTATATACCCAAAGGTTTCTTTTCTCGTTAAAAAAATTTAAAAAATTCTTTTCTTAAAGGAATCAATACAAACGCCCTCAGTCGAACAAAACAATGGGAATTTATTCCAAAACAAAGTCTTCGTCCAGGGGATCATGTTACTGGTGGTGATATTGTGGGGATAGTCTATGAGAGTGCTTTGGTTAAACACTCAATTATGGTGCCTCCAAATGCTTGTGGAACGTTGAAGTTTTTGGCACCTAAAGGGAGCTATAATGTTACGGTTAGCATTTATTTTTTGAATTTCCGTTGCCACTTTCCTTGGGTTTTTTAGAAATTTCTTTGCTTTCCTTACTCTAACGTCACAAAAAATTACAAAAATTGATACTTGAGTTCCACCCAATTTTTTTAAATTTAAGGAAAAAATCATTGAAATTGAATTTTCTGGAGATGTTCAAAAATATTCTATGCTTCAAGTTTGGCCTGTCAGACAGCCTCGCCCTGTCGCCGAAAAATTGGCTGCCAATTATCCACTTTTGTGTGGTCAAAGAGTTTTGGATGCTCTATTCCCTTGTGTCCAAGGAGGAACAACTGCTATACCTGGTAAGTTTTTTAATAAATTAAATTTAGGGACACGCCCAAAACGGCGCGCGGCCATAATGGCGCAAAGCCGTAACTTGTTTCAAGATTTCCGAATTCTACCAAATTCAGTATTAAACGATTCCCCTCGTCGAACTAAAGAGATTGAAACTAAAATTAATCAGGGCCAGAAATTTTCCAGCAAGTTGTGGCTTTGCGCCGTTATGGCCGCGCGCCGTTTAGGGCTGTACTCTTAAATTTAATAGAAACAAGTTAATTTTTTAAAGGAGCTTTTGGTTGTGGAAAAACAGTAATTTCCCAATCATTGTCGAAATACAGCAATTCTGACGCAATTATTTATGTTGGCTGTGGAGAACGTGGAAATGAAATGTCTGAAGTATTACGTGATTTCCCAGAATTAACAATGGAAGTAGATGGAAAAACAACCTCAATTATGGAAAGAACAGCTTTAGTAGCTAATACTTCTAATATGCCTGTAGCTGCTAGAGAAGCTAGTATTTATACAGGTTGAAAATTAATTTTTTAAACTTTTCCGGAAAACATTAAAATAAAAGAAATGTTTTAAACATTTTTACCAAAAACATATTGTTCGACTTGTTTTCCAGAAATTGTGTTACAGGGTCGTTTTTTTCGGGGGGGGGGCAAGGGGGGAAAATTGTTCTGCCCCGAATTAACGGCGCCTAAGTCGCCAAAAATTTTGATTTTTAGCGCCGCAGGTGAAAGTTTTGAGAATTTTAGAAGGCCGTAGGCCCCCAAAAATTGCTCAATCACTTCCCTAACTTTTTTCCTTTTCCCCATTTCGGGGGAGGGGGGATTCCCCCTACACCCTGGCTACGGGCCTGAATGGTTAAATAAGAGAATTTAAATGTTTTTCTGTAATGTTTTTGTTTAAAACAAACTTACTTGTTTTTAATAGGAATTACTTTGGCTGAATATTTTCGTGATATGGGTTTAAATGTTGCAATGATGGCAGATTCAACTTCTCGTTGGGCAGAAGCTTTAAGAGAAATTTCTGGTCGTTTGGGAGAAATGCCTGCAGATTCTGGTTATCCAGCCTATTTAGCTGCTAGATTGGCTAGTTTTTATGAAAGGGCTGGGAAAGTTAAATGTCGTGGATCGCCTGATAGAGATGGATCTGTTACTATTGTTGGGGCGTGAGTTTTTATTTTTTGCTTCAAAAATGGGGAAACATTGCTTCAAAATGAGCTAATTTGCTTTAAAAAAATTTTTTTATAAAAATTCTTTGGGCAATTTTTAAAAATTAAAAAATAATTTTAACAATTTCTTTTTCAGTGTTTCACCTCCCGGAGGTGATTTTGCTGATCCAGTAACTACAGCAACATTAGGAATTGTTCAAGTATTTTGGGGATTAGACAAAAAATTGGCTCAACGAAAACATTTTCCTTCAATTAATTGGCTTATATCTTACAGGTATGTTAAATTTTAATTTAAAAAATTTATTTAAAATAATTACATGAATATTTAATTAAAAATAACAAAATCATATATAAATAGTAATAGGGAAAATGAAAAAATTTTTTTGGAAAAAAGGGGGAATGAAACACAGAATATAAATTGATAGTTTTGAATATTAAAAAAATAGGTATATATAATTTAAATAGTATATTAAAAATAAATGATCGCAAGGGATTCAATAAGAAAATGATTATAGGTCACTAAATTTTAGTGAATTTTTCAAGGAATTTTTTTTTAAATATTTTTGAGTGGCTAATATTTTTTTGTATTTTTTTTGAATTTTTTTAATATTTTGGGGTTTGTATTTTTAATTTTTTGTCATTTTTTCAATATTTTTTTTAAAAATCATCATTTTCTCTTTTTTTTTCTCTTTCAAAAATTACTAAATTGTTGTATTGGAGGGGAATCATCAATATAGGGTAATTGGGGATGTCTTGTAGCTTCTGGAATTGTATAATTAGCTTGGGGAGGGTGTTGACGTTGTTGTCTTTGTTGTTGTGATTGTTGTCTTTGATTATTATTACGCCCTTTAATACACCCAGTAATTGCAGACAAACAGAGACACTTTAAAATTTTTGTTAAATTCTGATTTTTGTATTTTTCTGTGTTTTTCTATTTTTTCTAAATTCTGATTTATTTATCATTTGTATTTTTATTTTCTGATTTTTAATTTGTATTTTTTTCTGATTCTGTTTTTGTATTTTTATTCAGAATTTTGAATTTTCTTGTATTTTTTTTGTATTTTTAAAGATTTACCGATTTATCATCTCCATTCATATAATCAATATAACGATACCAGATTACAATAAATACAATTGCTAAAACATTAAAAATAAAACACAAAATTAATCCTCCTTCAATAACACCAATTGTAATTAACATTTTCCAATGATATTCAGTCTAAATTTAAATTAAATAGATTTTTTGTTAATTTTAATTCTGATTTTTATTTGTTTTTGTGTTTTTATCAGAATTTAGTACTTTTATTCAGAATTTATTTATTTATTTTCAGAATTTTCTGTGTTTTTAATATTTCTGATTTGTTTTTAAAAATATCAGAATTTGTTTTTGTGTCTTTCACATAAGTATGTATTTCAGAATTTATTTTAAATCGGAATGTTTTTAATATTTCAGAATTTCTTTTATTTTGTGTTTCAGAATCTTTTTGTATTTTCTTTCATAATTCTGATTTTTATTTTAATATCAGAATTTGTATTTTTCTTTTTTATATTTTTCACAAATCAGAATTTTTTAAAAAATATTTTCAGAATTTATTTCAGAATTTACCTGTAAAACAATAATAACCCCAACAGCAACAATATTAATTAACAAAAGTAGTGTAATATTAGCTAACATAAAAGTATTTAAATAAACTAAATCGGCAATTTCCAATTTTAATGAAATTGTTAATCCAATTAAAGAAATTAACCATAAAATACATCCAATTCCATATATTCCACATAATGCCCTAACCATTGTAAGCAAATCTAATTCAATTCGTTTACCAAAATTTATTTTTATTGGTTTTATTTGTTCAAAAAATGTTTGTTTTTTGTTTTTATTTTCTTCTTGATTGTGAAAATTATTTGTTTGATTTTTTGTTAAATTTTCTGATTCTTCTTCGGGTTGTTGTGTTGATATTGAATTTAATAGGTTTGTGGTTGCTTCAGTTTCTGAATCTGTATAGTCATCTTCTTGTGTTTTGTTTGGATTAATTATTTCATTCCCTATTGTTTCTAGTTCGGCAAGATTGAAAGTCTGAAATTTTGAGGAAAAATAATTTTTTTGATTTTTTCTAAGCATTTTTAAAATATTTTTAGCCTATTTTTGATGAAAATAGACTATTTTTTTGTATATTTTTGGTATTATTTTGAATAGAATCTTTTTTTTGTTTTCGTTTTTTCATGTTTTCTAAAGCCTAGATTTTCAGAAATTTTTCTATTCTTAAATTAATTTTTACTTGATTTTCTTTATTATTTATATCATCATTTAATATCTCCTTTGTGTCTGCTACAGTTTCATTTAAACTTGTTTCAATGTTTGTTTCATTTAATTCATCAAACATTTCTTCTGGTTTTGTTAAATTATTTAGCCAAACATTTCCAACTTTGTTTCCAACTTGTTTTTCTGTTATTTCTTCCAATGTTTTGTTTAAATTCTGATTTGTTTCTTCCAATGTTTTGTTTAAATTCTGATTTAAATCTTCTGATATTAACGCTTCTGCTAATGTTGTTTCATTCAAATTTGTTTCATCTGTATCATTTAACGATTTTATAAATAAAAAGGGTTCATCTCCAACAATACTTCCACCTCTTTCATCTCTTTGATTTTGATCAAAATTTTTTTCTTCATGATTAAAATATTTGGTTCCTCCACAATGTACAAACAATATACCAATTAATAAACAACCCAAAATTAAAACAATTGTTTGTATAGCCAAACTAACTAGTCCAGTTAAACGTGCTGTAACACCTAAAATTCCTTTTACTCCTCGATGTTCAAAATTATTTATATTTGTTGTATTTGTTGAAGTATTTTCTCTGTTAAGTTGTTGACGTTGTTGTTGTTGAACACTTGCAATAGTTTCTAATGTTTGTGGAGGAAAATTGTTTCCCATTATTTGGCTTGAAAAAATGAAAAATTTTTCTATTAATGCTTCTAATTTTTTTCTTGACTGAGATGAGAATTTTTTTTTGTTAATTTTGAACTACTTTTTTGTTAATTAAATTTTCCAGCGACTTTTTTTCGCTTTTGGTTTCCCACGATTTTTCTCGTTATTAATATTTATCTAGACAATTTTCTTAAAATATTTAGATTTTTTGGGAATGTCCGTAATTGTTTAAATTTTTTTTCTAAGAATATTGTATTCTATTAATGCTTCTATGCCCTTGGGTTGGCTTTCCAAAATATTAAATAAAAAGTTTTTTTCTTAAAACAAATTTTTTTGTAATTTTTAACAACTTTTTAAGGCTTCTATTAAGTATTTCATGTATTATTATAGAAATTTTTTAAAATTTTTTCCTGCTTTAGCACTTTAATTCTTGTTACTAAAATACCCTCTCTTCTCTATTTTTTCTATTAAAAAATTTTTTCTTATGTTTTTTTCTCTCAAAAATTTTTTTAAGTTACCCTCTTTCTGCAGTATTAATACAATTAAATTCTTGTTCTTCTTCTTCACTATCAAAATCAAAAATTCCAAAAGGTATTTCAAAGTGTCTATTAGAAGAGTTTTGTTGTTGTTGTAATGGATATTCTGCTGTATTATTAATAAATTCTTCAAAAGTTTCGTTATAATAAGGAGGTGGTTCTCCTTCTTGTTGTTTTTGTCTTTGTAGTGATTGCCTTCCTTGTCTTCCTTCAAATTCAAAATCTAAAGGATAATAATAACTCTTCTCGTTTTCTTCAAAAAATAATTTTTGTTTCCACTTTTCTGTTATTGAATCAAAATATAATTCTGAGGAAAAAAATTCTTCTTGTCCTAATGTGGAGGCTGAAGAATATTTATGATATGTTTTTTGGGATAATGCTTTTCTTGTTGAGGATGGAGATGAGGATGTTGAAGGAGGAGAGGGTGAAGTTGAGGGGAATGAACAATTTGTTTTGTTATTTTTTGTGGATTCCTGTGAGGAGGTTTCTTCTTCTTTCAAATCTTCTTTGGGAGGGGCTTCTTGAAAGAGTTTTTCTTCTTTTTCTGAGTCTTCTTGTTGCTCCTCCTTATGAGGGGCTTCTTGGAAGGCTTGCTCTTCTTGTTGTTCTTTTTGAGGGGCTTCTTCCTTGTTATTCTTCTCTTCACTTAATTTGTCTTCTTCCTCTTCTTTAAATAAACTATCCTGTTGGTTTTCAACTTCAATCGAATTGGAATACTCTTCTTTTTTATTTTCTTCCTTCTTTTCTTCACTCGACTGACTGGAAGAGTTAGTGGTATTTTCTTCCCTACCTTCAAAAAAGTTTAAACTCTCTTCCTTTTCTTCTTTTTCCTCCTTTTCCTCTTCTTCACTTAATTGGCTGTAAATCTTGTCGTCTTTTTCTTCCCCCTTTTTCTCGGCTAATTTGTTTTCTTCACCTCTATGTGAAGTACTTCTTTGTTGTTCCTCTTCCCTCTCTTCTTTTTCTATTAAATCAAATTCTTCCTCACTACTACAAGTTGATAACGTTTCTTCTTCTTCACTTGACTCAATATCGTTTTTATTCGTCGCAATTTTTATTTAAAAATGAAATGATATCGTTAACTTTTTAATAATAATTATAATCTGTTGACAATAGAATTAGTAGTAGCTCTTGACAATTGTGTGAGGCTTTGTGTTGGAGAAGGCGGTAGTAGTGGCATTTTTGCCATAGGAACGGTTAATATAGCGCAATAGAGAATTGAGGAGTTAGTTAAGTAAGTAGGCGTTGTTCTCGTTAGCCTTATAGGTATCTTAGAGGTTTTTTTTGTTACTTTTTTCTTTCTTGACTGTTCTTTTTTTTATTTCTAAAAACGAAGGGAATTCATAAGACATTTTTGTTTTATTCAAATTATAATATAAAATAATTTTTGTTGTGTGCGCGAGAAAAAAGCAGAGGGAAAGTGAGTTAAGCGGTTGACTTATTTAAATAAATAAATGAAAAATAAAAGGGAAAATTTTTTAAATATTTGGATTACACATATAATTAAAATTTTAAATTACGGATGAAAAAAATAATAATAAAAGTGTTATCATTTCCTAGTGTCTTTTACCTATTTAAATTTTATAGTTAATAAGTAATTTTACAAATTATTTTTCTAAAAAAATATTTTTTTAAGTTTTAAATGTGTTAATTTAATTTTAAGCTCTTTAATAAATTTAAAGATCCCTTTTTCACAATTAAATTTGTATTATTAGTTAATTGTGGCTTAATTTCAATTTTTTTTTCAAGGCAACCACACCCTTCTTTTTATTTTTAATATTTAAATAATTTTTTGAATTTTTATTTTTTTGAAAGTTTTTTTTTCTTTCTCACTCAGAGTTTTCATTTAATCATTTTAAAATACACACACAATATATTTAATTTGTTTGGGGTTAAAAAAATTTTTTTTCTAATTAATTTAAAATGAAATAAAGGGGTTACCAAGGTGATTAAATATACCTATGTAAAATTAATTTATATTTTTGTGCAACAGTTAGGTAAAAAAATTTTTAAAATGGGTAAAAAGAAGGAGAGATAAAAAAAACTTTTGGGGCTGTAAATAAATATACATAGGTAGAGGTGTTTAAATGTGTGTGAGAGAATTTTTTTGGCCAATATAAAAATATATAGTGCCATTCTTTTAAAAGATGCGTTACTATTGACAACAAAAAAAATAGAAAATAATTTTGTATTGTATAAGAATTTTTTTAGAGTCCTCTATATAGGCTAGTTGTGAAGGGGTAAATGACGTATTTTTTAGGGGAGGATTTTTGTTTTTAAAATAAAAAATTTTGATTTTTAATTTTGGAAGAAAGATTTAATTTAAGACATCTGAAAGCTTTTTTCGTGATTTTAAAAAATTAAAAAAAAATTTTTTGGTGTTTTTATTTTACTTTTGGAAATTTTGTAGGAAAATTATTTTTGAGGAAAAAAAAATTTTTTTTAATAAAATATAACATTTGTAATCATTCAAGTCGAAAAAATTTTTTTCTTATTTAAATAGTAATTAGTAATTTAGAAAATTATTACAATAAAAAATCATCTTTTTTTCTGATCTTTTCCTTAAAATAGGTTGTACATTAATTTATTTCCTCTCTCTTCTTCTAAAAAAATATTTTTTAACTGTTACATTATTAAATTTATTTTTATATAATGTTTCTAGTTTTAGCATATAAGTAAAATAAAGTTTCTTTTACGAAGAAAACACAAAATATATACTACCTTATAATAATTTTAGAAAATTAACGAGTTGATTTTTGATCATTTTTAACTTTAAAAGAAAAATTTTTTTGAAGTTTGTTAACGCCTTTTTAAAAATTTTTTAATTAAATTTAATTAAAATAAATGAGAGGAGAAATAAACTAAATAATTTTTTTCCCAGTAATTATATGAGAGCATTAGATGATTATTATGAAAAGAATTTCCCTGAATTTGTCCCTCTTCGTACAAAATACAAGGAAATTTTACAGGTAATTAATTTATTTGTATTTTTTAATTTAAATAAAATACATACCAGAAATAATTATAAAAATGCAAAAATCAGAATTTCTAAAAAATACAAAAAATCAGAATTTTTGGAAAATACAAAAATCAGAATTTTTATTTTAACAAAAAAACCAGAATTAAAATCAGAATAATTTCAAAAAAACTTCAGAAATCAGAATTCTCAGAAAACCAGAATTTTAATTTAAAAATCAGAATTTTAATTATTTTTAGGAGGAAGAAGATCTTTCTGAAATTGTTCAACTCGTAGGCAAAGCTTCATTAGCTGAATCTGACAAAATTACACTTGAAGTTGCAAAAATTATTAAAGATGATTTCCTCCAACAAAATGGTTACGCACCTTATGATCGTTTTTGTCCGTTTTACAAAACTGTTGGAATGATGAAAAATATGTAAGTGTTTGTTCTGATTTTTATTTTGTGTGTGTTTTTCTTTTTTGTTCTGATTTTAATTTGTGTTTCTGTGTGGCTATATTTCTGATTTTGTGTTTTTAATAATTCAATCAGAATTTTTTATACTGTTAGGTTTTGAATTTCTGATTTATATTTTCAAATCAGAAATTCAGCCTGTTTTCGTTTGTAAAAATTCTTATTTTAATTTTATTCTGATTTTTGTGTTTTTCCGTTTTAGGCATTAGTATTTTTTAGTAATTCTGATTTTGTATTTTCGATTGTGTTTTTTTGTATTTTCCTCTAAATCAGAATAAGTTGAAATAAAACAAGTGCGAAAAGTATTTTAAAAAACACAAAAATCAGAATTATTTAATAAAAAATACAAATGAAATGTTTTCTTTAACTTATTCTGATTTTTTGTATTTTTTTATTTATTTTCTAACAAAATACAAATTAATTAAAGGATTGCATTTTATGACTTTGCCCGACATGCAGTTGAATCTACTGCACAATCTGACAATAAAATTACTTGGGCAATTATTCGTGATCATATGAATGAATTAATTTATGAATTATCTTCAATGAAATTTAAGGTGCTTTTTTTTTTAAATTATTTTTAGAAAAATTAAAAAAAATTTTTTAAAGGATCCTGTAGTTGATGGAGAGGAAAAAATAAAAAAAGATTTTGATGATCTTTATGAACGTATGCAGGTGGATAATTGAATATTAATTTTTAAAAAATTAGAAAAAAATTTTTTTCAGACAGCATTCCGAAATTTAGAGGACTAAAATCAAAACACAAATATTCTGAATTAATAGAAATTTTTTTACAAAAATTGAAGTTGAGAGGAGAAAAATTAAAAATTTGTGGTAATAGGAGATATTTCATTTGTTTAGGCTTTTTTTAAAAATAATAATAATAATACTTATATATTTTTAAAATATGGTTGTGTCTATTACCTATTATTAGAGCTGTGAATTTTATGCATTAAAAAATGCAAAATATGCACTATAATATGCATAAAAAATTGCCAAAATATGCAAGAAAAATACAATTTATACCTAAAAATTATATATTTTTTAGTCAACAACATTCAAACATCTATTTTCATTAAGATTACTCCCAGTTTATACGTATTGTTCAATAATTTGAGTATTTTTACTCTGTTGGACATTTTGAGATGAGGCGTTTTGGCGGTGTGACATTTTGGGGTGGGACATTTTTGGGTCGGGTCCAAAAAACAAAAAAATTTTTTTACAAAATTCTTAATTTTTACAAATTTTTTCCAAAATTTTTACAAAATTTTCACTTTTTGGCAGGATTTTAGGCAATTTTCGCGATATTTTCCCCAAAAACCTCAAAATATGCAGTAAAATATGCATTTATGCACCAAAGTCTGAAATATGCAAAAATATGCATTATATGCAAATAGAAACCCCCTCTAAAGTTTTCAAAACAAGCGGAAACTGTGTTTTTCGTGCATTATACATC
Organism: Meloidogyne incognita; assembly: GCA_036172945.1. Lineage (NCBI taxonomy): Eukaryota > Metazoa > Nematoda > Chromadorea > Rhabditida > Meloidogynidae > Meloidogyne > Meloidogyne incognita. The sequence goes on along the minus strand of JARQAC010000030.1, from coordinate 3,268,120 downwards.
ATGACAAGTTTGCAAAAAAAATATGCATTTGCATAAAAATCACAGCTCTACCTATTATATATTAGAGATTTAAAACTTTAATCAGAATTTTATAATTAATTAAAATCAGAATTTTTTATTTTTTAAATCAGAAATTTCGCCTGTTAGGTAAAGGTTCTTCTGATTTTAATTATTCTGATTATAATTAAATATCAGAAATTCAGCCTTTTTGATTTTGTAAAAATTCTGATTATAATTTTAAAAAAAATCAGAACACCTGTCTCTCATTAATTAAAGTTTTATCTCTAATAAATAATAAATTTCCATTCCCTCCCCCATTCCTCATTCAAAAAATTTTCTTAAAAAAATTATTATTTGTGTGAAAATTAAAGAAGAGAATTATTTTTTATTTAATTAATAAAATTAGGCAAACGACAGTTTTTTTTCTTAATTTTTTTAAATTTAATCATAACCACTTAACTCGTCTTTGGTACAATTAACGGCCTTCTCTCTCTTTTTTTAAATATGAGGGCATCGTGCTTTGAGAGCTAATACAGATAGTGGGAAGGTTCAATGTCTGTATTTTATCTCGGTATCGGTTTCAGCAAAAAATAGGGATTAAAAATGGGATAATAAAATGACTGATCAGTCTACTATAAAAGCACTCTATAATTGTCAATTCTTTACCTCATTCTTCAACTCGGACCAAAACAACAACATTTTCTTCTCTTCACTTCAAAACTTGCTCAGGATGGTGCCAAAGCTTTGCCGCTGCACTTGGTTGCCTTCGTCGTCGCCGCTGCTGCTCTCGTGTTCTCTTCACTTGGTTGCTGCTCTTCTTCTATTTGGAGGCTTGGCTCAATGCGCAAAGGTCGGTGCCGGCAAGCATGAATTGGACGAGAATGGGAAGATCACAAAGCTGGGCAGTAACATGGTGATGGTCAGTGAGAAGGCGGACTTGTCTCCATTGAAGAATCTGTCAGAGGCGTGTAAGGATGTGGAGTGGGATGGCACAGACTTTATGTGAGTTTAGCGTTTAATTGAAGCTTAACCAAACTAATTTTAATTTTATTTTGCAGAAAGGTCTCGTACAAGAAGGACGGAGCGGCTAAAGAAGGATGCGTCTTGGATCTGGTTGCTAAGAAGGACACGAAGCTCTCTGTGAACATTGGCATCAAGTACTCTGATTTTGTGTGTCTGGGAGGGCAGAAGGGGAATTTTGAGTTCACTCCAAACAACATGTGAGTTTCTTTGAAAAGCTCTAAATACATATACTACGCTTCTTTTATTTTTTGTTCAGGTTGCCGTTCACGTACAGTCTTGGCGGTGGTGAATTTGAGAAGCTCAAGGATAGCAAGGATGGACATCGAGAAGGCACAAACAATGACTGCAGGGATCCAACTGAGTGCCCGAAACGTAAGGCTCCCTATTGCTTGAAGGTCGCTGACTTCATGGTTGGATTTGCCAGAGGCGGAGATGGGGAGGATTTTCTGACTCCCATGTTGACGCTAGGTAGGAACATCCATTTTTCATCCCAAAAAATATTTTTTCCCAAAATTTTAGTTGACGAGCCCATTATTTGGCACACCATTTTGGACGGTTCGAAGGAAAAGCCTTCCATAAACATTGACAAGTTTGTGGACTACAGTTTCAAGCTCACCATCGACAACACCACGAAGAAATGGCAAACGGATGTCGGCGACAATGCGTTGGATTTTTCTGCAGAAAACCCACTCTGCTTCAAGAAAGAGGACAAGAAATATCTTCGGGACATCAAACAGTGGGAGATCACCGATGAGAGCCACACAGACAAGGAATTCAAATATCTCTTCACCTTCTACTTGCTACCACAGAAAGCGGCACGGAGCAGTTGGTCAGACGATGGGGGTGGTAAGGGCAATCTGAACGTTAGAAGGCTTTTGGACAAACCGCTGGATGGGCCAGACTGCAACTCTTTGTACGTCAAATTGGTGAGTTTTAAAATTTTGAAGCTCAACCTTGACTTTAATTTTTTCAATTCTTTTTAGAGTACCAAAAACTTCAAATTGCTCGTTCCTGGAGAAAAGCCGACCGAACCTCCGACAACAACAGAACCTGAGGGAACGACAAAGCCAAAAAAGACTACAACAACAGCACCAAAAGAAGAGCCTTCCCCAGCTTCAAGTTCGAATGCGGTCGTTGTCGTCATCATCACTGTCATCGTCTTCTTGATGTGAGTTTGAGAGAAAAAAATTTTTTCAAAAATAAAATTTTCTTTTCAATTTTCAGTGTTCTCAGCATCATTGGCGGTCTTCTCTGGTTCTTGGTATTCCGCAAAAAGGCGGAGGAGGAAGAACAACCATTGGAAGACTATTTTGGTACGTCGAAAACTGCTGGCGCTGGAGGGACTGCTGGAGGGACTGCAACGAAGACAAAGACTGGGATGAGTACTGTGGGCGGTACACAAGCAAAGAGCGGAATGTCGACGACTGTTGGAGGGGGGACGACTAAGACTGTTGGTGGCACTCAAATCAAGTCCAAATATGGCGGCAAAACTTCAGCGGCGTCGACAACGAAGAAGAACTGAAGTGTGTGAATAATTAGAGAAGAATAAATGTTGTGTGTGATACTCTAATTTTGAGAAAAAAAATAAATTCACCCTTATCCCTAACTATATAAACTTGTAAACCTCCTAAATATATTTACCCTTTTCGAGTATTATATTCATTTGTTTGTGTCATAATTTTTGTTGTATTTATTGTATTTGTATGGTGTTGTATATAAATTATATGTGGATAAACTTGTCTTAATTCTCTAGTTAAATTTATGACTTAAAAATTGTCTTTGCTTCCTAGCAGAAGTGAGTCGGAATTCCGATTTCCGACGTTTTTTTCCTTCCGATTTCCGAAAAAAATTTTGATTTCGGAGTTCCGACTTGAGACAGTTCCGATTTCCGGCTCTTCCGATTTCCGACACCTCTGATGACTGTTCCGACCCACCTCTGCTTCCTAGGTTCTAGAAGGGATGTAGGGATTGGATAATTTTAGTTTTGGTGTAGTGGGATAATTACGAGTTTTTAGAGGGAAAAGGTTAAGGTTCGAAGCTGTCTGTGGATTTTCTTTGTGTTTTCTTTTTCTTTCTTCATTTTGAATTAAAGAATAACGTTTAAGAATGCCTTTCCTTCGTTAAATATTTTTATTTTCAGTAAAATGATGAATATTCTCTCCTCCCCTTTTTTCTATTGCCTCAGAACAGCAGCTGCTGGAAGGGGGATTAATGAGAATCTCTCTCTGGAAATGAGATCAATTAATCTTTATATTTTGGATATTTTTGGGTATTGTAAGTCTTTTTAGAATGTAATCTTCAACTTATATTATCCTTTGATATTCTTATCATGAGGCTGAAGGTGGAAGAAGCTGAAACAGAATAAAAAAGGCTTTGAGAGAAGGCCATCGAGTTGAAAAGAGCATCAGGATCTGAGCATTGATATCGATATTGGGAAGGTTTGAAGTCTGTATTTTGTCTCAGTATCAGTCTCAGCGAAAATATGAGTGATTCATATTATAACCGATAACGGCCAATCATACTATAAAAGCATTCTGATTTACAATCCTTTACCTCATTCTTCAACTCGGACCAAAACAACAACATTTTCTTCTCTTCACTTCAAAACTTGCTCAGGATGGTGGCAAAATTTTGTCGCTGCACTTGGTTGCCTTCGTTGTCGTCGCTGCTCTCGTGTTCTCTTCACTTGGTTGCTGCTCTTCTTCTACTTGGAGGCTTGGTTCAATGCGCAAAGGTCGGTGCCGGCAAGCATGAATTGGACGAGAAGGGGAAGATCTCAAAGCTGGGCAGTAACATGGTGGTGGTCGAGGAAGGAGCGGACTTGTCGGCACTGGGGAATCTGCCAGAGGCATGCCATGATGTGGAGTGGGATGGAAAAGACTGGATGTAAGTCTTGAAACGCTTACTTGAGCCTGAATTAATTTTGATTTCATTTTTCAGAAAGATCTTGTACAAGAAGGACGGAGCGGCTAAAGAAGGATGCGTCTTGGATCTGGTTGCTACGGAGAACGAAAATCTCGATGTGTATATTGGCATCAAATACTCTAATTCTGAGTGTTTGGCCACTCACAATATGTGAGTTTACTGTGGTTAGTGCTAAACCCTAAACACGTCTTTTTTTTGTTCAGGTTACCGTTCACGTACAGCCTTGGCGAAGGTCAATTTGAGAAGCTCAAGGATGGAAAGAATCAAGCTCGAAGAGGGAATAGCAGTGACTGCGGGAATGAAAAAGAGTGCGTGGATCGTAAAGGCTATTGCTTGAAGGTCGCTGACTTTATGGTGGGATTTGGCAGGGACAGAGAATATTTGATGCCTCTGTTGACGCTAGGTGAGAAACATTCATTTCCCCTCATTTTCGAGCCAAAAAATATTTTTTCCCCAAATTTTTTCAGTTGACGAGCCTGTGGTATGGAACACCACTTTGGATGGCGGAGAGAAGAAACTCTGCAAACTTGACAAGTCTTGTATAGACTTTGTTTACCAGCTCGTCATCTACAGCGTCAATAAGGACTGGGTAACTCTTGTCGGCGATAAAGGGTTGAACGCTATGGAAAAAGACCCGTTCTGCTACATTTATGGCAAAGCTCTCAGGGACTTCAAACGATGGGAGATCACCGATGAGAAGTACACAGACAAGGACTACAAATATCTCTTCACACTCTACTTGCTACCACAGAAAGCGGCACGGAGCAGGACAGAGGACTTGAAAAATATTACAGACGAAATGCTGGATGGACCAAACTGTGACTATTTGTACATTAAATTGGTGAGTCTTGACCTTTTGAGCTAAACCTTGACTTTCATTTTTAAATTCTTTTAGAGTACCAAACAGTTCAAATTGCTCGTTTCCACAGAGAAGCCTGTAGCTCCAGAAAAGCCAACAACCGGACCTCCAATGACAAGAACTATAGTAGACATGAATAAGACAAGGAAGCCGAAAAGGACAACGGAAACACCAGAAGAGGAAGAAGAGGAGGAAGAGGAGCCTTCCCCAGCTTCAAGTTCTAATGTGGTCGTTGTCGTCATCATCACTGTCGTCGTCTTTTTGATGTGAGTTTGAGAGAAAAAATTTTCAAAAATAAAATTTTCTTCTCAATTTTCAGTGTTCTCAGCATCATTGGCTGTCTTCTCTGTAGAGACTTCCAAGACTCTTGGTCTTGAGTCTTGACTCAAGACTTTTCTTGGGTTTTTTCCGGTCTTGGTCTTGGTCTTGGTCTTGGGGTGAAGTCTTGGTCTTGGTCTTGGTCTCGACTTTTTTGAGATTTTAAAATATACACCCCTAAAGATCGGTGAAATAATAGAGAAAAGTAAAAGATGGTAGGGGTAAGGCGAAAAGGAAGAGATTGAGACGGGTAAAAAAGCTTTTTTTGCTTTTCTCTCATATGGTCGTGTGGTTGACTGGTTGTGCGTTAGGTTCATCCCTTTGACAAATGAAGGTTCGGACCCTGACATAAGAAATAACTAAATAATTTTTTTCGTTGTAAACAAAATTTTTATAAAATTATTTTTTATTAAAAAAGTTTGTTAATTTTTAAATAGATGAATTTTAGCCGCTTTGGCGTCCAAAATTCCCAAAATTTTCGCCTGCGGCGCAGAAAAGGAAAATTTTTTGCTTAAGGATCTTCCAAAATTCGGAAAATTTTCGCCTGCAGTGCAAAAATCGGTATTTAGGAGACTTCGGTCCCAAAATCGCAATATTTTTTCCGAATTTTGATTATATTTCATATAAAACTCGTGTCTATGACACGAAAAATTTAACAAAAATTTGCCCTATGTGGCCAAAAAATAGCCTTGAGTCTTGTTAATTTTTGGTCTTGAGTCTTGGGGTCAAGTCTTGGTCTTGGGTCTTGGTCTTGGGGTCTAGTCTTGGTCTTGAGTCTTGGTCTCGAGTCTTGGAAAATTTTCGGTCTTGGAAGTCTCTACTTCTCTGGTTCTTGGTATTCCGCAAAAAAGAAGAAAAGAAGGAAGAGGAACAACAACCGGTAGAAGTTGACTATTTTGGAACGACGGTGGGAACTACTGGCGCTAAGGGGACTGCTAAGGGGACTGCTGGAGGGACTTCAGCGAAGACAAAGACTGGGAAGAGTAGTGTGAGTGGTACACAAATAAAGAGCGGAATGTCGTCTGCTGGAGGGGGGACGACTGTTGGTGGCACTCAAATCCTTTCCTACAACGACAAATCTTCAATGGGCTTCGATACAAGTAAAAACGAGACTTGAACGGGCGGAAAGGGAGGAAGAACTGAAGTGTGTGAATAATGAGAGAAGAATAAATGTTGTGTGATACTCTAATTCGAATTCACCCTTATCCCTAAATATATATATAAACTTGTTGTAAGCCTCCTAAATATATTTACCCTTTTCGAGTATTATATTCATTTGTTTGTGTCATAATTTTTGTTGTATTTATTGTATTTGTATGGTGTTGTATATAAATTATGTTTGGTGTAATAAACTTGTTTTTTTGATTAATTGAATATGTGACTTGATTTTGATGCTTATTAGGTTCTCAAAAAAATTTTGATTTTATTTTCAATAAAATCGGTTAAAATTAATTCCTCCAAAAGTCCCCATTTATTTAGGTGTTTCTGATTTTATTTAAGTTATAGGTAAATGTAGCTAAGTGGTATAATTCTTGCTATGGGTGCGACGGGTCCCATAAAAAATCGTGATTTTTTATTTAATCAGAAATATAAAATGTTTTGTAAAAATTCTGATTTTAAATCAGAAATTCTGTCTCTCTCTTCATTAAAGAGTTTCCATTCCCTCCTATTCTTCACTCAAAAAAAAATTTTTTTTAATCAAAAAAGGATTTTATTTAAAAAATTAACCTTAATATATTTTTTTATTTAAATTCTGAAAAAATTCTGATTGTATTTATATTTTGTCAAAAATTATCCCAAAGTATTATAATTGCTATAAGCACCACACAACTTCCATCTACAGGGGTGAACACTGCGACGAGCAACTATTTGAGGAGACAACATAGGCATGTTGTTAATAAGAGAGCGTCGGTAAATTGGTGCTGATTGAATCTCAAACTCGTAGGGGTCAAATGGCTATGAATTTTATTTGATTAGATAGGATTAAAAATTTGCTTCAAATTTTCTCATTTGCTTCTGGTTTGTTTCAAGTTTATTTAGGTGTTTCTGATTTTATTTAATTCAAGTTTATTTCTGATTTATTTTCCAAGTTTATTTGTCCAATTCTGATTTGTTTAATCTTAGGTTTATATTTCAGAATTTTCAAATTTGTAATTCTGGTTTATTTAATTCAAGTTTGTAATTAACCTTTAAATCAGAAATTACGCCTGTTTGTTTTTGTAGAAATTCTGATTTTAAATAAAAATCAGAAATTCAACCTGTTTTCTCTCGTAAAAAGTCTGATTTTTATTATTCGTTTTTTTTCAAGTTTTCTTTCAGGTTTATTATTTAAGTTTGTATTTTTCAAGTTTGTAATTTAACATTCTTTTTTTAAATAATTAAACTTACCGCAGCATAAGCTAAATTCTCTCCCAGAATCAGACCAATTGTTAACCAAAATACAAAACTTGAGGATAATAAATTATTCATTCCTTCACGGATGATATCAATTTTTAATTTTAAACCAAAATTTATAAAACGAAAAAAATTTATTTAATTTTTACTAGGAAGGGATATTTAAATAATTGTATTTTTGGGAGGAAATGACTAAAAAATTAGAAAGAAAAATATTTTTATACTTAACAAATGTTTTATTTTATACGGCACACAATTTTAGTAATTACTTTAAATGTCTACCAAAATTAGCCAAATTTATTTTTTGTTTTCTTGTTATTAGAATGCGCATTTTAATTTTCTTTTTAATAAACAAAACAAAAACAAAGTTGTATTTTCTTTGTATTTTTCCTTCTAAAAATAATTCTGATTTTAATAATAATAAAAATTCTGATTTTTAAAAATGTTGTATTTTCTTTCTAAAAAGAATTCTGGTTTTAATAATAATTCTGGTCTTTAGGAAAAATGTATTTTCTTTGTGTTTTCTTTTTATTAATAATTCTGGTTTTACTAATAATTCTGATTTTAAGAAAGGTGTATTTTCTTTGTGTTTTCTTTTTGAAAATATGTAATTCTGATTTTTAACAAGGGTGTATTTTCCTTTTAATAATAATTCTGGTTTTGTATTTTTCATTGTTTTTCTGGTTTTGTTTCATTTATGTTTTTCCTTTTGTATGTATTTTTCTGTCTTTCAAATTTTAAGTTTTTATGTCTTTCTCAATTGTTTCACTAACATTTTACAACAATTAATTGTTAATAGCGTTATTAAATTGTTTTTATTTTTACCGGAAATGAAGGCAATTCTAAAGAAAGTTGGTCTTTTGGTTTTTTATATTATTATTAATTTTTGTCTATATTTATTTGATCTTTGAATTTCAAAAATAATCATTTAACCGACTAAGGGAAAATTGGAATTTTTTTTTTTGGGGGGGGGGGGGGGGTAAGAATTAATTGATTTTTATGCTTATTTTTCTCCTTATTTTTGATCTTATTATTTTAATTTTAAAAAATTTATTGCCTTATTTTTTATCAATTTTACATCAAAAAAATACATAAAATCACAAAAAAAATTAATTAAATTTATTGCTTCATTAATTAATTAATCTTCAAATACCCCCACCAACAATCCTCACCTCTCCATACTCAGAAGGAGGTGCCGGTCTTGGATTTTCTTTTTTACTAGAACCATAAATACCGAAAATATTTTCTAATTTATCGGCTACCCAATAGGGCTTTAAACGATTATTAATTTTGTATTGTTGTTGATAATTGTAATTTTGAATATTTAATTGGAAATTGTGCCAATCTGTTGTTGGTATTTGTTGGTTGTTTTTATTTATTTTTTCTAAAAATTTTTTTTTGATTTTATTTTTAATTTTTAATTTTCTTGGTTAATTTTTTAATTAATTTTTGAATGAATTAATATTTTCATAGAAAAAAATTTTTCTAACGTTCAAGTTTCGTGTTTCGAAAAAATTTTCGTTTCGTTTTTCATTTTTTTAAATTTCGTAAAATTTCCCTTATTTTTTTTCTCAATTTCTAATTTAATATTTAATATATTATTAACCCAAAGCTTCTTCAAGTTCAACAGGAGGAGGAAGTGTAGTAAGAGGTGCTTCAATTGTTGTTTGTTTTGCTTCTTCCCCCTTTTTATTTTCTTTAATTTTTTGTTGCTCGATATTTACAACTTAAAAATAAATAAATTTTATTGAAACTTTTTTTTACAAATTTAATTTACAATTGTAAAAATGTTTATTTCCAAGTTTTTACAATTTATATTTTTCTAAGTTTATTTATTTTTCTAAGTTTACAAACATATTACTAATTCCAACTTGTTTTACAATTTATCCAACATTTTTACAATTTCCTCAAATTTTTTTACAATTTATGTCCAACTTATTTTCAATTTTATAAAATTGTAAAAAACTTTTATTTCAACTCTTCTTCCTGTCATGCAACAAAAACTCTAAAAAATTGCTTTCCTCCCCCAATTTTCTGCCTATTTTCCCATTCAATTCCTAAAATTCAAAACTAACAAAACAATAGCATGTCAACAAAAATTTTTTTCTTCCAAACCGGAAAACAAAAATAAATTTATATATTTTTTCTGTCAGTAAAAGACTTTTATTAAATCTTAATTATTCTTTTCTGTTCTTCTTCCCTATTTTTCTTTTTCGATTTTTTTTGGAAGGCGAGAAAAAAAAAAGATTTACTAACCAAAAAAGACTGGAGCTATTTTCATTGTTTTCCCTCTAAATAATTCAATGGCCCCAAGGGGGAAGAATTTTATAAAAAAACAAAGAATAGAAGAAAATAAATATTTTTCTTCTTTAAACCAATTTCTTCTTCCCTTCCTCCCCAATTTTCTTAAACACATAAAACTGTAATGAGCCCCAAACCCTTCCCATTTACTCCTTTCCGGCTAACATTAACAACTAACAAAATAAAATTTATTTATCCCAAAAGAAAGGAATAGTATAAAATAAGTTTTAGCCTAATATATAATTACAAATTGTAAAACAAGTTTATTTTTTAATGATTAGTTAGTGTTTCCGGAATTTGTAAAATAAACTTGAATTTTTAAATAAACTTGAAGTTTATTTTATTACAAATTAATTCCGCCTAGTCAAGTTTGTTTTTTACAATTTGTAAAACAAGTTTATTTTTGACGATTTTTTAGTGTTTCCTGAATTTGTAAAAATAAACTTGAATTTTTAAATAAACTTAAAGTTTATTTTATCATTAATTAATTCCGCCTGGCCAAGTTGGAATATTTCACAATTTGTAAAAACATATTGTAAAACAAGTTTTATCTTTTTAATACTTTTACTACATACATATGTCGATTTAAAAAAAAATACATTTTAAATATAATTTTACTAAAAAATAATTTTAATATTTTTCTAATTTTTTGATCTTTATTTGAAAATATCAAAAAGTAAAAATAAAAATTGGTTTCAAATAACCTGCAAATTATTTTAAAATAATTTGAGAATGGCAACTTTACAATCTTTAATATATTATCTCTTAAATAAAAATAAAATTGTTTTTTTTTCTAAAATTATGATGCTTTGAAATCTGATCTTTTTTTATGTTAAACTTTAATCCTCACAATTTATAGAAATTTATCTTTCAAAAATATAAAGATTACAAACTTATTTTTATTTTCTCCTTTTATATAATTTTTAAGTAAACTTTAAAATAAAACTTGTTTTACAAAAATAAACTTTTTTACAAATTGTAAAACTTACTCTGCAAAATAAAACTTTTTTATAAATTGTAAAAACTGCTCCACAAAAATAAACCTTTTTTACAAAAATAAACTTGTTCTACAAATTGTGAAACAAGTTTTACAAAACAAACTTTGCTTTATTTTAAAAATAAACTTGTTTTACAATAAAAATGCTGGGGCTATTTTTAAATAAACTTGAGCATTATAAAATAAACTTTTTTCACATATCATTTCCTCTTGCAACTTATTTTTATATATTTATTTCCCCAAAAAATATAAATGTTTTTTTAGTATTTTCGTGCCAATCGACATCCGGTATTTAGCCTTTTCCGGCTCGCTTGCTTTTTTATTTCCAATATTTTTTTTTATTTTTTAAACAATTTTTTTCTTACCTTTTTCTTCTGGAATTTTTACAATTTTTCTTTTTTGTGAAGATTTCCAACTTTTTGGCAAAGATTTTCTTTTTAATAAAATTTTTGGTAATCTTCTTTTTATTATTATTGTATTGCTGGCATCTTTAATAATATTTCTCTTTATTTCTTGTAAATTTTGTTTTGATTTTGAAGAGGTTTTAGCAAGTAAATCGTCTTCACAAACATTTCGACTTCTAAAAATTAAATAAATAAGTTTAAGTTTTAAGTTTATTAATTTTACAAATTGTGATTTGCTAATTGTGAATAAATCACAATTTGTAAAATAAATAAACCTAAATTATTACAACTTTAATCCCTATAAATTACAATTTGTAAATTAAATAAACCTGAAAATTAATTGTAATTCAAGTTTGATTAAAGTTTTACTTCAAGTTTATTTATTTTTACAAATTGTAATTCAAGTTTAAATTAAAATTCTAATTAAATTTTCAAAAAATCATTAAAATTTGTTTTAAATTAATTTTTCAGATTTAAATTTAAATTGAATATGAATTTTTCTCTATTTAATTCTACTATCTTTACAATGCAAAAATAAAATATTTAACAACATTTTTATGGGTGGGCAAAAAAGTCTAAAAATGGAAGCGGCACAGCCGGAACTGTAATGCGACACGGCTCATCGGTAGAAAAATTAATTTTATTTTTTATTTATTAGTTAAATGTTTTCTGGGATGAAATATGAGTTTAATTAAGTTTAAAAAATAAAAAAATTTTTGTTCATTCTAATTTCTCTAAAAAATGCGCGCGTTCATGTGATACTTATCTTTAAATCTGAGCTTTATTATGAACATTTAAGTTAAAATTAAAAAATTTTTTAATCTCAAATTTCTTTACTTACCCGCTTAAATGACTGCTAATAGTAGTAGGAATGTTTTCTGTTTCATCCACTTTTTGAGACAAATTTAATGGTGGAGCAGAAGGAGAAGTCTGCCGTTCCACTACCTATTATATTATTTTTAACATTTTTACTATTTTTTTAAAAAATATTGGTTAAATTTCTCTGAATTTTAAATATTACAATAGAATTGTAATTATAGTTTTACAATTATTTAATTTTTATAGGAGTAGCTTCAAGTTTTATATTACAATTTGTAATTCAAGTTTTAACTATTTTACACATTGTAAAACAAGTTTTGTTTTTAATTCAAGTTTATTTTACTATCCAAGTTTTATTTTACTATTTGTAAAAACAAGTTTGGGCTTTGTCTAAGTTTTACAATTTGTAAAACTTAATTTTTAATAATTCAAGTTTAATCTTAGGTTTAATTCCAAGTTTTATTTTACTACAATTTGTAATCTAATTTTTACAATTTGTAAAAACAAGTTTTGTTTTTAATTCAAGTTTTACAATTTGTAAATTTTAAAATATTTTTTATTATTAAAATTTAAATCCTGAAATTGTTGTATTTACCTCCTCTAATCTCATATTCTCCTCTTTTGCTTCAACTCTATCAACTTGAGGGAAACTTTCCTTTCTTACACAAATATTCAACCAAAAGAAAAGTATTGCCCAGCAACATCCAATAATTAAAATACCCGTGCCAATAATTATTCCTGAAAATTTTTTTAATTTAAATTAATTTTTATTTTTCCTTTAAAAACCTATTAACCACCATTGTGTTTGTTCAATCATTTCATTTTTTACTAAAGCTGAAATTAATTTTTTTGAATTTTTTTATTTTTAAAATTATTTTTCAAGATTTTAATTTTTACCGTCAATACGTAAAACTGCTAATTGTAAATGTGCAGAAATTTCGGCAAGTGAAAATAACGATAAATCTTGAACCATTACCTTTATTTAAGTTTTACAATTATTCTAGAATATTTTTTACCTCGGCAGGAATTGCTCTTTCTAATATAAACACGGCAAAAGCTAAGATAAATGTACGGCGCCAAGGCTTAGGTCGATCTATTCCTAACAACTAAAAATAGTATAAAATAATTTAAACATAAAAGAGAAAAATTTTTACAAATTACAAATTGTAAAACTTTAATTAAACCCAAGCTTGTTTTACAAATTGTAAAACTTTAATTAAACCCAAGCTTGTTTTACAAATTGTAAAACTTTAATTAAACCCAAGCTTGTTTTACAAATTGTAAAATAAACTTGAAAATAAACATGAATTATAATTAAAACTTGGTAGGTTTTACAAATTGTAAAACTTTATTTTCCAACCTTAAATAATTTTTACAAATTCAAGTTTAATTAAACTTGAATTTGTAATTGTAATTCAAGTTTTAATTTATTTCAAGTTTTACAATTCTAATTAAAGTTTTACCTATTTTGCAATTTGTAAAACTTAAGTTTATTATTTAAAATACAAGTTTTACAATTTTTAATAAACGTTTCTATTTTACAAATTCTAATTTCGCTAAATTTTAATTTTATTTTCTCTCATTTTATACTTTTTCTTCTATCCTCCAAAAATTATGTATTTTATTTATTATTAAAAATTTTCAACCAAATTCCATGTTACATATTACTCAAAAAATAATCCATTTTTGTTTTTAATATGTAAAGCATTGCAATTCCCCCCTTTTTTTATTATTTTTTATTTAGCTCATTCCCTCTCGAATGTTTTTTTGCATTATTTTATTTGTTTCTTTCTCCTTTCCCCTCCGGGGCTTTTTATTTTCTCTCTTACCCTAACACGGAATTGGCGCGTACCAAGGGAAGATTCTGCTGCCATTTCCAATTTAGTTTTAGAATTTTCTAAAGCTTTGTCTTCACTATTTTTTTGTTCTTTTTCCTCATTTTCTCTAATATTTGTTGTTTTATTGCCAGCTAGCGTTGTCGATGACCACCACCACCTCCAGTCATTTAATGCTTCCACGGCATCCATTTTTTCGTCATTGCTAGACAATTTTTATTTTTTTATAATAAATGTATAAAGAGTTCCGTAAAAAAATTTTTTTGGGAATTTATTTTTGAATATTTTTGAAATTTTATTTTAAATTCAAGTTTTTAAGTTTTCAAGTTTACAAACTTGAAAATTCAAGTTTTAAGGTGTTCAAGTTTTAAGTTTTATTTATTAAACATGTTTTACAATTCTCTTTTCAAGTTTTAAGTTGTTAAAAAAAATTCAAGTTTTCAAGTTTTAACTTTCGCAAATTGTAATTCAAGTTTTAATTAAAAAATTCGTTTTACAATCTTAAGTTTATTTATTTTTAAACTTATTTTACAACTTTTTTCAAGTTTTAAGTTTCATAAAAATTGTAATTCAAGTTTTATTTATTCTATCAAATGTTTTACAATTTTTTTAAATTTGTAAATTCTCTTAAAACAATGTTTTTAATATTTAAACTTACCCAAAAAGATGCTTTGCTAAAGACCTTTCCAACGCCAATGCACATATTGTTTCCAATCTTTTTGACAAGTTTAAATCATTTAATAATATTGGTTGTTGTATTGGCATACTTGCAATTTCTTCAAAAATCAGAAAAAAAATTAATTTCCAATTTTTTAATAACCCTACCAAATCGAATAATAAATTCAGAAGAGGGGTTGCTTCTCTTTGTGACTCTTTCCGATTCTGAATAAATTATTTGCGCATAAAATAATATTAATAATAAGAGTAGTAATAAATCCATAAAAATACTAGAATAATTATAATATTTTTATTTAATAATAAAATTTTATTTTATATTTATTTTAAGGGTAATAATGACAATAAAAAATATTTTTGTAGTCAATAAAGCGTTAAGAAATTAAAAAAAAATTTTTTTGACAAAATTAAAATTAATTTAAATGCAGCTAATTATAAAAATGACCTAAATAAAAAAAATAAAAAGAAATAAAAAATTAATTTTTATTTTTAATTTAGTCCAGTTTTCAGCTAATTTAGAGCCTCAAAAAGTACTAAAAGTAACCAGCAACCTTTTCACTTTTATTTTTATTTCTTCTTAATAATCTTTTATGTAGTTGTTGCTATGGGATCTTTTCTTCAATAATATATTAGGGATGCCGCGCTCCCAATTGATTTAAAAAATAATATCCTAAAAAAATTTTTTTATATCTTCTTCAGCTTTACATATATTTTATATTTCTTTATTTAATTTTGTTTTGTTTATTATTATCAAGTTTTAAGCTTTTAAACTTAAGTTTTACTTTGTTTGTTCCAAACAAGTTTAATTAAAAAGGGAAATTATAAATAAACTTGTTTTCCGGAAAATAATATTTTATTATTTTTTAAAAGAACATTTGTTTTGTTTGTTTTCCGGAAAAATATTTATCATGTTTATTTTTCTCGGAAATATTTTAAACAGAGCTGTTTTTCCGGAAAACATTTTTCTGTAAAAACATTTGTAGTTATAAACTTGTTTTTGAAAAATTATTTTTTAAATAAACTTGTTTTCCGGAAAGTTTATTTATATTTTGTCTATAGTTTGGAAACATTTTATCAATTTTATTTTTCCGGAAAACCATTTAAATTAACTTAAATTAAATTCCTTTTTTTCCCTTCTATTTTTACAAGTGTCTTCTCCAGTCTATTTTATTTATTTTTTTCAGCTTCAACTACTAACCTCAATAATCCATTTTCTGATCCTCCAACTAAATTTATTTCCTATACTTATTTATTTCTGTCCTCGTTTTTTTTTTGCTAAAAGTTCCTTTATTTATTTTATAGAAACACACAACTGTGCAGTTTCTTTAAAAAAAATTTTTTTCTTCTTCCTGTGTTCATCCAAAAAGTTAAAAAAGCCTTCTCCATATGTGCCTCCTTTCCCCTCCTCTGTCCCCCAAAAACGATTCTTCTTTTTTTGCCCTATTAATCCACAAATATTTTAGAGGTATATTAAGCCAACTGCAAAGCCAAAAAAATTTTTTTAGTAAATAAATGAATGCTAAAAAAGCTAGAAAAGTAGTTTTCCTTCATTTATTATTTTACAGAGATTTTTTACTTTTTTAAATTTATTTGTTTATTTTTATGCATTTAAGGGAAGAATATACTATGTCGACTTATTTCTAGGCACATCATATGTTCGAATCATTTTATTCTTTAAATCAACTTGTTTTGTATTTTTATATTGTTGATGTTTTGTTGTTTTTAATGTTTTCCGGAGTTTATTCTATCCGAAATTTCCGGAAAACATAGTTGTTTTATTAAACTTTACCGGAAAGTTTATTCTCTGTATTTTCCGGAAAATACTACATATAATGTTTCCGGGAAAAGATGTTTGTTTTGCTATAATTTTCTGGAAAACCGGAAAGTTTATATATTTCCGGAAAACATTTTTTATATTCACTTTTCAGGAAAATTTGTTTTATATACTTTCCGAAATGTTCCGGAAAAACATATATGTTTTATTAAACTTTTCCGGAAAACAAGTTTATTTAGTATATTTTTATTTTCCTTTATTTATTTACCAAAAAATTATTTTAAAAAATTTTTCTTTATTTTCGTTCAATCTTAAAATATTTTTATATTTTTAGTTGCTCCATTGCCCACACTTTATGCGCCAGCGGCGCTGCCACACAATCTGTTTGTTGTGACGGTCGATTTCCTTCCCGTTTTCTCATTTTTTAAGGCTAATACAAGCAAAAAATGAAAGAAAAAATTTTTGTTTGCAAAATAAATAAGTAAAATCCTTTGTAGAACACAAAACGCGCAATTAGCGATTCGGCCAAGTAAAAAAAATAAAAAAAAATTTTAAAAGCAAAAAATTTCTCTTAAAAATAAAAGACATAATCCTCCAACAACAAATTACTAATTTGTTTCCGGTATTTTTTCAATCTTCCGGAAAACAATAGGAAATTTTAAACATTGATTTATAAATATAATTCTTTCGCAACATTCCAATTTGTTTTAAATAAACTTGTTTTCCGGAAAACTTTAATAGAGTAAATATGTTTTTATTGAGAAATAAACTTGCGCAGAACTGAATTTTTTCTTGAAACAAACACGTTTTTCCGGAAATTTATTTTCCGGAAAACTTGAAAGTTTCCAGTAAATAATTTAAATACGCCTGTTTTCCGGAAAACTTCTAAAGGCTACCTTTTATTATTCCTTCAAACATTTCATTTCCGGAAAACTTTTTTTAATATTTTAAAATAAACTTGTTTTTTCAATGTTTTCCTTAATTAAATAAACTTGAAGTACTCCTACTATATTATTTATTATTCCATCATTTTCAATTGGCGTCAAGTTTCTCTCATTTCATATCTTCTTTTTTTTCGTCAACGCCTAGTCTGATTTTCCTCATAAATCCTCCTTTTACCTTTTTTAAATTCAATAAAACCAAATATGCCTTAGGGATTGGGCTAGAGTCCCCGTTATTCATGTCCATCTTTATTTACTTTATTACCTTAAAAAAGTAATATATTTATAGTATATTTTCTGTAAGGAAATGAAAGCGAAAAAAACGGGAAATGAATGACGGGAAATGAAAATTAACGTTTATTTTGGCATGTTAATTTGGTTAGATTTTCTGTTTTTTTCCAACTTTATTATTTTTCCAGTAAACCTGAAAGCATTGTTTTTCTCTTTGTTTATTCTTTCAAGTTTTCCGGAAAACATTTTAAAATAAACTTGTCCTCATAAACATAACAACAAAACTTTCCGGAAAACATTGTTTATATGTTTTTCCTGAAAGTTTTTGTTGTTCTTTTAAAACAAAAGTTTTCCGGAAAAACATGTTTCTCTATTTAGTTTTTCCGGAAAGTTTATGTTTCAAGAAAAACATATTTGTTTATTAAAAGTTTCCGGAAAATTGCATTAAATTAAATTAAACTTTCCTGAAAACATTTTTAATTAAACTTTTCCGGAGAAACACTCTTAATTTGTTGTTCGTTACATTTTCGTGTGTTTCCGGAAAAACATTTTTGTTTTTCTTCTTTGTTTTTCTCATGTTTTTATTTCAATTTTAGCATTATAGAAAATGCGACCGTTTCCCATTTTTGGACCCTCGTCTTCGTCACCATCAACATTTAAAACAAAACGAACATAGGCTAGGAGGAACTACAAGAGGCGGAGGTGGTGGATATTTGGGAAAGCAGAAGAAGGTTGGTAATTATTTAATTAATTTTTGGGTACTCAAATGAGGCTTAAATGGACATTCGAGTAGCCAATCCTCTCTCTTTTTAAAATAATAATAAAATTTGTCTTCTCTTGGGACAGCAAAATCAATTTCCATAAAGTACATATAAAATTTTTTGATTAAATTAGGGGCAACTTTGACCCTTTCCTTTTGCAAAAATTTTATTTTTAATGCAAAACAAACTCTTATTTTAACGGCAAAAGCCAAAACTCAATTTGTGTTGAAAATTATTTTTGTTAAAAGTCCTTAAGAAAAGGGAAGCAGAATATATATATTTTTAAACAATTTGTAGCTTAATTTAATTTCTAAAGAAAAGCTTTTGATTTTTATTCATAAAAATATTGCTTCATATTTCTTAAATTAATAAGCTTTCTTGAAACATTTTGTTGAAACATGTTGGATACACTATTTTGATGTTTTGTTTATTTTTAAATAAATGTTGTTTTTCCTATTCCCCTAAAAACCTAATTTAAATTTTCCTTATCAATTTATTTTAAATATTCCTTTTTCCGATTGTAAAACCCTTTAAATGTTTCTTTATGTAATTTAAAATATTCCCCTCAAACATATGTTTTCTTTTTTATCTAAACATTTCCTATTCAAAACATTCCCTCAAAACATTCCTTATCTAAACATCCCAACCTTAAATAAACCTTTACAACTGTCTGTTCGTTTTATATTAAACTCCCGCCCTTTCTATAACCTATAAATATCCATTTGTTTCTCATTAATTTTTACGTTATTTTGAACTGAACTTATATATATTTGTTGAAATAAATTTGTTGTTAAAAACTTAGTTATTAATAAGTAAATCCTCATAAAATTTGAGAGTAGAAATTTGGAATAAATAAATATCCAAATTTATCTAATTTAAGGACACTACATTTTGGCGCGGTCGACAAAAGACCATAAATAAAATATTTTTAATCACTAGTGTTGTGAATAGTGATATAAATTAATCACTCGTGTTGTGAAGGGTGATATAATTAAATTGGCTTAGAATTAATAAAGCCAAAAATCTTTTAAACACTCGTGTTGTGAAGAGTGATATTTTAGTATTTGGCTGTTTTTATAAGCCTACAATTTTTTTACACTTGTGTTGTGAAAAGTGTATTTATCTTGCTCAGTGTTGTGAAGAGCATAAAAAAGCTGTGTTGTGAAAGCTTTATAAAATAAATAATAATTTGTTGTTGAAATTTTTTCTCAAAAAAAGAAATAAAATGTCTGATTTTGATCCTAAATATTTTTCTCGTGAAGAAAATAAACAATTTGGGACTATTTTGGAACGTTTAAGGGAATTCGAAAAATCTGTTGCGCAAACCCTCAGAAAAATGGAAACTAAAATTGAGGAGATTGATAAAGCTGAAATAAAAAATAAAAATAGTTTAACTGCAACAAAAGGAAATATTACGAAATTAGGAAATAAAATCATGGGGAGAATTGTCGAAATAGAAAAAGTATTAAAAATTAATGAAAATCTAGATGATTCTAATAGTAGTGATGAATTCCAGGAGACAAACGAAGAGCCAGAAGTAAAGATCTCCGATCCCTTTTTGAATAATGGCGTATATGTCGGTAATTTTGATGGCAACCCAACCATTTGTTTTTCAAAATGGATTGAGAAGTTTAAGGATGTGTTGTCTTTGGTAACTACAGAGTTAACCGAACAGCAAAAAATACTCCGTCTTCGATTTTGTCTTTCAGGTCAAGCTAGAATTGCATTAGACACTATGGTACCCCAACCAGCAAGTTTGGAGATAGCCATAAATCATTTAAAGACTAAATTTGAAAATGGAAATTCTAAAATAATAGCTCGACAAAAATTAAGCTCTTGCCGCCAGGCACCTGGCGAGAGTGTGTTTGACTTTGCAAACAGACTTTCTGATTTAGTAAGAACTGCTTTAGTAGGAGAACCTGAAAATAGTATAAAAAATACCCTACTTTATGAATTTTTAGATAAATTAAGCCCTGATCTAAAATTCCAGGTTAAATCTCAAAGACCCATGGAATACACAAATGCCTACGAATTAGCATTACACTTTGAACTTTTGCTTGCAGAAAAGAAACCTACATCAAGCATAAATGTCTCAAAATTAGCTGATGAAGTAGAGTCTCTTGTTTTGCAAAGAAATAATACTAAAACTTGTTTTATCTGTAAAAGTCCACAGCATCTAGCTAATGCGTGTCCGCAAAACTACCACAAAAGAGATAACTCATTTGGCTTCAAATCTAATCATGGAAGGGGAAATAATAATTATAATAAAAACAGAAATAATAATTATAATAATTCTGGTAATTATCGAAATTTTAATAGAAACAATGACGATCGAAGCTATAATAATAGGAATAAATATAATCAAAATTACAGATCACAAAATGGCAATTATACTAATAACTATCCTAGTAGTTCACCAAAACGTGGAAGAAATTTTAGAGATAATTATAGGGATAGTCGCTCTTCTAGTAGAGAAAGAAACTATAGTGAAAGAACAAACCGTTCTCCTCGACGTGTTCATTTTGAACGCAGAGGAAGCCCAGGGATACGAGCTTTTAGTCCATATTTTATTGCTTCTGTTGAACCAACTAATGAAAAATTAAATGGACGAAATAATAAATTGGAAGAAAAGCGAATAAATAACGATAAAAATAAATTGCCACACAAAAATACATTGAGTGTGAGATCTAAAAATAGAGATTATTTAAGAATAGCTAGTCCATATTATTTGGCATTATTTGCTTTAATTGCTTGTTTTATACCATCTGTTTTACCGACACCTATGATATGTTTAAAAGATGCACCAGTATCCGTTTGGAGATTACCTAATGACCCAATATGCCCTAAATTTCATATTACTGAATCACCCATTCCTATAGATCTATCAATCTATAGAGCTAATACAATACAATACAAGACTCCTGCTTACGTATGTAAATGTATTAAAACAATTACATCAAAAAGTAGAGGCTTCTTTGGAGGTTATATGCAGGAAACAGAAAGTTTAGACATAAACGTACCGATATCTGAGTGTAAAAGGATGAGGCATTTTAACCAATCGAGAGCTGGAGAATTAAAAGACAGAAATGGAACTTTAAAAGGAACCGATAATAATTCAGATATGGAATGGAAAATGTGGCCTATTGGCATTCCGTGGAATACAAAAGAAACAGAAAATTGTTATGTCTATGAAACTGTGGTTTTTACTCATTATGGTATGGAAGGAATTAATACACCTGTTGGATCATGCCCTAGTTGTTTATATAGATCTGGCACTTGCAAATGTGACCAGGGCAGCTTAATTTGGGAACCGGATAAGACTCAGCAGTGTTCCTATGTTTTTGTTAACAGATGGCAAGGAGAATATGCGTCCGGAGTCTGGTTATCCGAGTCAAACGAATTTGCACTTTCTTTTGAAAATAAATCAAAAATCATAGATTGTAATAAAGAACTTATTTTGAGCGACCAAGGATTCGCAATTGCATTATCTGAGTATAAAGAAATTGAAAAAGTTAAGGAATTTTTTGAAAATGAAAAGCCCCAGAAAATTAAAAGGGAGATAAAGGAAGCAAATACAGGTATAGTTTATACAGCCCAATTAGCTTCCCAAATTACCGCATTAAGTACTTCATTTACTAAAACAATAAGAAAATTATTTACGGAAGCTGTAAAGCAAGTCTGTACTGATTTACAAGAATTAGCAGATCAGATACTAACTTTAGCCGCTGCAAGTCCTACTTTGCTAGCGAGACATTTTTTAAAAATAGAACATATTACAGCTCGCTTGGTAACAGATAAAATACTTGAAATAAAGCCATGTTATATTATAGACGAGAAAGAAATGCATTTCAATTGGAAAAAAGGCTTGTGTTTTGAACGTTTACCCATCACATTTATGTTACATGGAGTATTAAAACATGGATTTATTGACACATATACCAAAATTATTTACCCTCATGCGAAAGAGGTAGATTGTGAGACCATGAGATACATGTATTTAACAGAAAATGATAGAACTTACCAATATGATCAATTAACGGGTGATCAAAAGGAAATATCTGACGAAGGGATAAGAGCTATAGCACGATATGGGAAGTTGGATATACCAGAAATGAATATAGCTATATTTAGAAATCAAATTCTATCAAATCTTACTGACCTTTATTCACCACAACATTTTGTAGAAACTTTAGAATCTGCTGTTATCGCCCATGAAATAAAAAGACTTTCTAACCCCAATTCAATATGGGAGAATTCAAAAATTAAAAAAGAATTAATTGCAGGAAATATAGTTTCAGATGGACTATTTTCCTTTTTAAAAGGAGGATTTTTCAGTATTAATCAAGTTTGGGTCTTTACTTGTTGTTGTTTTGTAACTTTTCAATTTATTATACAATTTTTACTTCCATCATTATTGTCGAGAATAATAGAGAATATTAATTTAGGCGAAATTTTATTTAAATTTGCAAGCTCTCGAAGAAAGACGAATAAGTCGAGAAGACGATCTTTGAGTCCTGAATATGATAAAAATGAAGAAAAAACATTGCCTCTTACTAAGAGATGGCCTTCTAAAGTTAATCTAGATACTCAGAATAAATCTAAAATTAAAGAGAAAAATATTGTCGAAGTTTTTATCATGGAAAAACATATTTGTGATAAAAATATGAGAATACAGGCTGAAATAAATGGACATAAAATACTGTGTTTAATAGATACCGGGGCGCATGTTTCACTAATAAGTAAACGGAAAGCTAAACTGTGTGGTATTAAATCATTATACCAACCCGATTTTAGCGGAGTATTTGGTATTGGAAACAATTTAGTACCTTTGGTTGCTCAAGCTGATATAAAATTAAATATAGCAAATTGTAAAGTACATACAACTATAATGTTAATAGATCAAGAATTGAGTAAAAATAATTCATATGAAGTAATAATTGGTAGAGAGACTTTAAAGAAATTACCAATTTTATTGAACCTACAAAATATGGAATTAATACCTCTAAAAGTAATAGAAAATATGGCATGTGAAAAAATAAATAAAAATTTAACATTAAGTAGAGACCAAAAGCTATTTTTAGAAAAAATAATTACTAAAACAGAATTAGATGGAACAGAAGAGAAAAATAAAATTTATAAATGTTTGGAGAGCAATATTAAAGTATTTTCAAGACATGACTATGACCTAGGTAAGTGTAAAATCTCAGCACCTCCAATTTTAACTACTACGCAAATCCCTGTTCAAGTAAAAATGTTTAGGACACCAGAGAAATATAGAGAGGAATTAAAATATCATATTCAAAAAATGCTTGAATCTGGTGTAATAGAAGAGAGCCAAACCCCTTGGGCAAACAATCTTGTCTTGGTAGCTAAGGGAGATGGTCGCTTAAGACCTTGCGTTGATTTCAGACCTCTTAATAAAATAACCATTACAGACCCATACCCATTGCCAAAAATGGAGGAAATGATTCATAAAGCTGCTGGTAAAGTTTGGTATTCTTCATTAGATCTTTCCGCCGGATTTTGGCAGATTCCACTTGACAAGGAAAGCTCTTATAAGTGTGGAATTTTAACAGAATGGGGCCTATATGAAATGAAAAGATTGCCATTTGGTTTAAAAAATGCTCCTAGTGTGTTTCAGCGTACAATGAATATAGTTTTAGAAGGAGTAAAAAATGTTTCTCTTTATATTGATGATATTTTAATACACACTGAAGATTTTGAGTCTCATATTGAAACACTCAATCAAGTTTTTTCTAGACTAAAAGAATATAATTTAAAATTAAAAGGCGAAAAGTGTAAATTTTTTATGAAAAAGTGTATTTATTTAGGACACGAAATCTCTAGAGAAGGATATAAACCAGCCCAATCTAACTGCGAAACAATTAAAAGATATCCTTCACCAAAAAATGTAAAGGAGGTGAAGAGGTTTATAGGGATGACTTCCTTTTTTCGCAAGTTTATCCCTGATTTTGCAACAATTGCAGCACCCCTAAATAAATTAACTAGAGGAGAACAAAAATTTATATGGAGTGAAATAGAAAATAAAGCCTTCCAAAAATTGAAAAAAGAATTGCTTAATCCTCTCTGTCTTAGAGCACCAAATTATAATGAGCCATTTCACCTTTTTTGTGACGCTTCTGCTGTAGCGTATGCTGGAGCTTTAATGCAATCAGAAAATGGTACAGATTTACATAGTATTGGATATTGGTCTAGAATGCTTAATGATCTAGAATCTAAGCTACCAGCTACACATAATGAATTAGCAGCCATATATTATGCTATTACTTATTTTAAACCCATTATATATGGAGGGAAATTAATTATATATACTGATCATAGGCCACTTACATTTTTATTCTCAAAAGCAAGTACGAATGTTAAATTAAATCGATGGCTCTTAGCTTTACAGGAGATCGAACCAGAAGTTGTATATTTAGCAGGCAGTGCTAATAAAGTTGCAGATGCTTTATCCAGGGTCCCTATAGCATGGAATAATGTAATACCACCGCCTAATGAAGAAATTCCATATCTAATGAATATATCAGTTGAAAACATTAATCATAATATACTAGTAAAGGAAACACAAGATGATACAATCCTTAAAGAAATATATAATTTAATACAAAAAGGATGGAATGAAACTGAAATAAATGAAGATCTAAAGCCTTATTATTTAATAAGAGACAAACTTTTTATTAAATCAAATTTAATTTATAAAAGGCCTGAAAATCAGATAATTATTCCTGAAAATTTAAGAATTAAAATATTAGAATTAATACATTTTGCCCATTTTGGAATTGTGAGATGTAAAGCTAAAGCACGAAAAATTGTATGGTGGCCCAAAATAAACCAGGATATAGAAGAATTTATCAATGGATGTATATCTTGTCAGAAAAATAAACAAGATGAACCGCAGACGGCTTTTCAAAATAAATGGCCAGAAGCAAAAATTGCTTTTGAGCGGGTTCATATTGACCTGGCAGGACCTGTTTTTGGAAAGACTTTTCTTTTAATGGTTGACGCTTATTCGCGGTACCCCTTTGTCTTTGAAATGAAAAGTACGACGTCAAATTTTGTAATAAATGCCCTTAAAGATGTGTTTTCTTTGTTCGGACCGCCATCATGTTTGGTGAGTGACAACGGTCCACAGTTCACCTCTTTTGAATTTGAGACATTTTTAAGAGGTTGCGGAGTAAATCACATGAAATCACCTCCATATCATCCACAAAGCAACGGTCTTTGTGAGCGCTTTGTAAGAACATTCAAAAATAGCGTTTTAAAAGGGCTTGACAGCAATAACTTAAAAGACGCCATTCCTGAGTTTTTGAGTGAATATAGAGCAAGCCCACACCCTAGTCTAGAAGGAGAATCCCCATCGTATTTATTTTTAGGGAGACAAATTAAATCAAAAATTGATATAATTAAATATACACCAAAAGAAAATTTAAATAAGCCGAAAGATGAAGTTGAAAATAAAGGAAAAAGCCGTAAAAGAAAAATATTTAAAATAGACGATTTAATTTGGGCAAGACATTACACTGGTAATGATAAATGGGTAAAAGGGAGGGTAATAGAAGATAAGGGAGACTATATATATAGAGTTGAAATGGAGGATGGCTCATTCAAAATTTCTCATATAGACCAGTTGCGTAGTCGCGGAAACTACCAACTGAGATCCCGTAGCCCTAGTCCAGTCAAAGAAGACTGAGATTCCGTAATTGAATCATAACCTAGTCAAAAATATAATATTTTTCGTTTTTTACACACCTCTTTTTTTGTTTTGTATCATTTAAATTTTTTTTAAAATATCCAAAATTTACTTATTTCTTAGTTGTTTTCAAAATAAAATTTTTTTGTGACATCAATAATTTTTTTTTAAAATGGACAACATCAATGACATCAATATGGAAGAACAGAAAGAAGAACAACAATCAACAAAAGAGCCCCTAATGGATAGGGAGAGCAATTTGGTTAAAAATACTTCAAAAACTAAAAATAATTCTGCAAATGTTTCAATTGTTAATCATACTTCTTTCTTGGCTTTAATTCAAAAAGAAGGAAAATCAACACGTGAAACGGTCCAAAAAAGCCACGATTTCATTCGTGAGGCAATGCTTACCTTAAAAAATGAAATAGTGGGAGATGTGCTTCAAGCGCTGAATCCACAACTTTCAAATTTTGAGGAACTTCTAAAAGAAATTAAAAATGAAATAACTAATAATGAAGAAAATAATTCGGACTCTATTTCTGTCAACGAAGAAATAAATAATGAAGAGGAAATACAAGAGAATATAGAAAATCCCGCCGAAATTTTGCGAGGCGGAGAGGCCAATAATCGTGAGGAAAATGCCACTAATCGTGAGGGAAATAATAATAATCGGGGAAGGGGAGGCCGTGGGCGTGCACAAAATAGACGCTCGCGAGATTCCCGCTTATTTTTCCTCTTACGTCAAATTGATCGTGAGAGAGGCCATGAAATGGCTCGTGACCGTTTCCGTCCATATTACCCACGTGGCCGTGGAGATTACAACAACAACAACCAGTATAACAACAATAATTTCCGTGGACGTAATAATCGTGGAGGCTACCGCCGCTGATCTTCTTAAAAGGATGGAGGAGTGTTGGATACACTATTTTGATGTTTTGTTTATTTTTAAATAAATGTTGTTTTTCCTATTCCCCTAAAAACCTAATTTAAATTTTCCTTATCAATTTATTTTAAATATTCCTTTTTCCGATTGTAAAACCCTTTAAATGTTTCTTTATGTAATTTAAAATATTCCCCTCAAACATATGTTTTCTTTTTTATCTAAACATTTCCTATTCAAAACATTCCCTCAAAACATTCCTTATCTAAACATCCCAACCTTAAATAAACCTTTACAACTGTCTGTTCGTTTTATATTAAACTCCCGCCCTTTCTATAACCTATAAATATCCATTTGTTTCTCATTAATTTTTACGTTATTTTGAACTGAACTTATATATATTTGTTGAAATAAATTTGTTGTTAAAAACTTAGTTATTAATAAGTAAATCCTCATAAAATTTGAGAGTAGAAATTTGGAATAAATAAATATCCAAATTTATCTAATTTAAGGACACTACAAAACATTTTGTTGGGTTACTGTATTATTCCAACTTTTCTTTTAATAGAAACATTTTAAATAAACTTAAAACCCCTTTAAAATAAATAAACTTGTTTTCCGGAAAATTATTTAATTTTACGGAAAACAATTTAATTTAATTATTTATTTAAACATGTTTGTAAAAAACTTGTTTTCCGGAAAACTTGTTTTTTTGTTTTAAGTTTTCCGGAAAATATATAAAAATAAACTTGTTTTTATTTAATAAACTTGTTTCCGGAAAAATGTTCAACTTGTTTTTCCAACTTGTTTTACTCAAAAATAAACTTGTTTTTAACAAAAATAAACTTTTTCCGGAAAACATCTAAAAACATTTTTATATAGTACATTTTTGCCTTTTCTTTTTTTCTTCCTTTCATGTTCATTTAGTTTCATTTTTAGCAAATTTTATACAACTGAAAATTTCTTAAAAAAGTCTAAGTAGCGCAATGTCGAGACATAGACCCCCCCCCTTCCCCTTCTTTTCTCATTTGCTTTTCCTTTTTTTTCAATTCTTTACTATTTTATAACGGGGAAAGAGACTAATGGGGAGGGAGAAAAGGGCGTGTTACGCATAAACGAGCTGTGCCATTTTCAACAAAAAAAAATACTTAGAGTCCCCCCTTTTTTTACAAGTCGAGAGAAGAAGCGATTGAATGAAGAAAAAAAATAAGAGAAGAAAAAGGACACTTTTTTCTACGTCCTTTTTTCGCTTTCCGCCCGGCCAAATCCACTTTGTGCGTGTGCCGAAGAAGCACTTACAATCCTCCTTCCCCCCTCTTTTTTTAGTTCTTCCTGCGCCTAAATATATTTTTTTTATTTATTTCAAATAGATCTCCTCCCTTTTATTTTTTTCCTCCTCTCTCTCTTACCCGATTTTATCCTTAAAAAATTTTTTTTCTTGGAAAATTTTTTTTCTTTTTTTTCTTAGAGGCTTTCCCCCCTTCCCTTTTCCTCTAAATATATTTTTAGCTCATATTTCGGCACAGAAATAAATAAATTTATTTTTTTTATAAAAATTATTTAGAAGGGAGAAAGGCCTTTTAAAGTACTAGTTGTTTTGGGGGTAGATTACTCTCTGTTTTTGCGTGTTCCTCAAGTCTTTAATTAATTTTCTTATTTTTTTCATTAAATGACTGGGGCCACATTTTTATTTTTTAATTAATTATTTTTTTAAATTTAATAATAAATTGAGCCTTTTTTTAGTTTGATTTTCTTTTGTTGTCTACCTTTTTTTAAAAAATATTTAAAAAAATAATTATTATTTTAATATTTTGATTGAACATTAAACATCCACCCCCCATAATTTTGTTATAAAATCACTTGAATTTTATCAGAATTAAAAATCAAAATTTAAAAAAATTTAAAAATAATTTTATTAATATAAATTAAAAAATAACTTGAAAATTCTTTAATAAAACTCGTTTTTGGTGACTCTGTCATTCCCCATTCTGTCCAAGTTTATTTTAAATATTGCATCAATTTCTAGTTTTTTTCCCGATTTTTTAAATGAAGGTCAGAAAATTTTATTTTCAATTAAAAATTAATTATTCTGAATGGAGTATTCGAAATAGTTCAAAAAAAAATTTTTTTTAATTTTTAGACAAAAATAAAAATTCGTTAGTCTTTCTACTCATTTTACCCTC
This sequence comes from Meloidogyne incognita, assembly GCA_036172945.1. Lineage (NCBI taxonomy): Eukaryota > Metazoa > Nematoda > Chromadorea > Rhabditida > Meloidogynidae > Meloidogyne > Meloidogyne incognita. The sequence continues at coordinate 3,239,089 of JARQAC010000030.1, read as the reverse complement.
AAAAATCTCTTCTCTCTTCTCCATCATCCATCGCGAATGTCCATTTATTTGCCACAAATATTTTTTGTCAATGGGAGGAGGAGGAGGATATCCTTTTTTGAATGAATATTATTATTATTCAACATTTCATCCTATTTTTAATTCATTTTCACCTTTTGAATCTGTCAGGCGGCACTATCGGTCGGCATGCTCCTTTACTACTTGGCTGCAATTTTTAAAGGCCTTCACCCGCGTGTTGATGACGATTTTGGTAAATTAAAATATTTATTTTTAATTTATGGCTTCTATTGCCTTTTTATTTAAATCAGAATTACAATTGTAAATATAGAAAAGATTAAAAACCAGAATTAAATTAGAATATACGAGGAAAATACGTTAATAAAATCAGAATTTGTAAAATTAAGAATAAAAAATCAGAATGTTCAAATAAAAAATAAACTTAGAAATTAAAATCAGAATTACAATTGTAAATATAAAAAAATATTAAAAATCAGAATTAAATTGAAACATAAGGGAAAAATCAGAATCTGTAAAATTTAAAAAACCAGAATTTGTAGATTAAACTACAAATTAAAAACCAGAATTTGTAAATTAAACTTGAAATTACAAATTCTGATTTTTAAATTAAAAATAAACTTTAAATTTAAAATCAGAATTACAAATCTAAGCTACAAAAAACGAATTACGAATCAGAATTTGTAAATTAAAAATAAACCAGAAATTACAAATTCTGATTTGTAAATTAGAATTAAACTTGAAATTAAAAATCAGAATTCACAAATTAAAATAAAAAAATCAGAATTTGTAAATTAAAATAAAAGAATCAGAATTTTAAAATCAGAATTATTTTAGTCGACAAACTCAATTATCACTACACTTCTGCCATTATTTTTGCCTTCGCTATAATAGTATCAGCAAAACAGTATGTTGGTAAGTTTTACTATTTGTTTTTCTCTATTTAATCAGAAAACAAGTTTTATTTAATTTCTAGGTTATCCCATCCAGTGTTGGGTACCCGCTCAGTTTACTGACGCTTGGGAGCAATATACAGAAAATTATTGTTGGGTGGAAAATGTTTGTATTTTTTTAAATATTTTTATTTTAAAAATCAGAATTTAAATTTAAAAATAATTTATAAAATCAGATTAATATTTTATATTTTATAGACATACTATTTACCTCTTACCAATGCATTTCCTCTCGACTATGGTGACAGGCGGTGAATTTTTAAATTTATTTTTGGTTTATTATTTGATTTATTGTCTAGTTTCTAATGAAAATTAGAAGGAAAAAAGATTTTTTTATTCTCCCATAAATTTTCAAGGTACAGGGCCCGTCAAGTTTCCTACTATCAATGGGTGCCTTTTGTACTGGCCTTGGAGGCGTTGATGTTTTACATTCCTTGTATTATGTGGCGTGGCTTGTTACATTGGCACAGTGGTGATTAAAATTAAAATTTTAATTAATATTTATTTTTAATTTAGGCATCAATGTTCAGAGTTTAACACAAATGGCGTGTGATGCGCGGATGATGGATGTTTGTAATTTAATTAATTATTAATAAATTTATTCTGAAATATGTAAAAAGAAAGTTTTAATTCTGAAATAATTATTTTTACAATTTGTAAAAAGTTTAATTATTTTTTTACAATTTGTAAAAAGTTTTAATAATTATTTTTACAATTTGTAAAAAGTTTAATTATTTTTTTACAATTTGTAAAAAGTTTAATTATTTTTTTACAATTTGTAAAAAGTTTTAATAATTATTTTTACAATTTGTAAAAAGTTTAACTATTTTTTTACAATTTGTAAAAAGTTTAATTATTTTTTTACAATTTGTAAAAAGTTTTAATAATTATTTTTACAATTTGTAAAACATTTTTAATTCTGGAAATGTTTAAATGTTTTTAATTCTTCAGAATTACAATTTGTAATTCAAGTTTTAATTATTTTACAAATATAAATTTAACTTTTTTTAAGGTTGACGCTCGTCACGCTACTGTCCGTACCATTTCTGGACATATGGAAGATACCTTAGAATTACAGCGTGAAGTAATTGAAGATTAAATTAATTAATTAACAATAAATCAAAGATATCTGATGCCACCAATTTTTGTCTTGGAAGGCGGTGGGGCGCCTATGTGACTTGCCTTTACGTTTTTATAAAAATGCTTTATTTGGCCAATGTTGTGCTCCAAATTTTCCTTTTAAATCTTTTTTTGGGGTTTTTAAAATTTTAAAATTGAAAATTTAATTTTTATTCTAATAGTACGGACAATCTTTTTTATGGCTTTCACATTCTTAAAGATTTATTGCATGGCAGGGAATGGGAAACTAGTGGAAACTTTCCTAGAGGTACCCTCTCTTCTTCTGTTTCTTCTTTAAAATATTTTATTTTTTAAGTAACAATGTGTGACTTTGAAGTTAGGGTTCTAGGTAATGTCCATCATCATACGGTGGGTTTTAAATTAATTTTTTGAGGAAAGTGGTTGTTTAAATTAAAGGTGCAATGTGTGCTAATGATTAATATGTTTAACGAAAAAATATTTCTCTTCCTTTGGTTCTGGTTTTTTATGGTCTCTATTGTAAGCATAATTAATTTTAGCAAATAATTTAAAAAAAAAATTATTTTTAATAGATCACTTTTTTTTCAATGTGCCATTGGATACTCATGTCTTTTATGCCTGGCCAGGTAATAGGGAGTATAAAGAGAGAATTGTAAAATTAAAGTTTAAGAATTGTGAAAGTTTTAAGTTTTAATTAAGTTTAAATTATATTAAGTTGGGTTGTAATTAAAGTTTATTTATTAGGTATTTCAAGTTTTAAGTTTGCAAACTTTGTTCAAGTTTAATTATTAAATTCAAGTTTTAAATATTGCAAACCAATTAATTTTAATTCAAGTTTAATTTTTCCAAGTTTTAATTCAAGTTTAATTAATTAATTCAAGTTTAAGTTTGCAAACTTTGTATTTTATTACAATTGTAATTCAAGTTTATTTATTCAAGTTTTATTTTATAAGTATAAACAATTGTAATCTAGGTTTTAAAAATTGTAATTAAAGTTTTAAGCACTAAGTTCAAGTTTGATTAATTCAATTAAAGTTTACAAACTTTAATTTTAAAAAGTTTTAAAAATTGAAATTCAAGTTTAATTTTTTTCCTAGCATATGAAATTCGTCAGGAGATACCTCAGAGCAACAGATTTAGCAACCGACAGGCAATCTGTCAAAAAGTTTGTACACAAATTTCTTGGTGCAGATGGTGTTTTCTGTATGAGAATGATTAGTGGTAATTTCTTCAAAAATTTTTTCCCCAAAAAGATTTTAAATTTCAAGCACATGCTGGTGATATTATGGCTACAGAGCTTATTGTTGAATTATGGCATTCATTTAATGACAGAGTTAGAAAATCACCAATAGAAATGTTTGAGGGAGGAGTCTCTCAATCCCCCTCAAAAATGGAAGCTTCTTTCAAAAGTTGGCTGCTAGGACAAAATCACAGCGGGAATAGGTATGGAGGAACGAGTGGGGGAAGTCTTGTTGGAACTGCTGCCCATCACGCCGCTGCTTTTCATGCTAGCCATCATCACCACCGGGATCTTTGAAAGAATTATGGTGGGTGTTGTTCATTCATTCTCTCTCTCTTTTTGTTTTTTTAAAGTCTCCTTTCCTTTTCTCTCCTATTTTTCCCTTCTTATTCCTAAGTTTATTTTTTTAATTAAGTTTTACAAATGGAATTAACATTTTACAATTTGTAAAAAGTTGGAAAAACATTTTTCTTTCAAACTTTTATAAAAACATACAAACTTTGAAATAATAAAAACATAATTAAAAACATTAAAACACACTTTAAACACAAACAAGTTTATAAACTTAAAAACAAAGTTGGAAAAATAAACTTTAAAACAAGTTGGAAAAATTTTGCAACAAAATAAAACTTTGTTTTCAAGTTTATTTTAAAGTTGGAAAAAATAAACTTAAAACAACAAGTTCGCAAACTTAAAAATAATGTCAGAGAAAATAAACTTTAAAACAAGTTGGAAAAACAAGTTTGCAAACTTGATGAAAATAATAAACTTAAAACTTTATTTTCAAGTTTAAATGGTTGTGAAAGTCTTGTTATGAGGGCAACTGATACGATTTAAGTCTTAAAAGTTTTTCAAGCAGTACATGTCTAGTCCAAAATATTTTTTGTTTATAACACACTTTTATCTTTTCACTTTATCTTTTTTATGTTTAAAATGTCTGTTTATCTTTAGTTTTTTTTTTATTTTTAAATTTTTTAGAGGAGAGAAGGGAAGAGGGGAGAAAAGGGAGAATGAATGCACAGACACACACCTACCCAAAATTTTAAATTTTTGAAAAATCTGTAAAATTCCAAGGAAAATTTTTATAAAATCCAAATTTTATCAAAATCCGGTGTGTGATGAGGCATAAAACTTTGCACATTTCCTTGCACAAAATTAGTTGTTTTTTGTTGTTAATCTACATGTACTGCTTGAACTTGTTGAACTTTGTATTATTGAAAAAATTACTTAAAGCAGTACATATAGATTTAAATAATTTATTTTAATTTAAAAAATATTTTTTTCTAGAAAACCTGCCTTCGACAGCGCAAACCCAACAAGGGGAGGTGCTCGAAAGCGGCGCAAATCAGATGGCTATTTCACTTTTGTGTGAACCTTGAGACTTTAAAAAATATTTAAAAATACCAGAATAAAGAGAATACAATAAAAACACATGGAGAATGACGGTGCTGAGTCTATCTTCTTTAATTTTTTTAATTTTAATTTTTTTGTTGTATTTAATTTTTACCCTGATTTATTCACCCACAAAATTAGGCTATTTTTAAAAATTAGGAAAATTTAAAAAAAATTTTTTTTAATTTTTTTTAAATTTTAAGACCCCTCAGAATTCTCAAAAAAATTTATTTTTTTTTTAAATTTTTTCAAAAATATTTTTCTTCCCCAATAAAAAATACTATATAAAATCACTGCCTTTTCATTCTATTTTGCCCAGTATACACCCCAACCATTTATTGCCACTCTTCCGGAAAAGTTTTCCGGAAAACAATTTTTATTTTCCTCCCAATTTTCTAAGTCAACATTCTGTGTGATCTCAATTTAATATTTTTTCCTCACTAATTTTTTTTTATTTTATCATTCTTTCGAATATTTTTTTTCTCTAAAATTATTATTGAAAATGATGCTTTCCTTTGAAAAAAAATTTTTTTAATTTTTTTGTTAGGGCATATCCCCATTTTTTATTTTTATTTTAAATTGCTATTTTATATTAAATGTCGGACCTCTCTATAAGAGGTACTCAATAATGGATAGGTATACCTTAAATTAAGATACCAGTATTTTTTCTAAATTTGGTTGGCCACTTGATGGAGGGAGAGCACAAACAAGGCACTTATTTGTTAGGGGATACTCCCAGGTATACTCCTTATAAGCACACACATATATGACATACCTAATATTTGGATAGACCTCTATTTAAAAGACTTTCTAAAAGTTGATTGTCCATTGGAGGGGGCTCCTAAGTGATATCCTCAATTTAATACTAATAAGCCCTGAGGGTATATCTAAGAGAGGTTCGACTAATTTTGTTTCCTCTTAAAAATATATTGCTGCCCCATAATTAATAAAAATAAATATATAAATGTACCAAAATTAAATTTAAAAAATTAATTAAATAAATAAAAAAAATTTTTTTCAAACAAAATCCAAAACTTTTATTCACGGAATTATTTTTTCATTACAAAAAAAAAATCCCCTTAAAAAATAAAATAATAAGCAATTCAACACCTTTCTCAACATAAAAGATTTTTTAAGCGGTAAAAATTATCTGATGATTATTGAAGAAAAAAACACAAAAAAGTGTTTGAAAGGAGCAATGAAAAATAATGAACATTAAAACACAATTCTGATAAGAGAAAATGAGAGCAAAAAGGGAGGAAAGAAAAAATCAGAATAAAAACTTGATGTTTATTTGTAAAATCAGAATTTTTTAAAATCAGAACGTTTAAAAATCAGAATTTAAAAAAACCAGAATTCTAATAAAAATCAGAATTTTTTTCAAAAATCAGAATTTTAAAAAATCAGATTTTTTTTTCTAAAATCAGAATTTTAAAAAATCAGAACTTTTTTGAAAATCAGAATTTAAAAATCAGAAAATATTTTATAAAAATCAGAATATTTAACAGAACGTCATCATAATTTGCTCTCATTTTTCACAAATATTTTTTAGCTTATAAAATAAAAATTGAAGATTAATTAATTATTTGATTAGTTTGTGGTATTTTATATTTGACTTAAAATTTAATTTATGTTTTTAATTATTTGAGAAAATAAAATAAAAATAAAGGCAAAATACAGAAAAATATATATGAGGACAACAAAATGTGTATTTATTTTTGGATCTTAAATTTTTGGATAATTAATTAGAAGATTAATTAGAATAATAGTAGCAGCGCTTTATTGTTGGTAAAATAATAATAAAAAATATTTTATAGATGAATAGAAACGAAAAAAATTTTTTTTCAAGTTTATTAAAATCGAAAATATTATTTAAAAAATAAAAAAATCCTCCCAAAATAATTTTTATATAATTTGACAAAATTCTTTAAAACAACAAAAAAAAAGAAAAACAAAGTCTAAAAAAATATTTGTGGTGGAAATTGTGTAGGGGATGCAATAATAAACGGTAAATATATAATGTAGGTGATGCACAAAATTGTAAAAAAAGCAAAATAGAGAGGAAAAGCAAGAAAACAATTTTTTAACAAACCATCTTTTTTAAAAAAAAAAGGGCAGCACTTTTAGCATATATTAATAAAACATAATACAGGGTGCGGCAAATTTGCGCCACTTTTTCTTTTTGCCATAACTTTCTTCAAAATTAATGAAAGCTGATAATTCTTTTTTTATTTCATTCCCAACACTTTAGGAAACTTGCTGATATCAAATATTAAAAATTTGGTTCACTCTTGGCAAGGATAATCGAGTTCAAACGTCTGGAAAATTTAAAAACATTTTTTATGCCAAAGTTTAATTGATCTTAACTTCGTTCAAAATCGTTCAATACCAACGATTTTGGTACTAAACGACTCAACTCGTTCAGGAGCATCGAAATAGCTTATAATCTCATTTTTGAAAATTTTACACAAAAATTTTATTCTTAACAAAATTATTTTAATTTATCATTCAGAGGACCGTATCTCACTCGATTTTTGTCATAGGCCCCTGATTTTTATGTCATTCGAATCAGAATGAAGAGATGATTCGAATGATATAAACATTTCTGATATCAAAATCTCAGCCTTGAATCTAGGTCAATTTTTATCCAAAAAATTTTGCTCAAATTTTGAGAGAAGTTTACTCAGAGTAAACTTAAAATTTAAAAGCAATTTTGGTATCAGCAAGTTTCCTAAAGTGTTGGGAATAAAACAAAAAAAGAATCATCAGTTTTCAATAATTTTGAAGAAGGTTATGGCAAAAAGAAAAAGTGGCGCAAATTTGCCGCACCCTGTATAATTATAAATGTATTTGTATGTAGAGTAGAGACCAAAAGAAAAATTCTGGTTTTATTTAAAGTTTTATTTTTTACAAATTCTGATTCCAAATTTTAATATTTTTACAAATTCTGATTCGGTTATGAGTTTTGCAATTTCTGATTTTAAGTTTTTACAAATTCTGATTTCAAGTTTTAGTTTTTACAATTTGTAATTTTTTAATTCCAAGTTTTTACAAATTCTGATTTTTATGATTTAATTTGACATCAGAATTTGTAAAAATATTAAAACTTGGAATCAGAATTTTATTAATTTAATTCATCAAAAATTAGTCAGAATTCTGATTTTTCAAGTTTTTATATTTTTTACAAATTCTGATTTTAATTCCAAGTTTTATATACATATGTATCTTCAATAGGTCTCTACTGCACATACATACACTATATTTATTAATGTCTAAAACATATATATTTTTCCCATTTTTACTCAATCTTTTCTTCCTTTCAAATTGAAAAAAAAACAAACATTATTTTTTAATGCAAAAACACAAAAGGCGCTCAAACATAATCTCTCAGATAAACAAAAATAATAAAAAAAAATTGTAGCATATTTTTTTTTTGTTGCGTGTTTTTTTGTAAAAAGAAGAAGCAAAATAGAGAATGAAGAGAGAGAGAGAGAGAAGTGCAGTCATTTTCATTTTTTGTCCTTTCAATTTTTTTTTGAATTTTTGTTGGAAGACAATTTAATTTTGACGTCCTAAAAGAAATTATTTTTGAATTTAAAAAAAAATTAATTTTTACTAGAAATAGCAGACGGATTCCATGTATCAGCTGTAAATGCAGACCAACCATTACGCTGTTGTTGTTGAAGTTGTTGTGATTGTGAAGGTGAAATATTTTGAACATTTCTTCCAGCACCTTTGTAAAAATTTCATATTTTTTATTAATTTTTAAGAACAAGTTAGAGGTTAGTAATAATTTAACAAACACTAAGTAGACTTGTCGGCCTTCGGTATCCAAAAATCCAAAACTGGACCGGAGAAACGAGCTTAAACATCATCGGCTCGGTTACGAACTGTCAACACTGCTTAATAGGCAGGAATCGAACCATCGAACCCAAAATCGCTCCAAGGGGCAATACGGCCTCTCATCTGCTTTCGGATCTCTTCCCCTTATACAATAAAAAAATCTTTTTTACCAATAGGTTGTGATGCTGGAGTATTATTATTATTACTTCCAATTGCTGGAGGAGGATTATTTGTATTATTTGAAGGAGAAGAAATAATTCCTGGACCACCACTAACTTGTTGTTGTTGTTGAAGTTGATTTGTAACACTTGCAGAACGAAAAGCACCTCCACCCCCTACCACATTACTACCAATTACTCCTCCTCCACTCACTACTCCACTACTATTCCCTCCTCCACTACCTCCTCCAATACTTCCACCACTTGTATTATTACTATTATTATTTCCACCAAAATCACTTCCTAACGGACCAAAAGAACGTCCTTGTCCAAAAATATCACTAATATTATTTAAATGATTCAATTGATCATTCCAACCACCATTCCATGATTGAAAAGATGGTGATGGACGAACTATTAAATTCCCTCCTTGTTGTTGTTGTGTAGGTGGTGGTGGTGGTTGTTGATGACGTAATGAAGATGAAGAAAGTGTTTGATGAGGCTGTAAAAACCAACAATTTAATTAAGGTGTACGTCTACATCTTAGAAAAATTATTACAGCACTCCTAGATCCCCCAATGTGATTCGAAAAAAGACAGTATCGAAAATAGAGACTAACAAATTAAGGAACTCGTAAACATTAAAAAAAATTTTTTCGAAAATCAGGAAAATAAGGGAACAATGGAAGGAGGAAATGCTAACCTACACCCTTTTTCTAGACAATTTTGTAGCATGATTCAATACGTATTTCATCTGGGTACATTGGAATGTTACAAAAATCACCTTATTATCAAAATTTTACACATACATATATTTATAGATTCTCCGTTAAAGACTCCCCCTTTCTACTTCCACAAAATCCCCTCCTTTCTACTCCAAAAATTATCTAGAAAAAATTTTTTTTTACTTGACTAATAGCATGAAAATTTTGTTGTTGTTGCTGTTGAAAATTTGTTGGTGCATTAGATTGTGAAGGTAAAATAAATTGTGTTGTAGTAGCAGAATTTGCTCCTAATTTAGGTGAATGACGTTGCTGATTTGACGAACCTTGTTGTTGTTGTTGGGAAGGTGGTAATTGTTGTCCAATTTGTTGTGCAACAGCTGTAGCAAATTTATGATGTGCTACAGCAGCAGCTGATGGTGGTTGTCCAACTGGTGGAGGTGGAACAGAAATTCCATTTTGATAATTTGTTGGTCTAACACCTATTGGAGCTATTGGTGGAGGTAAATGTGATGGTGGTTGTGGTAATGGAGGTTGCTGTTGCTGTGTCAAAGATTGCTGTTGTAAGGATGAACCAATTCCTCTACTATTTGATAATGATTGAAAAGCAACAGCAGTACCCAATGCACCTAAAAACGAACTTTTATTTAACCATTATTTTTGAAAATGAATTAACCTGGAGCTTTAACTGGAGTAGTCATTGATGTAATACTTGAAGTTGAAGATAGTGAAGTAGAATTTGGCTGTTGAGCTAAAGCAAAGAAAATTTTTTTCAAGGTTAGAAATTTTCGAAAGAATTTTTTTGAGGGTTAGAAAATTTAAAAAAAATTTTCAAGGTTAGAAATTTTCAAAAAAAATTTTCAAGGTTAGAAATTAAAAAGATTTTTAAAAAATTTACCAGATTGTTGCTGAGGTGTCACAATAATATTATTATCTCCTCCTCCAGTTCGTGTCTTTCCAGGTGGAGTAATTACTTTACGATCCAACGACAAAGGTGATGGAGGAACTACTTGATTTTGTTGCAATTGTTGTTGTTGTTGAATAACAGAAGAATTTGGAGTTGATGGAATAGTAGAAGACGCTATTTGTTGAGGTGTTGTTGCTACTTGAGCAGGCATTGGATGAATACGTGGACATGGTGGTGGTTTAGGTACTTGTAATTTAGGCAATTGCATCAACTGTTTGCCTGATTTAACAGCTTGAATATGCGCAGCAAATTCTGTTTTTGCTTGAGAAATTAGAGAGGCCACCTCTTCACGTTTACTTTCCCATTCTCCAATATTCCATTTTATAACATCAATTTCAGATTGTAAAGAACTTTAAAAAAATTTTTTTTTTCGAAAATTTTTTAAAGGAAAAAGAATTTTTCAAGTACCGTTTTTGTTTATCAACTTCCAATACTTTAATTTGAGCACTACAATCATCCTTTGCACGTTCCAATATTCGAAGACCATCATCCAATTTATGCTCCAATAAATTAATTTCTGCACGCTTAGCACGCTCAGTAAGAGTTGAAATTGTTTGAGTGTTGCTTTTACGTTCCTACAAGTAAAGAAATAAATCAGAAAAAAATTGAAAAAATCAGAATTTTTTAATTTTATTAAAACTTTGTGTTTAAATTTAATTCTGATTTAAAAAAATAACAAATCAGAATTTTAAAGAATTGTAAAAACTTATACACTTAAAAACAAAAATCAGAATTATTATAAAACTTAAAACAGAACTAACAATAAAATAAACATTTGTTTTAATTTAATTCTGGTAAATCAGAATTTAAAGAAATTGTAAATGTGAAACTTAAAACCAGAATTAATACAAAACTTAAAACCAGAATTTTAAGAAAATTGTAAACTTATAAAAATCAGAATTAAATTAAAATCAGAATTTAAAGAATTGTGAACCTAAGTTAATTAATAATTCTGATTTTTGTTTTTAAGCTCATACTTCTTCAACATATAATCTTAATTTAATTCTGATTTTTATAAGTTTACAATTTGTTCAAAATTCTGGTTTCATGTTTTGTGATTTTTTAAGTTAATTAACAATTCTGATTTTTGTTTTTAAAATCAAAATTACCAATTACAATTAAAAGAACAAACAAAAACACAAAACTTACGTTAGCCAATTGTGATTCAAGTTTTTTCAATGCTGTAGTTTTTTCATCCAAATTTGTATTTAATTTTTGTACTTCACTATATTTTGAATTTAATTCAGCATTTAAATGTTTTTTAGAATCTGCTAAAGATTGTGTATCTCTTTTATATTTTGACTGTTCTTCAGCTAATTGTCTTTGTGTTGCTGTCAATTCTTTTTTTGTTGCGTCAAAACGTTCTTGTAATTCATCTAAGCGTTCTTGCATGAAACTAGAAAAAAAAATTTTTTTTTAATTTTTTAAATTAAAATTTTAATAAAGTAGGATCACAATTATGTATATTTCGGCAGCAAATTTTACTTTCAGGCAAATTTTCCGGTAAAATTTTTAAAATTTGGGAAAAATAAGAGAAACAATGTGCGACGGACAACTAAATTCTGCCTTTACCCGTTTTTAAAATTTGCCTGAAATTTCAAAATTGCCAAAAATTCAGCTATCACCTCTAGGCGCTCTTCCTATTTATTTTCAATATTTGTAAAAAAATTTTTTTTGCAGGGAGGAAGAAAAATGCCCCCACTAACGTGCCAAAAACGCCCCCTCCTCTCTCTTTCCCTATCCCCTATCCCATTCTCTCTTCCTCTCCCCTTAAAAAAATATTTTTTTCCACGATTGTTTCCGGCCTATCACAAGGATATAAAAATTTTTTAAATCAATAAAAAAAATTTACGCTTCAGATTTTGCCTTCTTCTCCAATTTTTTAATTTCATTTTTACGATCTTTCAATTGCTGAATTAATTTCTCATATTTTCCATTTATCCCAGCAAATTCTTTTTGAACTAAAGCCAATTGATCATTAATTTTTTTGTCATTAGCTTTTAATGTTGCACACTCATTCTTTGAAATTTTTAATTTTTCATCCAAAACTTTAACTTTTGCTTCAATTCGATCAACAATATCAGAAATACTTTAAAGAAAAAATTTTTTTTTATTTTAAATAAAAAAATGGGAGAAGAACAGTCTCTCTAACCATAGAGCCCCCAAGTCTACTACTAATTTATATAAAAACAAAAGATAACAGAGCAATCACAGAGTAAGTTAAATTATTCTAGGTGGTATTCTAACAGACGATCTATACAGGTTCTCTAGTTACTGACAATTATTGCTGCTTTCTTCATACCGGGGCAATTTTTAACGTTCTCTTTTAATTAATCTTAAAACCCAAGCCCGTCTTAAATGCCATTCAATTTTTTTTAACTTAAAAAAACCTTTCCCAATGTTCTTCTAATTAAAAAACAAGGATTTTTAAAAGTAAAAATTTTTTTCAAAGATTAACCTAGCTTGGTGTAACTGATACAAAATTGAATTTAAACGTGTCGAAAGCATAATTTCTTGCTGTTTAAGTTCACGCAACAAAATATAATCATGAGGGTCTTCTTCAATAAAAGGATGCTGCAATGCTGAATAATCTTGAATTATTGCTGCTTCTTTGTTTGCATCAAAATCTTTGAAAAAAAATTTTCTAAGAATTTCTAAAATTAAAAAAAACCTCTTCCAGAACATTCACTAACACTTATAACTGAAACAGTATCATCAGCACTAGTAAAATTTTCATCATCAGCACATAAAGTTAACAAACGATCTATACAATTGCGTAAATCACGACTAGAAAACAAATTAGAAAAAAATTTTTTTAATTTTAAAATAAAAAAATTACAAATTAGCATGTGTTTCCAATGTTTGAACAAATTCATCAACTTTATTTTGTATATTTTTTGCATTTAAGCAATGCAATTGAAATAATGCTGCTTGTGTTGCTGTTACCTAAAAAATAAATTTAAAATATAAAATTTCTTTTAGAAAGTTTTTTTGTAAATAAGAATAATCTAATAAATGACAAATAGCCCCTTTATGTATAATGAGGACATCTTAAATAGAGAAGGAAATCACTTAAACAGCTCTTATACATTCAATAGCCAACCAAATTTAAAAAAAATGTACCTTAAATCAAGGTGTTCTAGTATTGGGTGTATCTTATAGAGGTCAATAATTCCATCAATAATCCCCACCAAGGGCGTATCCAGGGGGTCGGTTTCGGGGGGGGGGGGCTAACATTGGGTGTGCGCCAAAATTTTGGCGTTCACTTTAGCGTTGCGAACGCAAATTTTTTCTACACAAATTTTCATCTTCTCAGCGCCGCAGGCAAAAATTTTTTGAATTTTGGAAGGCCGTAGGCCAAAAAATTCACTTTTTTTGCGCCGCAGGCGAAAATTTTTAAAATTTAGAAGGCCGTAGTTCAAAAAAATTCACTTTTTTTGCCCCAACCCTTCCCCAAATTTTTTCCTTTTCCCCATTTCGGGGGGGGGGCTCTAGCCCCCCCCAGCCCCCCCCTGGATACGCCCTTGATCCCCACATCCCTCCCCAAATAATTCCCCATACTTACATCTTGAGGATCAACAGAATAAATTTGATTTGCAAGCGATGCCATAGCAGCATCAGAATTAGAACCTCCAGGCATTGAACTAGCAGAAATTGAAGAAGCAACAGAAGGTTGTTGCTGTTTATCATCAAAATTGGCTTTTAACAAATGACGAGTATTGTAACGAAGCCATTCTTCAATGTATTGACGGGAAAAGACTGTGTTGTTGTTATTTCCTTGAGCATTTACAGCATTTGTTTCAGACATGGTAACTGGGTCAGATGAAGAAAATTGAATCTGAGAAAGGATAAAAAATGATAAGAAATGATAAAAAACAATTTTTAAACCTTGCTCAAATCCAAATTTGTCAAAGCAGCCAAATTCATATCAATCCCCGAAGTATTTAACAAAGGCTTTGAATTTGCAAAAAGACTACCCATTTGAGGATTATTCAAATCTAAATTCATAGCATCAACAAGACCAACAGTTGATTGATTTGTACAATCAGCCATTTGTTGCTGTTGAACTGCACGAGCATTAGCAACCTTTAAATAAAAGAAAATAAGAAAAAAATAGAGAAACAAAGCCAAAATAAAAATGGTCATAGGAGAAAAATTTATCCCATTTTATAACTTATTGCTAGTCTCAGCGATCATAATTTTCTCAGATTTTGAAGCCCTATAACTTTTAGTTTCATATTCCTAACCAAAAAAGCTGAACATTTTCTAGAGTTAATCGATGCTTTATCGATTGGTATAAAAAAGTTCAAAGTTTTGACTCAAAGTTTGAAATGGTTCCCCCTGTTAGTTTTAATATAAGCTAGAAAAGAACTCTAGGGAATTTCAGAAAAACCTAAAAAATCATAAATTCGAATTCAAAAAAATTTATATACTTGAATAAATTGTTGTTGAAGTTGCTGTTGTTGCTGTATCAAATTTTGCTGTTTTTGTTGAAATTCTGCCATATGTTGCTGCTGCTGTTTTTGCTGTTGCTGCAATCCTTTTTTGGCAGCTGCCTTTTTTCTACGTGTTGGTACATTAACAACTGGTTGTTGTTGTTGATTTTGTTGTTGCTGAACTGCTTGTTGTTGTTGTTGCTGTTGAACAGCAGCAAATGCTTGCGTTTTTAAAGCATTTATATATTCTTCATTTGTAGCATGTTGTCCAAGTAAATGTTGCTGTTGTTGTTGAAGTTGTTGCATAATACGAAGTGTTGCGTCATCAGCAGGAATTGCTTTACAAAAATTTGGGGTTTTGAAATTTTTAGAGTAGTTTAAAATCATTTAAGGGTCATGAAAAGGAGAAAGAAAAAGCAAAATTATTTAAGTGAACAAAAAAAGCATCCTACAGGAAGCCTAAAGTCAACGTGTTAAAGGGTAACCCCGAAATGAAAGTTATAAGTGTTTAAGATTTGTATTTTTTGGTGCGACTGAATCCCCATCACTATTTATTATTAGAAAAATCAATTTAATTGAAATGTTTTTTTTTTGAAAATTATTTTATCGAAAAAAATATGCAGCTAGTTTTTCGATATTATGATTTTCGACAATGTTAAATTACAATTTATTTTTTAAATATTTTGCCAATTTTCCCGTTATTTTCAATATTTGGTGCTTTTTTCATATAGTTTAATATTTCCACAATTTCTGACATTTTTTGGCAATATTTCGCCAATTTTTATGGCCATATTTTGCCATCTTATTTCAATATTTACCCAAAATACAAATTTAGAAATTAAAATAGACACAAACCTTCTCTAGGAATTCTTCGAGCAAATTCAGTTTGACATCCAGATTCAGATGTTTCACGTTTTCCAATTTGTAAATGCCCGTCATGAAGACAAGATTCACAAAATTTATTTCGAATTACAGTTTCTAAACGATCCAATTGATTTGAGTCATTGATAGATCCACGATCACGATCATTTTCACGTTCAAGTGCATAAAATGTGATAGCTTTAACTAGCGCTTTCTGTAAAAATTTCTTAAATAAAAATTAAAGTGAGAGGTTTCCAATTTTAAAGTACAGATCATTATAAGATACAATTTTTAACACCAGGAAGTAGGGACTAGAAGCAAGAGGATGAGGTTACCCAAAACCTAGAGAAACCTTGATCAGAAGGAAATTTTGAACATCGACCCAAAAGTACGATCTTTTTTCTCAAACCGGGTCCCATTAGTGCCTGACAAGTATCTTATAATAATTATCTGTTTGAATTTTTAACAAAAAAATATTACATCTGCTTCCTCCGGACTAAGTTTCATAATTCCTTCCAACTGAAAAATTAAAGAAAGTAAACTAAAATCAAAATAAAAAAACCAAAAGAGGATCTGGCTTCTCAAAAGGTGAAGCAATTAATTCAAGTTTAGCAATTTGTTCTTTTAAACGATTAGAGTCCTTGTCTCCTTCAGAAAGCTGAAAAACAAAAAAAAAAATTGAATAAAAAAATAAAGATGAATTTATTTACATGTTTAAGAAAATGTTTAATTTGATCAGGCAAAAGGTCCTCTTCCTCCTGATAACGGTCCTTGATAAAGTCAAATTCTTCTAAAAAAGCAAAAAATAAAATAACAGATTTCAAAACAATATTATATTGTTTGCAAAAAAAATTAAGGGAAGTTTTATTCCTTGACCCTCCCTTATCCAAACCGATAATCACATATAAAGTAATAGAGGGGTAAATTTAGCATTATGTTGGAGCTATCGACTACAACTATCGAGGCTCGACTTATACTTCTCTTTTTTAAGAAATCCTAACCCCACTACCTACGCGCTTCAAAAACAATCCACCCAGATGTCGTCCTTGTACCCTTCTACTAACATAAACTACAAAAAATATTTATTAACCTTTACAAATTGCTCCAACAGCTCCCAATTCATTTGTTGACGCAGATTTATAAAGACGTTTTTTAGTTCCTGCTCCTCCTTGTTTTCCATCTTGTTTACTACAAATATTCTTTTTATTGTTCTCCTCATTATTCGGTTCAACAGATTTTGATGTTTTATCAATTTTTTTATTTGGTGTTGTTTGTAATTTTTCTTCTTTATTTGGTGAAGTAAATGGAGGTGTTCCACCACGTTGTTGCTGTTTTTCTTGTTGTTTTTTATCTGTAATTATTCCATTATCAACATTTGTAGAATTATTTGTTGTTGTAGTATTTGCATCTTTTGTATTTGTCGATTTATTTTTTGTTGCTTTTGATGATGCACCACCACCACTACAACGTGTTGTTGTACCCATAGCTTGTCTTAATGCATTTAAATTTGTTGTAGAATCATCGTCAATTTTTGATAAATCTCCACCTTTTAATATAAAAAAATTATTTTTAATAGAATTTAGTAAAAGTTTAGCAAGTTCTAGCCATCAGGCAGGATTCAAACTTGCGACTTTTTGTAGCTACAATGGTGACAATTCTTTCTCTATTGTAGTGTAATTTACATAAAAGTCAATTTTGCGTCTTGCGACATAAAAAAACGTTCGAAAGGTGAGACAAAATCGCACGTGACTTTTCTTTCTTCTATTACCATTATCTTTTCTGACCCAAAACTCGCACGAGTTATATATGTTAACCTTACATTATAGATTCTAAAACCTAGCGTCTCCTAAACCACAGTAGATTCAAAACCTCAACATAAACAACAAATACTAGCCGGAATATCTTGTAAAACCAAAAACTTGAAATACCAAACTGTGGACTTCCTCCCAAAGATTCTCAACCTCCTCACACAAATTTAAAATTAAATTAACCTTTTTCAATTCGTTGAATAGATTGTTTCAATTTCATATCTATCAAATGTGCTTTTTGTGTTTCCAATTCAATTTTGCATTGAGGGTCTTTATCTTTACAAAATTTTAACGCTTGAGTGTTACAATCAATTGCTTTGTCTATTAGTCCACGTTGACATTGCAAGTCTGCTAATCGCTTATAATCTTGAATTTTCTTTTTAAACTCTGAGTGCGTTCTAAAAACGAAATTTTTAAAGATTTTAGACAAAACTTTAAAAAATTTTACAAAATATTTTTGGGAGGATCAGCTTTGACTTGAACTTCTAAGGTAACTTTGTCGTCTTTTATATAGCCCTGAGACTCATCCAAAATGTCCTTAACAAATTTAAATATAATTTATTTAAAAATAAAAAAAATAAAAATCATTAAAAACTCCTCACCGCCCAAGTCATAAAACAAGAATATCCCCAATCATTTTCCTTGGCAGTATAAACATGATTTGTTTTCCTGATAAAATTTGGAATGCCAGCTTTTTGAGATATGAGCCTTAACTCTGCCGATGCTTGACAAGACCATGATCTTTAAAAAATTGTTTTTTAACTTCAATTAGGCCCCTCGTTTACATAAAAAACGCCTTGCGACTATATCTGTTCTAATTGGTCTTGTTGGTCGCAAGACGCAAAACGATTTTTATGTCAAAAATCATTCGAAATTATGATTTTAAAAATAAAAACCATACTCAGAATATGCATCAGGACAACATTGAAGAAAAAATCCAAGGCACTTTTGAGTTCCCTTCTTCTGCACTACATGTTGTCGCGGCATCACCATAATGCGCCTTCAAATTAAATTTTAATCAAAATTTTTTAAAATCGATAAACAAACCAAGGCACAGTCTGTATATATTTGCACGGCCCTCTTACAGTATCAGACATGTGACGAAAATTTTGGATTACTAGTTGTAACGTTCCATCTGAACAACTTGAACTCGCGTCCATCGTCACAGACGCAGCTGATGCCGCATTTATCGCAGTATTTGTCGTTTGCTGATTTGCTGCAGCAGAGAGTGTAGGTATTGGCAGTTGAGAAGGAAGAGGATGATTATTATTATTGTTTTGTTGAGAAGGTTGTTGAAGATGTAATAATGAGGCAGGCACAACATCTGAGCTGCCAGTAAAGTAAAATGCCTGTTGCTGTTGAATAAATCCTGAAGGATCTTCGCCTAGAGCGCGAAGGAATCTTAGAGGAGGAAATTCATCGTTGTATTCAGTTTGGACACCGACTGATGGATCACGCCTAAATCTTTAAGTTTTGTTTAAAATGCATCTTGGAGAGACTAAAAACACTTAAGAACAAGAATGCCGTTTTCGGTTAAGGCTAACGTTTGAGTAACCTTTTCGAGCTTATCTGTATAGATTTGAGTAAATACATCAATTTGTTGAGGATGTAAGATGGTTTATTCCTCGGTCCAGGCCAACGTTTGAATACTCTCAGCCAGCCTTTATTGTACCGATTAAGGGATCTATGGGCCTTTTTGGGCTGGTTTTCTGAAAGATTCAATCCTTCCTAACCATCCCTCTTAACCCTCAAAACCCCAAAAACTAAATTACAATCCAGAAGCTACAGCAAGTCTAGAAAGAGCTTCTTCCTCATCGCAACAATGTCCATCACTATCCTCATCTAAAAATTGAAAATCTAGTCTAAAAAACTTCAGTTAAAATAAAAACCTTGTTCCTGAGGTTCCGGACTAGAACAGCAACCCAAATGAAAGGCATTATGTGGAGCAACTTGTCCTTCTTCGTCCTCACTAGTCCTCGTCGTTCTAACAGATGAGTTTGAGATGGAATTGCTTCCGCCGGGTGACGTGTCCCCAGATTGATTAGTTGTCATATTTTAGGCGCTTTTAAATAAATTTTTGTAGAAGCACACTTTTCTGGTCAATAATGTATAAATTTAAAGTCTAAAAATATAAAAAAAATACAAAAAAAAATATTTTAAAAATTTTTTTAATTTTTAATCTAAAAAAGCAGACGATCAGACTTGAGAAATAAAAAATCAAAAAATGTCCACATAATATAAAAACGACAAAATGACAACAGAACAAATGGTCAATAAGAAATATCGGAAAAAAAGTATAGAAAAAGTGCTTGCTATCAATTTCCGGAAAGATCTATGAATAAATAATCGATTAATATTTCACAATTTACGGAATATATTCTATATTTTCCGAAAAGTTTAATATATTCTATGTATTCTGTTTTCCGGAAAATTGTGTGAAGGAAGTGTCTATAGTTTTTCCGGAATTTTGTATTCTATTTTATGTATTTTCCGGAAAGTTTTAAATATTCTATTTAGCATTCCGGAAAAGTTTAATATATTCTATTTTCCGGAAAAGTTGCAGCAAGAAAAGGTTGTATTTTCTTGTATTTTCTTTTTTTGTATTTTCTTTCCGGAAAGTTTGAATAAATATAAAAACACACATCTGAACATTCGCAAAAACACACAAGTAAACTTGCAAAACACAATTTGTATACACAAACATTATTATAAATGCAGTTGTTTGCCGCTACCAACCAGTGCTCATCATTCATTGCAGTACACACACATTTTTTCGAGAAAATATATTAAAAAAAATTTTCTCTCTTCGTTTTCGCTACTGCTCCCCTTTCTTCTATACCCTTTTTTCTTCCTCTCTTTCCCCCAATTACTCCCCCACAACTAAAAACTCTCTCTACTCCTTCCAAATATTCTTCTAAAAATATATATAAAATCATCAGAGCTACCACGGAGAGAAGTGATGTATGTTTGGATGTGTGTATGTAGCTCGTTGGAGAGAACGAAGAAAAATATTATACTTTTATTTTATTTTTTTTTTCTAAAGTTGCCCTCTTTTTGCTCTTTTCTCTCTACTTTTTTATTATAAAATATCTAAATGTTAAAAGGTTCAGGAGGACAAAAGTGGACAAAATGATGACAAAAATCTACAAGTCGACAATAAAAAACAAGGGATTATTGAATTGTGGGCATTTTGTCTTCTGGCATTTTGTCCTTTGGGCATTTGTCCATTGACCATTTTGAAACGCTTTTTCTTTCATTGCCAGGACACACTAGCTGTCTAGCTTTGTAGACAAACCTGCATAGGAAGGCGAAAATACACGTTCTTTACTTGTCTATCAGCAATTCTTATTGATTTACTTTACTGTAACAACGGTTTAAAATTGTATATAACGTGATAGTTGATCCAGAAAATGATCTAAAGCAAAAATATTGTATTTTCGTTTTGTGCAGTAAAAAAAAGTTGGAAATTAAAAATATATTTTGAAAAAATACAAAAAAATACAAATTAAAAATACATAAGTTTATTAAAGGCCTTAATAAAGTTTATTTTATTCCTTTCCGGAAAGGTTTACTGTATTTTTCTGCATTTCAGAATATTTATCAGAAGAGGGAGAAATTCAAGTTTAATAAGCAAAATCACAATTTTAAATTTGTAAAATCAGAACATGTATTTTTTAAAATTAATTACAATTGTAAAACTAAAAATAAATCAGAATTTGTAAATTACTGTAAATATAGGTAGATGTAAAAACTGAATTGCAAAAAAAAACAGAAAATAACAGTATTATACAAAAATGTGTAAGTCGTTCATTGCTTGTTGAGGCGGCCTCCAATTCTCTTCTAGGCTAACGCTTGTAGGCTAATCGCCAAGTTAATTTTGTAAAAATAATATAAAAAATAATAGTTGTTACATTATAATTAAATATAAAATTTTTAAAATTACTTTAATTTAAATTTTAAAATTAAAAATTATGGAAGGCTTTAATATTAAAAAATATTTTTTATTTAGTACCTCATGTATTTTTGTAGAGGGCGGATTCCTTTTGTATGCAGCATATCTAAATTTAATTAGAAAAAATAGTTTTATATTTAATTAATTCACACGGGAATTTGGTCACTCCCCAAATGAATACAGTTGAAATTACCTATATCAACCGTCATTTGCGCTCTTTGCGGTAACGCCTAAAGGTGGGGACGCCGTTGGAAGCTCCGACGTCGACAAACCTGGCCTGCTCGGAGGGCCAGGAACCGATGTATACGTCGTCAGGTTGCTCTCGCCAGGGCCCCGAATGGCGACGTATACAGGCTTCTCTTGCGGCTTAAAAACCGTGAGTTAAGTAAAGTTTTTGGAATGTGGGGTAAGGGGGCTTCCATCCCTGAACCACGCATCGATCTGGTCTTGCACTCATGCCGGTGTGCCCCCATTCAAAAGCTGTTTCTCCTAGGCTAGGTAGCACAAGTTGTCGCCAGGCGTCTCTGCATCAAGCACATCAGTTGTTGTTCAACTAAAAATGCATAAAATTTTAGATTAATTTTAATTAAAGCCTTCCATAACATATATTTCAGTGAATTTTAGTGAATTTTTAGAGGAATTTTGCTTACAAGATTAGATAATTAATAGCATTTTTCAAAAATGAATTAAAGTTAAATTAATTTTTCGCTAATTTTGCGATCTGTTCAGGGCCAAGAAAATTAAATTTTAAAATTTATTTTTAAAACATTGAAAAATATATCAAGTATTTTATTAAGTAAAGGATTTTTTAAATTCAAATAAGAATATATGTATATAAATTTTATTCATAAAATTCTGTTAAAAATAGTAAAACAATTGTATTTATAATTAAAGTATTTTTAAAGGGAAAAATAAATTTTTTAAGTAATTTTAAAAATAAAATATATATATTTTATGGGTAACTGTAAGAGGTTAAAAATAAAATAAAAATCAACAAATGTTTTGACCAGTTGTTGTTATTATTGTTGCCCTTTTCAATTGACTTTTTCAAGAGAGAATTTAAGAAAGAAATTAAGAAAGAAATCATTGAAAAATAAATCTTTCTCTTTTTTTTTTAATTCTATAACCGGTCAAAAAAAATTTTTTTAATTTAAATTTTTAACATTATATGTCTTTAGGCAGTGTGTAAAATAAATTTTTATTTGAATATACCCGCATTGCTTTTTTTTTATTTTCATATTAAAAATGGCACAATATATTTTACTTATTTTGCTAGAATAACATTAGCACCTTCAATGCAAAGCTGAAAAATAAATTTAAAAAAATTATATAATTAAATTTTAATAAGTAAAGACATCAGAAATAAAAATTTTTTGATTTTTTATAAATAAAATATAATATATTTACATTTTCAACCCATTCAGTATCATTTTTGCATTGCTCAATTACTTGTTCTACAGAATATTCTGGATTCTCTGTACTTGTTAATTCCAACTGAAAAAAATAAAAAATAATAAAAATCAGAATAAATTAATAAAATCAGAATTATAAATTGTAAAAATAAAAATCAGAACAAAAAGAAATAATAACAATCGGAATAAAATTAAAAAAAAATCAGAATTACAGCTCAGAATTACAAAATAGAAATACCAAAATTAAAAACAGAAATACAAATCAGAATTACAAATTAAAATCAAAAACCAGAAACACACCACAATTAAAAATCAGAATTACAAAATAGAAAATAAAAATTACAAATCAGAATCACAAAACCAGCAACAAATCAGAATTAAAAATCAGAAATAAAAATCAGAATTACAAAATAGAAAATCAGAATTATTTTTTTTAATTTAAATAAAAACACAACAACAAATTTTACCTTCATTTCTGAAGCCTTAAATATAGAATATCTCAAATGATAAATTTTATGATATTTTAGTGCTGCATCTGCACATTTGTTGCATAAATAAAAATCAATATTGCAAACAGTATTTTCACAATTAGTTAACATTTTTGGGACAATTGTTTCTGTGTCATAAACCTCTTCTGTATAAAGTTGAATTGCTTGGTTGACATCGAGACATTTAAGTAGACAAGCCTATAAAAAATTTTTTTGAAGGGGAAATTGAAGATAATATCAGAAAAAAATCAGAAATAAATTTTTTAATTTTAATTTGACCCTATAAAAACTGAAAGAGATTTTAAAAATTTCTGAAGGGGAAAAAATAATTTCAGAATTTTTTAAAAATTCTTTTCGAAAAAATCAGAAAAATTATTTTTTAAATCAGAAAAATCAGAAATTCCAATTTTACCTGACAAGATTGTTGTTCATCACTATGATCATCAAAATCCCGAAGAAAAAAAATATTTGGAAAATTGTTTAATGCTTCTAAAAAAGAAGGCAACCAACGATCATTTTCTGAACAAATATTTTGTAAACAATTTTTAATTTTTGTTTCTATTTCTGTCATTGAACATAAATAATTCCAGTCTAAAAAATAAAAGAAAATTCAGAATTTACTTGTCAGAATTTTAGTTAAATTATTTAAAACCAGAATTTTTATTATAGAAAAATAAAGAAATTCTGATTTAATTTCTGATTTAAATTACAATTACAAACTTGTCAAATTTTAATAATTCTGATTTGTAATTTTCTAAAGAAAAACACAAAATAAAAAATCAGAATTATAAGAAAATAAAAATCAGAATTAATCAGAATTTTAAAATCAGAATTGTAAAATAAAAAAAATCAGAATTTAATTTAAAAAAATCAGAATTTTACCATTATTCTCTTTAATATTTTGTACAAATTGTAGTGTTATAGCATGTTTAAGCATAATTTCAACAAATACTTTTAAGTGTTCAATTAATTGGGTTTCTTTAACATTTAATTTATGTCCCAAAGGTTCGGATTGTGAAACTTTAACAATACTTTTATCTAAAAAATTTTCTAAATTAAAAAAAAATTTTTATTTAAATTTACCCTCTGCCCCATTCATAGATGAACAAACAACAGGAAATAAATCTTGTAATGGAAGTAAAGGACGAACAATATTATCAGAACGACTTTTCTTTATATATTCAACTAAAAAAATAAATTAAAAAAATTTTTATAAAGAAAAAAAAATTTTTTTGTTCACCTCTAACAACAATATGATAATCAACAAAATCGGGACTCCATCCAGAATACTAAAAAAATAAGAAAAAAATGTTATTTATTTTAATTAACACCATTTGAATATTTTTGTAATATTGAAAATTCTGATTTTTTAAATCAGAATTTGTAAAAATACAAAAATCAGAATTTAAGATTCTGTAAAAATCAGAAAGTGTTTTTAAAAACCAGAATTAAAAAAAATCAGAATTTTAAAAAATCAGAATTTCGAGAAATCAGAATTTTAAAAATCAGAAACTCGAAAAATCAAAATTAAAAATCTTGTAAAAATCAGAATTTTAAAAAATTAGAATTCCAAAAATCAGAATTTCGAAAAATCAGAATTAAAAATTTTTTAATTTTCTCACCGTTTGACTATTTTTATAATGTATTTCTCCTTTATATTCCCCCTCTTCTTCTACAACAAAAGGTATATATTTTTGTAATAAATTTTGATTATCAATTCTCCATAATGCTACACTATTTTCTTCCAATTTAAATAAATCTTCTTTAGATAATAAAAATGTTCCCTTTTTTGGATTTTCTGTTGGACGTTCAATAAAATTTAAACGTTCACAAAAATTTGAAGACAAATTCATTGAATCTTCATTAAAATTATTATTGAAATTTTCTTCTTTTTGTAAACACGTTGCTGAGGTTGTAGTTGTTGGAATGCCTGGATATATTTCTGGAGAAAATGAATCTCTTCGATTATTATTGTTTAATTGTTGTTGTTGTGTTGGAGTATATTCTGGTGATACAATATTATTTTCTGTTTCGTTAAAGTCAAGGCTACTGAAAAAAATTTTTTTTAATGACTAATTTTACAAGAAAATTAAAAATTAAATTTCAATGTTTAATTAATTCATCCCGATTACTATTTTCTGATCATAAAGGCTTTCTATGTTTTCCTAAATTTAAACTCGAATTGACAAAAAACGAAAATATTTAAAAAATAGATTTTAGAAAATAAAGTTTTGAATAGGATTGTACACAATGGCGTAGCCTAGGGATCGATTTCGGAGGGGAGGGGGATTTGGAGATTGTACGCGAATAAGGATACGGCCTTGGAATTGTAAATTAGAAATCAAACTGAAGAACTTGAGGATTTTCAGTTCAGTTCTCTTCGGTTAAAATACCCAAAGACACCCCAAATTTTGAATTTAGAAAAATAAATAAAATTGTTACCCAATAGATCCTTTAGAATCTCTTCTTTTTGACTTGTGATGTTCTCTATGTTTTTTATTCTTTTTACTAATAGATTTTAAACATTCATCAGTTTCTGTCCAATCAACATCTTTTTCTTTTTTATACTTTTTATGCTTTTTCTTTTTAAGTTTTTGTTGGTGTTGAAAATTGTTGTTATTATTGTTAACTTCATTTAATTCTGTTGGTGTAGGTAATAGAGGAGGTTCTGTTGTTGTTGAAGATTCTGTTCGTCGTAAAATTCGAATAACTAATTTTGGTAAAGGTTTGAAATCTGTGTCGTTGTTTGAACAACTTGAAAAATCGAGAAAAAAATTTTTTTTAATTTTTTGAAATTTTTAAAAAAATTTCAAAAAATTCAAAAAATTTTTTGAAGATTTTTTTAAAAATTTGAAAAAATTTTTTTTAATTCTGAAAAATGACCCAAAAATTAAAAAACCGAGAATTTTTTGATTCAAAAAATTTTAAAAAATTAAAAAAAAATTTTCTAACCTCGTCTCAACATTTTTCAAAGTACAAACTGCCGCTGGAATAGCTTCACAAATTGCTGCATTATCGTCTCTAGCAAGTTCAGAATTTAAAAAAGTTCCGACAGGTCTACGCATTTTGATTTGTTCGGCTAAAAGAGGTCTGGCTGAAAAAAGAAAAAAAAATTTATAAAAATTCAAATTATCAAAAAAAATAAAACCTTTAAGCTGCTGTTTATGTTCAACTTCTCTTGAAATATTATTCGTAGAAGTATACGAGTCTTCTATAATACCCTTCCTTTTTGTATATTTTCGTTTAATCTTTTAAAAAATTTAATTAAAAAAATTTTTTAAAAAACCTTTTCTTGTTCACCCAACGTTCGTTTATCCGTTTGTGAATGTAAGATTTTCTGTAGACTTTTTAAAGGAATAAGCTCATTATTATCAGTTTTGTCGTCAAAATCTTCATCGAAATTAAAGGCGTCTTCAGCTGTTTGAGTAGAATCTGAAAAAAATATTTTTAAACAAGAATTTACAAAAATTCAAAAAAAATTATTTTTTAAGAAATTAAACATCTATTTTTCTGATCAAAAAAACAGAATTTGTATTTTAAATATTAAAAATAAAGACAGAATTTGTAGAATATTTTTCAGAAAATTTTTTCAAAGAATTTTTTCAGAAAATTTTCTTTTCTTAAAAAATCTCTGAATTAAAAAAACATTTCACAAACCTTTCTTTGTTCCAGCCTCACTTTTCATAAACGATTCAATAAATGATAAAGACCGACCCCCTCCAATATTTGTTGTTGTCCCAGCATTATTATTTCTTTTATAAATAGGAATTCGTTTATCGTTGTTTTTACTTCGAGACATTGCCAAATGATTTAATTTTAAAGGATCTATTAGTTGATTTTGAGGTGTTGAATTTGTTGGAATAAATGAGAGAGGGGATTTTTTAAGTGTTGTTTTTGTAGGGGGAACTGAAAGAAGGTAAAGCAGCAGTGCTACTTGTAGACGAACCAAAAGAACTGTGACGAGAATTTCCAAATTGTTGTTTATTTTGATTATTGAAGGAAGTTGAAGTTGTTGTTAATTGTTGAGGAAGTTGTTGATTGTTATTTAGGGAAGAATTAAAAATCGAATGGTCATCAAAGGCAATTGTTGTTGAAGTTGGTGAAGGTGAATCAGGAGGAGTAAACTGAAAAAAAAATTGAGAGAAAATTGAAATAAGAAATAAAGAGAAAAGTAGAAGTTTAGCCCCAGATAGGCATTGATCCGGCGACCTCTTGGCAGCTATCACACGGAGCTTTTGTAAACCTCTTTACAGGCGTTCTCCTAACCGATGTGGAGCTATCGGGGTGCTGATTTGATTCCGCTTTTAATAGATCATAAACCCCTACCTTCCCTCTAGTGACCGTTTTAAATAGTATCCACCTACACCTTTAAAAAATAAAATTTAAAAAATACATGAGGCATTTCCAATGAAGCTTCAGTTTTCGGAATTTGAGGTAAAACAGAAGAGCTAGTCGAAGGAGAACAATTTAAACTAAACAAAGAAGCAATACTGTGCTGTTGAAAACCAGAAGAATTATTTGTAGTTGTAATAGCTTCTCTATCCTTTTGTATATTATTTTTGTGGGCAACCATTGAAACCTAGAAGAAAATAAAGAAAAGATTTCTGATTTATTTCACAAATTTAATTTATAATTTTCAATTTAAGTTTGCTTCCTTTCATTGAAGCTTAGTCAAGGGCCCCGTTAAAAAATAGGATCGATTTATATATCAATTCGATTCGTCAAACTTCAATGACTTTTAGAGGCTTTACATTCTAACCCCCAAAATTTAAAAAGCCATACAAGGACCAAGCTAATTTTTAAAGCTAAAAAATTAATAGGTTTGACTCATCTTTTCTAAAAATTTCAAAAAAAAATTTTCCCCCAACAAACTAATTAATTTATTCATTAAAAAATTACCAATCTATCCACTTCTTTGTCGGCATTAGCCAATTCTTCTTGACAAAATTTATTACAAATTGAATTGTTTAAAGTTCCACAATTCGCAGAAATATTATCTGTCGGTTTATTAGACAGTGGACAATCAGAATGTTGAGAAAAAGGAGTTGAAGGGTCCATAGGGTGTTGTTGTTGTTGATATGAAGTTGATGGTGTTTCCATAAAAAATTCTTCAAAATCTTGTAAATCAAACATAAATTCGTCTAAGGGTTCAACTTGAGAAGAATGAAGGTTATTAAGTTGATGGTCTTCAATAATTGATGAAGGCTGTGTTGGTGAAATAATTAATTGATGACTTAAATTTGAAGATGGAGGGTTTGAATGGGGAGTACAATCAGAATCGCTAGCAGTAGAATGAGAATAATTGCTTATATTCTGAAAAATAATAATAAATTTTTGTATTTTATTGTATTTTTGTTCTGATTTTTAAAATCAAGTTTTAGTGTATTATTTTATATATTCTGATTTTTGTATTTTTTATGTATTTCTTGTTCTAATTTTTAAAATTCTGATTCAGTCTTAATGTGTTTTACATTTATTCTGATTTTTGTATTTTATTGTATTTTTTAATTCTGATTTTTTAAATTCTGATTCAGCCTTTAAGTTTTAATGTGTTTTTACAATTATTCTGATTTTTGTATTTTTAATTCTGATTTTCTAAAGGTTTGTTGTATTTTTCGCTTGTTCTGATTTTAATTTTTAATGTATTTTTCACTTCTGATTTTTCCAAATTTTAAATTCTGGTTTCGTTTAAATAATTCTAAAAATTATTCTGATTGTATTTTAATAAAACACAACTTTGTATTTTTCAGAATTCTGATTTTTATTATTTTAATATTTTTCTCACGTGTTTAATAGGTGATTGTTGATGCATTAAGTGTTGCTGCATAATTCCTGGAGGCGATTGAAGCGGATTCGCTAAAGTTGTATTAGTCATTGTATTATTATTGTATAACAATCCAAAAGAGGATTGTAAATTCTCCACAAGATTGAATGGAGGCGCTGATTGAATAAAATTATTTGACGTTTGATGATGCAAATTGCGGTCTGCTCCCATAGAGTTGTGGGAGAATTCGCTGGAAAAATATTTTTTATTCCGAGATTTTATTTCGAACAATCGGGCATCACCATAATATACTCCCTTAAGGCCTAAAAATTAGTTTATCCGAAACTAATTTTCAATAGCGAAAGACGAAATGCGAAACTACAAAAAAAGGTGAAAGGACGAAACTGGCACACCTCTAGTGTACCTTAAATTGAAGGTATTGCCCTAGATAGCTTATCCATCCAGTGGCCAACCAAATTCATCCAACCTATCTTAAATTGAGAGGTATCGAGTATTGGGGGCATCTTATGGTGAGGTTCGACTGTATTTTTAAACCGACTTTGTATTGTTGTTGTTTGCCTGTAAAAGTCCATACATTGGAAATAATGAAAGCTTTGCCTTAAACAAATACAAAAAAATACATTTTTAGCATTAAAAAATCAACTACCTGATCAAACCAATTATTAGAATTATTATTCCATTCATTTTGAATATTTGGGAATAAAAGTTGTGATTGTGAATTAAATCCAGTATTATTTGTTGTAGTTGCCAAATTGCATAAAGTAGAGAATATATCGGCATTATTCGAATCTGAGCCTAAAATAAATGTTTATTTTTCAATTTTGCTTGTGAAATACAAAAAATAAAGGTCGAAACGGGACTGCATCCCGTCCTGGAATCCCAGTTTTTAAGCGTCAATCGGTATTACCTGGATTTACAGGATTAATTCCGGGGGATCCTGTCCCGTATGTGTTTAAAAAATGTCGACATTGGCCTCCGGGATTGCAATTTTACCGACCTCTACAAAAAAAAGAACAATCTTATAAAAAGAGTAGGGTCGCACAAGACCGTTTAAAACGAGACTTTTTGACCCCCGTGGCAGGTCAATAAGAGAAGAGAGAAGGAAAAAGTCCGCCACAGGGAAGAAAAAACGAGGAATTAAACGGTCTCGTGCAACCCTAAAAGAGTTTGAATTGTAAAATAAACTACCGTAATATAATTAATTAATTCTTTGGCGAAATGCCCAAAAATTTTTTGGAACTTTTTCCCCTCAAAAAAATTTTTTGAAAGATGAAACAATTTCTCTTGTATATTTAAAATAAAACATAAAATAATTTTAAAAAATTCAAAAATCCACCTCCTCCACTAACAGCAGAATTAGCCAAAAAGGGGCCGCCAGTGCTATTACTGTTGTTTTGAGATGTCAAATGAAGATTATTTTTTGGTTCCATTTTTAGACGTTCATTATTTTTTCTAGACTTTTTTTACTAAAATTTAGTTAAAAAAAAAGATTTTTTAGTAAAAAAAGTACTAAAATTTATTTAAGAAAAAAAGCAAAAAAAAATATATTTTTACACACATTTAAGAGAAAGTCCCCCACAAACCCTCTCAAAAAATTCTTTACTGGCTGCATTTGTTTGTGCTGGTAAAGGGAGAGAATATACTGAAAAATTGTAAAAGAAAAGACAACCCCCGACAAAATCAATAAATTGTATAGATGTTAGATATAATAGAGACTATTTTTGTTGTCTGTTAGGTAGAGAAATAATCTCTTCATTTTACACACTATTTCTCTTTTTGTTTTTCTTTCGCCTATTTTTGTTTATTTTGAAGTGTAGTAGGTCAATTATAGTTTTTTTTGTTGTACTGTAGATTTTTTATAGTAATCTGGATAGTATGTGGATTTTTTATCAAGATATTTTAAAAGATAATTTGATTAAGAGCATTATTGAAAAAAATTTTTTAGAGATGACAATTGGTCCCAAAGGGTGACATTTTGTCCTGCCAGATTTTGTCCTGTTGACATTTTGTCCTGTGTTAGGTACATGACTGATAAGATAAAAATTATTTCTGACTGTAGCTATGTGTGTCACTGTAGAAATTTTGCTTTGATTTCTAATCAAGCAATTTTGTACATTCTTAAAATTGACATTTTATCCCATGGCTAAATGTCGTTTTAGAAAAGTTGATACTCAAATAGCCTAAAAATTAATTTTCAGTTTCTTGTGATTTTACTCATGCCTTAATTTTTGAATAATTTATTTATCAGATCTTTCAACATGACGTAAGTCTTTTTAAAAAATTTTCTAAATTTTTTTTTAAATTTTAAAGAAATTCGGACGAAAAAGACATTTCAAATTATATGCGCTTTTTTTGCACAAGAATGGTTCAAGCAGTAGTGCAAGCTCGAATGGGGAAAATGCATCCTTCTCCGTGTGTCCAAGCTTCGGATCAAATGATTTGGTTTAATTTAGTTATGGATGAAATTGGGGAAGTTGCTGCTTATTTAAAATCAACTATTGGAAGAAAGTTTGTTAATTTATTTTGTTAAAATTTGAGAATAATAATTCTTTTTATTTTTTAGTTATCCACCCGATTGTTCTGTTTTTTCGTTGGAATTTATTCTTTTGACGGCTGATGGAGACAAATTACCTTTAGAGACTTGGTAAGGAAATTTTTAAAATTTTTGTTGATAAAATTGGGAGATTTTTAAACAAATTAAAATAGAGTAGTGCTTTTTAGTTATCTTATTATTAGTGTTAGACGACTTTAACCAAACCCGTAACCGGGATTTTTTCGGGGTGTGTGCTAGGTGGGCCAAAAATTTGCAATTTTTATCTGTAAAATATTTAATTTTTTTTAAATCTTGTAAGATGACTTGCGGATCTTACAAGCTCTCTCTCTCTGCTCCTTGTGTGTCTCTCTGCTCCTTCTGGGGGCTCAAAAAGAACCGAATCTTTAAAATATTTCGACTAAATTTTTTCAAATTAATTTTTAGGCTTGTCAGATTAGATAAAGAATGTGCCGACAAATTTGTAAATATCAGAACTACTTTATATCAACAAATGTCAACTTTATTAAAATCAATAATTGTTGCCTCCAGATTCACTCCAGCATATAGACATTATGTACGCAATCAAGGACCCGATACTTTTATTTTTTGTTATAAAGTAAGAAAAAGTTTTTAATTTTT
Source organism: Meloidogyne incognita (assembly GCA_036172945.1). Classification (NCBI taxonomy): domain Eukaryota; kingdom Metazoa; phylum Nematoda; class Chromadorea; order Rhabditida; family Meloidogynidae; genus Meloidogyne; species Meloidogyne incognita. The sequence goes on along the minus strand of JARQAC010000030.1, from coordinate 3,206,788 downwards.
TAATAATTATTTAGTCTCTTTTTTAAATTTATTTTTCCTTCTCTTATGGTTGAACCCTGGTCCTTTGAGACTAGAAAAGTTTTGGGCGGATTCTTAGGATTTCGCGGGTTTAAACTTGTATTTGGGGTTATGGACCGTGATTAGACGTAGTCTGGGTCCAAGCCTATTTTTTCTGATTTGAAAAATATTAATCTGAATTTTGGAAGTCAGAAATAATTTTAAAAAAATCAGAATTTATTTAAAAAAATATTTTTTATTTTCCTCTCTTAATTTTTATTTAAAGGTATTTGATGGAGAACCAGATTTATCAATTCTTGGAGAAGAAACAAAATATAGACGTTTAGGCTATTTACCTTCCCCATTTGGAGCAATTTCAGTAGAATTATATTTTCGAACAAAGATGGAAATTCAACCACAACCTTTTGTTCCTGAAGAAGAAATTTTGGAAGAAAAATCTTCAACAAAAAATATTGGAATAGCAATACCAAATGAAGGAAGTAGAATTGTTCCGGTTAGCCCTACTTCTTTGGACAATATTAATTTGTTTAGCACAAGTCCTGTTAGTCAGGTTTGATAACGGGGGGAAAATAAAGAGAGAAAATCAGAATTTGTAAATTGTAAAATTAGAAACAAATTGTAAAAAAATACAGAAATTAAACTTGAATTGAAAAATCAGAATTTGTAAATTACACAGCTAGGAGTTGAGTAAAAATAGAAATCAGAATTTGTTAAAAGAAAATTTGTAATTATAGACCAGAATTTGCAGAAATAAAACCAGCATTTGTAAATTAAAAATCAGAATTTGTAAAAACAACCAGAATTTGTAAATTGTAAAACTTGTTTATTACAAAATCAGAATTTGCGAAATCTAATATTTCGTAATATTAAATTATTCTGTACAAAAGATATAATTTTATAGGGATATAAATTAGTCAAAATTAAATTTTAATTTTTTTAAAGGATTTGCAATTCCGTGCTTCCCCAAAATTTATTGTTGGAAGTGGAGGACATTCATTTTCATCAGTTGGAGCTATTCCAAGCGCTGTAGCAACAACAACTTCTGGTACAAAATCTGATCCTACAACAACAATGAGAAGTAGAGCAGAATCTCCACCAACTTCAAATAGTTTTCCTGAAAGAAATTCAACACCACACCAAAAAGTAAAAAAAAAAGTTTTTTTTTGAAAATAAATTTTTTTATTAAATTTTAGTTGCGTGTTAGAAACAATTCTTTTCCATTTTCTTCACTTTTGTTATATTCTAGAAGTTCTTCTGATCAATTAAAAATTTTACCAAATGTTCCTGAGGATGGTAACACATTTTTTTATTTTTTTATAAATATTTTTAAAATTTTCCCAAAATTTTAAATTTTTTTTTGAAATTTTTTCTAAAAAAATCTTCTTAAAAATCACAGAAAATTTTTAATAAAAATTTTTAAAGATGCTTTAAACACAACAAATTTAACTAATAATCCACGTGGAAGCAACATATCCCTCGATAATGATAAAACTTTGGTTAGTAAAACAGAAGATGTTAGAAGAAACTCCTCTGCATGCACAGAAGAATTTGTAGCGTTTACAATTAATGAAACTTCTAAGGAAGAGGAGGAGAAACAACAAACATCAAGTAATTAATAAATCAGAATTAATTATTAAAAATCAGAATTTGTAATTTATTTACAAAATCAGAATTTACAAATGGTAAAGTTGAAAATACCAGAACTTGTAAAATACATGAAATCAGAATTTGTAAATTACAGTTGTAAATTGAAAACCAGAATTTGTAAAAATATAAATCAGAATTATTAAATAAAAAAGCAGAACTTGAAAATATTTAAAAATCAGAATTTGTAATTTTGAAAATCAGAATTCACAAATTGTAAAATTGAAAATATCAGAATTTAAAAAAATATAAAAAATCAGAATATGTAAATTACAATTTGTAAATAGTAAATCAGAATTTTAAAAAATAAATAAAATCAGAATTAAAAATACAAATTAATTATTTATTAAAAACAGAAGTACAAAATTTGACAAATACAACAGATTAAATTGGAAAAATACAAATATGTATATTTTTAAAAATTATTTTTTTTTCAGAATTTTCTTCTTCAAAAACGTCAACAACATCAACATCACCAATTAATGAACAACAACAAAATATTAATAATATAAAATCAGAAAATAATGAAAAGGAGGAAGAGGATGATGAGGAGGAGGAAGAAGAAGAAGAGGATGAGGGAGAAGGTGGTTGTTGTTCAAGTGATAATTCTTATGTTAAAGTAATTGCTTTTGCTTCAACAAATGGGTCAAATTCTGAATTGGGAACTGAATTGAGTGAATTTTTTAAAGAAGTTAGATTTGCACCTGATAAATTGACATCTTTGTGTACATCTGAAAGTGCTGTAGAATTAAAAGATCAGGTGGGGAAGTGGAAAATTTTTTAAATTAAAATTATTTTTTAATTATTTTTTTGGTATTTTTAAGTAGAAAATTTTCGCTTTTTTTTGGTGTTTTACCTTTCGACATTCGATTTTTAAAATCTGATTCGGGACACCCCTTTAATATTAGGGGGTTCTCAAAATCTTTTTTTTAAACTAAATTCTTCTATTAACCAAAACCGACTGAAAAATTGAAATTTTCTGAAGTCCTTTTTTCAGTTCGATTTGAAATCAACAACCCTATTTATTATTATTTTTTTTATTTTTTTAAGTTGAAAAAATATGTAAATATTTACTATAAATTATTAAATTAATATAAGAGAATCAAGACAAAAATTAAAAATATTTTTTAGAAATTTTAATTTAAAAAAAATATTTTTTTTCTATTAAATTCTTAAAATTCTTGGTGTAATTTGAGATTTTTTTTTCTAAAGATTAACATTTTTATCAAAAATTCTTTTCTTTTTTTTTCTAATAGTTGGACACCTTCCGTCAACAAGAATCGGGTTTCAATCAGTTTATTAGTGATCTTTGTGAGGAAGAAGAAGAATAATAGAATTAAAGGAAGAACATAAAAAATGAAACAATATATAAAGTCAAACTACACAAAAAATACATGTTTTTTATAAGGCACAAAAAAATTTTTTTTCGCTTTTCCTTGAAGAAGGAAGTCAATTTTATTTTTTTAACAAAAAACTTTTTTGAAGAAGAGGGATAAAAATTTTTTTTTCCTCCTTTTTTTGATTTCCCTTTTTCTTCCCCCAATTCCTTTGACTTTGTATATTTATAAAATCAAAAAAAAATTTTTAAAAAGCATCTGCATTTTTTTTGTAGAAAGCAGAATTTCGACAGAATTTAATACAAATGCTTTAAAAAATTTTTATTTTGTGAAACTTTGAATTTTCTTTTTTTTTTATATTTTTTTTGATTTTTGAATTTTTTTTTTGCTCATAAATTTAATAAAAAAATTTACTAAATACTATTTTTAGGTAGTCTTTTAATTATATAAATATAAAAACAAAAAAAGGAGCCTCTATTAATTAGGAACAATTTTTAAAAAATTTCACTTTTTTAAATTTTTTAGTTTACTCATTTTTAACCCTCCAAAAATAGACTCCCAATAAAAAAACTTGTTTAAGTGTTTAAATTATTCTCTAAAGTTTTGCCATTTTTAATTTAAATTTTCTAGTATCTTTAAAAAATATTCTCTTCGAAAATATTCTAAAAATTATTTTCTAAAAATGGTAATGTGTTGGTTAATGGCAGATGGAATTGTTGACAAACATGAAAAATGTCATAGAAATCCGCCTGTTTTTGTTGGGCCTAGAGCTTTGCACAAACTTGGAATACAATATTTTTATGTTATTTTTTAAATAAAGGAGGGAGAGAGGGAGGGGAGTTTCGAAATTTCGCCTTTTGATCTCGAAATTTCGCTTTTCCGAAAAATTTCGATTTCGAAATTTCTAATTGTTTCGAAATTTCGTCTTTTTAAATTTTTTTGTTTCGAAACAGCCTTGGCAGGGAGGGGGTATTCTAAAAATTTTTTTAAATAGATCCCCGTAGAAAACTCAGAAAAGGGATTGTCTAGTGTTGCAATGAGTAGAGGATATGATTATAAAGATGAAGTTGTTATTACGAGGGAAACAATGGCTGATTATGATGAGTGGTTGAAACGTTTTTTTGAAGAACATTTTCATCCTGAAGTGAGTGAGAAAATTACTTTTTTTTCTAAATTACCCTTGGTGTTTGACCGTGAATTACTTGCAACTCTATTTACCCCTTGTTTAAGGCTTAGTTGGTTACTGTTGGGAGAGAGAAATGTTTACTGATACCCTATATTAAGAAAGAGGCGTGGCGCGACACATGGGGATATGACTTTTGAGGACCAGACACTTGAGGACCGACTTTTGAGGACGCGACTTTTGAGGACGCGACCTTTGAGGATGCGACTTTTGAGGACGCGACCTTTGAGGATGCGACCTTAGAGGATGCGACTTTTGAGGATCCGACATTTGAGGATACTCTAATGTCAAAAAAAATTAAAAAATAAATAATGTTAATTTTATGTTTAAAAATTTAAATTTTATAATTTTATGGCTTGCTCAAGGCCTAACAAGCAAATAATTATTAATGAGAAATGACTTCGAAAATGAATGAAAAAAACTGGAACTATTGCTGGAGCTCCACCGGAAGAGCTTCACCGGAAGTTCTGGTTCCGGTTGGCCAGAAGTTCCGGGATTTTTTGGTTCCGGTTTGGTTGTAAAGTTCCGGTTCTCGCCCTTAAGTTCCGGTTAACCGGAACTTTTTAACAACCGTAAGGATGTGAATTTAGCAATAAAGGATCTTCGGCTCTATCGCAAATGAGGTGCGTAATCATATTTTTTCTCCTTCCTTCCTCAAGTTAAAAATGGGGAACTTTTTCCTTAGTATTTTTCTTTAGTAAGGAGAAATAATGTAAGAGGATTAATTCTTTTCATTTTCTTTTCTACCCGTGTTTTGACTGACCTTGTCTCAAAATTGTCCGTGTTTTACTGTTTTTCAGTCAAAATTGTCCCTGTTTTGACTGTGAAAACACGGTCAGTCAAAACATGAACAAAAAACAAAATGTAAAAAACTAATCCTCTTGCATCATTTTTCCTTACGGCAAAAGCAGCATACATTAAAAACTAAGGAAAAAGTTCCCCATTTTTAACTTGAGGAAGGAAGGAGAAAAAATATGATTACGCACCTCATTTACGATAGGGCCGGATCTCCCAAATATCTTAATGATATCCCAAAATCTCAAAATGTTCGCCTGCGGCTCTGAAAAATGAAGACTTTTGCCTTAAGAATCTTCCAAAATTTTCAAAATTTTTGCCTGATAGAAGAAATATCATCATGGGGTTTCGGAGGTTTCTGGTATCTAGGGTATTTACCTGGATTTTCTGTATTTCGAAGAATGTCGGTGATTAAGTAGGTTGTTTATAATTATAGTGAATGATTAAAAGTAAAAATTTTTATACAAATTTTTTAACAAAGTTCCGGTTACGGTACGGAACAAAAAAATTAGACCCGGTTCCGGATCCAGTCAAAATTTCAGTTCCGGTTCCGGTGAAGCACTACTATTTGCTATTTAGACATTAAGCAAGCATTTTTTATTTTTTTTGACATTAGAGTATCCTCAAATGTCTGATCCTCAAAAGTCGCGTCCTCAAAGGTCGCATCCTCAAAGGTCGCGTCCTCAAAAGTCGCATCCCCAAAAGTCGCATCCCCAAAGGTCGCGTCCTCAAAAGTCGGTCCTCAAATGTCTGGTCCTCAAAAATCATATCCTCAAGTGTCGGGTAGCCGAAAGAGGATATCTCCTTATAAGATACTTTTTTAATTTATCAAGCTGCCCTTCTATTATTGAGGACTGTCCGTGTAAGCTGTAAGGTGAGGAAGTTGTCTAAGCGATACCCTCTATTTAATATACAGCTCATTATAAGAGACTAGTTATTTCAGCCCTAAGGGGGTCTTATTATAGTATGTTTAATTCTTTTAATTTTAAAGGACGCAATTCGCTATGTAGTTGAAGGTAATGGCTACTTTGATGTCCGAACACCAGAGGATAGATGGATTCGAATACTTGGAGAACCTGGGGATTTATTAATAATCCCTGCGGGAATATTCCATCGTTTTACGGTCACAAAAAAGGCAATTTTTGAAAGATTTTTGAATTAAATTAAAATTTTTTGTAGGGCTATATCAAAGCAATCCGAATGTTTAAAGGAGACCCAAAATGGGTAGCTCATAATAGAAAAGACCCAAAAACCGAAAGAATGGAAATTCGAAAAAATTATTTGACAAAATTAAATAAATATACTAATCAAGAAGTGCTGACTACAATTTACTGAAAATTTTGGAAGAAATTTAAAAAATATTTGGTCAAAAATAATTGAAAAATACGTTCAGTTTATTTGTCTAAAACAAAAAAAATTTTCATTATTTTTTGTAATTATTAAATAAATATTTTTTAGATTTCTAAATAAAAAATTAAAAAAAATTTTTCCTCAATTTAAAGTTGAATAGTGTATTCCCGTTTATTTACATAAATACAAAGATGAGAACAAAAATCATTTTTTATCTCCAAAGTAAAAATTCTTCTGATTAATTAATCTTATGACTGAAGAAAAAAAACAAAAACAACTCCCCAAACAAGTGTCCCCCATCGCCGTTAATATTTTTTGCAAACCTATTGACATTATTTGATCAATATTTTTATTAAAAACAAAGTTTATTTTGTTTCAAGTTTGTTTTACAATTGTAATTTATTCATTACCCCCAATTAGTTTTTAAATTAAAATTAATTTATTTTTTAATATAAAATTTTATTTTAATATGTATTTTGTAGCCCATTTAATTCTCTATCGAATGGTGTATAAATCATAAAAATTGGTCCATCCAGTCTAGAGTAATTAATTTGGGAAGAATTTAAGAAAATTAAAGATAAGATAACAGGAGGGTAATTTAATAATTTTTAAATAATACTAATATTTTTTATAATTGTAAAAAACATATTTAAATTGTAAAAACATTTAAAAACAAATACAAGTTTATTTAAAATAAGTTTAATGTTTTACAATTGTAAATAAACTTGAATTGTAAAACTTGTTAAATAATCAAGTTTTAGTGTTATATTATTTTTACAAATTGTAAAAAAAGTTTTATTTAAATTGTAAAACTTTTTACAAATCCAAGTTTATTTAAAATAAGTTTATTTAAAATTTATTTTTACAATTGTAAAAACTTTAAAATTGTAAAACTTGTTAAATATGTTTTAAATAAGTTTTAGTGGAATAATTTTTACAATTGTAAAACAAGTTTTAAGGAAGTCTTAATATTTTCCTATTTTTACAAATTGTAAAAAAAGTTTTATTTAAATTGTAAAACATTCATTCCAAGTTTATTCATTCCAAGTTTATTTTAAAATATCATTTATTTTTACAATTGTAAAAAAAGTTTTAACTTTTAAAAACTTTTCTTTTACAAATTGTAAAACCTAAACAATTAAACTTTTATTTTAAAAACTTGTTTTGTGTTTTATCCTGCAAAAATCTATACTTCCTCGTTTAAATACAACAGACAGACGCTGATTAAAATTAATTCTTTTTTTACTTTTAAAAGTACATACATTTATTTAATCAAAGTCTTAAAAAATTAAATAAAATTTTTAAAATTAAAATTTTAGTCAAAATAAATTTTAAAAAAATTTAAAAAAATGGTCAAATGTTGGCTTTTAAATGACACAATAATTGATCAACGGGAAGAATGTCATCAAAACCCGCCTGTCTACTTAACCCTCGATGAATTGGCTAATATTGGTGTTGAATATTTTTATGTCCCAACAAACAATAATAATGAAATTGAGGAAATATCAATTAAAAGGGGATATAATTATAAAGACGAAATTATTGTTTCTCGTGATAAATTGCTTCAAAATTATGAAAATTGTGTCAAACGATTTTTTGAAGAGCATTTACATTTGGATGTAAATTAAAAAAAAATTATTTTTTTTTAATTATTAAAAATTAAAAATCTGAGGGAAAAAACGAAATTTTTTAGGAAATTAAAAATAATAAAAAAGCGAAATTTCGGGAAAATCAGGATTTCGAGAGAAACGAAATTTCGAAAAAAATTCGAAACACGAAAGTTCGAGGGCAAACAAAATTTCGCATTTTTCGAAAATTATTTCTGAAATTAAAAAAAATCATTAGCCACATTTTCACTAAAATAAAGTTGAAATTCTTCCCTTGCAGGACGAAATTCGCTATGTTATAGATGGTTATGGTTACTTTGATGTGCGCAATAAAGATGAGAAATGGATTAGAATACTTTGCGAGCCTGGTGATCTTTTAATTCTCCCAGCTGGGATATTCCATCGTTTTACTCTTACAAAGGATGTAAGTCGAAAATGTGGAAAAAATTTAAAAATAAAATTGGCGCCAAAATTTGACGGCGCCGAAATGCCCCCTCCGTCTTCCTTCAAAAGCCGACCTAAGCTTGTTTAAAAATTCATAACAATTTTTAAACTAAATATTTTCTCTTCATTTTTTGACTGATTTATAGCCCAGACTTTCCTCTATTTAACGATATAAAAATCTAATTTCTATCTTTAATAGAAAAAAAGTTATTAATTTTTTAAATTTATTGCAGGATTTTATACACGTTATTCGCCTATTCAAAGGCGATCCGGTTTGGACTGCTTTTAATCGAACAGACAAACAAGTAGAGAATATGGATATTAGAAAAACATATCTTTCACAAATTGATTCACGAAAAATTATTAAATGAAAAAATTTTTTTTTATTTTTTTTGATTAAATAATTTCGTCGCTTGGGTAGGGGGAAATAAATCAGAATAATTGTGGGTATTTAATAATTGTAAAAAAATTACAAATTGTAATTCTGATTTGTTCTTTAATATTTATGATGTATCTAGCAGGGGTGTGTTAATTTCGTTTTTTTGTCTTTCGCCGAATTTCGACTTTTTTAAGTGTTTTGCCTATAGTTTTCCATTCATTTTCGTATTTTAACCTTTCGTCTTTTTAAAATCAATTTTGAAGCAACTCTGGTATTTTTTCTGGTTTTTTTCAAGCATTTTTTTGCTTAACTATGTATTTTCATATTAAATAAATAAATAATTAATTTTATTTTACAAAAATATATAGCTTTATTTTGTATCATTTTCTGTTATAAATTAAATAATTATTAATTCTGACATTTTATTTTTATTTTCTGACGTTTAGAAATAAAATTCTCATTTTTACTCATCATCCTTTAATAAATTCAATTGTTTTTTCAGTAAAAGCATTTCCTGTCAAAGCTTCTTCAAAAAATCTCTTCACACTTTTCCGTCTTTTGATGTTCATTTAAAGTGAAGTTTGAGGGGGATTTGTATATATTAATGCGTGGGAATTGACATTGCCTAAAATAGGGGGAATAAGGGGAAATAAAGGGGGAAAGGAGGAATTGAATAAGTAAACTAGGGAGAAGATGTGTTGAAAAAATTACTTGGAAAATTACTAGATTTTTAGTGCTTTTTAGGAAAAATTATGGGAAGAAAGGGGGGGAACTAATATGGGTAGGGATATGTTATTTATTTATTAGTCCATTCCAAGTAATATTTATTTTTAGTCCATTTTTTGTTTACTTGTTTTTCCAGAAAAAAAATTTTTGTTAATAAATTCACGAATAAAATTAATTTTTGGGAGAAAAAAATTTTTTTCAAAAAAATTTTTGAAATTCTTTTTTGAATTTTTTTTTTTGAAAATTTTTTTGAAATTTTTTTGAAAATTTTTTTTCAGAAGAAAAAATGACAGCAAAACGTGGCAGACATTTAATCCGCGCAATTTTATTTATTGTCCGGTTAAGAAGGGATGTACAAAGCGCTCATAGACGTAGAACTACTAGAAGAAGAATGGGAGCATTAGCAAAAACGGCTGCAATGTTGGGGCAGAATAGTGGTGGTGGGGGTTGTTCTCCTAATAAAATGAAAGATCGTCCTCCTTTGTCTAGGTGGGGATTTTAATTAAATATTCTGATTTGTAAAATTCTGATTTTTTAATTCTGATATGTGAAATTCTGATTCTTGCAAACTCTGATTTGTATAATTCTGATTTTTAAAATTCAGAATTTTGGGATTCTGATTTTTTTAAATTCTGATATGTGAAATTCTGATTTTTGCGAAATTCTGATTCTTGTAAATTCTGATTTGTAAAAACCTTATATGTATTCTGATTACAATTATTTATTTAATATTCTGACTTTAATAAAATTATTAAAATAAACTTTAGATTTGTAAAACAAGTTTTACAATTTCAAGTTTCATCTTATTTTAAAACCTATTCAGAATAAATAAACTTGGAAATTGTAAAGTATAATTCTGATTACAATTATTTAAAATGCCTGAAAGTTTATTTTCTGATTTGTAAAAACTTTACAAATTCTGATTTTTATTTTTAAATCAGAATTTTTTACTTATTTTCTCCCCCCAATTTTTAAGATGCGAATCCAGTCGTCGCCCTCGCCACGAACTTTTACGTCAATCACAACATCGAAACAGTGCTCCTTCTACAATATATCCAGCACCAATTTCACCTTCTCCGCAGCCTTTAAATAATTTTGAGGAAGGGGAAGTGGATGAGTCTAATAGTGAATTTGGTAGGAATTTTCTGATATTGTTCTGATTTAAAAATTAATTCTGATTTTTTCTGAAATTTTTTCTGATTTTTCTTCTGATTTTTTTCTTCTGAAAAAAATTTTTCCCCCTCTAGAATCATTTCTTCAAATGCCTTCACCTTACCAACAATTACAGAAAGAAATTTATTCTTCCAAAGCTCACAAATTTGCTGTTAATTCAATAAAAGAAGAAAAAACAAATAATTTTAGTGAAGAAGAAAATTCTGAAAAATTATTAGAAGAGAAAAGGGAAAGGAATGATGAAAATGAATCCAAAATTACTGGATGGCTAGATCCTAAAGGTAAATAAATGGGGGAAGTTATATGTAGTACACAGAAAAATAAAAATTAATAATTCTGATTTGTAAAACTTTTTTACAAATTGTAAATATTCTGAAATTTCAGAATTTATAAATAAAATTCTGATTTTATTTGCAATTCAGAATATTTACAATTACCAATTAAGTTTTACAAATCAGAATAAAAATATATCAGAATAAATAAGTTTTAAAAAAAGTTTATTTTTTATTCTGATAATTGTAAAACTTGTTTTACAATTTGTAAAAAGTTTATTTTTTATTCTGATAATTGTAAAACTTGTTTTACAATTTGTAAAAAGTTTATTTTTATAATTTTCAGAATTAACTGATTTATTAGAAAAAGTTGAAATTCACAAACTTGCAAGTGACTGGCAAAATTGTAATTTTAAAAATATTAAAAATTTTAAAATATTTCCCTAAAAAGTGTTTCCATCAACCTCAAATGCTTGCAATAAACGAAGCAAAAATGGGAATATTAATGGGAATAATACAACTGCTGGTTTAAGACAATTATTCTCTGCTGGAGCTAAATTAGTTAAAAATGTACAGAGGTGAGGGAGAAAAATTAAAAATTCTTTAAATTAAAAAAAAATATTTTTCTAGAGGCCTTTATTTAGCAACCTTATTTTACACTGAAAATGGGAGAATTCTTTGCACGGTGTGTTTAATTAAAATTTTTTTTTAGATTTTTTGGAATATTAAAAAATAAAATTTATTAAAATTTAAAGGTAGATGATTGTCTTCCAGTAATTTGTGTTGATGAAAATTTTACAGGAAATGGGCTTAATCCAGATGAATTTCATTGGTTATTGAAGGTATAATAGTATTTTACAAATTCAAGTTTATTTATTCTGAACAAGTTTTAAGAGAGTGGAATTGTAAACTTTGTTTACAATTTGTAAAAAAGTTTTAAAATCCAAGTTTATTTATTCGTTTGTATAAAAATAAAACTTGAATTTGTAAAATTATTTTTACAAATTGTAAAAAGTTTGAAATTTCAAGTTGGTTATATAATTATTTTTACAAATCCAAGTTTATTTATTTCTTAACAAGTTTTGTAGTAAAATAAAACTTGAAATTGTAAAACTTGTTTTACAATTTGTAAAAAAAGTTTATTTCTAACTTGTTCTTTAAAGTTGTCTCTTTGTTGGAATCAATTAAAACAATTACAAAATGCTTTGTTAAGTTGTAATACAGCTTCAGCAAATTGCAGCATTAGAATAAGGCTGCTAGAAGCGGCATCAGCGATGCATAATGCGTTGGGGGTTAAAGGTAGGGGGATTTTTTTGAAAAATATTTTTTGTTCAAAAAATAATTTATTTAGATATAGGCAGACTTCATTATGTCCCTTTACAACCACGCCCTGGTACTTTTATTTTAGTAACTGTCCGTCTACTCCTTTCTAAAGACAATGATGTTATGTTAGCAGCACAAGGTTTAGCTTTGAGATGGATGCGTTTGTCAAAATTTTTAATTAGAAGACAAGGGTGTTCTGTGATGGAAGTATGTTTAAATTAAATTGTGTCTATAACACAAGCAAACTTGAATGATTTTACAATTTGTAAAATAAGTTCTGAAATTAATTTTACAAATTGTAAATCTCTTATTCTGATTGTGAACAAGTTTAATTCTGAGCATTTTTAATTTCAGAATTTATTTTACAAATTGTAAAAAAAGTTTTAGAATTTCAAGTTTAATTTTAAGCCTGTTTACAAATTGTAAAAAAACAAGTTTTACAATTTTATTTTTCTCCCAACTTAAAACTCGTTCAGAATAAATAAACTTGGATTCGACCAACTTGGAAACTTCAAACTTTTTTTACAATTTGTAAAAAGTTTTACAATTTCATTTTCTCTTAAAACTTTCCCAGAAATAAATAAACTTGAATTTGTAAAATAACCAACTTGAAATTTCAAACTTTTTTTACAAATTGTAAAACAAGTTTTACAATTATTTAATTCTTAGTCATTAAAACACGAAATGCTTCCAATACTCAACTTTTACGAATCTTCTTTAATTAGCCTTAAACCTGGCCTTTATTTAGCTTATTTAAAATTACAATCTTCACTAAATTGTGTTAATGTATTAATTCCAGAAAATTTTACTTCAATTTTGCCGTTTGCTAGTAAGAAAAAAATTATTTTATTTTTTCAAAAAATTTTTTAAGAAATTCGATCAAATAATTTTTTAACTCAACAAGAATGGATGTTATTACAATCCTTAAATTTTAATAATAACGGAATAATTATTAAAAAAGAAAAATCAGAACAACAACAACAAATATTTACTGAAGAACAAATTAATTTTCAAAAACAATTGGCTAGTGCTGCCAAAAATGTTTTTTCTTCTTTAATTTAAAAATAATTCTAATAGACAGTAGAACCTCTTTATTAAATACCCCCAATATTAGATACACCTTTATTTAATAGACGGGTTTTTTAAAATGGTTGGCCATTGGGTGGGGGAGCTGTCTAGGGTATACTCTCTATTTAATGTACACTTTTTGTTACCTTGTTATAAGATATCCTCTATTCTACGTACCCCCATTATAAGAGACTATTTTTTGATTTCCAAGAAGGTGCTTATAATGAGGTCTGACTCTGTCATATTTCGAATTCCAATGGCTATCCGACTTTTGAGGAGCTACCTGAGCGATATCCTCCATTTAAGATACACCTCGTTATAAGATACAATTTTTAATACTTAGAGAGTACCTTATAATGGGGTTATATTTTAATTAAAAAAAATTTTTTTCAAGTTAACAATAGACTTGGATTTAAATAAAAACCAAATATCAACAACCAGAATATTCTTTCACCGTCTAGTTCGCCTAAACAATCAAGTTTTGTTAATATTAGCAATGCCTAGACCTGAAGAAGTTTGTCCAATAATAAATAATTATTCTTCAAATACACCTATAAGAGGAATAAATTTAAATAATGGAAATAATAATTGGACAAATAATTTGTTAAATTTAAAAAATGAAAATATAAATAATTGTTCTCCTATACAACAACAATTTAGAGGATGTTTGTCTATGCCTGTTTCTGTTTTTCAAATAGGTAAGGAGGGGGAATTGTAAAGTTGGGAATATTATAGAGAGAAAAAGAAAAATACAAAACCAGAATTATTGTATAAAAAATAAATCAGAATTACAAATTGTAATTTTATCCAGAATAAAACAAAATTAAAACCAGAATTATTAGTTACCAGAATTACAATTGTAATAAATAAATCAGAATTACAAAATCAGAATTATAGTGTAGTAAAAACCAGAATTCTTAAATCAGAATAAAACAAAATTACAATTGTATTTAAATCAGAATAAAAAATCAGAATTATTTTATTCTGATTTTTTAAATCAGAATTATTAAATTATTAAATCAGAATTATTAAAATTATTAATAATTAAATCAGAATTATTTTTTAAATCAGAATTATTTTATTCTGATTTTTTAAACCAGAATTTTTGTTTAAAAATTATTAAAAATCAGAATTATTGTTTAAAAAGGAATCAGAATTACAATTTGTAATTTTATTCAGAATAAAATAAAATTAAAACCAGAATTATTAGATACCAGAATTACAATTGTAATTAAATAAAAAATCAGAATATTATAATATAAATAAATGAAAAATCAGAATTACAAATTGTAAAAATATCAGAATAATTTAATTAAAATTAAAGTTAACATGTTCGCATACCAACCAAAACTTTTATCAACATATTGTCACCTTTCTGTATTTTTGGATCATTTTTTAATGTTATTACAATACGAACAACGTGCTTGTTTAGACCAAACTACAGCATTTTTATATTCGGAACAGTTAAAAATTCTTGGACAATTTCAAAAAAATTTGGACAAATGTTGGAGATCTGTCCGTTGGATTAGCGATTTTGCTTCGATTGCGAGGGAAAGGGCTTATTTAAATAGGTGAGGGGTTAATTAATTATTAAAATCAGAATTTTCTGAAAAATCAGAATTTTTTTTAAAGTCAGAATTTTTTTAAAAATCAGAATTTTTTGAAAAAAACAGAACTTGAAAAAAATCAGAATTTTTTAAATCAGAATTATTAAAAAATTCTTGAAAGAAATCAGAATTTACAATTGTAAATTATCAGAATTTTCCTTTAAAAATCAGAATTTTTGTTAAAAATAATTCTAAAATTAAAAAAAAATAAAATCATAATTTTCAATTTAATTTTTACAGGCGTCGATGGTTTCCATTGCCTATTTTATTTAATCAACCTTCCCCCCTAACAATAACAAATAATCTACAAATTGATGAGGAAAATAAGAAAAATATATTCAGTGAATAAAAAATATTTTTGTTTTTTTTAATTTTTTTAATAAAATTTTTTTACCTAAAAACGTGATGGGGAGACCAAAATTGGTTAATTAACGAAAAATTGAAAAAAAAATTTCATTCTTTTTACTCCACAAATTTTCTATATATTTATAATAAAACAAAAACAGATTAATCTACATTAGATTATAAAATAAAATTATTTTTACTGCCTCTAAAAAAGATAAAATAAAAATTTTTATTATTCTAACAAAAATAACTTCCCCCCTCCAAAAAATATATTTTTCTATTTGTCAGTGATTTAGTCAGTAACATCTAATCTAATGTAGAAATAATACAAAAAATAATACCTTTAAATCAAAATATATATATATATATATACTTCTTCCTATTTCAACAAAGAATTGCAATCAATCAAATCCAAAATTGCCGCTCTCAAATCCCCCTCATATTGAATCAATTTTGCTTCGGCAACAATTCTAGGAACTTCCAATTCTTGCATCTTAAAAGAGGGAGAATTTTAATTGAAAAAATAAATTTAAAAAATACAAACAATAAGCTGAATATCGTCCCTCTTAATAGTAAAATTTTTCTGTTCAGGTTGTGCCATCTTCAAATTTCCCAAAGACTCTCTAGAAATCTCACTGACTGCTTCTCTATCTTCGTGGAAGTCGGTGACCTTTTTAATTAAAGATTTAAAAAAAATAAAAGAAAGAAAATTAAACCTTTTCCAAATCGGCAGCAGCCTGTTTATCAGCTTGAGCATCTTCTTTGGGCACTTTTTTGACATTGTCAACATCGTCATCTTCAACATGATTATTGTTGGTGGTAACAGAAGAAGGATTTTTGGACATTTTAGGGTTTTAAATAAATTATTTTTTAATTAAAGAAGCAAATAGGAGAAGTAAAACAATAAAAATACTGCCTAAAATTTAAGTTAAAATATACAAAAAAGGGACTCGCGGCATAACGGCGCAAAGCCATAACTTGCTGGAAAATTTCTGGCCGTTATCAATTTCGGTACCAATCTCTTTGGCTCGATGAGAGGAATCGTTTAATACTAAACTTGATAAGATTCGAAAATCCTGAAGCAAGTTAAGGCTTTGCGCCGTTAGGGGCGCGCGCCTATTTGTGCATGTCTTTTCTCTCTTTTTCTCTAATTTGTTCTCTCGTCAGTAAAATTTATTTAATAGGACATAAAGTCATTTTTAATTTATTTTTAAACAGAATGCCAACAAAAAAATATTTTATATTTTGCGAATTTTTGAAACATTGAATGATTCATTTTTGGTTGAATTTTTGAAAATTTTTTCTTTTTTTTTTTTATGTTTTTTTTAATTTTTTTGTCTCCTTTTTAGTTTTAAGAAATGGATCAAAGTATTGCTCAACAAAAAATTAAAGATTTGACAACTGAAATTGAAGGAAAAATTCAACAAGTCAACGCTACAGTTTGTGATCTTTTATATTCCCTAGATCTTCAAGAACAAGGAGGGAAATGTGATTGGTCTGATATTGTTCAAAAATTTTGTTCTCTCTCCAGCACATTTTCTAAATTGGGACAAATTTTACGCAAACCAGGAATTGATTTTGATGATAATGCTAAATTATTGAAAATGACTCAACTTGTTCCTCAAATTGTTTCCCTTGAACATGACAATACTTTACAGGTTTATATTTTATTTTTAAGAGAATGAGTATATTTGATGTTTAAGGAAATAACAGAAGGACGTCTTTCTACTTTTGATCACAATATTGTTCCAATTCTGTTGAGGACTAAATTGAAACCTGATGTTGAAGATGAAGAGCTTAGTATTGATAGAGATAGACTGTCCAAGCAAATTGATGTTAATAAACAAGTGAGTTTTTTTTATGTAAAACAAGAGATTCTATGTGTCGGGGCTTGCAAAATCTTTGACCACACCTCCCCTTTTCAGCGATTCGGCCGAATTTAAAGGGAACATTGGCCCCGGCACCTTCACTTTTACTACCTGGAACCAAACAGTAAAAAATAGTTCGGTCCGGTCCCGGATCGACAACCTTACTGAGAGTGTTCCACCAGGACGCAACTGCGGATTGAGTGTTTTTGGTCTTGCGGATTGCGGCTGCGGAAAATTTTTTTCAGTCGCGTCCAGCCCTGGTTCCCACATGACTTATGAATTAATTGTAAACTTTTCTAAATTATAAAACAAGTTTTTTTTATTTTTTGACAGATAAAATCAATTAATGCACATGTTGACATGCTTTGCAGTAAATTAAGCGAATTTAGTCGTCTACACGTCTTGGACCGCAAAGAATTTCAGCAATCATCACATGAAGAAACAATGAAATTGGTTAAAGCTGTTTGTCTTGGAAAAGGAATTCAGGTTTTTTAAAGTTTTTTTATAAAATTTAAATGAGATTTTCAGCCCAAAACGTCAGCAATGGCAACTGCAAGCCCAAGCAAGCCTTCAACAAGCGCAGCATATCAACATGTAAAGTCGGAAATTAAAAGATAAATTATTTTTTGTTTAAGATTTGGTTGTTTATTTAATTTTTTCTTTCATTTTTTAATAATATTCTTCTTAAAATCATTTTTGTTTGCCTTTATGTTGGTTGAATAATTTGCCAAAAAATTTATTTTTGATTCCTAATCTAGTTTTTTCATTTTTTAAATTCTGACAGAAATAACCAACCTCATAAATGCATTTACCTCCTGTGGTAATTGATTGTGGAACAGGGTATTTTTAATTTCTTTAGAATTTTTGGGAATTCACTAATTTCCCTTTTAGTTACACAAAACTTGGGTATGCCGGAAATAGTGAACCCCAATTTATTATTCCTTCAACTATTGCCATTAGAGATGCGGTGACTGCAAAAAGTAGTGGTGGTGGAATGGGGAAAATTGATGATTTAGATTTTTTTATTGGAGATGAGGCTTTGTCTCCAGCTGCTGCAAACTATTTTGTTAAGGTTTTTTATTTTTTGAGTAAATTAGAGCTTAAGTTCCAGTTTGTTACTGAAGTATCGTGTCTATTTTAATTTTTGGTACTTTTTTTGTCTGCAAATACTGATATTTTTTACAGACAAATTTTTTGCGGACTTTTTCCTTTTTCTCTAAAGAAAAAGACCACAAATTTGACCCTCCCATCTGCATTTTTTCAAAAACATATTAAAATAAAAATTTCAGCATCCTATAAGACATGGAATGGTTGATGATTGGGACTTGATGGAACGTTTTTGGGAGCAATGCATATTTAAATATTTGAGAGCAGAACCAGAGGATCATTATTTTCTTATGGTTATTTTTTTGATTTTTCATAATAAAATTCATTTAATTTTTCAGACAGAACCTCCATTAAATACTCCAGAAAATAGAGAATATACAGCAGAAGTAATGTTTGAATCTTTCAATGTTCCTGGTCTACTTATAGCTGTACAAGCAGTTTTGGCGCTTTCTGCTTCTTGGCAAGAAAAACCAATTGATGGGCGTTCTTTAACTGGATTGGTTGTTACAAATATGTTTGTTGTTAAAAAAATAAAAATTTAAGGTAATTGATAGTGGAGATGGTGTTACTCATTGTATACCAATTGCTGAAGGTTTTGTTATTGGCTCATGTATAAAACACGTTCCAATTGCTGGGAGGGATATTACTTATTTTATACAACAGGTTTTTTTTAATTTTAAATATTGGCCTAGTATAATCTTTTATGATTTGTTTATTTTTGACACTATGTTATTGTGTTTTAGCGGTTAACTTGCATAAATATGGGGTGATGTTTCGCCTTTCACTTTTTAAAAACAGTTTCGGCATACTCCTAACGTTTTAAAGTTTTGGGCTTGGTTCAGGTCTACCTTTCCCTTCTCCTAAAAAATTTAACACAAATAGTAATTTTTGCTTTAAATTAAGTTGCAACGTGAAAGAGAAGCAGGAATTCCAAGTGAACAATCTTATGAAGTTGCAAAAGCTATAAAGGTTGAAAAATAATCTCTATTTTCTATTTTTATTGAATTTTTTTAGGAAAGATATTGTTATGTTTGTCCAAACATACAAAAAGAATTTGTTAAATACGACACAGAACCAGATAAATATGTTCAATGTTACCATGGTCTTAATAATGTAACTAAAAAACCTTTTACTGTTGATGTTGGACATGAACGATTTCTTGGACCTGAAATTTTCTTTCATCCTGAAGTATTTTTTATAAATTATTATTCTATTATTTTTGGAAAAATAAGCAACTTTGCATGTTTTTCCTAGCCTTAATTATTTTGATTAAATTTTTGTTTGTAGTTTGTTAGCTCGGACTATGTAACTTCAATTTCTGAGTCTGTTGATCAAGTAATCCAGCAATGCCCGATTGATGTTAGACGTGGTTTATATGAAAATATTGTTTTGTCGGGAGGTTCTACAATGTTTAAGGTTTTCTTTTGAAAGTGATAGTGATTATTTTTAATTTTTAAAGGATTTTGGGCGTCGTCTTCAACGAGATTTAAAGAAAGCAACAGATCAGCGTTTAATGTTAAGTGAACAATTGTCTGGTGGTAAAGTTAAGGTGATCTTTTTAAAAGAATATTAAATATGAATGCCGAGATAACCCCCTCTAAAGTCATGCCGAAATTCCAAAATGTTGATTGTTATCAATATTCCACTTTAATATTTTTTTTTGGTATTTCGGCGTTTGGCACTACGTCAAGAAGAGTTTAATATTTTATTTTTTTTCAGCCAAAAAATATTGATGTTCAAGTAATTTCACACAAACGACAACGTTATGCTGTTTGGTTTGGTGGTTCTATGTATGCTGCCTTGGTAATTAATTTTTAAATTTTTTAAATTTAAATTCAAATTAGCCTGAATTTTACAATGCTGCACATACAAAAGCAGAATATATGGAAAGAGGCGCAAGTTGTGTTCGTTATAATGATATTTTTGGTTCAGTCGCTTAAAAATGTTGATAATATTTCTAATAAGTTATTTAATATATTTTTTTTTATTTTGTCGAATTGTTTTTCCTTTTTTAATATGAATAATAATGCCAAAAACTAATTAGTGATTTTGTCGTCTGTAGATTGGTCTAATATTGTTTTGAACAATTTATTATTTATTTAAATTTTGAATTTTCTCCTAACTTTTCTTTGGTCATTTTCAGTTCTAAGTTTTATAGAAGAAAAGATGGAACTTGGAGTTGTTTTATATGATCAATCAGAAATTGTAATAACAAGTCAAGGCAACAAAATTAGCAGAAAAGCAAAAACTTATGGAACACAAAATATTAGATTGAGTGGATATGTGGGTTATTTTTTTTTATTTTTTTTTATTTTTTTATAATTTTTTAAATTTTGTTTAAATTTAGACAATTGTGATGAGGGATGTGTTGCTGAGAGGAGATTTAGGTTTCTTTTGATAATACATTTAATAATACCTTTATTTAACACAGATGTTACCATAAAATTTGGTAGGCCAATGAGGAAGAGGTATATATTTTTGGGCGGTTCGTAAATTCGATGAGTAACAAACCTTCCAAAAACCGCCGAAATACCAAACCCTTAAAATCTGGTCAACCTAACAATAAGATACGTTTTCCTTTGAAATTTGGTTGACTACTAGATGGGGAAGGTTGTTTAGACGATACCCTCTATTTAAAATACACCTCATTATAAGATTTTTAAGCCCAAGGGGTGCATTTGAGGTTCAACTCATTAAAATTATTTTTTAAATTTTTTATTTTAAGCTCAAATACGTTATGGAAAATATTGTGTACTTCAAGAGGTTATTCTAATCAGAAGATGATTTAAAAACTTTTTTAATTTTTAGGGAACAATTGTTAGGCCTCCAAGTAAATGCTTCAGGTTTTTCTAGTTTTTAATAAAATTTAATTTTTTTTTAATTTCAAGTAATGGACTTGTTTTCTTTCCTGTACATTTTGGTGATTATGTATTTATTGAAAAGGTTTTTTATTTTAATTATTTAAAAGCTATCTGATAGATTTTTAAGATTTAATGTTTGTTGAGTGGAAGGGGAGCTTTTTTTAGAAAAAAATTCTGGTTAAGAAAAATTTTGTTTGAAAGTTATTTTGATGATGAGAAATGAAAAGCGACTTTTTCTTTAGGAGCGTTTATTTTCAGCCATAAAGAAAATTTTAAAAAGTTTGAGCAATTTATGGCATTTCATTTAAAATTCTTTTTTCATTTTCTATTAGTCTTTAAAACTTTTTTTTCGATTTTTCACTTTCATAGTGGCCGTAGTTTTTTTATAGGCTCACTGAATACGTCCTTGATTTAGTTTAACAATTCCTTTTTAAACAAAAAGATTTTTTAATTTCTCAGAATTGTGTAATTGAAGCAGTTTATATTGGCCATTATATCCACATTGGCGAAGGCTGTATTATTGGACAAAGCTGCGTGATCAAGGATTGCTGCTACATAAAAGCTAATAGTGTTATTTCTCCTGATACAATTATTCCACCGTAATTTTTTTAATTTTTTAAAATAAATTTTGAGATTAGTGGAGTCTATTTTTGGATTTAGAGGTTATTTTTAAATTTAGTAATATTCTTTAAAATTTTTTGGTGCTTTTATGGGCTGTCACATGAATTTTTTGATTTTTAAAAATTTTTTGAGGATACTTTCTGCTTTTTTATAACCAAAAAAAGTACTAGTGTTCTTGGGTCCTAAATCAAACTCTAATGAACAGTTAAAAGTAATCCCAAACAAGAATAGGTAAAAGTAAAAAATCAGTTAGGACGATGACATTTTATTTCTAATTTTTTTTTAATTTTCTTAAAATTTTTATTTTTGTAGATTTTCAATTGTTGAGGGCAATCCAGCTAGAGTTGTTGGTGAATGGATACTTTCTGCGACACAATTGATGACTGAAGTTTGCCAAAGTTTTTTTGATAATTATTTGCCTGAAACTGTTTTAAAAAGTTCAATGACCAATCTTTCATGAAAATTTTTTCCAAATTATGTTCTTTGAAAGTTTCCTTGTTCTGGACGTAAATGGTTATTTAATATCCTACCCCTCCCCTATTTGAGTCTCAGATTAATTTTGATTTTTTTGTCTATCATTTATTTTCCTTAAGCATTTAAAGTAAAAAAGCAAGTTAATTAAGCTAAAACTAGGAAAGGAAAAATAGATGGCAACGACAAGATTTATAGAAAATTGTAGTTTTCTCATTCCTAGGCAGAAATGATAATAAACGGAAAATTAATTTGAAACTCAAATAGGGTTGGAGGGGGAGAGGGGTGGGTGGGGGTAGGATATTAATTAAGACTCTTATTTGTGTCAATCCAAGCACTAAATGACATTCAAAGTAACATTTTTCTATTTAAATTAAATAAAACCCCGTAAATAATTTTTTTTCTCATTTCAACAGATTCTACAATAATTAAATATTTTCACTAAAAACAATGAAAAGATATTTGGGAAAGAACAAATCCTTCAATCGAAAAATTAAAATCCCACATGAATATGCTGTTATCCGTCCTGGCCTTTTCATGAATATAACAATTATTGTTGAGCCAATTTTAAATTTCCTAACGACCGATAATCTAAAAATCTAATTAAAGAAGTCAATAAGCAATAGTTCGAGACAGCACAATATTATTCAATTCGAAATCTACCAATTAATTACAATAGGTTTTAATTTTTTAATATATTGATCGTTAATATAATCGGTCGTTTGGAAATTAAAAATCGGCTCCTCAACGATTGTTATATACATAAA
Organism: Meloidogyne incognita; assembly: GCA_036172945.1. Taxonomy (NCBI): domain Eukaryota; kingdom Metazoa; phylum Nematoda; class Chromadorea; order Rhabditida; family Meloidogynidae; genus Meloidogyne; species Meloidogyne incognita. Next base: position 3,183,822 of record JARQAC010000030.1, on the reverse strand, counting down.
GAGATTTGGACGAACAATCGCGTGTTGAGGTGTAATTTTAATATTTTTATTATTTGATGTAACTTGTATAACAACTCGTTTCTTGCTTATATTGTGGATCTTTATTTTAGATAAGAATTTTTAAAAAAATTCGGTAATAGTTTGTAAGCCCCCCCCCCCCACCCGTTTTTCCTCTCTATTTTTAGTATTTTACTCATTTTGTGTCAAATTATAAACTGTTCGAAAGAGCTCTTCGAGCTGAGTTGAATGACACTAAATCAACAAAATCTGACATGTTTGGACAAAGTTATGTTTGGACAAATTTAATCACTTGCAACGGGAGTTATCTAAAATAAAGATCCACAATATAAGCAAGAAACGAGTTGTTATACAAGTTACATCAAATAATAAAAATATTAAAATTACACCTCAACACGCGATTGTTCGTCCAAATCTCTTTATGTATATAACAATCGTTGTGGAGCCGATTTTTAATTTCCAAACGACCGATTATATTAACGATCAATATATTAAAAATTAGAACCTATTGTAATTAATTAGTAGATTTCGAATTGAATAATATTGTGCTGTCTCGAACTATTGCTTATTGACTTCTTTAATTAAATTTTTTGATTATCGGTCGTTAGGAAATTTAAAATTGGCTCAACAATAATTGTTATATTCATGAAAAGGCCAGGACGGATAACAGCATTTGCATGTGGGATTTTAATTTTTCGATTGAAGGATATCATTGTTTCTAGTAGAGATATTTAAATATTGTAGAATCTGCTGAAATGAGAAAAAATATTTACGGGGGTTTATTTAATTTAAATAGAAAAATGTTACTTTGAATGCCTTTAAGTGCTTGGATTCAAGTAAATAATATAAGTTAGCTGGGTCTTTCAAAAAATTTTTTCTTTAAATATTTTTGTTATTTAATAATTATTTTAATGTTTTTCTGACAAAATAAATTTTTAAAAATATTTTTAAATTTTTTAACAAATATTTTTGTTTATTTACTATTCAATATTTGAATTTTTTTATTAAAAATTTTTGTAAAATTTTTCTTAAAAATTTCTCAAGTAAAAGAAAAAAATGCTTCCAGCAGTCAAATGGCTAAATTCAAATTCAAACAAATTGTTTGTTATAGACCAAGAAATGTTTAGCCTTTGCCGTGTTGTTGAAGACAAAAATGAATTTAATAGTGGCGATATAAATAATAAATTAAATACTATTAAACAATTAAATACTTGTGCAGTGACTAAACAAGAACAGGTTTTTTTCTTAAATTTATTTTTGGATTTTTGTTAACAGGAAATTTTTTTTCGATTGCCTGACTCTATATTTTAATTGCCTTTTGTTAGTATAATCTTGGGGTTAGAATTTTCGAACTAGTGTGTCCCTTGTTTCTGTTTTTTAGCTACAAGTGTCTATTGGAGTTAGAAAAGGTCGTGTTCGAATATGAAAAATATTTTAATGTCTAATAAACAGAAAAAAATGCTTCCAGCGGTCTAATAAACAGCAAAAATAAATTTTTTCAGTTTAAACTTTTCTTGAATTCGGGTCATTTCTTGGATTCTCTAGATTCTTCCACATCTTTCTTACCTTCCTTGGGGCCGTCATATCCTTCCTACAACATTCTTATTTTGATTTTTCCTTATAAAAATATTCCCTTAATCTCTTATTTAAAGGACACACTCCGTACCTTTGCGTTGGACCATTCACCAGAAAGTTATTTGGCTTTGGGTTATTCTACTGGTAGAATAAGTATATTTTCTGCAGAAAATGATCAAACATTGAGGTTAAAACTATCTTTTAACTTTTAATTAAATTATTTTAAAGGCGTGCAAAAGACTTTAATGATACATCCAAAAGTATTTCCTGTATGCAATGGAGTTATGTGGATATAAATAAAATTTGTGTTGCTTATGAACGGTTATTTAAATATTTTTTTATTTTCTGAAAAATAATTTTGTTAATAAGATACCCTTTGGAGTTGAGAAGAAATATTTCCGACCGTAAAAAATATTTTGTCCACAACATTTTTTTGTCCGTTAATAAATTTTTTGTCAGCAAATATTTTTTGCCCACAAAAAGATTTTTTATAATCAGGTGTATATTAAGTAGGTAGTTTGTTTAGACACCTCCCTTACTTTGGCTAGGCGAATTTTAGGAAAACCTCTTATATGTATAAAGATATATCTAATATTGGGTGTGTCTTATAATATGATGAGGTCCGGCTAAAAGCCAATAAAAATAAATAAAAATGAATTTTTTATTTTAGTGGTAGAGGGGCAGATTATTCTGTCATTGTATACGATTTGCACAAATTATTGAGACAACACCCAAAAGAGCAATGCGTTTCTATTTTTGAATTAAATTTGGCTGAAAAAATTGCTGGAATTTCTTGGCTAAAGTTTTTTTGAAATTTAATTTTTATTTTTTAAAATATTTTTTAAAGGGATGAACCAAATTTATTATTAATCAGTGGAAGTAGAGGACTAAGAATTGCAGATATTCGTGAACATGGGAATTTTCAAAGTGTTTTGGGCGTTCAAACATCTTTGGTTTATATTTTATGTTATTTTCCAAAATTTGCGGACTAGAAATTTTTTGCGGACAAACAAACTTTTGCGGACAGAATTTTTATTTTTCGGTTTTTTCTCTTTATATGGTATTTTGGTTCAAAATTTTTTTATGTTTCCCATGCTTTTATGGTGCTTTTATGGGTTTGTTCGCAACTTTTTTTAGTTAGAAATTTTTTGTCCGCAAATCTTAATCGCAAAAAATTTTTTAAACAAAATTTTTATTTTTAAATATAAGATGGGTGTTTGTAGTGAACCAACAGCTGGACACCTTTTTGCATGTCATTCAAGAAATTATTTATATATTTATGATAGAAGATATTTAAATTATTCTCCAGTACATGCAATTGAAGCGTGCGTATGTTTTTTATTTTTAGGGTTAAATTAAAGATTTTTTTCTTCTAGTCATCAAATAAAATAATAAATAAAATTAGTTGGCATCCAAAAAGAAGTTTTAATATTTCTTTAATTGCAAAAGATTCTGGAAATTTTTATAGTTTTTCTATTTCAAAAAATGCTTTTATACAACAAGAAAAATGTGAAATAATTAATGAACAACCACAGAAGAATAGCAACAACAACAACAATAATACTAGTCCAAGAAGTGAAATGGCTGGATATGCTTATGGAAGTAAACTATTTTATGTAAGAAAATTAAAAAAATATTTTTTTTAATTTTAGAAATGGGTTGGAGACCCCCCCCTCCCCCCATTTTAATTTTGAAAATTTTTCTGGAAAACCATCCCAAAGTTCGAACCCTTTTACCTTAGAAAAAATTTAATTTACCCTTAAAAATGTTTTGGAAATTTTTTTACGTTAAAAAAATGAAAATAGACTTTAAAAAAACATTTTTGGAATGAACGGATTCGAACCTTGATCATTTTTATAAAATTAAAAATAAAAGACTAGAACGTTTGCACTTAACTAGAGTGTTAAAATATAAAAAGAATTGTAAAAATAATTCCGCCTGTTTTACAATTTTTAACAAATGTTTTGAAAAATGATTTAACGTTTTATTTTATTTGTGGTTGTTGTTATCTCTTTGGTTAAGTGCAACATTTCTTGATTTTCAATTTTAATTTAATTAAATTTCATTAAGGTTCGAATCAGGGTTGCCGCCCGAAACCCGATACCCGAAACCCGAAACCCGGCCTTTTTTTGTACCCGAAACCCGATACCCGAAATGAAAATTTTCCAACCCGAAACCCGTACCCGATATTTTTTCCAACCCGAAACCCGTGACCCGAAATTGGTTAAAACCCGAAATTTCTACCCGAAAATTTAGCTTTACCCGATTTTTTAAAATAAATTTAAAAAATTATAGAAAGAGAAAAAAGGAAAATAAAAGGAAGTATTTATAATTTTTTCAACATTTTCATTATGTTGATCGTTGGTTGAACGGGCTAGGCGACTGGCTCGATATTTTCATAGGGGTGGGTTCGAGTCCAGGGCTGAAAAAATGCTGTAAAAATTTTTCTTTTCGGAAATAAATGTTTTTTAAACTTGGATTTTCATTTTAGATTTTTAAATTTATTTTTTTTTAATATTTTAAGCTTGAAAAAGCATTAAAAATTTTAATTTAGGCATGAATTTTGCAAAATTTTCGCCTCCGGCGGTGAAAAAAGGAAGAAATCTGGCTGTTGGCCTTTGAAATTTCTCAAAATTTTCGCCTCCGGCGGTGAAAAAAGGAGAAATCTGGCTTAGGAATCATCAAAATTCTTAAAATTTTCGCCTGCGGCGCAAAAAATGTAAGAAATTTTGAGGCTTTAATGGAGATAAAGCGGAGGAATATTACTATATAGTGGGATTTTACGAAGGTGGATATCCCTATTAATCCCCAAATCCCACAATGTCTCTTTAATCTCTTCAAATTTGCTTCTCTCTATACCACCCAAAATCCTATTATGCAATATAGCTTGCCTCCTACAATTTAGTTCGTCAATAGCCGAACACCCGAAAATAACCTGAATTTTTCACCAAACCCGAAACCCGTACCCGAAATTTTTGCCAACCCGAAACCCGATACCCGAAATGAAAATTTTATAACCCGAAACCCGAAACCCGTACCCGATATTTTTGCCAACCCGAAACCCGATACCCGAAATGAAAACGCTCCAACCCGATACCCGAAACCCGTACCCGAAGATTTTTTGTACCCGCGGCAACCCTGGTTCGAATCCTTTCGAGCCTAAATATTTTTAATAAATTTTTCTCTCTCAATTTTATTTTTCAATTAATTTTTACAGGTTCCAGGAATTTCAAAATTGGGTTCATTCGATTGGCATCCACATATTGCTGATTCTATCGTTTTTCTTTCTTCTAAATTTAATATGGCTGAATTAACGAAGGATCTCGCGATAATTAAGGTTTGAAAAAATTTTTTTTTTATTTTTTCAAAAAGATTTCTCAAAAATTTTTTTTTCGATTAAAAATTTAGAAAAAATTCCAGATTAAATTTTTATTTCTTTCTAGCATCGAGAAGATGTTTCTACAGCCATTGCTTGTGACAACGAGTTTGCTTTAATTACTGGTAGAAGATTAAAATTCGAAAATGGATTTCAAAATATTCCTTTAAATGAAGACAAAGTTAAAATTTTAAAACAGAGGGCTATAGATGGATATGGTTATGGAAATACTTTAAGTTGTACACAAAGTAAAAAAAAAGTTAAGAATTTTATTTAAAAAATTTTTTTCTAAAGCTTTAATCGACTCTTCCCTCAAAATTATTGAAAAAGATAAATTTGCGGATGATGATTTGCGCTTTTGTTGGCATTGGATATATTCAATGTTTAATTCTCCCGATGCTGGGGAAATGCATAAAAATTATGGAACTATGTAAGAGGGGATGAGGATTTTTTTTATTAAAAATTTCTATAAAATGTTTTTATTTTTTTTGGAAAAAAAATTTTTTTGAAAATTTCAAAAAAATGTTTTTGAAATTTTTTCTTGAATTAAAAAATTTTTTTTCAAGTTTTGTTGGTGTTAGACATATACTTACCGGAGCAAAAGCAACTTCAACTATTAAACATGATGAAATTACATTTAGAAATCGTGTATTTTTTTAAATTTTTTTCTTAAAAAAATTTATTTTCCTCAGTTATTTATTAACGATTCTCGCCTTAAAGTTCTTCGAATGTGTAATTGGCCAAATTATAGTGACAGAGAAGAATGTAAAGTTGTTTTGGATGATTTATCTGCAAGTGGACATGTTGAAGAAATTGCTAGGGTTGCTGCTATAGCTTTATTTTGTGTGCAGGGAATGCTTTGTTTGGAGGTTTTTTTCGAATTAAAATATATGAACGGGGACATCATTATAAGTAAGATACACCCAACATTAGATCCACTACTGTCTAACAAATAAGAGACGTTTTTAAAATTTGTTTAACCACGGGTTAGGAAGAGAGATACCTTCTATTTGAGATACAACTCTGTTAAAAACCTCAGTATAGGATACACTCTATCGCATTCACCTCTATTTAGAAGACGGTTTTTTAGAATTTAGTAGATCATTGGGTGGCAGAGTTATATCTCACATATGAGAAACCCCCAATTATAATATTCGATTTTTTCAAACCCAACGGGGTGTCTTATAGTGAGATTTGAATTTTCTATTTTATTAAAATAAAAAAAAACTCCTATAAAAATTCTTTTTCAGTATCTAAAAGAATTTAATGAGCGTGTAAACTCTCCCGAATTTATCGAAAATCGAGAACCTGAAATTGTAAATTCGTACCAAAAAATGGCTGGTATATTTTATTTTTTTTTAAATAAATAAAAAAAATTTTTAAGATATAATTTTAAATATATTTCAACGTTATGATGGTGTTAGGGTACCAAATTATGAAAATGTTTGTGAAGAATTGAGTGATGATGTTTATTTACTTGCTATTGTTAAAGTTTGTTATTTTGATTTTTTTCTATTTAATTTCTTTAAAAGTTTCTTGCTAGACGTGACAAAATTTACAATAAAATTTATAATGAAATATTTGAGAGTGTAAGTTTTTTTAAAAATATTGAAAAAGTATTAGTTGTTTAAGTTATCCCTTATTCTCTCTCTAAAATGAGCTCTGGAATCCCAACCACTTTAACTTTTAAAAGGGAGAGGTCTGAGGGGTCTGTTCGTCGTAGCGACAGATTGCTAAATTCATTGGAGGTTTTTTGTAACTTTTATAACCTCCTATGTATTTTAAGGGTACCCTATTTGTTTTTATTTATCAATAATTTTTTTTTAATTTTAAAGAATATTCGGTTAGAAGATAAATTAGCATTTGCTGTACTTCACATGGATGACGATTTTTTAAATTCTGCATTGGATAGACTTACAAATGAACTTTTGTCATTATGTCCTTTAAGTGCTTTATTTATTGTTGGATTAAAAGATGATCCTGTTTCTCATATGGTTTTACATCGGTTTATTTTTAATTTCTAAAAGATTTTTTGATCCCGTTGAATTTAAAAAGGAAATTTTGGGAAATTAATTAGTAAAAAGAGGGTCGAAACAATAGGGAGTGTAGAAACTTGGAATTAGCTAGACTTGGAACTCGGAAATTTTTTTTTAAAAATTTTGGAGGACAGAAATCAAAAAGTGGATTAAAAAATTGGTCGGCTTTTGGGTATGGTTTTGGGAAATTCTTTTGAGTCGGGTTTCTAGACATGAACTATGGAAACACGGAAAGTCTCATTTCTGCTTTGATATTCTAGACCTTAAAAATGAAAAATCTCTAAGACAAGAATTTTTCTTGTTTTTTTTGAATTTATTTGTGGTTAATCAAGAAAATTTTTTTAATTTTAAAGTTATTTGGATATGTCATTTGATATTCAAACAACAACACTTCTTTTGTCAATTGGAAATTGTTTTCAAGGCTGTCGTTTTATTAACGATACTTCCCTTATTGGAATAAAATCATCAGAATTATTGGAAAGAGCAATGTTTGTTGAAAGAAAAATTTTTTCTTAATTCAAGAAATTTTTTCTAGTGATTCTGAGGACATCAACAATTTAAGAAGAAAAAGTTTATTGTGTTTTAGAGATTATATGGAATTGCTAAATCAATGGAAATTGTGGCTACAAAAAACTTTTCTTTGTACTTTTCTTCGTCCAGATACCCATTATGATGAAGCTGATGTTAGGCCGAATGTTGCTAATATTCAGGTAAATTTTGTATTTTTTGTTTATTTTTGGATAGGTGACATTTTGAAAATTTTGCGGGGGTTGACATTTTGACATTTTTAGACATGTGACCATTTTGAGATATTTTAGCGAAATGACATTTTGAAATAATTTTAGATAGTTGACCATTTTGTAATAATCTTAACTGTTTGACATTTTGAGATATTTTAGGGTAATTTCCATTTTGACATTTCTAAGTAAATTTTTAAAAAATTTTTTATTTAAGGCAGTTATCGCCTGCAACTTTTGTGGAGCTCCAATATACCCTTCAATAGCTGGACGTATCGAAAATTTGCGAACGCCAAAAGTAATAAGCAACAGTACATTTAATCGACGAATGGGAGCCTCACATTCAGCTAGAACAAGAACCCTTTCCTGTATTTGTCGAAAGCCTTTACCCAAATGTATTATTTGTAGACGAAGTTTGGGTAGTCAAGCAGAACCTGAAGCCGAAATGGAATTGATGAATAGCAGTAATATTAAAGAAAAGGGTTCGATGATTGATCATTGGTTTGTTTGGTGTGCTCTGTGTTCTCATGGTAAGAAAATTGACATTTTGAAAATAGACATTTTGAAAGAAATTTTTTTCCTTTTTTAGGCGGCCATTTATCCCACATTCGCGATTGGTTCAACGAACACTCAGTTTGTGCTTCTTCTGGTTGTGATTGTAAATGTTCACTTGGTGAAGAAAATAATTGTCTTAGTTAAAGACTTTTTTTTAATTTTTTCCTTTATTTTTCTTAAACTTTTATTCACACAAAGTAAATCTAATCCTTTTTCCCTTCTCGCCTGTATTTAAATTTCTAATAATAAATTGGATAGCTTTGTTTTTCAGTTAATTTGAATTTAGAAACTGAACTGATGATATTTTCAATTTTTTCATCTAGTTGACATTTTGAAATTTTTTCCGTTTGTTGACATTTTTACATTTTTTTGGTTTAGTTGACATTTTGAAAATTTCAACTATTTTTTCTGACCACACTATTTTTAAAATTATTTTCTCTAAATTCATGGATCAAATGTCATTTATTTTAAAATTGGCATTATGCCAAAATCTATCGCGAATTTTTAAATTTTAAATATTCCCTCAAATAATTTTCCAACTTTTCCAAAAATGAATTTAAAAACGTCACTTATAATTACATTTTTATGTATTCATCATTACATTAAAATAAAATGCTTTAAAATATTTAGCGATTAAAGAAATGATTGCAACATTAAAAAATTAGAAAGATTAAATTGCAAGTCTAACAATAAATTTTCCCTAAAAACTATTTTGGCAAAGACAGAAAGGAGATCAGAAAAAAGAAGGAAAGAATGTAGGGAAAGAAACTAATTTTTAATAATTAAAGGATTCTCTTTTGATTTTGCTGCCAAATTTCTTTCGATATTCGTCGTACAAAGTGTCGTTTATATCTGTAAAAATGATTAGATAAAGTTGTACTCTCATTTATTCTATTTGGGGAATATTTTCAAAATGACTAAATGAGAAGGTAGGTCCTACCCCCAATTCGGCCCATTGAACAAAACCCCAAAACGTCCCACTGAACAATAAGCCCCAATATGCCCCACTGAACAAAAAACCCAATTCATCCCACTGAACAAAAACCCAAAGCGTCCCACTGAACAAAAAAACACAATTCGTCCCACTGAACAAAAACCCCAATACGTCCAACTCCCATTCCGACCCACTGAACAAAAAACCCAAAACGTCCCACTGAACAATAACCCCAATACGTCCAACTCCCATTCCGATCCATTGAACAAAAATCCCCAAAAGGGCCCACTAAGAAAATAGTCGGCACAATTTTTAATTATACAGAAGGATCTCGCTATAACGAGACTAATTAAAAATATTTCTTACCAAATTCAGGCTCTATTCCCCTCCTTCTTCCCGATCTTCTAACAAAATCTTCAGCAGTAATAACCCGTTTATAAACTTCTTTCTCCTTTGAATTTACAACAACATTCGTTTCTTCTTTAACAGAATTAAAACAACAAAATTTATTTTCTAAAGGTTCTATTAAAGCAATTTCTATTCCAAGTTCAATTTCGCCAAAAGAAGCATTTAAGGACGATGATTTTTTGTTAAAAGAAAAAGTTGAAGAAATGTCATCTTCTTTTGAAGAGGAAATGCCCTCCTCTTCCTCTTTTGACACGTCTTCTTCACTCTCTTCTTCTATAAAATTCTTCTCTTCATCCTCCTTTTCTTTTGAATCATCCCTTTCCTCCTCTTCTTCTTCCTCCAAATCATACAATATATATTGTTCTTCATTGCCTTCTTCTTCCTCCAAAAGAGTTAACAGTTCTTTGAGGATGTTTTCTTCAATTACGTTATTATCTTCTTCAACAACAATCTTTTCTTCCTCTTCTTCCGTGACAACCTCCTCTTCCTCCTCAGCATCATTTTGTTCCTTCTCTTCCTCAACAACCTTCTCTTCCTTCTCCTTTTCCTTCTCTTCATCTTCCACTCCCTCTTCTTCATCCTCTCCCTTCTTCTCTTCCTCCTCATCGCCACTCTTCTCTTCCTCTTCCAAAGTATCAATCACCTTCCTTTCCTTTTCTTCCAATATAATTATTTTCTCTTCTTCATCCTCTTCTCCAATATTAATCAATTCCTCATCTTCCTCAGCCTCTTCTTCAAACCAAACAATTTTTCTTTTATTCTTCTCTTCACAGATTTTATTTTCCTCCTTCTTCTCTTTCAAAATACCCTCTTCTTCTTCTTTCTCTTTCTTTTCACAATTTTTGCTTTCATCTTTCAAAATTTCCCTTCTTCCTTCTTCTTCCACCTTTCTCTTCTCTTCATTAATTTGAATTATAATGTCATCCAAATGTAAATCAAGCTGAATTTCATTAATTTTAAATGAAGGTTCTTCTCTTTGTAAGTTCTTCTCTTCCGTAATTTGTAATCTCTTCCCTCTCGTTATTCTTGTTGTTATTATTGGCTTTTGATTTTTGCCAGCATCAGTGAACGTTCTCTTTAATAAACTAAAAAATAAAAAAAAAATTTTTTTGGTTAAGTGCAATTGAGTTAAACTTTTAAGCGAAAATAAGGGGGAAGGTTCGAACCCATTCAGGCTAAAATTATTTTTTCTTAATAAAATTAATTTGAAAATAAATTCCTAAATTTTTAAATAAAATTTTTCTTTGAAAAAATTTTTTGGTTAAGTGCAATCGTGCTAGACTACCACAGAAAATAGATGAGGGTTCGAATCCGCACAGGGGAAAAACAATTTTTTCTCAATAAAATTGTGTAAAAATCAAATTTTTTCAGCTTTTCAAATAAAATTTTCTTACGAAAAATTTTTTCTCATTAAAAATCAATCAAATAAACTATAAAAAACCTTACTTAAAACGATTATTTACAGCCTGCTCCCTTTGAATTTGTGGTCTTCTCCAAACGGGTAAATTTCCATTTCTTGTTAATTTAGAGAATGATTCAGGAGAAGTATTGCAAGCTTTTTGAATTGATAATGGAGGTGTATTTGCCCATTTTGTTGGAGTTAGAGATGATGTTCGAAGACTTCTACGATTTAACATTTCGATCAAGTCTAAAAAGGAAAAATTTTTTTTAGAAATTTTCAAAAAAATTTTAGAAAAATTATTAATGATAATAACGAGAAAATATTTTTAAAATCGCTAGGGAAATATTCCACCTAAAAACATAAAAATCGAGTTCGTTAGTTAAGTGGAATTGCGCTAATCTCCTAGTAAAAATCGGGGATGGTTCGAACCCGCTCGGGAAAAACACATTTTTTTCTTATAAAAAATAAACTCAAGTGAATATATTTTTTAAAAATCATCAGAGAACATATTCCACAAAAAACTCAAAAATTAAGTTCTATAGTTAAGTGCAACTATGTTAGGGTTTCATCGAAAAAACGGGGAAGGTTCGAACCCGCTCGGGGGTAAAACATTTCTCTTATTAAAAATTAACTTTAAAACAACTTTTCTTCTTAAAATAAAAATATTTCCTTTCCAAAAAATTTTTTTAAACAAACATTTTTGTGCTTCTCTTCTCTCTTCAATTGTTGGAACAGCAGAAAAATTTGTTAACGCGCTAATTCCTCTATGAGTAAAATATGATGAAATTAGAGGTTCATTATTGTTGTTATTTCCTTTTTCTGCCGTTGCTTTAGCTCGAAATGTTCGATAATCTGTATCTCTTAATTTATATTTATTTTTTTCTTCCTCATTTTTTTCTTCAGAATTTGAATGTTTTTCTTCCTCTTCCTCCTCAATATTTGGATTTTGACGTAATGAAAATAATCCTATTCCTTCCCTTAAATAAGATTTATATTCCCCAAAAATTTCGAAAAAAAACCTTTCACAAGTAGAACATTCACAACGCAAATTTCCGTCACCAAAAAAATTTGCTCCATAATAACAAGTAATTTCATCTCCAGTTTGGATATCACGCAAAACTGTGAAAATAAATTTAAAAAATTTTTTGTTTAGGAATATTATTCCTGTAATTTTCTTCAATTTTTGTGAAGATCCCATAAAAATTAAGCAAAAAAATAAAAGATTTCAAAGAGTATTTTTCTCAAATTTGGCAATTTAGGCTCCTGTTCTCGAGGATACATTGCGGATTTAAGTGTTGAGTTCAAAAATAGCAACCTAAAGCCAGGCCCGTAACCAGGGGGGGTGGGGGGGAATTCCCCCGAAATGGGAAAAAGGAAAAAATTTGGGGAAGGGCTGGGGCAAAAAAAGTGAATTTTTTTGGCCTACGGCCTCTGAAATTTAAAAAATTTTCGCCTGCGGCGCTAAAAAAGGACGAAATCTGGCTTCTTGAGGTCCAAAATTCAAAAAATTTTCGCCTGCGGCGCTGAAAATCAAATTTTTGGCGCCTGCGGCGCCGAAAAAGTGAATTTTTTTGGCCTACGGCCTTCTAAAATTCTCAAAATTTTCGCCTGCGGCGCTGAAAATCAAAATTTTTGGCGCCTTCGGCGCCAAAAATTTGGCGCAAAAAATTTTCCTCCCCCTTCCCCCCCCCCCGAAAAAAAAATCCTGGCTACGGGCCTGCCTAAAACAATTGCTGAAAAATTCTCAAAAAATCCACAGAAAATGTTCGTAAAGGCCAGGAGAAATTTTTAGGGGAGAGACAAATTTTCCTATCCTTTCCCATTGGTTACAGGACTAATCTTACTACTAATGCCCTCCCAATTTTAACAAAAACATCAAAAATATTTTTCAAAAAAACCTTTAATAATCGCTGTATGTTCTTGTGGGCCAGGAATAAATTTACAATTAGCATTACAATCATGATTAATATACGCTGCGGGTCCAAGCCAAAGTTGCGCTCTTTTCTTTCTAACACTAAACATTACAGAAAAATCATTAACTCCTCTTTGCAATATTTTTGCTTCTTCTTGTTTTGATAATTCTCCAATAACTCCAATTAAATTTTCTATTATACTCCCTTGTTTCCAAAATTTTGTTGCAACTGTGAAAAATAATTTTTTTTATTTTTTGAAAATTTGCGGACAACTTCTAAAATTATTTATAGAAGGAAAACAAATATAGTCTCAAAGAAGTGTTTTAGTGGTGGTCCGGAAAAACGATTCAAGGAACCGTGGAACTGCAAAAAATTTTGGACCCAACACAAATCGGTTAATCAAAATATATTTTTTTTTTGAAAATGGGAGAACACTGCCTCGAAGGCATTCTTTACGAAACGCCCTGACTATTAAATCCAAGGGAAAGAAGGGGAAAAGGACATTTTCTTTTTTTTCTCTGTATTATGTACAAATTCAGTTTATTGACCTGGGCCAGTAGTCTAATGAAATCTCAAGAGCTCTGGACGGCAAACTAGTGAGGGTAGTAGAAATTCATAACTATTCCCCAAATTCATAAAAAGGACTCATTTTACCCCAATTTCAGTGAAAAATACATTAAATTAAAATAAAAACCTAATTTTCCTCCCATCCTATTTTCTCCACTATATCGAAAACATTGGGTTATAGTAAATCCAGAATGAGGATAAAACATCAACAGAAACCGCAATATCTTAAAATTAAAAAAATTAAATCAAAAAACTTTTTCAAAAAAATTTACGTGTCCCTCAAAATTTTCTTTTTCAAAATCTGTTTTTGAATTTAAAAATTCTTTAACAATATTTAATGAAGAAATTGAATTTAAAGTTGTATCAAAATCTGTATTATGTACAAATTCACAAAGTAAATTAATTAGATTTCTTCTTTCATATTCTGGTAAAGGTTTGTGTCTAAAAAACAAAAAAATCATTTTAAAAATTGGGGCAGCATAAAAATTAAAGTTTGAAAAATAAAAAAAACAGCCGTTAAGAGGATAAAGAACAGAAAACCAACGAGAAAATATACTTTAAAATATGCTTCTATTAGGCAAAAACCCCGACTTCGAAAATGCCAATTCCAACCCGACCGATCTTTTCCGAACCTCTTGAAAATGTAACCACAAAACAGGATCCCGAATTTTCGAGCCCTTAGGGTTGGGAACCTATCTTACGTCTAATGAATCGCAAGCTCATAGAAACCTCAAAAATATTTTTCATTCTATGCTTCTCAGATAGACCCAACTTAAAGACATTAAAAAAAGATTAAAAAAACCTTATATCCATTTTATGTGTTACAAATCCCATAACAGAATCCACGAACAAAGCAGTACACATATCTTGAAATAAACAGAGAAATTAATTTAAAATTTAAACAAAAACCGTCATTTTCACAAAGTTCTTTTATCGACATTTGATGACATCTTGTAGGTTTTAACAACATTTATTAATTATAAAATTTAAAAGAAATTTCAAAAAAGTATCTAAAAATTACAAAAATATTAAAAAAAATTTTTAAGTACCCAGCCACTGAATTAATGGCAATGAAACAGTTTGGGATCACTAGAGTCCCGCCAATAGAGCGCCGACCAGCCATATTTATTCGACTATAACTTTATTAGTCCCTCTCCAACTTCAATAAATCTTGTATCATTCAAAAGCTCTCAATAAGCGCTATCTTTTTTCCAACTGCATGGATCAAGTCTGATCACTCCTTAAAATGTTACAGCACAATAACTGGAATTATTTGTCATTTTTTACAGTTACAAGCTTATAACTTTTTAATGACTGACCAGACTTAATTCATCCAATTGGAAGAAAGATAGCACAAATCAAGAGCTTTAAAATGACATAAGATTTATTCAGATTGGATCAATACTAAAAAAGTTATAGCCGATCAAATCTTGCTGGCTCATACTCTAGACACTGAAGTTTCAGCGGTTAAACGACCGTTTTTAATTTAAAAAAGGGACATTTTATTGCTAAAAGTTCAGTGGCTGGGTAATTTTGAAAAATTTAAAGATTTTTAAGCAAAAAATGGCTTTAATTAATTTATCAGGAAATTTACTTGTAATATGTTCCAGTCAACATATTAACTTATTTAAACGACAAAATTCTTTGTTAGATTATTCTTTATTGTCATCAATTGATATTACAACAATAGAAGTTAATTTAAAGGGAAATAAAAAGAAGAAAACTGATCAAGATAAGGTTTATTTTTTATTTTTATTGGGTTTTTGATTATTCGGTAGAAAGTCCCTAAGTTCTGTCCGTAATTACTGGCAATGCATGGAAAAAAGTCCGCAAAAAATGTCCGCAAAAAAAGTCTGCAAATATAATCCGCAAGTAAAAGTCCGCAAGAAAATGTCCGCAAAATGATTTTAATTATTTTAAATTTTTTATAGATTCTCTGTTCTTCCCTTTCCAACAATTCAAAATATTTTGCTGTTGGTACAACCTCCAAATTACTTTTAATTTTTAATTTGAATGAAAATAAAGAATTATCTCAACCATTTTATTGTGAATTAATTAAAGCGCCAACAAAGGTTTTTTTTTGACTTTTATTTTTAAATTTAAACGATTTTTTAGATTTGTTTTTTAAATAATGAGACTGTGTTGGTTTCCAATAGATTTGGGTCTTTATTTAAATTTGAAATTTCTGGTAATTTTTTATATTTTTTTGTCCGCAAATGTTGTCCGCAATTTTTAAATTTTTGGTAATTCTTTGGTTGTCGCCCCTCTTTTTTTTATGTTCTATTTTTTTCATTTCCTATGAAATTTCTATGGATTTTTATATACATTCGAAAGAGCTCTTCGAGCTGAGTCGAACGGTACTAAATTCATCAAAATCCGACTTAAATAAACAAAGTTATGAGCATTTGTTTTAATCCCTTTCAACATCACAAAAAGCATGTCCACAGAGGATTTAGCCTCATAATTTTGTTCAAAATCGCCAAATCTAACCGATTTTAGTATCAATCTGCCCAGCTCGGATAGCTCTTTCGAATGATATATAATAAATTATATGTCGAGCAAAAAAGCTCAAAATGGTCAGGGAAACATAAAAAAAGGGGGGGCGACAACCGAAGAATTACCAAATTTTTTATAGAATCCAAAATATCTGAAGGAGCTGAATTGCTTGGACATTTTTCTATGGTTTTTTAGAATAATTTACAATTTTTTTTTTATTTTCCAGCTTTTGGATTTTTGTATTTCTCCAAATGGAAAATTTGTTTTGACAGCGGATAGGGACGAAAAAAGTTTTAATTTTTTAAAATTTAATTAAAATATTTTTTTCAGTTCGTATTTCTCGATTTCCTCAAACTTATGTTATTGAAGGATTTTGTGGGTATTTTTTAAATTTATTTTTTTTATAATTTTTTTGTCCGCAAATGTTGTCCGCAATTTTTTGTTATTTTGAATTTTTCCAAAATTTTACCATTCCGAAATTTTTTCGATTTTTACCATTTCGAAATGTTGACATTTTTAAATTAAAAAATTTTTCTTCAAGATTTTGGACACACTTCATTTGTTAAATCAATTGCTTTTATTGACGACAATAAATTAATTAGTGGAGGTTTTTTTTAATTTTAATTAAATTTAAATTAATTTATTTATAGGAGGTGATTCAATAATTTATTTATGGGACATAAATTTATTTAAATGTATTTCTACAAGCTGTAAAGTTTCTGAAACGGCAATTAGAAAAGTTGGAGTTGTTGAAATTTTTGAGGTTTTTTTGAAAAAAAATTTTTTGATGTGTCAAAATGGTAACTTTTCGAAATGTCAAAATTTTCTATTTTTGACCATTTTGAGCATTTTACTTTTTGAAAAAAATTTTTTTTTAATTTTTTGAAATTATTTTTTTTAATTTTAAGGAAGAAATATCAAAAGAAGGAATTATTTGTTTACCAGACCAAAGTAATTCAATCTTATTATTTTCTTTAAATGACCAACAACAAATGACAAAATTGTGTTCCTTTAATTGTTCAAATGAAAATGAATATATTTTTGATTTTGTTGTGGATGTGGATAGAAAAACAGTTTTTTGTGTTGGAAGGTTAGTTTTTTTAATTTTTTTGAAAAAAAATTTTTTTTCGGAATTTTTAATAAAATTATTAGATACTAGGACAAATAGTTAGAGCCCAAAATATTATTTTCCTAGTATTATAGACAAGTCCGAATGGACATAAAAATATAATCTCTTCATTAAAAAGATGCTCTTATCTTTTTAATATCAGAAAAATATAAATTTGACCATTTTGGTCTTTTAACCAATTTTTAAACTTTTTTTTTGGAATTTTTTAGAGAAAAATTTTTTTATTTAAAATATTTTATTCAATTTTTTCTCTAAAAAATTCCAAAAAATATTTAAAAATTAATTCTTTTTTATTTAAAGACAAGGAATTTATTATTTCCAACCAACAACTATTAATTTGTCTTCTACAGGACTAACAGAACTAAAATTGCTCCAATTTTCTCCACCTTTAAACAATTCTTTATTAAATGAATTAAATTTGAGTGAAGACCAATTACCTTTAAATTCATTATATAAAATTCCTTTAAATGGAAAAAATTTGGAAGACTATAAAAATAGAAAAGAAGAAAAATTGGGGGAGAAAAAGAAGAAGTTGAAGGAAGAAGAAGAGAATTGAGGGTAAAAAATGATTTTTTTGTTGTGTTTTTGGTAAAAAAAATTATTTATTCAAAATAAAATAATTTTAAAAAATTTCTAAATTTTCCCAAATATTTTTGAAATTATTTTTAACAATTTAAATCAAAAACAAAAATGACGGGCTCAGCCGGTGATCGAAACCGGGACCTCTCGCACCCAAAGCGAGAATCATACCACTAGACCACTGAGCCTACATTAAAAGGTTTTGATAAAATTCCTTTTAAATCCCATGTAAATAACAAAAAGCTGTTGTGAGTTGTTGGGAGAGATTATTTCTACCCAGTTTTAATGCAATTTCAATTCCAATTTCTATTGAAATATTAGAACAAAAAATTTCGAGGATTCAGACAAAAAATTCCTTTTATTTTTAAGTCACAAATCTAAAAAATAAGACAAGTTTATTACCCCACAATCAAACACCATATAAGTACAATAAATACAACAAAGATTATGACACAAACAAATGAATACAATACTCGAAAAGGGTAAATATATTTAGGGGGCTATAACAAGTTTATATATATATAGTTAGGGATAAGGGTGAATATTTTTTTTCTCAAAATTAGAGTATCACACAACATTTATTCTTCTCTCATTATTCACACACTTCAGTTCTTCCTCTTCCTTCCTTTCCGCCCGTTCAAGTCTCGTTTTTGCTTGTGTCGAAGCCCATTGAAGATTTGTCCTTGTAGGAAAGGATTTGAGTGCCACCAACAGTCGTCCCCCCTCCAGCAGACGACATTCCGCTCTTTGCTTGTGTACCACTCACACTACTCCTCCCAGTCTTTGTCTTCGCTGAAGTCCCCTTAGCAGTCCCCTTAGCGCCAGTAGTTCCCACCGTCGTTCCAAAATAGTCAACTTCTACCGGTTGTTGTTCCTCTTCCTTCTTTTCTTCTTTTTTGCGGAATACCAAGAACCAGAGAAGACAGCCAATGATGCTGAGAACACTGAAAATCGAGAAAAAAAAATTATTTTTTTGAAAATTTTTTTCTCAAACTCACATCAAAAAGACGACGACAGTGATAATGACGATAACGACCACATTAGAACTTGAAGCCGGGGAAGGTTCTTCTTCCTCCTCTCCTGGTGTTTCTGTTGTTTTCCTCCTTTTCGGCTTCTTCGTCTTTCTTCCTTGTGAAGAGGTTGTCTCTGATGGCGGGTCGGTCGGCTTTTCTGGAGCTTTAAGCAGTCTGAACTGATCGGTTTTCTAAAAGAATTGAAAAAATGAAAGTCAAAGTTTAGCTCAAAAATTTAAAACTCACCAATTTAATGTACAAATAGTCACAGTTTGGTCCATCAAGCATTTCGTCTGTAATACTTTTTAAGTCCTCTGTCCTGCTCCTTGCCGCTTTCTGTGGTAGCAAGTAAAGTGTGAAGAGATATTTGTAGCCTTCCTTGTCTGTGTACTCCTTATCGGTGATCTCCCAGCGTTTGATGTCTCTGAGAGTTTGTTTGTCAGACTTGTAGCAGAACGGGTGGTTTCTTGAAGCGTCTAACGATGTGTCGCCGACAAGAGTTACCCAGTCCCTATTGCCGTAGATGACGAGCATGAAAACAAAGTCTGTACAAGACTTGTCAAGTTTGCAGAGTTTCCTCTTTTGTCCGCCATCCAAAGTGGTGTTCCATACCAAAGGCTCGTCAACTGAAAAAATTTGGGGAAAAATATTTTTTGGCATGAAAGGAAATGAGAGTTCCCACCTATCATCAACATGGGCCTCAAATATTCTCTGTCCCTGCCAAATCCCACCATAAAGTCAGTGACCTTCAAGCAGTAGCCTTTACGACCCAAGCACTCCGTTTCCTTCCAGCAGTCACCCTTTTCCCCTCTTCGAGCTTGATTCTTGCCATCTTTGAGCTCCTCAAATTGACCTTCGCCAAGGCTGTACGTGAACGGTAACCTGAACAAAAAATGATGAAAGAGTTTAGAGCTAACCACAGTAAACTCACATATTGTGAGTGGCCAAACACGCAGGATTAGAGTATTTGATGCCAATAAACACATCGAGATTTTCGTTCTCTTTAGCAACCAGATCCAAGACGCATCCTTCTTTAGCCGCTCCGTCCTTCTTGTACAAGATCTTTCTGAAAAATAAAATCGAAATTAATTCAGGTTCAAGTAAACGTTTAAGACTCACATCCAGTCTTTTCCATCCCACTCCACATCATGGCACGCCCCTGGCAGATTCCTCAGTGCTGACAAGTCCGCTCCCTCTTTGACCATCACCATGTTACTGCCCAGCTTTGAGATCTTCCCATTCTCGTCCAATTCATGCTTGCCGGCACCGACCTTTGCGCATTGAACCAAGCCTCCAAATAGAAGAGCAGCAACCAAGTGAAGAAAACACGAGAGCAGCGACGACGACGACGAAGGCAACCAAGTGCAGCGACAAAGTCTTGCCATCCTGAGCAAGTTTTGAAACGTTTGAAGTGAAGAGAAGAAAATGTTGTTTTAGTTGGAGTTGAAGAATGAGGTAAAGTGGATTGTAAATTAAAGTGCTTTTAGCTTTTATAGTAGAGAGTGACCGGTATCGGGATCGATCAGGATTCTCTCTCGAATCTTTCCGAATTCTGATTTTCGCTGAGTCAGTTACTGAGACACAGTACCTCTATCAATTTCCTCAAATACCATAATTAGCTCTCAAGTTCTCATGGCCTTCTCAAGTTCCAAAAACTTTTTCTCCTGTGGCGCTCTTACGTCTTTCACTATCCCTGACATTTTAAGTTGAGGATTCTAGAAAATTTTCAACTTCAAAACATTTCAAATAATACTCCCAAAGTACTATTAATCTATTCAAAAATATAAAAATTAACAACAACAACAAATTATTTTATAAAAAAAATGAGCCAAATTTAAAATTTGTGTAATGAGAACAATTTGGCAGCGGGTTTTTCTTTGATATTTTATCGAAGAAAATTTTTTTTGGTTAATCAAAATTTTTAATTTCGTTTTCTCCGCTTCGGCTAGAATATTCTTAAAAACAATATTAACGTGATTAACCAAATTTTACAAAAAACAATATATGAGGAATACAAAATAATATTATTTGCGAGAATGTCTGAATAAAAATGTGCTCATTTAAAAAAATAATAAAGGAATTTAAAAAAAATTTTTGTCAGTCACAAAAATTTTTTTTAATTTTTAATTAAGAAAACCTTTTCTGTGACCAACAAAAAAAACAAGAAAAAAAAAAGAATAACAAAAACCGGGTTAAAAAAACAAAAATATATAAATAGACCAAAAAACAACAAAAATTGAAGAAGAGGGAAGAGGCATGTAGAAAAAGGAATTAATAAAAATAACAACAACAAAACAAACTCTTTTCTATTTTAAAACAAAAAAAATTCTGTTTTTTTGTCCTCGAATACTAGTAAATTCCTAATTGGAGCCTTCAAGATGTCGAATGGCCAAAACAAGAGACTTAAAAAATTAAAAAAATTTTATTTTTTAGAACCCGGCACTAGAAGGATCAGTCAGTTTTTTAATTAAAAATTGAACCGAACGGAGCCCTATATCAACTCAGAAAAAATTGATCAAAAATCAAGGGTTGTTAATAGAATCCGACCGAAATCAGGATTGATGTCGAAAAAATTAAAAACGAAAAAAACCATTTAGCCCAGCTCTAGTTCCCTATCTCAAACTAGACCGAAAAAATATTCAGATTTCTTGTTATTCAAAAATTTTTTTTTCTTTATAGACAGACTGACACCCCTTCATAATTTTCTTCCCCCTAAATCTCCCCAAAAAAATTAAAATAAAACCTGAAGATTTCTTTGAGAAATAGAAAGTGATGCATTCAATCCTCCTCCTCCTCCACCACTACTATTAGGACTTGTAACATCCAATAAATTATTTGTTATTCCTGTTTGTTGATCATTTTTGATATTTGGAGAAATTAATAATTGTGAAGAATTGTTTGGAATTTGTTGGGGTTTTTGTTGCTCCAAAATTAAATGAGAAGTTGGATGATTATTATTATAATTATTATTCTCATTAATCCCCTTTCCAGCAGCAACAACAGCTTTAATTAATTGTTGTGCAGCAACAGCAGCATTAGAAACCCCGGCTGTTGAGGCGATAGAAAAAAGCGGAGAAGAGAGAATATTGGTCATTCTATTGAGAAAATTTTAAAAATTTTTATAAATTAATTTAAAAAATTTTTTACGAGGGAAAAACATTTTTCCAAATGTTATTCTTAAACTTACTATAATATGAAGAAAAAACCGAAAACCCTCACACGGCTTCGAACCTTTGCCATTTCCGCTTATAAACTTATCCGTAACCTAATAAACCACATTGCACTCATTTAAATTGACAAATCTATCTCCAAGCATTAAAAAATTAATGATATAAACTACCCAACAAATTTCCACAAATCAAAATTAAATTTAAAAAAAAATCATTTTCAACAAACCTAACAGCATCATTTTGAGGAGAAACATTTCCCATACCAATACAATTATTATTATTATTAGCATTATTAATCACCGGTTGTTGACAAAATAAATTACTAGTAGAAATTGTTCCTTTTGAAGAAGGGGAAGTCCTTTCATTTAAATTATTTTCTGATGTTTTTCCTTTAGATTCAAACAATTCTTTTTCGTATTTCTTTAAATTAAAAATTTTATTTTTAATTTAAAAAAAAATTAGTTTAAAAAACCATTCTTAAATAAGTCTCATTTTGTAATAAAATACGCAATTCTTCTATTGTTTTAATACATTCATCTAATGTTGGTGCTCCATTTTGTTCTAGAAAAAATATTTTATATTAATTTTACGAAAAAAGTTTCCCGAAAAAAATTTCAAATCTTGTCTAGGATACCCAAGAAAGTACACACTTCCCAAAAATAGTCGCGAAACTTATTCTTAGGACGCATACCCTTTAAGAGACACTGACTGGCACATTTTCTAAATTAAATAATAACAGAAAAAATTTTTCTACGAGAAAGTTCCACTACAAATTCCGACACTGGTTTGGGGTTAACAATAGGTATATGCGCTTCAAAAATGGACGCAAAGCTTATTTTTAGGACGCATACTTTTGAATAAATTACCAAGGGACTCATATACTAAAACAGAGACCAATCTTTAATTTCACAATAAAAAAATTAAAAAAACCTCCAAAATTCATTTTTCGCCTCTTCGCAGCACTCTCAGCATTTTCTTCCAACAATTTATCTCGTTCAAGTAACAAATTTTGAATAAAATCTGCTGTGGCTGCCAAAATAGAGGCTTTGGACATTTTGTCCCCATCTTTGCAAGGTAAAAGTTGTCGTAATGATTGAAATCCAGCATTTATTGACTAAAAATCCAAAATTCAGGTTCTTATCGTTTTATCATTTAAAAAACCTGCATTCTCCGTCTCTCATTACAATTTGCAATTTGACGTCGAATACGTCGATCGTCATGACTTCCACTGTCAAGAGAGGCCATTTTTTGTTGATTCTCGTCAGATTCATATTCAGGTAATCCAGTGGATTTACTTAAAATTAGAAAAAATTTAATTCTTGAATGAAATTTTCTTTTGTTTAAAAAATCCACTTTCTTTAAAAATTTTTCACAATTCCCTCTCCAGGATTATAGAAATTTCTTAATCTAATAAAGCCAACAAGGAAGACACCCATTATTGGGGTGTTCACATATTAGTCATTTTGCGTCTTGCGACCAAAAATATCATTAAGAAACCAACAATAAGTGTTAAGGTCAGTCGTAAGACGCTCCTCACGAGAAATGTTAATGACCCCAAATATTGAAAGATTATGTAATGAAATAATTCATAATTCCAATTTAAAAAATAAAAAAAACCTTCTCGGAGAAGTTAACCAATCATGATTATGCACGTTGTCATTTTTCCTAATTTCCTCATTTAATAAGTGTTCTTCAAATTTTTGTGTTTGTGTTGTCAATCCATTATCCATATAATCATCTGTTTTGACCATTTTGAAATTGAGCAGATTTTAATTTTTGAAGAAAAAATAAATTTTTTCTCTTAAAAAAAGTAAATTAAAAAGTAAATTAACGAAAAAAATTGTTGAAAAAAAGAACAAAGGTTAAGAGGAAAAGAAGGGAAGAAAAAAATGTAGAAATTCTCTTTTAAAGATAAAAAAAGATTAGCAAAACGATAAAAAAGAAAAATGCAACTCATAGTCCATAACACCAGCCAGAAATTACTGACTGCAAAAAATTCTTGATTCCGGAAAAATCAATGGTCTGTCAAGCTTATAGGCAAAGAAAAAGTGAAATACAATCAAAAGACTTGATCAGTTTATTGGCTAACAAAGCAAAGGAATTCTCTTCAAAACAGATTAATACGGAAACCGGAGGAGTCGGAAATCAGAAACTAGACAAAATTTGGGTAAGAAATTCAAAAAATGAAGGGCGGGCCTCTCTGGGATAACAAAAGATAAATAAATTAATTATAAAAGAGAAGTTGCAAAGACCACAATAATTGTTTAAAAAATTAAAAAGAAAATGTGTAAATTGAAAAAAGAAATACCCACCCTATAATAATCTAACCAAAAATAAATAGGGGAAAATTACAAAGAATCGCTGTGCTCTAAATTAACCAGTCGGCTGTTTTTTTTTCTTTGCTTTTTGGCCGGATGATAGTCCAAGAGACATTTTAAAGAAAAGGGGGGAAAGTTAGTCAGCACACACATAAAACACATCATACGACGTCCAAACTGCAAAAGAAAAATTGAAGGGAAAGCTGCCATAAAATTGAGAAAAGCGGCTGGCAACAACTAAAATAAATAGCTTAACTGACAGGTTGTTTGTCTGTTTGTTGTAGTACAAAGAATGTTTGGTGCAGACAGAGAAAAGAAAGAAAAAGTTTGTTAAGTAAAGGTCAGACAGACAAATGTTAAAATGTTTTTAAGAAAGAAGAAATGTCTAAATGTCGAATATAAAAATATCTAAAAGAGGGAAAAAATAACAGAATGCCTAAAATGTAAAATGTCCTAAAGGGTAAATTTATACAAAACGTCGAGAGAAAACGGAAAAAGAGGAAGAGTGACATTTTATTTTGTGGGAGAAAAAGGACAAAAGGTCTAAAACAAAAATGTCCACACGGGTAAAATTGGACAAAATGTAGAAGTGAAATAAAAAAATAATTTTTTAGTTTTTATGGAAAAAGCCAAAGACGTCTTTAACAGACACTTAACATTTATCAACAAATAACATCCTTTAAAGTAAAGGACGAACACATTAGCTGTCTTTTAACCCTTTTTTGGAGAGAGACATTTAAACGACCAAAAACACTTTCTC
Source organism: Meloidogyne incognita (assembly GCA_036172945.1). Taxonomy (NCBI): domain Eukaryota; kingdom Metazoa; phylum Nematoda; class Chromadorea; order Rhabditida; family Meloidogynidae; genus Meloidogyne; species Meloidogyne incognita. The sequence goes on along the minus strand of JARQAC010000030.1, from coordinate 3,158,836 downwards.
TCTTTTGTAATAAAAAATATACATACCGTATTTATTCTAATTGAATGACTCCTCTATTTGAATGACCCCCCTAATTGAATGACCCATTTTTGAGGCTATCGAAAAATAAAATGACCCCCTCTATTTGAATGACCCCCCTAATTGAATGACCCTTTAGACGTGAAAAAATAATTCATAATTTTTATTATTTTTCTCCTACGTATAATCATAATTATTATTAAAGAATGGATTCTTTTTATAATATTGACGATGAAAATCGACTTTGAAACATTATCAGATGGAGAAGGACCTTCGGTGATCCTTAAACTCCTTGGTTCCTAGAAAAATATTAGTAAACAAATGCTCCTTAGATATTTTTGAGGCTTGCAAGTAGGTAATCGAGTGCGCTGAGTCCAAATCTCAACTTAGAATTTGTTTATTTCGTATCCCAGATCCGAAATCGACCTAGTCGAAATCGGGGTAAAAATTAAAAATGAGATGTGTAGCAGAGATGTGCAGAAAGTGATTTTAAAAAGTGAAAGACGAAAATGCGAAAGTCATTTTAAAAAACGAACAGCGAAAGCGAAAGTCCAAAAAAGGCAAAAGACGAAAGGCGAAATTTTTAATCTCCGCTTGAGTCTAGAGATTCCTTGGTCAGGTAATTCAAAAGCCTTGTTAAGTGTTCCAAATCTACAGATAACTCTTAAATCAATTAATCCGGGATATCGGCGGATTTGTAGGATTCAAAAGCTATAAGAAGAGTTGGCGAATATAGGGGATTTAAAGTGAAGTCAGAGGATCTCTAGACTTCTCCCTTCGTTGTCTTGAAAAGAGTCTGAGAATCCTGGGAAATCCCTGGATCCTTATCCAAAAGTTTGGAATATTCGAAAAACAACCATGATTTTATCAAAACGTACTTTAGAGTTGTCTTATTAGGTATTTTATTAAAAATTTTGATGGAAGAATTTAAATAAATTTACATAAAAATTTACAAATTTTTGATAAACTTTGAAACAATTTATTATCGAAAAATAGAATGACCGCCTCTATTTGAATGACCTCTCTAATTGAATGACAAATTTCTGAGGTATTGAAAAATAGAATGACTGTCATTCAATTAGAATAAATACGGTATGTGAGGGGGTTTGCAACTGATGTGGGTAATAAAGAAGAAAAATGTTCAAGTGAAAAAAAGAAAACTGTCCGTCACATTGCGCTACGGCTGTAAAATTATTTTTATTCTTTTTCGATATTGCATTTTTGCTCTCTCAAGTGTGTTCTGTTTCTTTTTTTTATTTTATTTTCTTGCCCAGAACACAACAGGAAAAGTAACTAAACTAAAAAAAGGTGTAGTATTACAATAAAACCCAACAAGAAATCTCTATTTGATAAAACTAATAAAATACCCCAAAAAAGAAAATTCATTTTTCAGGTGTTTAATAAATACAACACCACTCTCCTTTTTTTAGTTAAATTTTTGGCCCACAAAAAATTTTTTTTTTACTTTTTTGGCTGTAAAAGAAAGTAATCATCTGAAAAATGTATTATGATCAAAACTGGATAACACCCTAAAGATCACCTCTCAGAAAATAAACACAACGCCAAGGAAAAGAGAAGAGTCTGGGAAAAAGCCTGGGACCTAGAAGGGTGATCTTCTGGGTTTGCTTTAGAGATGAGAACACAGCTGACAATGAGAAGCAACGCGTTGTAACAAGCAAGAAAAAATTATAAAAATATTTTATGTAAAATATATTTTTTTTTGTAAACAAAAATGTGTTGAAAAAAAAAATTTTTTTTACATATTTGGAAGAAAGATTAAAAATCAAAAAAGGTGCTAAAATTAATTTTTTTTTCTTCTGCAAAATTTTTTCATTTTTTATTTAGTCGCCCTTGAAAGACCGAAGGGAAAAAATACTCTTTTAAAAATACTAGGGTGGCCTTTTCTATCAGCTGTGTTATTTTTTTTAAAGTAAAGGACAGGTGGTAAAAAATAAATAAAAAAAATAAAAGCTGTTGAGTGATCAAAAAAATTTTTTTATTCTTTCAGCAGCTGTTAAATAAGCTCTTTGTTAGTGTTACTTTTCTTTTTTAGGAAGCTTCCGAATTTTTATTATTTTTTTCTCTCCTTTTTTCTGAGCAAAATACTAAAAACTTAATTTTTGCTTTTTGTGATGTCCAAGTATTTTTAAAAAATTTTTTATTTTTTAATAAAAGAAAATAAAAAAAGAGAGACAAGAAATCTTTTTGTGTTTGATAAAACTAATAAAACATATAGAACAGCATTAATGAAAATTTTGGTTCCAAAAATCCGGAAAATTCCTCCAGAAACAGCCAATCCTCTAATTGCTAATCTCTTCTAATATTTGAAAAAATTAACGGAAAATTTTTTTAGTTGAAATTAAAAAATATCTTCAACTATTCGAGAAATAGTTGAAATTAATTTTTAAATTTTTATCCAAATCAAATATTTATATGAATAGCTCAGAGGGTTCAATTCCCTATAATAAACAAATAAAACAAGAAAATCTTCGTTGTTATGGGTAGAATGACTTTGTTTATGTTTGCAGCTGGAAATTCAAAATTATGCATTGAAAGATAAAAAAGAAGGAAATGAATTAAGTAAAGAAAATTAAGAGATTTTTTTTTATAAAAATTAAATTATTTTAATTAAGGTTGTGTGATTTTTTTGAAGACAAAAATGTTTTTGCTTTGTTACCTCCTCTTGGATAAAAACAAAAAGGTATTATTTTTTATTGCTCTTCTTTTCTTCTTTCTTCTTCGGCTTTTCTTTTGGCTTTTCCTTTTTCTTCTCCTTTGGCTTCTCCTCTTTCTTTTTCTTTTCTTCGGTAGGTCTTGAACTTGTTGGGCGAGTTTGAGTGGAGGCGCACCAGGAACAAATTGATAAGTTGGGCTTCTGCAGGTTGAAGTTTCTTCTTTTTTCTTTGTAGTGGGGGGGGGGTGGCTCGTCTGTCTAACAATTTCAACACAAAAAAATATTACAGTTTTGGGACGCATATACTTTCATGAGACGCAAGTCCTAAGATAGAGCCCAAAATTTAACGCAATGCGCCCGGCGGTTTTGACACATTTTTAACCTACTGTAATATTTTTTTGTGTTGAAATTGTTAGACAGACGAGCCCCCCCCACTACAAAGAAAAAAGAAGAAACTTCAACCTGCAGAAGCCCAACTTATCAATTTGTTCCTGGTGCGCCTCCACTCAAACTCGCCCAACAAGTTCAAGACCTACCGAAGAAAAGAAAAAGAAAGAGGAGAAGCCAAAGGAGAAGAAAAAGGAAAAGCCAAAAGAAAAGCCGAAGAAGAAAGAAGAAAAGAAGAGCAATAAAAAATAATACCTTTTTGTTTTTATCCAAGAGGAGGTAACAAAGCAAAAACATTTTTGTCTTCAAAAAAATCACACAACCTTAATTAAAATAATTTAATTTTTATAAAAAAAAATCTCTTAATTTTCTTTACTTAATTCATTTCCTTCTTTTTTATCTTTCAATGCATAATTTTGAATTTCCAGCTGCAAACATAAACAAAGTCATTCAACCCATACAACGAAGATTTTCTTGTTTTATTTGTTTATTATAGGGAATTGAACCCTCTGAGCTATTCATATAATTATTTGATTTGGATAAAAATCTAAAATTAATTTAAACTATTTCTCGAATAGTTGAAGATATTTTTTAATTTCAACTAAAAAAAGTTTCCGTTAATTTTTTCAAATATTAGAAGAGATTAACAATTAGAGGATTGGTGGTTTTTTGGGAATTTTCCGGATATTTGGAACCAAAATTTTCATCCAAAATAAATATAATTATATCAATAGCCCATGATAAATATTCTAGAAGCCCAACGGGAAGAAAAAAGGAGATATATTTTGGTATGCTTTTTTATTTAACCAAAAAACATCCCCCCCAGTGTAATTAAAGTTGTTAGCAAAAATTAAAATTTTTCAAATTAACCTGATTATTTTAGTACCCCCACCCACCCACCCTCTTTTTGGTTTCGAAAAAAAGAATTAAAAAAATCATCCCTAACATAAATTTCAAATAATTTTTTAAAACAATTTTAAATCATAAAATTACAACTGTTGAGTTGAATTTCCATTCCACATAGCTTCAGAATCGGATTGATCATCTGTGTCTTCTTTAAATCGTTGTATATTTCCATCCTAGAATTATTTATTTTAATATTAAAAAAAATTTTTTTATTTAAATTGATTGAAAAAAAAATTATTTTAAAGGGAAAGGAACTTTAGTTAAAGGGACAGCTTTTCAATTTGTCTAGAAAATCTTAACCCAAGTAATATGTAACAAAATGGCTTTTTTAAGAACCACATACATTTGATTATAAAAAAATGAGGGGAAAACCTATTTAAAAAGTCAAAAAATTAAATAAGGACAGAATCATGTAAAAGAGTTCTGCGTATTCGAAACCCAAAAAAAATTTTAATTTCTTCAATCGGAAATCAAAAAATATTAAAATACACTCAACAAAAACTAGAGGGATTTGAGGCTATTTTAATTTTCAATTTTAATAAAAAAAATTATTTTTATAAACCTTTACAGTCGATTCTCCTTTATCATTTTTCTTTTTGGAAGAATTCTTGTTGTTGTCATTATTTTTGTCATTATTTTCTCTCAAAGTATTTATTGTTCCTCTTCCTTGATTTGTTCTTCCTCCATTATTCCAAAAAGAATTTAAAAATCGCCATATTGCCGAGAACGGAAGAAAAAAGAATCCAATAAGCATTTCAAAATATCCATAAGTTGGGAGTATTGATCCACCTCCACGATTATTTTGACTTTCATCTTTTGACTAAAAGAAAATTTTTTTAATAAAATTTTAAATAAATTTTCCTAGTCTATAAAATAAATTAAAGGGGCTTTTTTGGGGGATTTCTAAACAAAAAAATTTTTTTCGAAAATACTAGGACAGCAGAAAAAAATCATCCGAAAAAAGGAAAAATATTTTTTAAAAATCCAAAAATCCCTCAAATATTTAAAATTTCTTTTTTATTAAGTGTTTATGTAAATAATGAGCAAGCTTTCACTTGGAACAATTTTTAAGAAAAAAAATTTTTTAATTTCATTATTAACCAAAAACAAATAAAATAATTGCGCAATATTTTTTGAGTGTGTAAAATGTATAAGTTTATTTATTTTAACAAAAATAAAAATCAAAAAAATTTCCTTGGGATTCAGAAAATTCTTTTATTAAAATAAACGCACACTACACAACTCTTTCCAAAAAAAAATTTAAATGGAACTTTGAAACTTGCAGACTAAAACTTCAAGTTAATTGAGAAAAAAGGCCGTATATCTAATATGGTACCACAAAAACGTTTTATTTATTGTTACTATACATAGAAAATCTCTCAAAAGTCCACAAGTTTCGTTCAGGAAACTTCGCAGTTCATAAACGAAAAAAATAAAATAAAAAAAATTAATTCATATTTCCTCTCAATGATGATGCATCATTTTATATTATATAATTTAATATGAGCACGTGTGTGTATCAGAGCATGGATGAGAGACTTATTTAAATAAAATCCTAAGAGAGGAAGGGAATTAAAAAAAATTAAAAATTGTTCAAAGTGAATGTCTTCTATTGGAAAAAATAAATTTGGTCAGCCTAATGTAAGAATGTCCCAAACCCCTCATTTTACGTACCCAACTATTTTTCAAAAAGTCTAAAAACTAACCGAAACGACAAGTAAGACAGCAGAAGGAGTAAGACCCAACTCCTTAAAAAATTTTTTTAATAAAAAAATAAAATAAAAAATACCAATAACGATTTATTCATATCAGTCAACTTCTTACGTGGATAAGTTTGCATCAGAAAAAAACTTGTAGGCTTGCGAACATCCTAAAAATTATTTTTTTAGATTTTATTTATTAGACGAGAGATTTTATAAAAAAAATTTCTAGTCAACCAAAAAAAAAACAAAAAAAAAGAATAATAAAAATCATTCGTTTAATCAAAAGTAGAAACTTGCGAACAAATTTTTAATAATTCACAAGATATATAGGAGAGATGGGTCGGGTTAATCGAAAACTGATACCAAACGTTTCAACTGAAAGAAAACCCCCGTCACAAAACCTAATCCAATTTTTTCTAAATCCAACCCAGTAATATAGTCGTATTAAAGTTATTCAAACCCCGTTTCAGGTTCAAGATACACCAACAAAAACTATCCTTTACAACCCAAAAATACTTTGGTTTTCTAAAGATTTTTTTCTTAAAATTTAATTAAAACCTCATTAACAGCATCATAAACAACTTGAAGAAGTTCCTTAGACGGGAAAACTTTAATTAACGTCTGTCCATCAGGAAAACGGCACTGAATGCGGCATTCATCACTAGAAAATATTTTTTTTAATTAAAAAAATTAAAAAAACCTATTAACAGGTTTATTCATCTCCACAGTCTCCACTTTCTTTTCTGCCTTTTTAACATTTTCTTGACCTCCTCCAGCAGTTCCATTTTTTGAAGCAGCTGCAGCAGCACGTTCTTCTTTATCCAATTTAATTTGATCTCTTAATCGTTGCAATGCTTGAGCATCTTCCGCTTTTTGACGACGACGCTCTTCTGCTGCTTCTTTCAATTCTCTTTCCCTTTGTTTTTCACGAAGTTCAGCCATAGCTTTACCTTTAAATTTTTAAAATTTTCTTAATGATAAAAAAAAGCAAACCATCCATTCGTCGTTCCATTTCTTTTTTATGCTTTTCCTCCTCTTCTTTTTTAGCATCAGATTTTTTCTTCTCTTCAAGCAATTTGCGATAACTGAAAAAAGTTTTTTTGTTTTTTTGGTAAAATCAGGAAGTCTCAAATAACCCTCTTAGTCCGTAATTCTCGCCAAACTATTGGTAGAAAACGACAGATCCCCAAGGGAAAAAATATATTTAAAAGAGGCAAAAATTTGATGTTATTCTGCCTTTAGATCGAAATCTGATCTTAATCGGAACCCATAGCAAAAAATTAAACGTTCGCCAAAAATCCTAGGGAGATGAATCATCCGAAGAAATCCTCTACAAACCCATTAATAAAACATATTTAAAAAATTACTATTCCAATTTCTCCTGACTGGTTGTCGTATCAGCAGAAGCTCCTGTATCTCCGGGAGCAGCCTCCCCTTTCTCCTCAACAGCAGTTTCTTCCTTTTTATCCTCAATTCGATCATCTACTTTGTCTTTAGAAATGTCAACATCTTTTTTCATTTCACCAATTTGTTCTTTAAATAACTAAAATAAAAAATGTGAACAACTCCAAGAAGTTAACAAAAAATACCAAAACAGCCTTCTTAAATTCACCCAACAATTTGTCTGAAGTGACGCCCGACAATCCTGTAATCACCTAAAAAGAAAACTTTCAGAAGGGAATTTTCGTGTCGAGTTTTGGCCGTTCCGTGTTTTCGTGTCAGGTCCTCATTTTGCCTCTCACTCGAAATTTGAACCTACCCAAATTTCAGAGCCCCCTTCTCAAAAAACAAATCTTTAAAAAACCTCCAAAGGTTGAGCATTCATCCCCAAAATATAACAAACTGGAACAGTAAGCGTAGGAAAAAATTGTGCAAATTGTTGAGCATTTTCAGATTCCTTAACCATACGAATAGCAACATAAGGAATACTTTCAAAAACAGAAATGTCCAACGAGTTTAAAAGGTCATCAAGTCTTGAGGAGTTGTCATCTAGAATTTTTTAAAAGAAAATTAAAAGTAAGTGAAGTCTTGGGTTATCTCCCCCAATTTTATGTTTCTTCTCCTTTCTTTTCATCTCTTCAAACAGGTAAGTACACATGTGTCAACCAACTTTTGAGATTAGACCCAATGCCAACGTTGGCGTGTTTACCATACAGGGGGTCGGTTTCGGGTGGATGGGGGCCAACATGAAAATAGAGCTCTACTCACCCAGAATTAAACATTAGGGAGTTCACAGTTAATAAAAACGTCGGGTCTTCAAAATTTTCTTTGAATAGGGCTTCAGGCCGAAAAATCTGGGTTCCAAATAACCCGACCAGTCCCTAGTACAATACCGGACCATGGTTCCAAAAGACAAGGCTGCCTACTTAGCGCAATAATTCTTTCACGGTATGTTACATAGATCTATGTGCGCTTTTTGTGGAGAAATGAGAATGTTAATGGCCGGGAGATAACCCCAAGAGGACCAAATTAAAAAATAAACCATTTTCTGCATAAACATAAACAATCAAAATTCCTTTTTTCTGTTGATATTCAGTCAAAGCATCGTCAACTGTTCCGACAAACCATTCCATTATTGTAAATAAATAAATTAAATATATTTAGAAAGCTAAAAAACAAAATTAAAAAATTGTGGGTAAACCAAAGTTTTAGGGTTCCAAATTTGCTTCCTCAAGCATTTTCCTTTATATGGAGCCCGACTTCCTTCATTAAAAAGGCCTTTTAATCCCTCAACTCATTTAACAAAGCTGGTGACTTGAAAAGGAAATGAAATTGAGGAAGTCTGACCATTCCAGGAAAATACTTGAAATAGAAAAAATGAGGGGCCTAAAACTCGGTTTATGCAGAAATTTTGAAGACACAAACAAACAAAAATTTAATTAAGCCAAAAAAACATCTTTTATTAATCAAGGAAATAAGCTAATTAGATCCTAAACGCTAAATCAACGTCTTTCAAAAGATCATCATTTTATTAAAAAAATTTTGGTTAGGGTCGTTAGAGTCTCACTAATTAACCCGGATAAGGACGATTCAGTATCGCCGCTTCAGCATCTAGGCCATATTTTGAGGCATAACTCGGTTAATTTCATATCATTCGAAAGGTCACGAGCTTCGACATCTTTTTTAGAGCTTTCGATAGATATAATTATTCAAATCGGTTGAGAATCAAAAAAAGTCATAGACAAAATATGTCCCGGATACTGAATCGTCCCCAGCCTGGGACATTTGAGTACCAGTACTGAACTTAAAAAAGAGTCCTGTCCAAAGCTTTAAATTGTTGTTTCTACCCAAACCGTAGAAACATAAGCAGATGATCAGAGATGGGCGGGTTGAGAAAAAAGTTGGGCCGGCTTCAGATAGGATTTTCAAAATTCTCGTCAGTTCAAAAAACCCCCGGGACTTTCCGACCCATCCCTTATACTGATAAAAAAAGAAAAAATCAAAACAAAAAAAAATAAATGAGCAGAAAACTCTTCAAAAATTATTCTATTTTTCAAAACCAATTTTTAAACTTTATATGTATTTGGGGGTTGATTATTAAACGAAAGAAAAAATATAATATTCGTATTATATTAAAAAAAACAAAACAACAAAAATAATAAAACTATACTTTTTTTATTATTAATTTTATTTTTTAAATTCATATACTTTTCTCCTAATCATCCCTAGCCACCAATGTTGGCACATTTCCCTCCACATTAATTCCTAATTTAATTTCCAATGCTTTAGTCAAATCAACCAATAAATTTGAAGTTTTCTTTATTTTGGAAGCTTCGGATTGTTCAACTTTAAAAAAGAAAAAAAATTTTTTTTTTTGATTTTTGAAAATTAAAAAAAACCCAACATTTCTCCTTATATTTAGCAAACAATTCATTCAATAATTGTTTATTTGTTGGATCCAAATTAAAAATTTTGTACAAACATTTGAGCATAATTAACAGCTTAAATTGGTTTTTAGTTAATAAATTTTTAAAATTATTTAATTTTTTTGAAAAAATCGGGTTGGACTAGAGATTGGAAATTTTGAAAAGCCTAGACCTGTTCCTGAACTCTGAGATTTGATTTCTTGACCTGGACTGGATCCCCTGACCTGTAGTCCAGGAAAAACCAAGAAAGGTCAAAAAATGCCTGGGCCTTGATTCTGGGTACAGGAAAAATCCGGGCCTTGGTCCAGACCCAGGCCGATCTCTATAAAGAACCCTTGTTTACTGTTATTAAGAATTTAATTTTATTTTTTAGTATTATTCGATAGAGGACTCCCTATTTCCTATAGCGAAGTGACATCTGCTTTTGCTAACAAATAAGTGACACTGGGCTTTTCGGAGAATCATGGCCTGTCAAAGTTGGACCGCTAATTTTCGGAAAAGCAAACAATGATTCCTTTATAAGAACGAGAATTTCGGGTCCATTATTGGACGGCCTTTTCCAGTTCCATTTTTCACTTCTAATTTTTAAATTTCGTTTAAAAAGACAAAAAACCTTGTCCTTGTAGCTATATACCCGAAAAGCAATAACCCAAAAATCAACATCTTCACAAGGCATTTGAAGTATTGGCTTAATAAATTTGCAAGCTTCCTCAATAGGATTTTCAGGTTTCAGCAACTTTTGCGTATCAAAGGGTTCTGGATCGAAAACATCAAATTCCCCATCCATTCTTTGTTTGGACTGAAAAAAATGAATTTTAAAAAAATTTTTTCAAAAAAAAATTTTTTTAGTTCCGAAAATTAAAAAAAATTTTTCAAAAAATTTTTTAATTTCGAAAAATCAAAAAAAATTTCAAAAAAATTCAGAAAAAAACCGTAGATTGTTTAGCAGCTTGTTCAGCATTTTGTTTATCCTTTTCAGCTTTAGCTTTATTTGCCTTTCGTTTAAGTTTTCTAAGTTCAGCAGGAGTTAAGGCAGAATTATCTTGTGTCTGTTTTTCAACAAATTTTTGAGGATTTTCAACCATATCAATATATATCTATTAAAAATATTTAAACTTTGAAAAATTTTTTAAAATACCGAAACAGCCAATTTTGTTGCTTTAACATAAAATTGTTGAGAATTTAAAACATCTTCAAAACGAAGAAATTTTATATATGTTGAAAGCGTCATTTTACGAAGACAATCTGAAATTAAAAATATTTTCCTAAAATTATTTTTTAATAAAAAATATTTTTCTTACATCCATGAAAGTCATATTGATCCTCATAAAAGTTAACAAAATGCTAGAAATATATATTTTAGATAAATAGTTTTCAAAGAGAGATAAAGAACCTGTTCAATTTGATGACATTTTTGGAGAGATTCACCATATTTAGCTAAACGAAAATATGCCAAAGCGGCTTCATATTCATACCAAAGACATCTGAAAATGAAATAAAAATAACTCTCTCGAGATCTGTTCTTTTTTGATCCAAACTAAGGGTCGGTTAATGGATAACCTTCGTATATCCATAACTGAACCAAAAAATCAAAGGTTCTTTGGCCTTTGGCTTTTCCGAACCGAAAAAACTTACTCTCAAAAACCTATTCTTAATGACTTGGGGGCATATAGAAACAATTAAAAAATTAAATCTCATTTCGCTTACTGCATTTCAATCATACTATCATTTGCACTCATTCCCTCACGAGTAAATTTTGAACACATTTCTTCAGCTTCTTTTATACGACAATCTCTCAACAAATATTTGGCACATTTACTATTTAAATAACGATCTGCAGTATCCAATTCTTGTGCAGATAACATTAAATCGGCTGCTGCCGTATAGTCACCGGAATGCTTAAAAATTAAAAAAAAACATATCCAAACCCCTCCAAAAATTTTTTAAAAAAACCTTTAAAATTTTGGCTTTAGCCATATATAATTCAATTAATGTTGGAGTATGTTTTAAAGCTTCATCAATATATTTGAGCGCTCTTTGGTAATTTTTTAATCTATCAAAATGTTGAGCCAAATAGTAATAAGTCCACAAAACGGTTGTTGGACATTCGGGAAGATTTGAGCCTTTAAAGTTAAATATTAAAAATGTGATTTTCTTACTACTTTAAGAATTATAAAGGTATTTGTCGATGTTTAGGTCCGTCAAATATTTTTGTTTTAGGAAAAATTGAAAATTAATTTCAATTGACCATTTTGAGTCTTTCCATGCTCTCACATAAGTAAAACTGGGTCAACGAAAAATATTACAAATTGACTATCCTGAGTCTTTCTTGGTTTATGTAAAAATGGGTTAACCGAAAAAAATACTATTAATTGGCCACTATGAGGCATGACAATTTTTACCGAAAACAAAGTAAAAAAATTGACAGACCAAAACCGACAAGACCATTATAATTAATAAAATGTAAATTAAAAAAATATCTCTAAAAAATTACCATCTAAAGAGAATCGATTATACCCGTTTTCTTCAAATTTGTAAACAAAATCCAAAAGAATTCTTTCGATAGTTTTGACCTGAAAATAATTTAAAAAAATAAGCATTTAAAAAATCTATTTAAAGAAACCTTTTGTTGATTATCATAAAGCGTCAAAAGATTTTTAAAAAGCGAAGGAATTCCTTTACGAAAACAAGTAATTAAATAAGTACGAACTTTCTCCTCAAAAATTGGACCTATTAAAGAAAAAAATTTTTTAAGTAAAAATTTAAGCAAACCATCAACATATAACAAATAAATTAATTTTGGAAGAGAAGCTTTAGGTCGTTGAAGAATTATTGTATCATATAAAGTAATGAGGTCTTGGTTGTTTTGTTGGGTATTATCTGTGAATATTAAAGATAAAATATTTTTTTAAATATTAAAAAAAGGATTTGAATTTTAACATATTGGGAGACACACGGTGTATAAGAAACTTGGCAAGTCTACCCAGGCCCGTAACCAGGATTTTTTTTCGGGGGGGGGGGGGAAAGGGGGAGGAAAATTTTTTGCGCCAAATTTTTGGCGCCGAAGGCGCCAAAAATTTTGATTTTCAGCGCCGCAGGCGAAAATTTTGAGAATTTTAGAAGGCCGTAGGCCAAAAAAATTCACTTTTTCGGCGCCGCAGGCGCCAAAAATTTGATTTTCAGCGCCGCAGGCGAAAATTTTTTGAATTTTGGACCTCAAGAAGCCAGATTTCGTCCTTTTTTAGCGCCGCAGGCGAAAATTTTTTAAATTTCAGAGGCCGTAGGCCAAAAAAATTCACTTTTTTTGCCCCAGCCCTTCCCCAAATTTTTTCCTTTTTCCCATTTCGGGGGGTGAATTCCCCCCCCCCCCTGGTTACGGGCCTGAGTCTACCACAGAACCAAAAACGCAAAAAATATTATCAAAAGTGTATTATAGTACCGCTCGACGCAGCTAGACGAGCATGTTTAATCATACAAAAATTGTCTAGATCAGACTTTCAGCAGACTAGGAATCTAGCCGAGCCGATTCTCGAATCGTGAAATTATTTTTTAATCGGCTGGATCCATCGTGTGTACTATCAAACAGAAAATTGAGGGTACCATATAGAAGAACCCCCAAAAAACTAAAAATTACCCAATTTCCGACATTTCTCAATTTGTTTATAATAAAAAATATTATCAGGATTTCTATCAATTAATGTCCAATAAACTCTTTCAGCATCCTCAAAACGTTCCAAATTTAGTAATAAAGACGCTAAAATTAAAAACTTTTTTCAATTAAACTTATTTAAAAAACCTCTAATTTCGAAATAAGCAAGTCGATCCAATATAGAAGTAGAATTTTCTTCTAAACGCGCCAAGGCTTCTCCAAAACGTCCAGCTTCCGTAAGTATCATAATTTCATAGAGAATAATCTCGCTGCTTTCAATATCGATTTTTGCAGGGGCCTGAAATTTAGGAAAATTTGAAAAATTGTAAATCGTGTCCAAAAAAGAGGTGAAGATTTTGAAAAGTTAGAGTAGGCCGATAACTAATTTTTTCAAAAGCTGACTAGTTTTTTTTAAAATCCACTCATATCCTTATCCAGGAAAAAATACAGGAGCGCCCAAAACCACCAAAGCTTAAAAGATGCCTGGTTCAGAAAACCCATGAAGCTCAAGACATGACTATGCCTGATGGGCAAGAATATGACCGGAACGTATCCAAAAATATACAAATTCCCTTTTTAAATTACCCTATTATTCTTCTTGAATTCACCAAGAATATATAAAGCAACATCATATTCCTTCAATAAATGATAAGCAGAAGCATAACCAATCCAACTCATTTTTGAAGGTTTTAAAACGAGTAATTGATAACGAGAATCCTTTAAAGAAAATTTTAAAAAAATTTCTAAACAGAAAACAAACTCGATATCCTTCCAAATCACGCAATTGAATTTGTAAAAGTGACAAATCTCTAAGAATTTGCACATTTTCCTTTTCAATTCGAAGAGCCATTTTATAAGCTTTAATAGCCTCATCGTAGCGTTTATCGGAACGTTGAACTGAAAAGTATGGTTGGTATATAAAAATCAAGTAAATTCAAGTTAGCATGACATGAGAAGGGAAACTATTGAACTGTGGGTATTAATTTTATATCTCTTGGTATCATCTGACAGAGAAGCGGATAACTAATCGACTAAATTCGAGGTCTTAAAGTTGGCTAGATTCTGTCGCTCTAAGCGAAACTAATTCTAGTTCATTTCTGACCCATTATTTTACGGTTAGAAAAATAACAAACCTAGACCAAATACATGCCAACAAACATGCGATTTTAAATCGGCAGCCAATCCTTTTTTAACAATTTCCAAAGCTTCCTCATGCTTTCCCATACAATTCATAATTAAGCCTTTCATAGCAAGCGTCTCTAAAAATTGCAATTTAGAAAGCATTTTATTCAAAAAAAATTTAAAAAGAAAAACCTCCATGCTCACAAAAATTTGGATTAGAAAGTATTTGTTTTGCACATCTCAACCCAACTTTGTACTGCTTTTGTTCATAACATTTCTAAAAAAAAGAAAACATTAAAAATTCTAAAATAAAAAAAACCAAAATCTTCCGAAAAAGTGCCAATTCCTTTGAAGGCAAAACTTGACTTCCACTGCTGATGAACGCGTTTGTCATTCTTTTAATCGTTAGATTATGTTAAAAATAAGAGGACTGTAGGATTTTAAGGTAAGGACTGTCAAAAAAATAAGGTAAGAGCTAGACAAGATTAACAGCTAAAAAATGAAAATTAATTAAAAAAACAGGCAATCCAGGAGAATTGGGGTCCCTGCGAAAAAAAAGTTTAAAAATAAGAAAAAGGGTTTTTCTAGGGTAAAAAAATATGCTGATTACGAATCTGAACTCGGATTTTGAAAAAGTCGTAACCGGGCCCGAATATAGGTCCTACAAAATCGAAAAACCATAGGGAGGACCAAGCTGATTTTGGGGTGAAAAATTCGATTTCGCGAATGATAGCTCATTCGAAAGAGCTCCTCGAGCTGAGTCGAATGACACCAAAATCACAATGATTGAACAAGATCGGTCGAAGTTATACCACAAAAAACAAACAACGTAAACCTATGTTTTTTGTGTCATAACTTCGCCCGATCTTGATCAATCACGATGATTTTGATGTCATTCGACTCAGCTCGACGAGCTCTTTCGAATGAGATATTATTTGATTCAGTTTATTATTCGAAATTTTTCCCAAAATGTCAAATGTCCGAATTTCGGGTTCGGGATTCGACTTTTTCAAAATCCGAGTTCAGATTCGTAATCAGCATATTTTTTTACCCTAGAAAAACCCTTTTTCTTATTTTTAAACTTTTTTTCGCAGGGACCCCAATTCTCCTGGATTGCCAAAAAACAAATCCGCGTCTTCATCGTTTAAATACAGGCTCGCTTACATAAAAATCGTACGGATTTTGAAACAGAATGATAGGGAAGGGAGAAGAGATGAAACGATAATATTGCCTTTGGTGAAAAAAGTAAAGTCAAAAAATGGGCAGAGAGATAGAAAATTGGATAATAATATGTGACTTGAAAATTCGAAAATCCGAACGAACAAAAAATTTATAAAAAACAGAACTTCACCAGATATCTAATGATAAATTTAATACAATCAATAAAAATCAAATATTAAAGAAAAAATTTTTTTTTGAAAATTTTACAAATAAAACAGAATGCCAATTAAAATTTTTCGAAGCGAAAATATTTCAATTTGTCAATTAACAAAAATGTACAAAGTAACTTTTAAAAAATCTTAAACATTGATCAGTCTACCCAATTTATTGATTGACTTTGTATACTTTGTGACTATTTGTGACAATAAATTTAAACACTATTTATCGTGTGTCAATTTTTTTCTTTTTCAGGGAGAATGAAATGATTTTAAGCATTAATAGTAATGAAAATATGGCAGTTGAACAAAATTTGGAAAATTTGCAAGGTAAAAAATTGTTTTTTTGTTTATTTGTATTCTAGGTAAATCGTTTTTGGTCGAATTTACGGTTCAATCTGGATATGAGCTCATAGGGCGTTTGAAAATCACGTGAATTTCACGTGACCTTCAAAAATCTGATTTTTGATCTTTTTTGTCTGAACCGATTTTAGACATGTTTTTTAGGTTTTTGGAACAAATTAAGAAACTAATTAAGAATAGTTGACTATATTTCAGGCGTTGAGTCAAAAAATAAAATTTTAAAGGTTCCCTTGACTTTTTATTGGAAATCATAGTCTCAATTAGGTGGGCCGTCTCTGACCTAATTGACATTGAAATTGGTGGTTTCTCTAATTGTCATTCACGTTCTTTAAAAATTTCAAATAAATTCAATTAAACTTCATTTTAAATTCCTTTTTATTTTTTAGGAGAGAAAACGCCATTCGATTTATTGTACAGCACTGAATCTGGCTTTTATAAAGCTTATGAGCTACAAGAGGTTTTTTTGCACTTAAATTGATTTTGAAACTTAAAATTAAAAAATTCCTATAATGCCTAACAGAACCGATTTGAAATTAAGACTTTCGGGTTTCGATTTCGAATGGAAAATATTTTCGATCTTATAAGACTTTTAGTTTTGAAACGGCTTTGATGTTCAGTTTTTCAAAAATCGTTCAAATCAATCTTTAATTTTTCTAGATAATCGGGCAAGGCATAGCTTCAGTTGTACGCAAATGTTTGGAGAATGGTAATTTTATTGATAATTTACATTAAAAAAAATTTGTTTTAAAGAGACTAAACATCCTTATGCTGTCAAAATTGTTGATGTAACTACTGAACGACAATCTGAGAAGGAAGCAAAGTTGGCACTGGAAGAAGCTCTTTCTGAAGTGAAACTGTTGAAAAAACTCTCTGGACATCCTTCGATAGGTTGGGAAATTTTTCTCTAAAAAATTTTTCCTTCCCAAAATTTTCACCATTTTTACCGTGTTTCAATTCATTAAAAGATTAATTTGCATTTGGGTTCCTTAACATTTTTGGGGTTCGGAAAGATATACCGTTGAAGTTACAACGAATTAGATTTTTCTTAATGTCTAGCAAAAAATGTGTTTTAGGGTATTTTTGGAGGAGAAAAAAGTAGGTGACCATTGTAGATGAAAATTTCGCCTAATTTATTCATTTTATGAAATCTCTTGTATTGCTTGAAAAGTCTTTTCCTTTCCTTCAATTGATATTTAGTTATTTTTAAAATTCTCAATTTTTCAGTAAAACTTCACGACTTTTACCCAACGCCAACTTTTCTATTTATAATTTTTGAATTTGCAAGCGAAGAATTATTTGATAAATTAAATCGTGCAGTTAAATTTGGTGAAAAGAAAACTCGTCATATAATGCAACAATTGTAATAAAAATTTTCGAAAATTAAAAAAAAATTTTTTTGAAAAAATTTCCACGAAAAATAAAAAAAAATTTTTTTCAGGTTCGAAGGTATTTGCTTTATTCACGAAAAAATGATTGTTCATCGTGACCTAAAATTAGAAAATATTTTGGTTATTAATGGCGACCGTGTGGTTATTAGTGATTTTGGTTTTGCAAAGCAATTAAAAGAAGGGCAATTGTTAAAAGGTTTTCTTTAATAAAAAAATTTTTTTTAAGTAAATGATATTTTTAATTTTGTAGCTTTTTATAAAGGATAGGATTATTAGACAATGACCCCTCTAAAATTTTTTTGCTTAGGGACCTAATAAAATAAAAATTGATTTTTGTTCATTCTTCCCTGAATGAGTATATGTATTGTAACAGGGATAGATAGAGTTGGAAAAATCTGCTGTCTGGTTTTCAAAACTTTCTTTTGATCGGATGAGTCGTAAAACGACTGAATATCGAGTTTTAGGTAACCCGGTCCATTCCTGGTTAAGGAGTACTACAAAAAAATTTTTTGTAATTTTATTTTTTATTTACAAAAAATAAACTGTTCATCGAAAAATTTTTTTCAAAATTTTAGATCTTGTTGGCACTCCAGGCTATTTGGCACCAGAAACTTTACGTTGTCAAATGAATGAAGATGCTAAAGGTTTTTTTCTCTTGAATTAAATAAAATTTTTTCTCTTTTTCAAAGGTTATTCATTAGAAGTGGATAATTGGGCATTAGGTGTAATAATGTATACAATGTTATCTGGACATGCACCTTTCTATCATAGACAACAACTTCGAATGATGAGAATGATACAAGAAGGAAAATATGAATTTAAAAAGGAATTGTGGGAACATATTTCTGATGGAGCTAAGGATCTCGTATGGAATTTATTTAATTTAAATAATTTTTTTCAAAAGTTTCCACGTTTAAAAACTTGAAAATTTGAAGTCGTGGGTTCGATACCGCGTGAGAAAATTATTTTTTATTTATTATGTTATAATGGTAGGACTAGATAATTTTGGGCATTTTCATAATATTGGGGGTTTTTGACTTTTTAAAGACAAAAAACGTTATTTTAAAGCCATTCCTAAGCAAAAAAGTACACGAAAATTAGGGGTCGTGGGTTCGATGCCGCTCGGGGAACCATAATTTTGGAAACTAAAATTTTTTAAAATTTTCCCTAAATATTTTTTCATTATCCTTTTCAAGATTCAACGCCTTTTAACTGTCCCAGTTTCAAAAAGAATACTCAGCTCTGAAAGTTTAAAGCATCCATGGATGTTATCTACAGCAGATGGTGAAAATCCTTCAATTAGTAAATGGGATCCAAGAAGAATATTTAGAATTGCTCAACATTCTATTAGGTTTTTTAAATTAAAAATTTAATTAAAAAATTTTTTCTTTAAAGATTTTTGGTCAGAATGACAAATTCTAAATCTACGACAAAATTGGATGAAGGTGGTTTAAATTTAAAAATTTTTTTTTTAATTTTTAAAATTTTTTTCAGAAGAAACGCGTCCACGTCCATATAGAAGCAGAAGTGAGTTGTCGAAAAATTTTTTTAAATTTATTTTTTAAAATTATTGAGCCCAACAAAAATTAAAAATGAATATTTTGTTAACTAAAAAATATTTGAACCCGAAAAGGTTCGAACCTCTCACCCTCTTAAAACTTAAAAAATCTCCACTTAACCAAAAATCATAATCTAGAAAATTTTAACCATAACCAACAATTTAACAATGGATTTCTTGTCAAAAAAGTGTGTTTTAACCCTGAAAGGGTTCGAACCCTCACCCCTATTAATAAGAAAAAACCCACTTAACCACAAAGTCGTTTTTCGGAAAAGAATATTTTTAAGCCTTTTTTCAATTTTAAACAAGTCTCAGGTTTAAACATAGGCTTTTTCCATACGCGAGAGATGCTTTTTGCAAATAAACAAAAATCTAAAATGCACCGTCGTCCTGGCTCTTTGGAGAAAAATTCAGCAAAAAGGAAGAAATCCTGTCTAGAAGGAATGATTGTCGATGAATATACACAACAACAAAGTCAGTCAAATGAAGATCATTAAGAAGCTTAATTTACGTAATGCATTTTCTTTTTTCTTAATTATTTATAGAAGATAGCGGTCCCAAAAAAATTTTTGGAGCTGAAAGGATTCGAACCTTCACCCCCTAAAAAACATTGAAAATCTCCACTTAACCAAAAAGTCAAAATTTTTCTTATGATTCTGAAATTACTCAAAATAACCAAAAATTTTATTTTTCTTTTAAAAAACAATTTTTTGGACCGTTTTCTGATTTTTGTAGGGCTGAAAAAGACTGGTTTATATTAGTTAGTATACCAATTAATATGTAAAATTAGCCTATTTTTAGAGAAATTAATTTAAAGAAATCTCCCCAAACAATTTTC
The DNA here is from genome assembly GCA_036172945.1 of Meloidogyne incognita. Taxonomy (NCBI): domain Eukaryota; kingdom Metazoa; phylum Nematoda; class Chromadorea; order Rhabditida; family Meloidogynidae; genus Meloidogyne; species Meloidogyne incognita. The sequence goes on along the minus strand of JARQAC010000030.1, from coordinate 3,138,988 downwards.
TTTTTAATTTTTAGACACCCCAAACAATTTTTTAGAATGCAAAAATTAATTGGTAAACTTTTGCAACAACTTAATTTTATATATTATTTTTTAAAAATAATTCTCCTCTCCTGTTTTTTATTGTATAGATCTTGGATCTTATTGGTTATTATTATATTGATGTCTTAAACACTCGAGAAAATACATTTTAGCTTTTTTATTTTGAATAAAAATTTAAAAGAAAATATAAAAAATTTTAGACTAGAGATATGTTTAAAAAAATAAAATTTTGATATTTAAAATAGAAATAGCTGTGAGATTCTTTTAAAATAATGTGGAATGTTTTGGGGGATTTTTAGAGACTTGAACAGAAAAAGTTATTCTTTTTTGAGGGGAAAAAGGTCGAACAACTTTTCCATGATCCTGAAATTATTTTCATTCAAACAGAGGGTGTGACCGTCTATCCCAGAAATTAATGAAAAATTAAATTTTAAAGTTCAAGCTATAATAAGCTTCTAAAAATGATAAGAATTAAAAAATAAATTTTAGAGAAAAAAATCTAGACAATCTACAATAAAAAATAAAAATCTAAATAAGCATCTAAATTAAAAAAATAACCAGCAAAAGCACCTTTTGCTTTTTTAACTAAACTTTCAAAAATTAAAAAAAAGATATGTTTCCATTTCTTTCCAAAAAAACCTGCATTTTAAGTAGCTTCATTAAATTTGTTGAGATCCCTTATAATTTCTTGGAATGATCTTAATTTTTCACGGGATAAGATTAAAAGTTCTTTGACATTGTGCTTCTCAGCCATCTCATTGAAAAATCTTTAAAAATAAATTATTTAAATTTGCAAAGAAAATTAAAAAATTAATTCTAATTAATAAACTGTTCATCGAAAAATTTTTTTCAAAATTTTAGATCTTGTTGGCACTCCAGGCTATTTGGCACCAGAAACTTTACGTTGTCAAATGAATGAAGATGCTAAAGGTTTTTTTCTCTTGAATTAAATAAAATTTTTTCTCTTTTTCAAAGGTTATTCATTAGAAGTGGATAATTGGGCATTAGGTGTAATAATGTATACAATGTTATCTGGACATGCACCTTTCTATCATAGACAACAACTTCGAATGATGAGAATGATACAAGAAGGAAAATATGAATTTAAAAAGGAATTGTGGGAACATATTTCTGATGGAGCTAAGGATCTCGTATGGAATTTATTTAATTTAAATAATTTTTTTCAAAAGTTTCCACGTTTAAAAACTTGAAAATTTGAAGTCGTGGGTTCGATACCGCGTGAGAAAATTATTTTTTATTTATTATGTTATAATGGTAGGACTAGATAATTTTGGGCATTTTCATAATATTGGGGGTTTTTGACTTTTTAAAGACAAAAAACGTTATTTTAAAGCCATTCCTAAGCAAAAAAGTACACGAAAATTAGGGGTCGTGGGTTCGATGCCGCTCGGGGAACCATAATTTTGGAAACTAAAATTTTTTAAAATTTTCCCTAAATATTTTTTCATTATCCTTTTCAAGATTCAACGCCTTTTAACTGTCCCAGTTTCAAAAAGAATACTCAGCTCTGAAAGTTTAAAGCATCCATGGATGTTATCTACAGCAGATGGTGAAAATCCTTCAATTAGTAAATGGGATCCAAGAAGAATATTTAGAATTGCTCAACATTCTATTAGGTTTTTTAAATTAAAAATTTAATTAAAAAATTTTTTCTTTAAAGATTTTTGGTCAGAATGACAAATTCTAAATCTACGACAAAATTGGATGAAGGTGGTTTAAATTTAAAAATTTTTTTTTAATTTTTAAAATTTTTTTCAGAAGAAACGCGTCCACGTCCATATAGAAGCAGAAGTGAGTTGTCGAAAAATTTTTTTAAATTTATTTTTTAAAATTATTGAGCCCAACAAAAATTAAAAATGAATATTTTGTTAACTAAAAAATATTTGAACCCGAAAAGGTTCGAACCTCTCACCCTCTTAAAACTTAAAAAATCTCCACTTAACCAAAAATCATAATCTAGAAAATTTTAACCATAACCAACAATTTAACAATGGATTTCTTGTCAAAAAAGTGTGTTTTAACCCTGAAAGGGTTCGAACCCTCACCCCTATTAATAAGAAAAAACCCACTTAACCACAAAGTCGTTTTTCGGAAAAGAATATTTTTAAGCCTTTTTTCAATTTTAAACAAGTCTCAGGTTTAAACATAGGCTTTTTCCATACGCGAGAGATGCTTTTTGCAAATAAACAAAAATCTAAAATGCACCGTCGTCCTGGCTCTTTGGAGAAAAATTCAGCAAAAAGGAAGAAATCCTGTCTAGAAGGAATGATTGTCGATGAATATACACAACAACAAAGTCAGTCAAATGAAGATCATTAAGAAGCTTAATTTACGTAATGCATTTTCTTTTTCTTAATTATTTATAGAAGATAGCGGTCCCAAAAAATTTTTGGAGCTGAAAGGATTCGAACCTTCACCCCCTAAAAAACATTGAAAATCTCCACTTAACCAAAAAGTCAAAATTTTTCTTATGATTCTGAAATTACTCAAAATAACCAAAAATTTTATTTTTCTTTTAAAAAACAATTTTTTGGACCGTTTTCTGATTTTTGTAGGGCTGAAAAAGACTGGTTTATATTAGTTAGTATACCAATTAATATGTAAAATTAGCCTATTTTTAGAGAAATTAATTTAAAGAAATCTCCCCAAACAATTTTCTTTTTAATTTTTAGACACCCCAAACAATTTTTTAGAATGCAAAAATTAATTGGTAAACTTTTGCAACAACTTAATTTTATATATTATTTTTTAAAAATAATTCTCCTCTCCTGTTTTTTATTGTATAGATCTTGGATCTTATTGGTTATTATTATATTGATGTCTTAAACACTCGAGAAAATACATTTTAGCTTTTTTATTTTGACTAAAAATTTAAAAGAAAATATAAAAAATTTTAGACTAGAGATATGTTTAAAAAATAAAATTTTGATATTTAAAATAGAAATAGCTGTGAGATTCTTTTAAAATAATGTGGAATGTTTTGGGGGATTTTTAGAGACTTGAACAGAAAAAGTTATTCTTTTTTGAGGGGAAAAAGGTCGAACAACTTTTCCATGATCCTGAAATTATTTTCATTCAAACAGAGGGTGTGACCGTCTATCCCAGAAATTAATGAAAAATTAAATTTTAAAGTTCAAGCTATAATAAGCTTCTAAAAATGATAAGAATTAAAAAATAAATTTTAGAGAAAAAAATCTAGACAATCTACAATAAAAAATAAAAATCTAAATAAGCATCTAAATTAAAAAAATAACCAGCAAAAGCACCTTTTGCTTTTTTAACTAAACTTTCAAAAATTAAAAAAAAGATATGTTTCCATTTCTTTCCAAAAAAACCTGCATTTTAAGTAGCTTCATTAAATTTGTTGAGATCCCTTATAATTTCTTGGAATGATCTTAATTTTTCACGGGATAAGATTAAAAGTTCTTTGACATTGTGCTTCTCAGCCATCTCATTGAAAAATCTTTAAAAATAAATTATTTAAATTTGCAAAGAAAATTAAAAAATTAATTCTAATTAAAATAATAAAAACCACTAACGGGACTCGAACCCAAAATCCTTCTCCAGTAAAACTGACATAAACCCACTACACCACGAATGATACAATGAAAACTAAAATATACCAAAACTGTAAAAATAAATAAACACCCCTCGGGATTCGAACCCATGATGAATACATTCTTTAATTAAAAATGACCTCCTCTCTCTACACCTAACCCCAACCCACTACACCACAAATGACTTAATTAATAAAAAAACAATAAATTTCAACAAACTTTATAACATCAGTAAAATCCATATCATTTTCAATTAATATTTCCCTGTATTGTGTTAACAAAGCCAAACCAAAAAATAAACCAAAATGGCGAGAACAAAGAACTTCTGCAGACCAAATAACTTCCCAAAGTTGAAAAACATCAGAATATTGTAATTCTAAAAAAGAATTTCTTTCCTTTTCCCTTAAAATTCAAAAAAACCTCTTTTAAAATCGAGTAAAAGCCAACGATAAAAAACAACAAAAGAATAATCGACATTTCGCATTAATTGAGAATACAATTCTGGATCCATAACTTCTACTAAATAACGCTGAAAATAAATAATTTTATTTTGATCCCAAAATCGACATCTCAATATATTTTAGTCCCTTTCGGTATTTGAAAAAAATTTTTGAAAGTTAACATTTCAACATATTTTTTAAAAATATTATAATAAAATATGAACTAAAATACCTATAAAATATTTTTCGTCTTGAAAAATTTTTTGGCCTCACCGGGGCTCAAACCCACGACCCCTTCCCTACTCTGACCAAACCACTACACCAAGGAAAATTTTTTGGACGACATTCCCCGCTATGACCTACAATTACTACACCAATAGAAAATTCTTTGGCCTAATCGGGATTCGATCCCATGACCCCCCTCCCACCTCTGACCAACTATTAACCCACTACACCAAAGAAAAAATTTTTAAAATTTACAAAATGATTCAAATTTTCATCCATTTCATTATTATGTTTGCATTGAGGAAAGTTTTTAGCCATTCTTCTCAACATTAAACGTTCAAAACAAGCAAGAGTTAGAGATTCATCAACAAATAAAGCTAATAAAGGGGCCAAAACATCGCACATTCCTTGAACATAACCATCGTTTATATCAATTTTTAAACGTCGATAAATGTAAGTAACCATTATTTTACGTAAAATAATTAAATTTTCCATTTTTGAATAAAAACGAGTTATTCTATCACAACGATCAACGTCCTAAAAATTAGAAAAAATTAACGGGATTTCCGGGATTAAAAAAATTTTTTTAGAGAGAAGGCACGGGACGGATTATTCCACGGGATTTTACGAGATACCGTCAATACTGTCATGGGATCCCGAACAGGAATCTCAGGTTTTAAGAGAGCAACAAAAGGGATTACCAGGATTACTCCCGTGGGGACCCGTCACGTTGACCTTTTGAAACTCAATCTGTTAAGGGCTCCAGGGTTTGTTGCTATTTTAACGCGCACTAATATTTTTTGTTAAAAAATATTAAGAATTAAAAAAAATCTATTTAATTAAATTTGGTTGAATGTACGACTTTGGGAATGAAAAAAGAGTAAATAAAGCTGAGGAAAGTAACTAATTAAATAACTAAATAAGAAAAAAAATCAGAAAAGAATTTTAATAAACAGAGAAATTCCCCGCAAACCTTTTGAACACGAATTAAATTTGCCATTAATTCTTTTGCCAATAACTGAAAAAATTTAAATTAAAAAAAACAAAAAAACAAACATTTTCTGAATTTGTCAATTCATTTTCATCAAAATCAACAGCATCCAAATCTTCAAAAACATCAGAATTTGTTGACTCTGAACGTGTTGAAGAAGGAAAATAATCTTTTTGAATTGAAAATTCTGTTGTTGCTGTTGTTATAATTTCTGAATTTTGACGAGAATATTCTGAAAAAATTAATTTTTTTATTCGATGATTTAAGCAAAAGATTTTTATATGATCTTAAAAAATTAAAAAAAATTTTAAAGATAAATATAATGAAATTTTTTAGGTTCCCTCCCTTTATTATACTTCCCAAAAAAATCTTCCCATTTTAGCAGCAAGTCATACTCATTAAAAATTTCTTCTTAAAAAAATCTTATAAAAAATTTTTTTTTGCAAATTTGCAGATTAAATTTTGCAAACATCTATGAACATAAAAGAAAAAAGAAATTAAAATAAACCATTTTTTTGCAAAGAATTTGAAAGAAAATTTTTTTCAATTTCCATCCATTCATTTGAATCTTTTTCATATTCTTTTTTTAAAAAATCAATTTTATTTTTATCCAAATCTTCATGCCATTCAACAATTCTTAATAAATAAGGCCAAGATTGAGCACGAAGAAAATCATTTTCTATTCCAGAAAAATAAACACGAGACAAAAATTGTTTGTAGAGAGGAATCTGTTGGAAAATTGAAAAAAATATTTTTAAATAAAAAAAAGTTGAAAGAAAAATTAAATGAAAAAAATAGAGAAAAAATGGAAAAAAAACTCGGAGAGGATTCAAACATCTCCGGATTAGTAAGATAACTAAGAAATCAACCCAATATGTAAATACTTACACAACGAGTTCTCCTATTAAAAGTCGATTAAACCAGCATTACCCAAAATAAAATTTAACCAACTCAAAAAATCCTTTTAAAGTTCCCAACCATCAAAAAATAATATTTTAAACAAAAACTTATTTAATCAAATATACCGATTTCTCCATTCTACACAATTTCCAAAATGTTTCAGTTACAGGCATTAATTCACCATCAATTCCATTTTCTTCTCCATTATCTCCACCATTTTCAATCTCATATACAATATTTGCCAAACGAGTCGAAATTATTCTCATATGTCGACAATAGGACAACCAACCATTAAATGCTCGACTTAAAATTTGTGTTTTCATTGCTTTTGTGGCGTTAACCAAAGAAGATCTTTATATAAAAAATTTTTTTTTGATTTAAATAAAACTTAAAGGTTGGACTTAATTATGAAAAATAAACATCAGTTTATGATACATTCAATAAAATTTGATTGACTGGGATCGCGCCGAGATAAAAACAAAATTTCCGATTTCGGGTATCGGGAATTTTTTCGGCGCGATCCCTGATAATTATATAAAAGACGCTTTACGGCTTGCGACAAAAAAAATAAAATTCAAAGGAAAGAGAAACTAGGCAAGGTCTGACTAAAATTATTGAAAAATACCTAACAGCCTGTCCATCATCATCTTTTGAATTTTCTCTACTTGTGGATCGCTCACTAATTTAAAATTAAATTTAAAAAACCCCCAACAAAATAACCTCATCATTTTAAAAGGTGCTTTAGTCAAATTAAACGAAGGAACAACAATTGCTGGACCTATTGTAGAAGCAAAAGAAACGATACTGAAAATTAGACCAACACTAGTTCCTTTACAATTGGATTTATCCTCAGTTGTATTTTTGATATTTGTGGAAGATTCATCTGTTAATTAGTTAGTTAAAAAATTTTAAAAAAATTGAAAAAAAACGTTTCTTAAGAATTTTTTGAGTCAAAAAAAATTTTTTAATAAAGAATATTCAAACAAAACGAAACAGACTTGGTAATGGACAAGGATTTTGGTATCCGTATCCAGATATTTATGGCGGATACAGACGGATTGAACTTATCTGTATCCATTACCAAGCCTGCAACGAAAAACCACAGGATGGACCGAATCCACAACTATAAAATCGAGTAGTCTAGGAAACTACAAACTCGACTAAAGGGCAAGTTTCAGCCTTATAAAAAATTCCCTATATTAAAAATTAAAAAAAACCTTGAATTCCTTTAATCGTCTCCAACGGAGGCTGAATACGAAAAAGCGGCGCCAAACCATTTTCTACCGCAAACAAAAAAGTTAGACATTGTCGTTTGTGTCCAAAACGAAATGATATTTGTTCAACCCCATCAGAGTCAACCAAAACAACAACATAGAAGGAAATTGATTCTTCTTCTGAAAATTTTGGAGGGAAAATAATCTCTTAAAAGAAAATAAGGTAAAATTTACGTTCAAAAACCCCTCTTTTTCCTCCCCAAATTTTCTTTAATTGAATGTACAGAATGGTCAGACTTTTCTTTTTTTCTGCCAGAAAAAAGGATTAATTAATTAATTTACACTCTGCTTTGACGGGAAGATAAGAAGATAAGTCTGAACATTCTGTAATTTGATAGGGAGAAATTTTGGGGAGGAAAAAGGGGTTTTACGGACTTTTTAAAAGTCCGCAAAAAAATTTTTTAAGTCTGTAAACAATTTTAAAAGAAAATACTTTGATGTAAATGAATGTGTGTAATCGTCTCCATTCTTATTGAAAAAGGAGTTTGATGAGTATGAGAAGTGAGTTCAAAAGAAGCTTTTGATGTAAAAGAGTTGTGTTGGCTTTAAAAGAATTAAATTTAAGGAAATAAAAAAAAGATAGACTTTGTGTCAGAATGAAGTAAAGCATTTGGCGCCCATTTAAGCGTTAAAATTCCATTAATATCTTGTTGAAGTGTGAGATAACCTGGAAAACAGTGATTGGGTTTATTTAAAAACAAAAATGTTATTTTTGGAATATCCGCAATTTTGGAAAAGTCCGCAGAAATTTAATAAGTCCGCAAAATTTGTCCGCAAATATGAAAAAAGCCGAAAACCTTAAAACTCAGGTTTGATCTCTTATTTCCTTTCTTTTCTTATTTTCCCCTATAAATCGCTATAAATCAATGAAAATGTGTCAAAAATTCCCCAATTTTAATTCAAAAAACCTTGTTGTTCTCTTCCTCCAAAATATACAGAAATATTATTTTTTGCAAAAAGAATACAAGTCCTTGGATTTTGATGAAACGAGAAAGCATTTTCTCTACTGGAAGATGCTGAATTGAGTTCCGGAGAGGGAGCTATACTTGTTCCTCTTTTAAGCAACTGAAAAAATATTTAAGAATTTTAAGAAAAAATCCGCAAGTTTGGAAAGTCCGCAAAATTTACTAAAATCCGCAAAATTTGTCCGCAAGTTTTAAAAAACAAATTTGCGGAGAAAATTTGCAGAATTTTCAAAAAATTAATAAAATAAAAAAATATACCGCTAAAGGTGGTCTTCTTTTAGGTGTTGTAGAGGTCAACGAATTTGGTGAAAAATTACAATTATTTAGATTGCTCATAATTTACATTTCCTTTAATTTACTTAAAAAATTAAAAAGAAAAATATGTTAAAAAATAAACATAATAAAATAAAAGCAGCTTTTACATTGAAATGAAGAAGTAAATAAATAAAAAGAAAAAAGGAGAGCTCTTAAGCCTGCCTCACGCATAACTAAATTAGTGAGAGTCCAACTTTAAAAGTTGGACAGAGGCTTATTTATATTCCCACACGCGAATGGCAGAAAGTATTTTTTATTTAAGGTAAAAAAAGAAATAATCAATGAGAAAAGAGAATGTTCGAAGAAAGGTGTAAATTTTAATGATTAATTGTATTGAGGTTGGAGAAAATTGGAAAAAGAAGGTAAACTAACAATAAGAAATAAATTTTAGACTCTAAAACCAAAGATGGAATTAGAACCCGGCCCTCTATTACCCCTGGGGGGGGATAGAAGGGAAAAAGGGGGGAATAGGAGGACAGCCAAAATTTTAACTGAACAGAGAGAGGAGACGGTGAAAATTAAAAAAAAAGTCCTAAAGTCTCCGACTTTCGGGCGGGTATAGGCGCAACTCTCTAAAGCTCCGTTCCGAAGAGGATTGTAGGAGAAGGAGATTCCAATTCTCTTTCCTGTTTCTCATACCCTAATGTTCCCCAACTCTAATAAAAAATTGGAAAAAGAGCGAAGGATAGAAAGAAATAGTATAGTTAATTTAAATAACCGCTTTATGGCATAATTTATATAAACATTATGCCAAGAAATATTTTTTTCTAAGAGTAAACAGCTGATGGGATTTTTTTAAGCTTGTTTTTCTTTTCTTTGTTATTTTTTTTTGTTTTAATTTTTTAAATTTTATTTTTAATTAACAGTTATGGTTGAAGAGATTGATCGTGTAGAAGAAGAGGATTCCAATTTTCTTCCATGTCAGAGTTGGCAAATTACTCCCGATCCAATTGTTATTAGAGGAATAGGAAACTTGACGTTGTAAGAAAAATTTTTATTTTTTGGTTTAGTGGGAAAGTGTTTGGTTCGAAGGTTTTTATAGGTTGTGGGTTCGAACCCCGCTGGGGGAAAATTATTTTTTTGTGGTGGGGGAATATTATTAAATTCCTAAAATAATTTTGGACTCCCAAAAATGCTAAAAAATATTTTTTTATTATTAAAGGTTCGGACTCAATTCGCGTTTCTCTTCAGAATTTCCTTGTTCACTAAAAGGAAAATTGGCACCAGAAGAATTTCAGGTTTATTTAAAAAATGTTAATTTTAAATTTAAATTCTTTTTTAGGACACAATGGATCGAATTAATTTTGTTTTGCAAAGGAACATTCATTCGCATTTGCGTTGGCTAATTTGTGGTTTAATTTTTTGTTGTTGTAGTATGGGCATTTCTTTGTGGCCGGTGATTTATTTAAATAAAGGAGTAAGTCTTAATTTATATCTGGTATATAGGGGGAATCTCTGTTGGGGAATCTTTGGCAAGCTAAAAATAAAATTAAATTGGGGTACGAAATTTTTATCTGTTTTGAATTCATGTAGAAATTTCCCGATTTTTGGTGGATCCTCTTGTTTATATTTATTTCTCTATTTGTAAGGGCGGAACCAGAAATTCAGGTTATGATGGAAATCCAAAGTCTATATTCCATAGTCGCGGGCTATAATCCACTCAATCATTTCTCTGGCAATTCTTTCTTGTCAAAACAAAAATTCTTTGAAAATCGAAAGAAAAAGATATAAATTCCTGAATGGCCGCGATAATTAACTTGTTATTTCTTTTAATTTTTTTTCATTACAGACAATTTCAGCAGTCAAAGAAACACTTGAACAAGAAAATCAATTACTTTATAATAAATTAGGTTTAATTTTAAAACTAATTTTTCTTAAACTTTCTTTATTTTTAAAGGTTTTAATTGGAAATTATCTCGTAGGCCTGTTGAAAACACCGAAAATTTAACTGAATATGTGCTGCTGATTGAAACTTTGGCTAAAATTCCATTGTCAGTGCCAGACTGATTTTTAAAGCGCAGATTTTTTGCTCAAAAATTGTATTTTTTACTTTAATTTTTTTATTTTTAATTTCAAATTTTGTAAAAATTTGCTTTTATCTCTTCTAATATATTTTAGGCAAAATTAAATCTGACCGGTTAAATTGAATTTATTAAAAAAATCCATTTTTCTTTATTTTTTTCTGTCGGTTTTGAGTTCATTAGATTTTTTACGTACCAGGTTTCTAACCGACCCGATTTCCGAAAATCGGGAATTTATTTTTTTTCTGACTAAACACCTGCACATTCATTTTTAGAAAGAGAAATCTCGACCGCTCCCAGAAGTCGAAAACTTGGAAGCCCTATAACTTTTAAATTTGGGGGACAGGGCAAAAAAGCCAAAAACATTGCTTAACTTTTGGGGGTAATTCGCGGTTTCCCTTGTAAGTCATTAATTATTAGGATTGAAAATCCATCAGTTTTTTTGTTTACAAGAAGAGATAAAAGTAAATTTTAATCTAAAAATACTCTCATTATAATGGTAATTTTCAAGTCATAAATAATTTTTAAATTTTTTTCTTTAAACATTTCTATTCATTCTGTACATATTTATTGTTTCTCTTTCCCCTTTCAATATTTTTTAATAAAAAAAATCGCAAAAGAATATTTTCCGAAAAATTTTAAAAATTTTTGTGTTCTTTTGAGTTCCTCTTTAGAACACAAAAAAAATAAATTTATAAAAATTAATTTTTTTCTGAAAAATTCTTTGAAAAATGTTTCCTTGTTTTTACATTATTTTATTTTCTCGATTACACCAAATAGTAAATGCAAAAATAAAATTAAAAGAAAAAAGATCAATATTTAAATACAAGATGGCATTTTTTTCAAATTAATATTTTCTTTTTTCATTAGAAGCTGTCGGTTCATTTAATTTTCGTTTTAAAATTGATTTTACAGAAGGCTAAAAAAATTTTTTTTCAGTTTTCAAAAATTTTTTTTTCAATTAAAAAATTTTTTTTTTAATCCTCAAAAATTTTTTTTTTAATTTTAAAATTCCCTTACTTGTGATTCTTCATCTGTCCGACTAAAAGAATGAAGTTCAACAATATCAACACTCGAAACAGCAAATAATACATCATACGGACGGGGTCCAAAACCTGTATGATGAGCAGACCGACATTTAAAAATATTTCTGTCGTCGGTTAATAAACTTTAAAAAAATTATTTTTAATTTAAAAAAAAAATTAAAAAAAAACCTTGATTCCATCCCTGTGTGTGGGGCAACACGAACAACTTCCAAAAATTCACAATAAACAATATAAAGATGTGGAGCTGTGTAAACTAAAAAGATGCAAATTACAAAATTTTTCTACTAAAATTTTTATAAAAAAATTACCAAATTCAAGTGGCACTTTTTCCCATTCAATATTTCTGCTTCGAGTCCTCTTTCCTTTTGAATTGACAAAAAGTCCAAAATCTAGAAAATTTTTTAGTTTAAATTAAAATTTTTCTAAAAAAGCGAAATTTTCAAATACAGTCAAATCTCTCTACAAGGATACACCAATATCTAAGCTACGTTCTTTTAAAAATTTAGGTGGCTACTGGAGGAGCAGCTGTCTAAAGTTACCTTTTATTTAAGGGTTTAACACATCCCCTATTTTAGCCCCACCTGAAATCTATCCACTGGATATAAATCCAACCGCCTTTTATGAGAACTACTTTTTTAGTCCAAAGTGTGTATCTTACAGTGTGGTTTGACTTGAAATTTTTTAGAAATATTTTCAAAAAAAGGCAAACTATGAAAAGCCAAAAGAAATTCATTGTCAGAAATTTCAACAACTGCCACAGGAAAGTCATAAGGACAATTATCTACTGCTAATTGCATATCATCTCCACCAAAATTATTTTCATTTGAAAGAAAACGGAAATTATCTGCACCAAAAATAAATCCATTTTGTGTTGAACATATAGCTATAGGCGGTTCTTCTGTTAATATTTGTCTAATTGTTGAAAATACTCCAAGTTTAACAACATATTGAAGAATATAAATTGAGTCGATTGTTGCTACATAAACAAAACTTGAAAAGAAAGGAAAGTTTTTAAAATAGTATAAGAATAAGGAATTCTCCCGTACATTATGAAAGAGAGGAGAAAAATACCCATGAAGTTATTAAAGTCACGAAGGGCACGACTTCAAGGTTTAGAGACCGGCACAGATCTCAATGCGGGATTCCCATACACGCAGTTAACATAATTTTTTAATTTGCGGAGCTTACCCCAAGGGATTCATTTTCTCATCAAATCTGGGACGGCGGTTTATAGGAACCATTTACGAAAACTAGAAACTAAAACAAAAAGCGACTATGCAGAGAATTTATCTCCCAAAACCTAATTTACAAGAAATATTTCCTCCCAAACAAACCGTTTTCCACGATTATGCTCCACTTTACTAACAACAGCAATATGACATTGTTCAATATTTGGAGCAGCAGTGGTGACATAAACACTTGGCTGTTGATCTGCACGAAGGGCACGATTTAATTGTTGAGAATGTATAGCTCCAAGGCGACGACTTGAATCACAAATGGTAAGAAGCATATCAAATTCAGGAAGAAATTCCATCCAGAAAACCTTTGAAATTTTATAGAAATATTAGTCAGATTTCGCTATGTATAACTTAGTCCCAATTAGGCAACTCGATTTAAAATAGATAAGTGATTTTTAGATTTTGGCTGGTCACGGGATAAAGTTGGTAGATCCAGGGAAATCCCTGATAGCCTGATCTTATCCAAGTCGAAGTTTTCCGGATATCCAATCTTTTTCTGAGCTGATTCGCCAACCCTATCAATGGGTAAGGGCCCATTGCAGTATTTTTAATAGAAAAGAAATACTTTAAATATCCCAGCAATTTGAAAAGGTGCACGTTGTTGTGTTATTGCTGCTGCAAATAAACCTTCTTGTGCTCCAATAAGTAAATATTCATTTCCATTATTATAAGGTAACCATTGAGTACAATTTATACACAAATTACGAGGTTTTTCCAATGAAAGTAAAAGTTGATTTGTTACAATTGTTGAAGATGGACGTCTTTGAATAAAAATACGACGATTTGTAGCTTGTTGTAATGCTTGAACCCAACGTTGTTTTGCTTGTGATGTTGGGGTTAACATTAATAATGTACGACTAAAAAAATTTATTAAGGTGAGAGGTTACAATTTGAAGGGAATTTTAACGAGGGTGGACTTATTCCAAGAGAGCGGACTTCTCATATAAAACAAAATTTACCCCAAATTTTATAAAATCCTTCTCATTCTTGATAAAACAAAGACAATACCCAAGAAAATACCCCAATTCTTAACAATCTCTCCAAAAAAGGAACTATTTTACAAATTAGAAAAAGGATAGGACAAATTTGGTGAAGTATCCATTCACATCAGTCAGTGAAATATTTATTTAATAAACTGATTTTGGGGTAGAAAAAGAACCCAAAAACTTGTGTGAAATGAAAGGCTTTTTTACAGTGCTTATAAAGGAAATTACCATTATTTTACAAAAAATTTTCTAATAACTTTAAAAAATAAAATTAAAAAAATTCAAACTTTGGCATTCTCAATTCAATAAGCATAGACATATCATTCTCTTTTACACCACCCAACGGTTTTTCAGTTGTTTGATTATAAATTCTCCATTGTTCATGATCCAAATTAATATTAATAAATGGTGGACCAGTTCTTTGTAATGCTAATTGATCACTTTCATAAAAATTTAGCGAATGTTTTTCTATCATAGCCCAAGCATTTTGCCATTTTTCAGTTATTGCAAAAGTAACTGGCGAAGAAGTAGAAAACCTTGTAGCACCGCTGGGTGTTGAAGCAGGTAAAACTAACAATTTTATCCATCCAGTCATTTGTTCTCCATTCATTCCTCCACTATAAGCATCCAAATAAAAATCAGCACATTCATAGGGTAATCCACAAGTATTTACAACAGAAACTTTACAATGTTTGTGAACAACCATATTACAATCACGGCAACGATAAACATAAGTAAAGTAAGGAAAGCCTTCAAAACAGAATTGACAACGATTCTAGAAAAAAAAGGAAAATTTTTTTTATTGATCCAATACAGCCAGCAGGGTTGCGTCGTAATTGAAAATTTTTTTTCGTAATCGTAATTCGTAATTTCTAAAAAATTTTCGGAATCGTAATTCGTAATTTAAAAAAAATTTCGTAATCGTAATTCGTAACTGAAAAAACGCCGTAATTCGTAATTACGACGCAACTCTGACAGCCAGGACTCGTTTAAGATTTCGGGCCCCCTCCCTGAGGATGGAAAAATTGAAACATTTCAATGATGTTGGCATTTCAATGATTCGACATTTTGATTCTCCTAACTGCTCCTCTCACCTTATCCTAAATAGAGGTATCCAATTTTGGGTGTATCTTACATATGAGATCCGGCATAGTAGATTAATTTCCCTCGTAAAAATCCTTACCGAAGCCATTGTAACAAATTGTCTCTTCCAACGATGCGGAATATCATGACGCATTTTTCCAGGTGTAAAATTAGAATTTGTCCCAGTCACAAAAGTTTTCAAAGTTAAAGATTCGGAAGTTGTTTGACTTGAAAAATTTTTATTAGAAAAATTTAAAAAATAAAAATTAAACCTCAAAGTTTCACCACAACTTTGTTGGTCTCTAATTGAACGTCTAACATTAATTAATGGAACAATTTCGTCTTCTTCAATTATTTGATTATTTTGTGTCTCGGCCAAAACTTAAAAAATAATTTTTTTAAAATAAAAACTAAAAAAAACCTCTTCTTTTCAATTCCAAATCATTTTTTAATTCATCACGTTGTTGTTCTAATTGTTGACATTGTTTGTATTCTGATTCAATTTCCTTTAAAAATTTTTTTTAAATTTTTAAATCGTTTTTTTATTGTTAGACCCGAAAATATTTTTTCTCTTTTGAAGGCAGGAGTGTACCTAGAGTTCAGGCCTAGGCATTTTTTGATCCTTCTGGGTTTTTCCTGGGCCTGGGGTTTTCTGGCTACAGGCTCAGGATCCGGCCCAAGTCAATAAAACAAACCCAAAGCACAGAAACAGAGCCAGGCTTTTCAAAAATCTCGATCTCATGTTCGATCTCAAGTCAAAAATTGACCATAATAGGACGTCCAAAATTTATTTTAACCATGAGGGCGAGGTCTCGGTATACTCGATAAAATACAAATAGTATTCAAAAATTTTAGTAATTTCTGATTTCTAGGACCTAATTATTCACTAATAAAAACAAAAAAAAACAAACCGAAATATAATCAGATTCAGAAGACAATAATGAAGGCCTTGGACGAGGCAATTTTTGCATTTGTTTTGGTTGCATAACACTTTGTAAATAAGCAACTAATTTAGATTTTTGTTCCAAATCGGATAACGCTTCTTGGAGTTTATCTTCCAAAGAAACCTGAAAACAAAATTAATATGATATTAGGGGTTAAATGGGAAGTTTAAAGTATGTGAGGAAAAGGAAGATAGAAGAGGTACAAGAGCCAAGAGGTTGCAGAAGATATTTTGACTCTATCTTTTTGTTCTATAAATGCCCATTTTCTATGCCTTTAGAAAGTGAATCATCGAAAAAGATTATTTTAATAAAGGAGCATAGTTCAAAACATCTTTTTAGGTTTGGAATTCCTGTCTGGGTAACTTTGTTACACTTCATATCAATCAAGACTCGTCCAACTCTTAAATCTATACCCCATATTTAATTAAAAAATCCTCTTTTCCAAACCTTGTTTTCTTCCGCAATTTTCAATTCTAATTTTATTTTGTCATTTTCTTCATTTGAAGCTTTAAATTGATCTCTAAAATTTTCTGCCTTTTGTAAACATTCAGCAAAATTTTGTCGTAACAAAGTATTCTCATTTATTAAAGCCAATTCACGTTTCCGAATTTCTTCAAGTTCCAATTGTGTTGAAGTTTGTAATTCTTTCATCTGATTTAATTGTTGTTCTAAAGAGCGAATGTCATCGGCAGATTTGGCTCCTTTTTGCTAAAAAAATCAAAATTAAAAAATTATTTTTAGAAGAGGGGTTATTATTATTATTACTAGGGTTGTCGATTTAATCATATTCTTCGGTTAATTAACTAAAAACGATCCAAAAATTTTCAGTACGGGCTGAAAACGCCCCCTACTAATTATCTTAACAGAAACCTTCAAAAATTTTTTTTGAAAACCAGCAAATATTTACATATCCTGAATTTTCTTGGGAACTTATATTAAATTAAAAAATTCTTTACAGAAAATTTAAAAATCCTTAAAAAAATTAAAAAATAACAAAACCATACCAATTTTTCCCGTATTTCAGCTACTTTTCCCTTCTTAATTACATCAAATTGTGAGGTGGAAGGCTCATTTAATTTTTCACAAGACACAATTTCAGGTTCTTTTTGAACGGTAGAACGAGATTTTTTAAGTTGAAGCTAAAAAAATTATTTTTAAAAAATTTTTTAAAATTAAAAAAAAACCTCCAAATCAACAATTTTTCTTTCCAAACATTTTTCATTATTTTTTAACGACAAATTTTCACTTTGTAATTTACGGAATTCGAAATTTTCTGAACGTAATTTTCCACTTTTTGCTCTCATTTGTTCAAAATCATTTTTATAAGAATTACGTTCAAATTCACATTTTTGAAGTTTTTGCTAAAAAATTATTATTATTTTTTTATTTTGATACAAAAGACATTCCCAAACAGGGAAGTAAAATTTTTCATGTATTTTATCAAGTTAAATAGATGAAAATCAGGTTTGTTCGCGACATGTTAAATCCGATTAATTTTCTTATGTGATGGGCGAAATGGTGAATTTTAAGGACATTTATATACATAGTATCTGTCACAGGCGAAATATTGAAAATCTAATTTTGGAAATGACCCAAAAAAATTAAAAAATTTGCAAAAAAAGTTAAAGTTTTGCACCTTTATAAAACTTTCAAATCTCAGAGCCAAACCATTCTCTAAACAACGGAATAAAAAATTAACTCCCTTTAGTTCGTGAGTGTTCCTTAGTCGACTTGAAATACACTGAATCTAAAATTTAACAAAATCCATACCATTAATCTTTCACATTGTGCATCCAAATCTACAAGCGTTGCTTTCGCTTCTTCATATTTTTTGTTAGTTAAATCCAATTCAAATTGTAAACGATCTAATTGTAGTTTGTCACATGACTCACTTCTACGTTGAACTTGTTTGATTTGTTCGACCTGAAAGAAAAAAAAATTTTTCCTAAAAATTTTTTAGGAATTTTTTCATTATTTCTCCTCGGTTCTTTTATTTTTTAAAAATTTTTTACTAACCTTCTCTTCACAATTTTTATTGATATTGTCAAGTTGTTCTCTTAATCTACCATTTTCTTTATTTAAAATATCTCGCTGACATTCTGTTGCCGCCAATTTCTTTCTCAAATCTTCCAGAATAAATTTATTATTTTCGAGCTGTTTTTGTTTGACTTCCTCAACCTAAATAGAAAATTCTTACCTTAAAATACCCTCCGAATTTGCCTAAAATTTTTAATTTTATACCTTCTTTTCGCCATTCTCTGCCTTTTGTAAACATTCAGCTAAATTTTGTCGTAACAAAGTATTTTCATTTATTAAAGCCAATTCACGTTTTCGAATTTCTTCAAGTTCTAATTGTGTTGAAGTTTGTGATTCTTTCATTTGATTTAATTGTTGTTCTAAAGAGCGAATGTCATCGGCAGATTGTGCTCCTTTTTGCTAAAAATAATAAATTAAAAAAATTATTTTCGAAAAGGGATTATTATTTTAGGTATTTATTTGCGGTTAAGGACGATTCAGTATCGCCGATTCAGTATTGGCCGATTCAGTATCTGGGCTTTTTGGCCATAACTTTTTGCTCGATCAATATTGTAGGAATTATTATATATGATTTGATAGGTCTCGGGGTGCTACATCTTTTTCATAATTGGACTGACCTGATCTGATCACTCTACAAAAAGTTATCACTGATAAACGACGTCACAGGCATAAAAAATCGGTTTTTACGCTGTAACTTTTTTTGTGATCATCAGATCAGATCGGGCCAATTGTGAAAAAGATGTCGAATCTCGAGACCTTTCGAATAATATGAGAATTATTCAAATCGGTCGAATATCAGGAAAGTTATGGCCATATACTGAATCGGCGGATACTGAATCGGCGATACTGAATCGGCTATACTGAATCGTCCCCTACCCATTTATTTGGCAGGCAGACATTTGAGATCGGACATTTGAGGACGGACATTTAAGGATGGACATTTGAGGAAACAAAATTATATACAAATTGGCAAAATCTTAACAAAAATGCCAAAAATTAGTGAAATATTGAAATAAATTATGATTTATTTGTAAATCGGCTACTCTGAGTCGTCCCCTACCCATTTATTTGAAGCTATTATTGGTTTGCGGTTTCATAAAATTCTTTGATTATCCAAAAATAATTCGAAAACCTACAGTTTGAAACTGACAATCCTAATTATTGCTATAATCTTTAAAAAAATTTTTTTCTGAAAATCTGCTAGAATTTGAAGACCCACAATTAACTCAGAAAAATTCTAATTTAACTAAATCATCACTACAAAACTTAGAGTTAAAATTGAATAATCCCTTTTAAAATTAAAAATATCATACCAATTTTTCACATATTTCAGCTACCTTCCCTTTTTGAATTTCATCAGAATTTTCTGAAGTGGAAGGTTCATGTGATTTTTCACAAGATAAAATTTCAGGTTCTTTTTGAACAGCAGAACTTGATTTTTCCTGGTCCAAGAAGGCTCTCTTTTCCTCTCTAGCAGCTAGAAGATCACGACGAAGTCGATCAATTTCATCTTTGTATTCTTTGAGAAGACCCTTTCGTGTAATCCGCAAGTTAACTTCTGGGTTATTTCTGATATTTTTAGCTCTCTGAGCATAGTCCAACGTGTTAACAGATTCCTAAAATTTTTTGAAATATTCAAGATTTTTACTTAACCCAAAATAAACCTCAAAATTTGATGAAGCTGGCGATATCGTTGCAATAATTGTTGTGATTGTTTTACCTCCCAAGGAATCTTGTAAAATTCTCGTCAGCTTACTTTCACGATAAGGAATATGTGAAGAGCCCATAGTCAATGCATTGATTACACGTCCAAGTGCTAATAAACTTGTGTTGATATTTCCTAATTTTAAAAATTCTCTTCGGATCGGGCTTCGGGAAAAAGTTCGGGGTTCGAGTAACCCGACCCATCCCTTAATTGTACGTAATGAGTTGTCCTTACAAATGAGATTTAATCAATAAAAATATACCCGCTTCTCGAGCTCTAATGTCTGTCGCTCCAGAACGCGCAATATTTTCAGAGCCAGCGAGATCCACCAAATTAAGTTTTCCTTGACGAAGCAATTCTTCCCCGTCTACAAGTCCAGGTTCACGAATCTAAATTTTATATTTTTTAATTTTTAGAAAAAACCTCACCATAACAGAAATAGTGAAGACAGAATGTGAACGGCTATAGATTAACAAAATATAAATAAAAGTCAAAAAATAAAGGAAACCTAGAAGTCATGTTGATAAGAGTTGTGGCTGTACGGCGCTTCTCAGCTCCACGTCTAAGCAAATCGTAAACTTCCTTCAGCGAGAGGACAATAACTTCTTCAGCACCAATAATTGACACTCCCTTAAAATTTAAACCAAATTTCAATTTTCTAAGGCAAAAATAAACCTTTTCTTTATCATCAAAAATTCTCAACGATTCCAACTGCGAGTTTTCGCTTCGACTGAGCAAATCAAAAATTTGTTCATTGTAGAGCTCTACAAAACTGACACGGACAGTGTAATCTATATCCACTCCAAGTTCAGAAAATATTTGTTGAAGGGCTCTAGGAATGATTCCGGCTGTAGGATCTGTGTTCCACGTGTAGTCGTTAGAGTCATCATGCCGTCCTTCCATTGTAAACGTTTTTCCACTCCCGGTTTGGCCATAAGCAAAAACTGTGCAATTATAGCCATTAAGTACTTCCTTCATTAACGGGGCTAGAACACCCTCATAAACCTCCAATTGGGTTGATTCTGGGCCAAAAACCTTAAAAAATAATTGAAATCATCCAAAAAAACACAACAAACTTTATCATAAGATCCAAAACATTTTTGTCCTTGAATAAAGCGTAAAGAATCTGAAGCGTTGACATTTTTGAGTGAAACAGTCTTGCCTCCAAAGTCACACGAAACAATATTTTTGTTTCCCAACGAACGTTCAGATTCGCTTAACGGTCTTAAAAAATGAGAAAATTTATTTATTAACTGAAAGTCTAATCTCTCAAAAATTCCCAAAAAAGAGCAAATTAAAGAAAAATAAATGGTAAGAAACCTGACTCTGACAACAACTTGAACATTTTTTCTTTTAATAGAATTGTCTCGTGATCTGGTAGCTGACATTAAATAGAATGAATTCTTAACTGAAAATTATTTGATTATTTTTATGAAAAAAAAAATTCAATAAGAAGAAAACAAATGAAAATTATTAACCTAATTTTCTAAAAAATCGAAGGAAAAGAGAAGCCAACCTAGAAGGCAATAAAATTTGAAAGGAAAAAATACGCGACAACAGAAAATGACAAAATATCCCATTAAGCGAAAAAATGGTCATTTAAATTTTGTAGTTTTCTGGATTTTATTTTGTTAAAAAAAGATCACCAAACAATTTCCCATATATTTAAATTATTTTTAACAATTTAAATCAAAAACAAAAATGATGGGCTCAGCCGGTGATCGAAACCGGGACCTCTCGCACCCAAAGCGAGAATCATACCACTAGACCACTGAGCCTACAGTTGTAGGTTTTGATAAAATTCCTTTTAAATTCTATTTAAATATAAAAAGCGTTCTCAACTTAAGTGTGAAATACATGGTAAAATTAGTGAATTTTCTATTATATTATTTAGTGTCAGAAGATTAGTTTATTATTAAAATACACAAAACGAATAAATTTACAATACAGAAACAAAAATCTAAACAAAATTGTATTCAAAAGTAGTTTCACCCTTGGATCTTTCTTCAACTTTGGTTTCCTTGTGTCATCTACCCCCAATTCTATTCAAAACAATTAAGGGAGTCCTACAGAACTCCCCGGCCCAAAAATTAACTGCACTAAACGGAGTGCTTTCCGTAAAAAAATAATGTTTAAATTAAATAAAAAATATAATTTTATATATTAAGCATTTCTCCCTATAAAAATCTTTTTTTTTTGCAGAAAAAAATTTTTTTCAAGTTTTATCCGCAAATAAAATTTAAATAAAACTTTTTTTATTTACTTTAATAGACGTTAATTGTTTTAATTTTTATTTCTAAATTTTTTTGGTTAATTTTTGTTTTCCCTTTTATCTATTCTCGACTTCACAGCAAGCAAGAATAATTATTTTTGAGCAATCCTTTCAAAGCAGATAGGAAAGAAATGGTCTTCGAGGTCTTTCGTTGTGGTCCATTTTATTTACGATCCGTTTACTTG
The DNA here is from genome assembly GCA_036172945.1 of Meloidogyne incognita. NCBI lineage: Eukaryota > Metazoa > Nematoda > Chromadorea > Rhabditida > Meloidogynidae > Meloidogyne > Meloidogyne incognita. The sequence goes on along the minus strand of JARQAC010000030.1, from coordinate 3,116,744 downwards.
CCCTACTTTTTTTTGGCAATTTTCTTGTGCTTTATTTGAATAAATAATTTTTTCTATTCTCTTCTCGATGATTTTTTGGTTGGTAAAAATATTGAGTTGACCTCTCTTTTAATTTCAGTGTTATTCTCCAAAAGTCCGCAAGTTTTGTCCGCAAATTAAACAATTTATTTTTTATTTTTTATAAGAGTTCATTCTCCACAAATACATAAATGCCGCCTCAACTACGTTCTAGAAGAAATAACAAAAAATTACCAACAAAAATTATTCCCTCTGAAAAATTGAAAACAAATAAAAAAGCCTCAAAAATTGGTTCAAAAGAATCTAAACTAAAATCAAGACAACGTAATACTCGAAAAAGTTTTTCTAAGGATCAAAGTGGTTATTTAGAAAGACAGTATTCAATATGTCGTTATCCAGATGTTTACATGAAGGGAGGTGAGATTGAGAGATTTTTTATATTTTTTGAAAAGGGGGAAACTTTTCTATTACCGTATTCCTTCTGATAGTGCGGTTCTCTCTATTAAACCGACCCCTTCTAATAAACTAACACTCTAGAGGATGGTTGAAAAAGGATAGTATAGCAAAAAAACAGGATAGTATTTTTGAACCTCATTGCTAGATACCCCAACAATCAGATAACCTCAATCTAATTTTTTTAATTTTTTTAATTTGGTTGAACACAAGAGGTCGGAAAAATGCAAAAATTGAATTTGAATTCGAAAAATTATTCGAGTTAACAAAAAATATCGGTAAAATTTCGAATTTTAAGTATGCAAAATTATTTACGATTCATACGAGCTTTATAAGGTATAATACGAGCTTTATAAGGTATGATTCAAGATAAGCCTTAATGTAAGATGTGTCAAAATTAAAATAACAATATTTTTTTAAAGAAATGTCCCGTCATTTAAATATAACAGTTGATCGGATTTCGGTAAGCTTAAAGTAATTTAATTTTTGACAATTTCAAAAGGTATGGTTCCGTAACAGACGAGTAAAGAGCAGAAAGGAATTTTCTAAGGTTCAAAAAGAAATTCAAAATTAAAATAAATTCTTAAAATTAGGAACAATTAAAATACGAAAATCGCGTCCATGAAGCTAAAATGGCTTTAGGTATTTGAAAGAAGAAAAGAGGAACAGAAGAAAAATTAAGAATGCCTCATTAAAGTTATTAAAATAATGTTTACTCCCTATTTTTTATTGTCCCCCTAAAGTTCGCAAACTTTAACCGCAAATTTTTTTATCCGCAATTTTTTTCCCTTAAAGTTCGCAACCTTTGAAAACTATTTTCTTTTATTCCTTAAAGTTCGCAACTTTTTATCCGCAACTCTTTTTTAAAGTCCGCAACTTTTTATCATCAATTTTTTAAAGTCCATAACATTTTATCCGCAATTTTTTTTTATCCGCAAGTTCCTAAAAGAATTTGTCTTTATGTTCAATTTATTTTTAAAATTATTTCAAAAAAAATTTTTTTCCTTTTTGTTTAAAAATGTGTTTTTTCTCGACCTCTACGCCTTCTCTCGACTATAATTAAATTTATGTATTTTGTCACAGTAAACTAAAATATTTATTATTTTTGGGAGATCCTTTCAAAGCAATAAAATGAAAGGAAAAAGAATTGTTTTCGAGGTCTGGCCTTCAATTTATTTATATTTTATTTACGACTACCAACTTGCTCTACTTTTTTCTTTTCTTTTAAAAAATTTTTATTTTGGAAAATTTTTCTTCAAGTTTTATTTAAGTAAATATTCTGTTCTTTTGTCGAGAATTTTTTCTAAAAATTGTTATTTAATTTTCTATAAATTATTTAAAGTCTCCCCGTTGTAATCCTTGTTGTCCGCCCTCCCCTTGTTGTTACTTTATTATAGGTCCATATAGGACGGGAGGGGGATCCCCTCAGGATCTCCTCTTTCCTCAGGATCCCCCTCCCCCCCCATTTTCAGGTTCCCCTCTCAAAATCCCATGTATTTTAAATTTTTAGGATTGTCGGAATTAGTACAAGTGGATCCAGTAGAAATTTTTTAAATTGTTATTTTATCTGGATCCATATCAGAAAGGAAGGTCAAAACAGTCGATCTGTCATACCCATAGGGGAAAGGATTATAACGCGATTTCACAAATTTAAATAAATAAAACACAGAAATGGCACGAAGACGCTCTAAAAAGAACAGCAAAAAATTAAATAAAAAAATTATTCAATCTAAAAAATTTAAAATAAATAGAAAAGCTTCAGAAATAAGTTTACAAGAGGAAGAAACAAAATCAACACGACGTACTCGAATGAATTTTAGTGAGGAACAAATTTGTTATTTGGAAGATTTTTTTGGAAATACTTGTCATTATCCGGATTCCTATCAAAAGGAAGGTTGGATTTTAAAAATGGATATATAAACTAGAGATATGAGAACAAAATCTCGGTTACAGATTTTTATTGAGATAACGACCCTCGTACGACACTCATATAGTCCGATCACTATTATAACCTATTTATTGATGATTTAATTCGGTTGTATTATAAATGTAAAAATACCCAATCCTGGTCTGAATTAGTGTTCGGGACGGTTAATACTACAGCAGTATTGCCGAAAGTATTGACTCGGTACTTCAGGTATTGGTATTGAAAAAATTCATTTGCCGAACATTACATATGTCCACAGCCCGAGTTTGATAATTTTTTATACGTCCAATTATATTCGAAATAATTAAGGGAGTCCTGCAGAACTCCCCGGCCCAAAAATTAAATGATCAGCATTCTGGCTGAATGATAATCTTTTGGAAAAAATTGTTTAAATTAAATAAGAAATATAATTTTATATATTAAGTATTCCCCCTTATAAAAATCTTCTTGCGGAGATTTTTTTTCAGACTTTCTTCGTAGAAATTGTGTTAAATTTTTTTGGGGAAAGGGACAGTTTTGAGGGACGGGGTACAACCCTACTTAAAATGTCAGAATACATGGACGCTCCCTTTCATTAATCTAGTCCGATGATCGAGTAAAAAAAACTTGCATAACTCGACTAGGTAAAAATAAAACTAGAAAATGATTCAAACGGCTGGACACAAGAATCCTGCTCCTACTAGCTGAGATTTCTGATCCCTATTTAAAACAATTTTGTCATTTATCCAAAATTAAAATAAATTTTTTAAGAAATTGCCCGCCGTTTAAATATAACAACGGACCGGATTACGGTAACTTTTACAGTAAATTAATATTTTTAAATTCTTTAAAGGTTTGGTTCCAGAATAGACGATCAAAGTTTAGAAAGCTTGTAAGGGCTAAAAATTCAAAATTTAAAGATTGGGAATTTAAATTGAATCTTAAATTTGACTCAAAAGAGAAGTAATGTATACAGTAATCAGAAAATTTTTAAATTTAATATTATTTTATTACCTAAAGTCCGCAACTTTTTCATCCGCAAATCTTTTTTTTAATCTTCTTAAAAATAATTTTTTTTATTTATTTTAATTTTTAAATTTTACAAAAAATTTTATAAAAAATTGCACATTGAGGGTATATTAGAGTCTTAGAATGGAAGAATTATTTTTCAAAAAAGAAGGCCACCCCTCTAAATCATCCCTCTAAATTCCAGCATTTATGAAAGAGGAATTCAAAGATTTTATCAGTTGATTTTCCCTTCTTAAATAGATATGAAAGATCCACATAGACTCTAATATCTTTTAAAATCATCGAGAATTGTTTAAATACACGAATATAGTCGAACCTCATTATAAGAGACACTCAATATTAGAGACACTCTATTTAAGGGACGTCTTTAAGGCTTGGTTGGCCACTAGGGTGGAAGGGTCTATCCAGTCTAAGCGACACCGAACTTTAAAGTATACTCCGTTATAAGGGCACATCTCTTACAGCTCAAGGGGAATTTCTCATTATAAGACCCTCATTACAAGACACACTCAATACTAAAGACAATTTATTTAAGAGGCAGCTTTTAAAGTTTGGTTGGCCACTAGGGTGGAAGGGTCTATGAGGGGAAGGGTCTCCCCCAAGTCTAAGCGGTACCCCCAAATTTAAGGCACATCTCTTATAGTCCCAGAAGGAGTTTCTAAAAATGAGGTTCGACTGCATAATTCACAAAAATATATTTAAGTAAATCTTAATTTAGATCCAGTACTTTCTGCCCTTCTCCTTTCAATTTCCTCCTCATTTTTATTTTTTCCCTCTCCCCTTTCATTTAAATTTTCATCCAAATTAATTAAATTAGTGCCAGACAAAAAAGAGGTTGACATAAAATCAGAATAATCTTTTTCAAATTTTACTTCCTCATTTTCTTCTAATTTACAATTATTATTATTGTTATTATTTGCATGCCAATTAATTCCAGCATTCATAGAGTTACTTTGTTTGGTTTTGCCGTTAATTCTGAAAATTAAAGGGAAATTATGTATAAAAGATATAAAATGAAATCAGAATTTTCAAAAATAAATTCAGAATAAAAATTAGAATTTTTAAAAATCAGAATTTTCGATTTAAAATCAGAACAAATCAGAATTGTCATCTTAAAATTAGAACAAAAATCAGAATTTCTAAATCAGAATAAAAATCAGGAACCCAGGAAAAAATCAGAATTTTCGATTTAAAATCAGAACAAAAATCAGAATTCTCATATTAAAATCAGAATAAATACCAGAATTTCTAAATCAGAAAAAATCAGAATAAAAAACAGACTGCCCGCAAAATATCAGAATTTTCGATTTAAAATCAGAACAAAAATCAGAATTTTCATATTAAAATTAGAACAAAAATCAGAATCTCTCATTCAAAAAATCAGAATTATTCCCACCTTGGCCCTCTCACTGTCCCATTTTTACACCTCATGGGTAAATCACTCATTTGCAAATCTTCGTCAGTCTGTCCTGCTGGGATAAATGTACGTTCAGTTTCAAATTGTCGACGACTCTCCCTACTTCCCCCGGATAGAATAGCTCGAAGGAGGGGAACTTTGCTTATTTGGCGTTTTAATGCATTTTGAATTTCGGCATTTAAAAAACAATATAACTGTGAAATTTAAATAAAATTTTTAAAAATAATTTACACAATATATAATAATTAAATTATGTATTTATTTAAATAATTTAAAAGAAACTGAAGAAAAAACATACCACAGCGATGAAAATACCCTGAAAAAATTGTGAGAATTGAAAAATAAAATAGTGCAAAGTTAAAAACTCAAAATGGGAAATTTCAAAATGGTAAATAGGTGTCGGATTACTGTATTTCTTCCAAACTAAGGCTCGTTTTGATATACAAGAGACCCTAGAGGAGGCTCTTGTGTGAAATCTGTTCGTGGCCATGTTTTAAAAGGAGAGTGCCGCAAGGATACCAGCCAGCTTTGATTGGCTATAACTTTAACACTCGTCCAATCTGTATAACCTCGAGTCAACTCGAGTGACCCCAAGTCATGTTAGGATTATTCAGAAAAATAAAGCTGATAGTCTTATTAAAAATTCCCCCATTTTCCCACCTGAGAATGTTGTAAAATAGCAGAGCCTAGCATGTAAAAGGCACTTGGTTGGGGTGGTTCGTAGAATAATGGCACCTTAAATTTAATTTAAAAATTCCTCTTTTCTTTCTCTCATTCAAAGCCTACATTTGAGACTCCAAGTAGAGGTACTAATAACATTGTGGCTTTAACTGTTCGCCTAAAAAATTTTTTTTTCCAATAAAAAATTATTAAAGAATTACCATATTTGCCTAGACTCGGCTGAGCTTTCATGACGAAGTTTGCGCACCAAAATGATTATAATAAGAAGCAATAGGAACACATTCAGAATCAATGCCTTAGAGAAATAAAGCAAATTTTTAGATCAAAAGTTGTCCCAGACTCTAATGTCCCCTCCTCTCCTCTCCCTCCCCTCAGTCCTCCCCTTACTCTAGACACTTGAGTCTGGGAATAAAATTTTCTTATTCGGACTCACCATTCCCATAGTACCCGCCAAAATCCACAAATGAGGTCCTTTCGCATATGGCAACCAACAAAATGAACGGCTCTCGGATTGTCTTTCGTGTATTGTTGCCCATGAAGCTACAACTAAGAAAGGAAGTACCCATCCAGTGAAAAGATAAACAAAATAGGGAGCTTCTGATCTTCTCATTGCAAAAACTGTGAATCTGAAAAGTAGATTTAATCAATTTAAAATTTTATTTTTATCAGTGCCAGACTCTAATGTCCCTTTTAGATATCCCCTCAGGGCTAAAAAAAGTCTCTTATAATGAGGTGTCTATTAAATAGAGGGTCTTGCTTTCATATGTAAATGAAAAGATAGGGTATCTTAAATTGAGGTGCTATTATTGGGAGGGGTATCTAAAAACGAGGGACACAAGAGTCTTGAATACCTGCTGTATAAATAAACCCCTTCTATCAACATCCACATAACTGAAGCAACTTGAAAATAAATAAGACCAAAAAGTAGGGATTTGCATAACCATTCCCATTGTCTCAACTTGAGAAAATTTAAATAAAAATAAAAATTAAATTTTTTTACATGTAAAGGCGCAAATTGTGAACAATCTTGAAATGCATTTCGAGTATTTAAAAACGTCCAAAGGGCAAGTATGGCAAAACGGAGAACGAAGGCAGCTGCTAGATTCTGTTAAATATTTTTATAAGAGAATATGAATATTTTCGAATTTTTCAAAAAAAATTTTTCTGGCTTCAGAATGACAGGAAAAGTCCAAGTTTATGCCCTTAAAAGATTGCCCTAATCCTGGCCTATCTATCTCCTTTCTTTTTATTTAAGTTTCTTTTAAAATCCTTTCGATCCAATCTGTGGCGTAGTGGTAGTGTGCTGAGACTACTTTTTTACCTTATGAAGGTTCGAATCCTTTCGGCTCCCAAATTTTTTTATTTTATCTTTTTAATAAAAAAATATTTTTTCAAACAAATTACTTTATGTATAGAGAGGCGTCGACATTGGACGGAATCAAAAGCAGAAAAAAGAACTAGAGCGGCAAGTAAAACACAAACGGAAACAACAGAAAGTGATAAAGAAACCTTTAAAAATTACAAAAAAAATTTTTTTAATTAAAATAAAATTAATTACCCTTATAACTGTGTCACGTAAAAGGTTGGGACACTAAAAAAAATTTTATTTTAATTTCAATAAAATTCCTTTTTAATATTCACCGTTCTGCAATAACCAGCAACACATTGAGGATAAACCTTAAGCAGTTGAATACACTGCCCGTACATACTAAAAAATAGGAAATTTTTTTAAATTAAAGTTGGATAGCCTTTAATAATGCATATTAAACTAGGGTTTAAGATTTATTAAAAAAATGAAAGCATTTCTAATAGCTCAGTGGTAGAGCCATCAATACCTAGTAGGTCGTAGGCAGAAGTAGGTCGGAATTCCGATTTCCGACGTTTTTTTTCCTTCCGATTTCCGAAAAAATTTGATTTCCGATTTCCGACACCTCTGACTGTTCCGACCCACCTCTGGTAGGATTGATGACTCCTTGTGACTAAAATTTACCTCTCCTACTAAAGAGGGTAAATTTCAACAAATCAAGTTTAATTTTAAATCAGAGAACTTCGCCAAAATGATGTTTGGCGAAATGTTTTTTAATGACATTCGAGATTATCTCAGGAATTATTAGAATAATTTCTCTTCTAAAAATTTTTTTCTTCAATCCCCTCACCTATCTCCCCAAGTTCCATTTTCAAAACAATAACGGCTAGCTGTATATGTTTGCTCCATAAATTCACATTCAGGCAAAGATTTGCAAAATTGGAAGGGGCAAGGACGTTGGCCGATGGAGCCAAGAGAGACATTATACCAACAGAGACTTGAAATGATTTTTAATGGGATAAAATGTCTTCTTTTTAAAAATTGTACCTTCTATCAAAGTCAGGTTCACACAAAGATGACTGTTGTTGAACTAAGTAGTTGAACTCGCTAGAAGGTAAGGGGAATTTTAAAAAAAGAAAAAACGCCAAAAAAAACAGAATGCCAAAAATATTTCAAAATGTCAAAAATATTTCAAAATGTCAAAAAGACAAAATGCCAAAAAATTTTTTTTAATAACAGAATGCCAAGATTTTTTTGAAAATTGGCAGAACGCCAGGAAATCTCAAAAAATGCCACAATAACACTTCCATTTAATTTGAAAAAATACCTTTCTTCAACCTCATCTGTCAATTCATTTTCTGCTGTATTTAGTGGTGTATTAAAAATATTGTAATTATTAAGTAAATCTTTAATTTTAAAACAAGTGGCACTCTCACTTAGAGTCATTTTTTAAATTAATTGAAGTGAGGTATAACTAAATAAATTTAATTTAATTAACAGAATGCCAACAAGTCAAGTTGAAAATAAGTTAATTTTAAAAGTTGCGGATTTTCTGCAAAATTAAATTCGGATAATTACAGTCAAAAGATCCTTTTTGAATATTCGAATATTGGTAGCCTCTATTTAAGGAACGTTTTAAAAATTTGGTTGGCCATAGTATGGGTCAGGGATGGGACGGGTTACCTGAAATCTGGACTTTCTTTCGACCCGAAACCCGATCCGAAGAAAATTTTGTATACCCAACCCGACTTTTTTCTCAGCCCATCCCATCCCTGATCGATTGGGGATGTCTGTCCAAGGGATACCATCTATTTAAGGTAGGTACATTAGTGTTAGGGTTTGAGTCGGGCCGCGTTCGAGTCATCTTTTTCGGGCCTCATTATGTATTATCGAGTCGGGCATCGAGTCTGATCGGGTTCCCAACCCTGATTTTTATTAAAAAACCTTCACGTTATAAGAAACGATTTTTCAAGCTTAAAGAGGATATCTAAAAGTGACGTTAAGAATCATTTTACTTTTTTTAAAAAAGAACTAATCAAATAAAAAAAGGAACTAAAAAAAATTAATTTAAAAGAAATAAAAATTAGATCAAATTACGTTTTCTTTTTGTTTTTAATTTTTGAAAAAAAATTTTTTTATTGTACTTTAACCTATTTTTAAAAACAATTTCTTCCCAAATTATTGGAATTTTTAAAAATAAATTTTTCAAAAAAAAATGTAAATTGGGGGAAAAAGAGAAAATAAAAATGCAAAAAAAAAGAATTAGAGGACACTAATTTGTCAAAAAAGGGCGGAAACGTGTCTCTTTTTTTGAAAGATTTACTATATTCCATCGATAATTGAGGGAATAAATTTATTTATTTTTTTAAAATATTGCAGAAAAGAAAATTTTTTTGGAGTATTTTTTCTTAATAGAAACCCTCTTTTTTAAGCACACCCAATATTAGAGATACACCTCCATTTAATGGACGTTTTAAAAATTAGGTTTGGGGGTCGAGGAAGCTGCCCAAGCAATACTTTTCATAGAAAACACCTCAATATATCAAGTAAATCAGCTCAAAATGGTCAGGGATATAGGGAAAAAAAGGGGGGGGGGGGAATAAACGCTTATACATATTACCTAGAATTTTTACAAAATTAATTTAAAGGGAAATAATTTTTAAAAAATTTAAAAAATAAAAAATAAATTTTCTAAGAAATTGACGTAGTTTTAAAAAAGAAAATTTTGAAGAAAAAAATAATATTATGTATTTTTAGTTGACTTGAAAATAAACAATTATTGTGTTTATGGAGAAGGATCTTCCTATTCTCCTTTATGTTGTTTATTTTTTTGAAAAAAGTGTAAACATAATTAAATTTAAAAGGAAAGTAAAAACATTGAAATCTCGATATAATCTCGCCCAATCCCACGTCATTTTCCTTCAGAGGTAATCTCAAATCGGTCCCGAGGCTCTCAAATCTACGTCTCTTACTTTTAAAAGGGTCAAGTTTAAAAATGGTCAAAAATATCGATATTACGGTATCGTCGAGATTACACTTTAATTTGAAGAAAAAAATAATTTCGTTAAATTAGAGTGTTAAATAGAGAGAGGTCCGTAATTCTTTAGTATCAAATCAAAAGCCTCTGATTTCTGAGTGGTCTGGTTTTTGGGGCTGTTTTCAAGAGATTGATGGGATATTTCGGATTTCGTTTGGAAATATTTAAAATACCGTAGTTCCTCTGTTAGAATGCTACCTTTGAAGGTGATTGAAAAATAGAATGCCATGGCATTCTAATAGAGGAACTAGGAAATCACGTTTTTAAGAATTTATACCTTTCTAATTATTAAAGAATTACTTTAAAAAAAGAAAATGTAAAAATTTATTTCAATTTAAATGAGGTGAAATAAAAATAGAAATAAAAGGGTGGCAGGTGGAATAATTATTGGGTTGGTTATTTAAAGCTAATTATTAAAATAAAAAAAAACTTTTTAAATAAAAGAAAAATATAAAAGGTGTAAATGTGCAATAAAAATAATTAATTCACCAAAAAACTTTTCCAACTTTTTTTTTAATTTTTATAAATAGAAAGGGAGGGAAAAGGACCTTTTTTCCAAGTATTAAAAATTAATTTACTTAATATACATAATTATATAGCTAATTTATTCTCTTAAAGGAGAAGGATATCTGCCAAGATTTATTAAAAATTAGGTTTAGGTTATCTAAAACTTGCGGACAAAATTTGCGGTTTTTTTGAGGAAATAAAGGGAGGGTCCATCAAGTCTAGTGATGGTCCGAAATTTCGATTTTGAAGATTTTTTTCCGTCGACTTTGATATATTTTCGAAGCTTCAGAAGTCTCGCAGTTAAAAGAGAGAAGGAAGTAAATCTGAAAAAAAATATATAGGCATGTTTCCCTTCAGCAAAAAATCTGCCAAAATTAAATTAAAAAATAAAAAAAAGGGGAGAGAGAAAAAGGGGGAAATCTCTCCATGATGACTGTAAAAGGACAAAAAATTTTATTTTTATTTTCCCCCAAAAGCCAGTTAAAAACGGAAATTGGATAAATGGTGTAAATTGGAAGGGAAAATAAATTAAATAAATAAATAAAAACATTTAAAGCTTTAATTAAATTAAATAATATATTAGTACATTTTAAATATAGCCAAAATAGAAGGAAAAAATGATGAGAGATTCTGACTGGAAATAATGAAAAAATTAATTTTATAAATAAAAAAAAATTTTTTTGAAAAATTTGGAAAATTTTTTAAAATTCAAATGGCCTTAAAAGGGTGTAGAAAATTTTTTTTGAAATTTTTCTGAAATTTTTTTTTGAAAATTTTAAAAATTTTTTAGAATTTTTTTTCCGAAAATTTCTGATTTTTTTTTGAAAAACAAAAAAAATTTTGAAAATTTTTTTTGTCATATTTTTTCGAATTTGAATAATATTTATTGATAAAAATGAAAAGAGCATTGCAACTTTAAAAAAATAAAATTATGTGGGCTATGGGGGCAATAAAATATGAATGGAAAAATAAGTATGTACATAAACTGTGAGTGGATTTATGGATGCTTATGGATGAAGCATGGATGAAAACATATTTTTTGTTTGAGACTCCCACTCTTTTTTTAAATAAATTTAAATGGTTGTTAGGTAAATTTAAATATAGAAAATGAATTAAAAAGTCGGTAATTAAATAGTTAAAAAATTTTTTGAGAGAATTGAAAAGGGGAAAATAATTATTTATTTTAAAATACGAGTAGAAGGAATTATTAGGTCTATAATTAGCGGTTAAGTTTATCAATAAATCAAAATTTTATATCAAAAAATAGAAGAGAATCTGGGCTACAAAATAAGCTAAAAATTAGCCAGAAAAATTAAAGTTTAAAAATGTTGTGGATTTTTGAAGCAACTTGGTCCGGATGTCTCAATATAGGTAAAAGGATGTTTAAAAATAAGTAACCCGACCTTAAAAATTATGAAATAATCCAAACATTATATCAAAAAATAGAGGAGAATCAGGGCTATAAAATGGCCAAGAAAGAAATTTTTTGGTCAAAAATACAAAAGGATATAAATTTTTGTTCAAGTCTGATCAAGATATCGAAGCTTCAATGCAAGTTAGTTAAACCCCCATAACTTTACTTCAAAAAAAGGCTCAAATTCAAATTATATGTCAAAAGATAGAGCAGCTTCTAGGCTACAATATGACACATAAAAAACAAATATTGAACAATTCCAAATCGAAAAAAGTCGAAAAAATTAGGATAAAATGTCATCTACATAATAAAAATAAAACAAAACTTAAAATTAATTTAATTGATTTTCCAACCTAAAAAAACTTTAAAAGTGCATCATAACCAAGTAAATAAACATTTCAATTTACTCATAAAAATAAATTTAAAATTCTCTCTCCTTTTTATTACTCAATTTTTTATTTTATTTTATGGTAATTTACTCATTAATTTAGTTATATTTCTCTAAAAAATTGAAAAAAAATTAGAAAAAAATTCCCTTGCCCCCAATTTTGTCCTTAATTTATTGGGGATTTATGGGGAATTTATGGGGGATTTATGGGGAATATTTGCAATTGAATTAAATGTAAAAATAAAAGAAAAATATGGGGGGAATAAAAGACAAAAACAGGGAGAAATGACAACAAAACAGGGGGGGGAAGGTTTTTCCCTCTCTCCCCCTTTCCTCTAAATATTTAATAAATTCATAAGTATATTTAGAAAGGGCAGAAAATATAGAAAAAAATAGAAAAAAAATTTTTTCTTGTTAATATTTCTTGAATTGCCAACAAAAAAATTTAAAAGAAAAGAGAAAAAGTTGAGAAAACAGCTGTTTTTAGTCAAAAGAATTTTTAAGAAAGGGGGGCGTAAAAAATAAGGTATAAATTGATTAATTTGGGTAAACTTAATAAAATAAAGGTGAAAATTGAGTAGAAAAATAAAAGAGAGAAAAAAGAGAAGAAAAAATATTTTAAAATTCGAAAAAAAATTTTTTTTGAATTTTTAAAAATTTCGAGCATTTATTAGAATCAAGTGGGAAAATAAAATTTGTGTTGAAGAAACGATTCTATGTAGTAACCATGTTTACGAAATTGTTTTTGGAACCTTCCTTTTACTTTCTGAAACTATTGTTTTCTTTAACTGCTTCATTAGAATCGACAAACGGAAACATCTAAAGCTATACGTAAAGTCTTGAGAATTTCAGTCTTTGTTTTTTTCTTTAAAATTTTCTGAATTTTTCAAATTTAGAGAATTTCAGCAAGAACTCTTGGTTTCAATTTTTTCGAAAATTTTAGAAAAATATCCCTCTCCAAAGTAGAGTAGAAGTAAACAGAATTTTCCCCGAGGTACTAAGATTTTAGGACGGAGTCCTGGCCATATAGTCCCAGCCAGTGATGGAGAAGTTCCAAAATTTCATTGGAACCGGTTCCAATTCTGGAACTGCTTTTTGACCAAAAAGTTGGAACTTCCAACTTTTTAGTTCCGAAATGAAGTTTGGACTTGAGTTACGGAAAACTCTAAGTGTCTCGTGTATTTTCTAATTTAAAAATTAATGAAAATTTTTTTATAAATTTTAAATTAATTAGAGTATATAAAAATAATCTTTTAATTTTTTTCTAATTTTTAAGTTAGATAAAAAACACAGTTGTTGTACTTTTTATAATGGAGTAAAGTTAAATATTTTTTAAAAATATTATTTTTTTGATTTATTAAACAACTGACTATTTTAGAATATTTTTAAATAAATAAAAAAATTTTAAAAAATTGGGGGGAATATTAAATTAATTAATTATAAAAAGAGGAAATAAATTCTTTTAAAAAAGACGTAATTAAATTTATTTTTAGAAAAAAAAATATTAAAGTTTTTTAAAATTAAAGTTGGAACTTAAAATTAGTGTTGTGTCCAGAAGAAGGAATATAAATGAAAATAACCCTCAGCATTGGGTTGGATGGTGGCACATTTGGTTGTGCTTCGGGTTTGGGCCCTTTCCGCGATGGTCAATTCCATGAAGGTTCTATTCCATCTCCCATCTAGAGGTCGTTCGGAAATGATGAAAGTGCCGTAAATCGGAACTGTCGGAAATTTGAAATGGCTCGAAAGTCGGAACTTGGAAATCGGAAATCAGCTCAAATTTTCGGAAATCGGAAGTTGGAAATCGGAATGCCGATCGACCTCTGCTCCCATCCAATGAATTTTTCCACAGCATAACCTTATAATTAGCTCCCTCCTAAATTAACACTCCTTTGCAAATAGTTTACCAAAACATAAATTTTTTTAGTGATGGGTGGAATTCCCCAACATTTACTAACACAAATTTCGGTAATAGTTCGGTTCGTACCCCCCCTTTTTTTCCTTCCTTAAAGTATTAAAAGATGGTCAGTCAGTCTTAGGTTATATAACTCTTCGGGCTGTGTCGAATGACACCAAAATCAACCCCAGGTCTTAATTTTCGGCCGAGATACAGACAAAAAACCTGCGCAAATAAAGGTTTTGCAAAAGCGTCTCACGACTACAATAAGATTACTTTATGTAATAACTCAGTCAAATCTTGCTCAATTATGTTGATTTAGATGTCATTCGAATCAGCCCGACTTGCTCTTTCGATGAGCTATTATTTGATTAATCGAATTTTTAGCCCAAAAAACGAGCTTGGTCCACCCTTTTATTTTTTAATATTCTAGGGCCTGTATCTCGGCCCAAAGTTAAGACCTGGGGTTGATTTTGGTGTCATTCGACACAGCCCGACAAGTTCTATAACCTAAGACTGACTGGCCATTTTTTAATAATTTATAAAGGAAAAAAAGGGGGGGTACGAACCGAACTATTACCCAAATTTCTAACCAACTACATAACTACAATTTTTTCCTAGAATTAATTCGCTTGGCAAGTTTCAAAAAATAAAAGTATAAAATTCTCGCTCATTTTTGCACTTAAAAATGTTGGTTTTTTTGTGTTAATGTGCTAATGACGTTCTAACAAAAAATATATGCTACATGATTATTTATATAAATTTATTTTTGGATTCAGTGAAGAGAAAAATTGTTGTGTAAAAAAAGTAAAAGAGCAAAAAAGTGTAAAATTACGAGAAAATGTATTGAATAAAAAAAGAAAATTTAAAAGTTAATGCTTGATTTAAATTAACAACAATACACAAAAAATAAATTTAGTACCTTTTTAGTTATATCCCCCCGTTTTTCCTTTTATTCTCCTACCGATTTTGCCCTCATTTAAAAATGGTAAGAGTCAATAATTAAGCAAGTCTTAGGCGATAAGTACCAATCTATGCTTTTAGAACCTATGGTATGGTACCATAACTCTGAGTATGTAGACCCGAGAGCAGGCCAATGTACCGCCGATACAACCTGTTTCAAAACGGTCGAATCCGGGACGCCCTTGTTGCTTGATGCACCTCGAAAACCTGAATCGAACCATACCAGGGCGTCCTGGATTTGAGAATTTTGAACGAAGCTCGCGGTGCATTGGGGTGTACAAGACTGAGTAGACTGATGTGAGTAGAGTAGACTAGACGAGTAGAATCCTTTTGTAAATAGAGCAGCTTCCGTTCTAATTGCAGAAGTTAGTAACTTCACTGCAATATTAGTTGCCTTTGACCATTTTGTACATTTTAGGAAAAAGAAGAAAATTAAGGAAAGGAAGGAGAGGTAAGGTAAAATGTCTGGAGATAACTGAAAGGTATCTTAAATTAAATTAAATTTAATTTTTTTAATTTTTTAAAAATTATTTTGGGAACATTTTTAAGAAAAAAAGTAAAAAAATATACAAACTTCCCCTTTAAAAAATTATTTTTTGATGGATATACATTAAAAGAAGGGAATTGTTTTATTTTATTGGCATTTTCTTTAAGCCTTTTTTAAAACTGAGTTGGGGAATAAAACAAAAGAAAAATGGGACGGAAAGTAAAAATGCCCCAAAAATCCCTAGGGGATCAACGGAAATGGAAAAGATGTAAAAAATTATTTTTTTGAGAGGAGAACAATAAAAAGAGGAGAGAAGGGGATGTTTCGGCGCGGGAGTGTAAAGGCGCCGCGCCATGTATCTCAAAGGGAAGCTGACCAAATTTTCTGAAATTTTGCTTAGATGTAGCTAAAAGTGTTATTTAGGTCTTCTAAAAATTTTAGAATTTTGGGTTAAGTATTTTAAAAGTTATGAGAGAAAGTTATGTGAAAGTAGAAAATTTAGAGTAAAATGCTGTAATAATTGACCATAACTTTAAAAATAATGGACCAAAATAGATGAAATTTTCAGAGTTACTAGAGAACACTATCATCAAGATCTGCGCAAATTTTTACAATTTTAGGTGCTCTTTGAATCATTTTATAAGCGAACGCCCAATCGACAATGCGCCCACTTTACCTTGCCCCTAACAATAAAGGAAGAGCATTTAAAAGGAAAAAAAGTCAAGAAAAAGGCAAAAAGCATTTAAATAGACAAAGCCTAAAACCATTTTTAGTTGACCGTTTCCTCTATTTTTAATTTTACAAAGGAACACACGCAAAGATGATAAAAAAGAGTCATGCAATTTATAAAAAAAGGAAGAAAATTTTTTTGTTTATATTAATTTATTGTTGTTGAGTGATAAAATAAGAGGAAAAATAAAGAGAATGAGGAAGCAAAAAAATTTTATAAATGAATGGGTTTTTTGTTTTTTAAAGTTTTGGCGAGGTCAATAGAGGTTTCAGAATTTTTTTCTTGACAAGGCAAACTTTAAAATTTAAATATTAAAATTCATAACATGGTCGGATCTAACTTGTAGATAGACTCAATATTAAATTAATTTTAAAATTTGGTTGTAAACTATGGGAGATACCTAAGCGTACCTCCAAAAGAGAAAAGAGTTTAGCAAAACTTTAGCCACAGGGCAGGATTCCTCCGACAACACTGAATGCTCTCTCGACCTTGCTCACACAAATGCAGGTGCTAGCGTGGGCGACGACGCTTACTCTTTTCTTCTTTTAGATCGGTTAACCCCGTCTAAGCGTTTTAAATGCTCAAGGTGAATCATACTTACAAAAGTGAATATCTACATTTGATATATAATCTCACTTTTATTCCCACTTTAACAACCTATACAAAGGAAAATTTTATTCACCGAAAAACTATTTATATTTCTCATCATTTCAATTCATATTTCGTCTCATCCTATCCATGTCCTCTTTCGTTTTTGCATTCATATAGATAACGAAACCGAAACCAGCAAGGCAAATTAAGCTAAGATTAAAAGAAAATTTTTTTTCGAATTTCAAAAATTAATCTCCTTACATTATTAGAATCATAGCAATAAGGAGAATCCATTTAAAAGCTAATTTATAGCGTTTATCGTTTATTAGAAGCTTGTATTCCTTGCCATTCTGAAATTTAAAAATAATTTTTTTAAATTTTAAGTCGGACCTCTATTGTAAATAGAACCTTGGAGTATTAATTTTATCGTATAATGAGACAATCTTATATAATAAAGCTGTTCTACTATTGGGTGTCTCTACAAAAGAGGTCCTACTGTTAATTTTTTAAACTTACAATTCTAAGTTGAATATTGCATTTAGGCCCAGTTGGCGCTTTCCTTGTAATACTTTGTCCTGCATGATGTTGGAAAGCTGCCTTTTGTGGCAGCAGATATAAGGAAAGCAGACGGTTGTAGTAAGTATATTTGCTCACTCTGTAGCTGATCTCCCAAGTCATTGGATTTAATCCTTCAATTTGAAACATTGTAGACTTGACGCTATTACAGACGAAAGGCGGTTTACATAAGCCGAAATAAACATAACAATGTGTCTCTACTGGATCCAACTTAAACCATCTAATACTGTCATCTAGTTCCACTAAGACTGAAGACTCTTTAATGTTGATTCGGTCGTTTTTATGAGGACATTCACATACAGTAGGCTCTCCAACTAGAAAAAGATTTATCAGATTAGAAAGCTTCCTTTCCAAAAATCTCACCCTGTTGCATGCCCACATGGACTCTATCTCCTTTATAGCCCCAACCAATCTCCAACCCTGCAGGCTTCAAGCATTCCCCACCACCACTTCGGCAAGCAGCCTGGTTATCACAAGAAGCGTACTCATTGTATGGTCCTTTTTTGAGTTTCTCAAAACGTTCCAAATCAATGCTGTGGGCGAAGGGAACCCTGAAAATGAATACAAGGTTTTGAATCAAAAAATTCAATCATACAGATTGGCATTAATTCCATCAGGCATTTCTTCAAGACATTCTTTTATTTCCTTGTCGTCGTTGCTAAGAGTGGCTGTGAAATCAAGCGCAAAACTATTATATCTATGCATTAGATCCACAACACATCCCGTCTCCCGAACACTGTTGTAGTTGAGCACACTTAAATTAAAGCTTTTAGACACACAAAAAAGTTAGTCTCTTTCAAAAACTTACATATCACCATTTTCATCAAACTTCACATCACAAGCATTCTCAGTCCCAATGTAATCTTTGAGGTCATCGTTGTTTTTTGCGATTCTACTATCATTGCCAAACTCAGTTATTTTGTTCCCAACCAGAGTATGTCGACCATAACCAACAATAGTAGGCCCATCAGCCATAGTAGCACATTTAAGCGATGTCCAAACAACCAACAGAAGAATGGGAAGAAAAGCTTCACGAAGCATTTTTGGAAGAACACTTGTTTGTAAGGCAAAAGTTCAAGTCCACAGATCCAAGAAAATCAGAAACAGAAAAAAGCAGTGGATTTTGTTTGGAGATATGTTTGAATAAATTTTTTGAATGTTGTCGGCTTTTATATGTTTTGTTCACTATAAAAACACAAAAACAATATTTTTCTTATCCCAACACCAAAACATCCTTCTCTACATCCTCACGTGATCTAAACAAAATGCTGGGAGGCTCTGTTATTCTCTTCGTTCTGTTAGCTGTTTGGCCAACTTTTGTCGTCTCCAACATAAGTTATGTGGGCTACGGTCATCACATTTTAAATGGGGATATAATCCAGATAATGGGTACAGCAAAACGGATTGTGAAAAGCAACGAAGATCTCAAGGAGTACAAAGGCCCGAATTCTTGCAATGTTGCTTTTGACGAGAAGAATGGAGACATGTAAGTGAAAAGCTTCCACTTTAAGCTAATTTTTCGTTAAGCACTCTGAACTACAACAAAGTCAAAGAAACTGGATGCGTTGTTGATCTACTGACGGATTCGTGGGATGGTCAATTCGAGTTTAACGCTACTGTGGATAATGGCGACAAGGAATTGAAGGATTGTCTTAAGCTCTCGCCTAATGGAACGAATTCAAATATGTAAGGAAATTTGAAATTTTTTTGAAAATTTTTTCGATTTTTTAGGTTTCCATTTGCTTATAGCATTGATGTTGACTTGTTTGCAAATCTTTCAAAAGGACCACCCTACAACGATAATATTAATTGTGCTAATAAGAATTTATGCGTAGATAACTACGCAAAATGTTTGAAACGAACTGGATTCGAAATTGGATGGGGGAAAAATGAAACTAAAACCAAACAAGTATTAGCTAGCTTGATACCAAGTCAGTTATCTATAAAGTAATAATAATTCCCGTCCGCGAAGAAATGGGGGAATTTAGAACCTCCTCCGTGCCTCTTTCCTCCGTGCTTCTGCTTCCCAAAAAATTTAAAAGAGACTTCTCCCACATTTCGCAACCCTAGTAAAAATACCTATGTAGGACTTTTAAGTGAATTTGTAGTTAAGGTTGTTACAGTTGTCTTAGCATTTTGTTATTTTTACCCATTTAACTAATTTATTTTTAATAGTTGGCGATACTACAGTAGTTGAAGGTCAACATAAAACTGATAGTATAAACAAAAATAATTCCCAGTTGAAAATAACAATTGATCAAATTTGGCCAAAAATTGATTTGGACAAATTTATCGGTGCTGAACAGCCATGCCTTTCAGACGAAGGAGTAATCAAACCAAAAGCTTGGAAAATTGAAGACAAAACATTTTTAAATGAAAAATATAGATATTTGTTTGTTTTTTATCTTCTACCTCAAAACGCATCAGTATTTCACGCAAATGGATGGTGGATTTCTAAAAATGATACAATTGAAGGGCCAATATGCAATATTTTTGTTAAATTTGTGAGTGGATTTTAAACTTAATGGATACACCCATTACTAGTTACGCTTAATTTGGTTGACCAGTGTGAATGGTTGACGGATCCGGATATCCAAAATTTTCGGATCGGATCGGCGACTTGATATAGGATACCCCTACGGGTTGAGAAAAAAATCGGGTCGGGTTTTGGGTCGAAAAAAGTCCAGGTTTCGGGTAACTCAGGCTACCATGATCTCAATATCAGGGGATTTCCCAGAATCCGCAAAACTCTAGAGCTGTCTAAGCAACATTTCCTATTGATGAATATCCCTCGTAGCTCCAGTCCGACTGGCTAAAAAATAATTTTATATTATTTTTGCAGAATGGGACAAAATACAAGCTTTTAATGCATGGACATGAGGAAATTCCTTCAACTACTTCAACAACAACAACAAAGCCAACGACTGAGACAACGATTGAGATTACGACAACAAAAAATCAAATGGAAACAACAACAGGGGAACCTTCTCCTTCTTCGCCTTCTAATAACAAAACTATTATTATTGTCATTGTAGTCAGCATTGTGATATTGTGAGTTTTGTCCACAAAAAATATTTCTCTCCAACGATAGATTTCCCTCTGAAAATTAGTAAAAGCAGACCCTTTAGCTCTCATTGGTATCCCTCCTAGGACCTCTCTGAGTTAAAGTCCTTCTCAAATAATTTTACATTTTCAGCATTGCTACCTTTATCGTCCTTCTCATCTGTCTATCTCTATGTTGCAAGAAGAGTGAAAAGAATCAAACAGTTAAAATGGCTACCGCTCGAAGTACAGACTCGTATATGATTGCCGATCGAGGCAAACCAAAAATTGAGGCTAAAGAAGATACTTATGATGATACACCAACAAAAGTTACATATGCTACAGACCTTCAAGTAAAAAAATATGTTTCGAGTACAAATATTGGTGAGGGGACGACTGTTGTAGGCAGTTAACGATACAATGGATGATAAAAGGATGTCAACCAAAGTTGAAGAAAGATCCAAGGGGGAAAGTACTTTTGAATAAAATTTTGTTTGGATTTTTGTTGTATATTGTTGATATATTTGTTTTTTATTTTAATAATATTTTAATAATAAACTAATTTTCTAATACTTTGATTAGCTAATTTTAAGAAAATTCTCTCATTTTACCGTGTATTCCACACTGAACTCGTCGCAATGAAACGACCATTAATTTGAAGAATTACTTTAGTGATTAAAAATACTGTAATTTAAAGAATACTTGATTTAGGACATTTTAGGACATCTAATGTCGAGTCGTATGCTACTTGGTGTTATCGAAGCTTCGTTTAATTCAGAAGGTTCTGAGATTAAAATCAATTTATTGAGCAGGTTGTTTACAAGTGTGATCCCCGACCGTGATAAAAATATTTTTCCCAAACATGTGTTTATTTATCAATTGTTCGAAATGTAAGAAAAAAGAGAAAGTAACCAAAATTATAAAAAATATAGGAAAATAAAGAGAAAATTTGAAAAATTCTTTTTTAAAATTTAAACTACCCAGCTCCCACTTGACCACATCCTCGCCCTACAACATCCCCACCAGCATTAAAAACATCAGTACAATATAATCCGTGGCAGCAATCATCATTATTTTTGCAAGGCTTTCCAAATTTATTACATTGTTTGCTGAATTGAAAGAAAATGAATAAAATAAAAATTGAAATAATCAGGAGTTTGGTTGAATAAAACATTTTTTAAAGAATATTTTTTCTAGAAATTTAGAAGAAAAATCTGAAAAATATTAATTTAAGAGAATTTTTAGCTAGGGATGTTATTCGTACTTATTTGCCTCTTGTATGTGTTGAATCCTGCCCGGTGGCTAAGCTTTTGCAAACTCATTCTGGTGCCGCTAGCAGGGAACTCTACTTACTACTATAGTGAATCAGCCATCTACGGTCATGGCGCTTGACCGAGGAACCGGTCTGATGTAGGGAAGGAGATGTAAGGATGATTCACCTAGTAGTATTTAAAACGCTTAGGCGGGGTTAAACGATCTAGAAGAATAAAAGTGAAAGATGCCACGGTAGCTCAATGATAGAGCTTCTATATGTGGTGAGCGAAAGCGTCTAGCAATAACTACGAGGAGGTTGCAGGTCTGAATCCTGCCCGGTGGCCTAAAATTTTTTCTAAGCACTTTTCACTTAAATAATTTTAAGTTTACAAAATAAAATAGAATTAAAATTGTAAAACTGACAAGCCAAGTATTCAAGTCAGGATTTATATAATTAAATCTTTTTAACTATTTTGTTTGTTCAAATGATTTTAAAAAGAGAGGAATGGAATATTTTTAAATTTTTTGAACTAATTTTTAATTAAAATAAAATCTCTTCTGAAAAACTTGGAAACTTTGGTTCATATAAGCATTATGGTTCATAAAGGAACTCGAGGAAAACTAAACAAATTAAAACAAACAATATTATGTTTAGTTCAAAATTAAAGAAGAAAATTTTTTTGAATGTATTAAAAGTCATATGAAATTTAATTGATATTTTTATTAAATAAAAAGTTAGATTTTAAAAGTATTCTCAGTTAATAGAATGCCCCTCAAATTGAACAAGAACAAATTTAAATCTCCATCCAGCGAGGAAACAAATTTAAAAGACGTGTATTAAATATAGGTTTATCAAGTATTGGGATATCTAGTATTATTAACAAAATTCCAAATTTATTTTTTAATCCGATCTGTGAATTTTTTTAATATGTATGCTTTCCAAAATAATTCATATTTTTTTTTATTATTTTACTACGCTTCTTATTTTTTCTTTAAAAGTAAATTTTTATACCCTCATAAATCCTTTACTTTTACTATTATACAGGCTCATTTTCTGCCCGGTCTTTAAAAAATCCTCAAATTTACTTTCAAAAAATGAACAGATACTTGAACAATGGAATGTATTAGCTAATATAAAAGCTTAGAAATTTAGTCAATTGTTCTTTTCCCCTAAAATCAATTGTTCTTCTAAAAATGCTCCGTGCCGCTTTTCTTCCCATTGTTTTGTTGGCTGTTTGGACATCTCTTAAATGTTCTGTGGCTGATACCGTTGTTGGTTATGGTCGACACACTCTGGTTGGGAACAAAATAACAATATCAGATCGCAAGTACAGAATCGCGGAAAACAACGATGACCTCAAGGATTACGTTGGAACAGAGAATGCTTGTGATGTCAAATTTGATGATAATGGGGATATGTAAGTTTTTGAGAGGGATTCACTTTTGAGGGGAATTTTTGATAGACATTTTATCCGCAAGAATCTAAAAATTTTTAATTTTAAGTGTTCTCAACTACAACAGTGTTCGGGAGACTGGATGTGTTGTGGATCTAATGCATAGATATCTTGCTTTTAAGCTTGAGTTCACAGCTACTCTGAGCAACGACGACAAGGAACTGAAAGAATGTCTTGAAGAAATGCCTGATGGAATTAATGCCAATCTGTATGATTGAATTTTTTGATTCAAAACCTTGTATTCATTTTCCAGGCTTCCCTTCGCCCACAGCATTGATTTGGAACGTTTTGAGAAGCTCAAAAAAGGACCATACAATGAACACGCTTTTGTGATAACCAGGCTGCTTGCGGCAGTGGAGGTGGGGAGTGCTTGAAGCCTGAAGGGTTGGAGATTGGTTGGGGCTATAAAGGAGATAGAGTCCATGTGGGCATGCAACAGGGTGAGATTTTTGGAAGGAAACTTTCTAATCAGAAATTTGTTTTCTAGTTGGAGAGCCCATTTTGTGTGAATGCCCTCAAAAATTCGACGGAATCAACAATAAAAGGTCTTCAGTCGACGTGCTAGTTGATGACCACATTATCTGGTTTAGGTTGGGTCCAACAGATGATGAGTGTAGTGTTTCTTTCGATTCTTGTAACCCACCCTTTGTCTGTAACAGTGTCAAGCAGAGTAAAATTTACGGATTAAATCCAATGACTTGGGAGATCAAATACAAGGACGGAGATCTTACCTACTACCGTCTGCTTTCTTTATATCTGCTGCCACAGAAAGCAGCTTTTCAACACCATGGAGGGAAAATTACAAGGAAAGCGCCAAATGGGCCGAAGTGTAATATTCAACTTAGAATTGTAAGTTTAAAAAATCAACAGTCGGACCTCTTTTGTAGAGACACCCAATACTAGATAACCTCTATTTAGGAGACGCTTTCTAAAAGTAGGCAGGTTCTGAGCGGCCTCTAAAATCGGTAAACCTCTTTTGGCGTTACATAAGCGATACCTTCTATTTAATGTACTCTTCTACTAAAAACCTCTTTTGTAGAGACACCCATTACTAGCTACACCTCTATTTAAGAGACGTTTTCTAAAATTAGGTTGACCACTGGATAGAGGCATTGCCTAAGCGATACCCTCTATTTAATCTACACCTCATTATAAGATAGAGTTGTTCCATCCCCATGGGTTATTTACAATTACGGTCTGACTGTAAATTAAAATTTTATTTAAATTTTCTAATTTCAGAGTAAGAGTAGCAAATACAAGCTTTTGATAGAAAATAAATTGAGTCTTAAAGAAAAACTTATAATTGTGGCTGGAATATGGTAGGATAATTATTTTTTGAAATTTGAAAGAAAATTTCTCTTTTAATTTTCAGCGTTCTTATCTTTGCCTGTATCTGGTTCATAGTCTATATGGTTATAAAAACGAAACAAAATATGGATAAGATGAAGGGAGATATGAAAGATTCGAAATAAATATATATAGAGATTATTGTGATAAATAAAAATATTGTTTTTTGTTTGTTTGTTTGTTTGTATGTTGTTAAGGAGGATAAATGCGGACGACAATTCCGAATTTAAAATTTTTTAAAAATTATTGAAATGAGATCCTCTTTTTTAGTCCCGACTGTCACGATCCGACATCTGACGGTTTCCGAATCGTTTTCAAGGATCGTGGTCCTTTATTTAAGGGACTTAAAATTTAGTTCGAGAAATATAAAATCGCCCCTTTCTAGATCTAAATTTTACATTTTCTCCAAATTCTTTTGATTGTTTATTTGTCCTTTGATTGTAATCGTAAAGCATTTAGCTATTAGATTCCAAATGTCCCGAAAGAGAAGACGTGATATAATGGAAACAGAACAGTCAGGTATACTGAAGATCTCTCCTTCAACATTTAGCTGAAGGAGACAAATAGCTACATATAGCCCCAGCTCTGCTTCACTTAATCATTCCCTCATTGATTAAAAGATATTTAAATTTTTGGCTATAATTTTTTTCATTTCTTAGCCACGTTGAAATCGTGGGAATAAAAATTGGGGGAATTTTCTTTCTTTTTTGTTTAAAATCAAATCTGATCTTTCGTACATTTTGATAAAAAATAATTTTTTTAATGAAATGTACCCAAAATTTTATTTATTTAAATGACATTCACATAGTTTTCTCTTAAAATAATTTTTTTCCTTATTAATTTTATTAAATATTATTTGAACAGATAAAAAGGTTGGGTACATTTTAGTAGAAAAATTGTCCTTATAAACTTTTTGAGGAAAGACAGGGTCACATTATTACATATAAAATTGCTTAAATTTAAAGCAAGATACCTCATTCAGTAAAACAATTAACAACTGAAAGGAGACATAAATTGGCAATAAATGTCAGTTAACGAACAGACTAGCCCATTCACTCCACAACTTTAATCGGGTTACCCGAAATCCTGACTTTTTTTTTTGACCTGAAACCGTATCTGAAGAAGATTCTTGCACCCTACTAAGTCTTTTTCTCAACCAGTCCCATAACTAATTTAGTCTAAATCCATTTTAATGGATTTAGACTAAATCCATTAAAATTTAGACTAATTTTTCCACGGGGAATTTTATTTAATTATTTTTTTGTATCTTTGTCAAAAAAATTTAGGGGTTTTTAAAAATTCTAAGCGAATTCTTCATTAAACTATAAAAAATTTAATGTAATATTCTACCAAAATTAATTTTTAAATTAATTTTATTTTTTAGATTTTTCTTTCAATTTCTAGAAAAATTAAATTTTAAAAAATGTCGCCCTCAACCAAATTCCTGATTACTTCAATTTTTATTTTATTTATTTTATTTCAATTCAGCAAACAATGTAGTAACTCCAAACGTTGTGCAAAAAACACTGATTGCTGCGGAACTAATGTTTGTATTGATGCTAAATGCAAAGCATGTGTATCAAATAAACAATCTTGCAAACAAGATAGTAATTGCTGCGATAAGAAGTCACGTTGTTTATCTTCTTATTCTGAAGACATAGGGCCAGTAGACTTAGGGTCAGCTTGTACTAAATGATTTGGTTAAATTTTAAAAGAATGTATTTTTTAATTTAAATTAATTTTGCCTGCTATACTGTATTTTCTCGATTAATTCCCCCCCTCCCTCGAATAATTCCCCTCCCTCGAATAATTCCCCATGCTAGAGTAGAGTTGAAATAATAATTCCCCACCCCCAAATACACTACTTCACGTTCAAATGCCAAAACTCGAATAATTCCCTCCCTCGAACAATTTCCCATCCCAAGGAAGGGTCGAAAAAATAATTCCCCAGGGGAATTGGTCAAGAAAATACGGTATTTTTCTTTTAAATTCAAATTTCGGCCAATTTTTCTTTTCCTTTTTTCTTAAATTTTTTATTATAATATTAAATTTTAAATTAATTTTTTAATTACCTCTTTAATTACTTTTTAAATTTTATAATTTTTATTTTGGAAATTAAATAATGGATTAAATAAATTTGTTATTATGTGTATTAATTTATTAATTTATCTATCCAGATCTTGTGGGAAATTTTTTTTTAATTTGAAAATTTTTTTTATTTTAAAGTTATTTTTAGAAGAAATCCAAGGGTTTAACACCTATTCTTCTTCAACCTAAAATTATTTTTTCTTCAAAAATTTATAAAAATCATTTTATTCCCCCACTTTCAAGAGGATAAAAAATTGAAAAAATATTTATTCAAGCGCAATTTTTTAAAATAAGTAACCGTCGTATAGAGAGTTTAAGCACTCCCCAAATTTTTGTAAAAAATATTCAATCCCTAAGCATTAATTGCTTTATTTTTTTAACTATATTAGCAGCTATCCTAAACATCAATAAAAATAAATTTTCAGAAATTTTTATCAATTTAAACATTTAAAATTAAATTTTCTCGAAACTTATGCATAAAAAAGCATAAGCACCCCAGTAAAAATTTAATTCCTACCTATTGTAAAATTCTACAAAAAACACAGTAAATATGTCTGTAGATATTAAAAAAATAATAAAAAGAATTAGGCATTATCATTTTATTGTCGAAATCTCGATACCCTGAAAAGCAACGCAAAACAAGATTTTCAGCTTAAAAAATATTTTTGATCCGTTAAGGATTGTTTCAAGTTTCTGTTTTCTTTTATTTTTTATTAAATTTATTAAAAAAATTTTTTTAATTTAAAAATTAATTCAAATTTAAATTAAAAATTAATTCAAATTTAAATTAAAAATTAATTCAAATTTAAATTAAAAATTAATAAAAAAATTAATTTAAAAATTAATTCAAATTTAAATTAAAAATTAATTCAAATTTAAATTAAAAATTAATTCAAATTTAAATTAAAAATTAATTCAAATTTAAATTAAAAATTAATTCAAATTTAAATTAAAAATTAATTCAAATTTAAATTAAAAATTAATTCAAATTTAAATTAAAAATTAATTCAAATTTAAATTAAAAATTAATAAAAAAATTAATTTAAAAATTAATTCAAATTTAATTTAAAAATTAATAAAAAAATTAATTTAAAAATTAATTCAAATTTAATTTAAAAATTAATAAAAAAATTAATTTAAAAATTAATTCAAATTTAATTTAAAAATTAATAAAAAAATTAATTTAAAAATTAATTCAAATTTAATTTAAAAATTAATAAAAAAATTAATTTAAAAATTAATTCAAATTTAATTTAAAAATTAATAAAAAAATTAATTTAAAAATTAATTCAAATTTAATTTAAAAATTAATAAAAAAATTAATTTAAAAATTAATTCAAATTTAATTTAAAAATTAATAAAAAAATTAATTTAAAAATTTTATTAAATATCATATTAACAAATAAAACGTTTACAATTTTAAAGAAAAATATTTTTATAAAATTTTGTGGGGGGATACCCACTAGGCTAAAATTTAGAATCGTTTAAACTTACCCATAATAATTAAAAAACATATTTTTCATACAAATAAAAGCTAGTAATTGCCTCATCATAATCCTTACATTATGCCCGTACAAGTTCACTTTCACGTGAACGCGCCATTTCTTCAATAGCGAAATATTAAATTGCGTTAGATGCCCTTTTAGGTACATAAAAAAAATTTTTTTTTAATTATATTTAGAAATTCTTGCTTGCTTAAGTAATTTTAAATTTAAAATCATTATATTTTTATTGCTGTTCGAATAAAAAAAAAGCCAAAATTTAAAAATCCGAAGCAATTTTCTTTAAAAATTTTTGTATTTTGTTGTTTGTACGAATCTTTTAAAAATGATTTTGTATCTAAATTGGCCATATCATTTTTTAATTTTAATATTAAAATCTAAAATTACTAATAAAATGCCTTTTCAATTAAATTTTGGCATGTTTACTTTCACGTGAAAGCTTTTTGCCATTTCTCAATCGCAACACATCAAACTTGCTTCAAATGCTTTTTAGGTATATAAAAAATGAATTTTTAAAATTAAATTTAGAAATTCTTGTTTATTAATTAATTTTTAAATTTAAAAGCTTTTTATTTTTATTGCTGTTTAAATAATAAAAAGGCCAAATTTTAAAAATCAGAATCAATCTTTTATAAAATTTTTTGTATTTTATTGTTTGTACAAAGGCATTTAAAAATGATTTTTTAATCTAAATTGGCCACTTTATTTATTAAATTTTATTTAATAATTTACTTTATTATCTAGCTAAAATAATATTAATTCTTTCCGATAGAATTCGAAATTACTAAAAAAAATTTTTTAGTAAATCCCGATCCCAATTTCGGCCAATCCCGGTCCCGATTCGGGATCGGGACCGGGATCGGGATCTCAATTCCAAATCCCGATCCCGATTTTTTAATCCCGGTCCCGATTCGGGATCGGGATCGGGATCACCATTCCAAAATCCCGATCCCGGGTTTTTCTCTAAATCCCGATAACGGCCAACGCTAGTTTATAGGGCTAAACGTTTACCTTTCTCTTAATAAATTGAAAATTGGAAAAACATAAATAATACATCTTAGTCCCCTAAACAGATTTCCACACCCCTCGATATCCTTCTTAATCCAGAAATCGTGGAACCCAATGGTTTAAACTAGTGATCGGAATTTTGTACCGTACTTCCTATACGGAATACCGATAAATACGGCCGGTACAATCACTAAAACTATACTGTAATTCTTTACTTAATAATTTCAGTAATAATTTACTGTAATAATTTGCCAAAAATTAATTTTATTTTTCAGATTTTGATTTTAAATTCTAAAAAATAAATTTAAAAAATGTCGGCTTCAATCAAACTCTTGATTATTTCAATTTTTATTTTATTTATTTTTTTTCAATTGAGCAAACAATGTAGTCAACTCAATGGCGTTTGCAGTACAACTAGTGATTGCTGCCGCGGATATGGTTGTTATCAAGGGCATTGTTCGAATGGTATGATTTTGAAAATTGGCAAAATATTGGACTTCGTTGCATTTCAATATATATTGGAAAAAATACCGTATTTCCTCTAATAGAACGACAGCCTCTATTTGAACGACAGCCTCTATTTGAACGACACCCCCTATTTGAACGACAGTCTAGAGGGAGGTTGAGAAATAGAACGACAGCCTCTATTTGAACGACACCCCCTATTTGAACGACAGTCTAGAGGGAGGTTGAGAAATAGAACGACAGCCTCTATTTGAACGACACCCCCTATTAGAACGACAGTCTAGAGGGAGGTTGAAAAATAGAACGACAGCCTCTATTTGAACGACACCCCCTATTAGAACGACAGTCTAGAGGGAGGTTGAGAAATAGAACGACAGCCTCTATTTGAACGACACCCCCTATTTGAACGACAGTCTAGAGGGAGGTTGAAAAATAGAACGACAGCCTCTATTTGAACGACACCCCCTATTAGAACGACAGTCTAGAGGGAGGTTGAAAAATAAAATGACATGTCGTTAGAGGAAATACCTATATTTCAAAACAAATCCGAGCCCTAGTATGTAATTTATTCTTAAGAATGTAGTCAACATCTTGGTAATTGTGGAAACGGAAAATGCTGTGATAACTTATCTTGCAAAAGATTTAATGGCAAATATTATTGTTCTAATGCTCCTTGTGTCAAAGATGGAAACAAATGTCAAAAAGATGATGGATGTTGTTTTGGTATGGCAAAGAATATTTTTTCTGTTTAAAGGGAAAATTTAGTTGGGGATTAGTATGCTGGGGTCGAAGTTTTAAACTTGGCTGAGGGAAGTGAAAAGAAATGCGGTTTATAATATGGCTAAATCAGGGTCCGGATTCGTATTTATTTTGGAAGTACAGTACTTACAAATAGACTTTTTAGTTAAAAAATTAAATTTAACCTTAAAATTTTCAAAATTTTCCTCTGCGGCGCAAAAAATTCCAGAAATCAGGCTTGTGGACCTCAAAAATTCTCAAAAGTTTCGCCTGCGGCGCAAAAAATGGAAGTATTTTTGGCGTAGCGGAATTATATTTTGAAAATTTTTACTCCTATGTGCTTCCAAATTGAACTTTTTGTACTTACACTTAACATTCTTTCGATCCGAACCCTAGGGGTTAAATAAAAGTTAGACAGTTTTTGTGTGCCTTTAGGGCACTAAAAACCTTACGTTAATGCAAGTTGCGAGTAAAATTTATTTATTTAAAATAAATTAAATTTATTTTCGCCTTCTTCAGGTTCAGGATGTGTAAAGGGTAAATGCCAAAAATGTGATAGTGAATATGTCACTTGTTCTAGTAAAGGTTGTTGCCCACCATTAAAATGTGGTGTCATTTATAATCAGTGCGAGTAGTAGAATATGAATAAAAACTTATCTTTTCTTTATTTAAATTAATTTTTAAAAATTATTTTCTACGGCCAATTCTACCGGCCAATCTTCTTTCCTTTTTTGTAAAACAAATATAATGGATAAAAATATTTTCATGGGTTTATACATATTTATTTATAAAAGTTAACTTAATTTTGAAGAAATTATAAAAAATGTTGAAAATTTTTTTATTATTTTAAAAAATATTTAAAAGAATTCCAAGGCACTTGTTTTTATCCGTCAAATTCCTTTTTTTGTCATTTTATGTATTAAAAATTAATTTTATTCAACATGTTCAAGTATATAAAAAATCGAAGCAAAATTATTTAAATAAGAGGAATTATTTAAAATTAAGTAGTACGCTTATTTTAATTTCATTCATGTACCCCTCATTCTTTCAAAATTTTGTTTTCCAATAAACATTTTCTTCGGTTGCCCTTTTAATTAAAAAAATTTTTTTTTAATTAAAAATTAATTTACTCGTTATAAATTATTTCTGATGAACAGCACAACAATTTTTTAGTCTTTTTTATTAAAGTTTTTAAATTAAACGTTTCCTTCTCTACTTTAACAAAATTAATATTTTCATCAGAATACAAAATATTTTTAATTAAATTTTGCCAATCAGATCGCTAAAAGAATTTAAATTTATTTTTTAAAAATATTTTTTAATTTTTATTTACTTGTTTATGATTCTTATAATAATCAAAATATTTGATAATAAAATTGTAAATCTGAAAAATATTTTTGTTCTTTAATATTTAAAATTAACGTAAATGCTCTAATTAAAGCCCCCCCCCATTATTAGAAGCCCATATCCAATACAAGCCCACCCAAATTGACCTTTTGAAAAATAGATGCCCAGGAGTTTAACTAGAGCATTACAACACTCTTCTCTATTGGATACACTCGGATTGAAAAAACCATACCTTATAATGAAGGTTTCTTAAATTGAGGGGAAGTTTAGACAGTTCTTCAAAAGGCGGATAGCTATTGGAATGCGAAATAGGCGTGAGCCGGACCTCACAAAAAAGGGCGGGAAAAAATTATAGATACCCTTTGAGTTTAGAAATATATCTTATAATGAGGTTTGTTAAATTGAGGTATAATTTAGAAAACTCTCCCACACGCATGGGCTAACCAAATTTTAAGAAATGCCTCTTAATTTAAGATGTATCTAGCAGGGGTGTGCCGAAAAGGATTTTAAAAGACGAAAAGTGAAAAACCAAAAAAAGATGAAAATTCGGCGAAATACGAAAGCCGAAACGGCAAATCCTTCCTGTATCGAGTATTGGTTGATCTTATAATTTTGCTTGACTTTCAATAAAATAAAAAAATTACTTCATCAATTGTACACATTTTATTTTCACTTTCATTTATAGCAGTAGAAATTAAAGAATTAAAAGAATATGGAGGTTTATTCGGGCCAAAATTTCCGTTACTTTTAATTTTATTCATTTCCCATTTAGTTAATGTTTCTTGTTGTTTAAGTAAACTATCCAGAAATAAATTATTCATAACGGGAAAGAAATTTGTCTTGATTTAGAGTTTTGAAATTTTCCGGTCTCGGGCGTCTCTATAAAAATAAATATTAAAGTAAATAAAGAAATTTGTATTTTCAGATAGGGGAATAAAAACAAAATAGAGGGTGACCCAAAAGTAACCGGTCACGCGGTTTTTGGCATAACTTTCTTCAAATTAAAAATAATGGGATCAAATAAGGCTTAAATGATAGAGGATAAAACAAGGAAGAAATATAATAAAGAATTTTCGGAGTGCCCACCCTTTGCTTGGATACAGATTTACTGTCCGGTAACTTTTGGGTCACCCTGTACTTTCCTAAGGTAAAGAATTATTTCAATAAAGTGTCCATTCACAACTTTTGCTTTCTAAGAATAAATGTGCTTAAGAAAGAGTTAGGTGCTCTACCTTTAGGAGAGTCTAGACAATTGTGGGTAGGTCCAAATGAAGAAAGCAATCCAAGCCTGCGGAGGTAGGGGGAAAGAAATATTTTAGTTTGAATGTTGTTTTTACAGGAGAATGATGGGGCACTGACCACTCCTCACACTCAATGCCTATTTTTTCTGGTGAGGGTCACAACAATGTGTTATCAAAATCAGAGTTTTTTGGAAACAAAAAATTCTAGAGAATTGAAAATTGAAATTTCGAAACAGCTCTGATCAAAATACAGTCGGTCTCTGTTAAAGATTTTTAATTAAACTTTTCCTTCTCAACTTTAACAAAATATAAAATATATTTAGTTAAATTTTGCCAATCAGAAAGCTAACAATTTTATTTTTTTTAAATTTTATTAAAAAAAATATTTTTATTCTCTTGCTTATGAGTTGATTTACACCTTAAAAAATAAAATAAATGAAAAAATATGAATACAAAATTGAATAAGGCTTGTAGTAAGAATGCATGTAATATGGATTTTCAAGCATATTTCCAATAGTGTGTTAAGTTTATTTGAAAATTTTGCATATTAAAAAGAATATTTTAAAGCTCCCCTGTCATTATAACGCGAAAACCCAATTTTTAATAGTTAAAATAATCTTCATTCATTTTTGGCAAGTCGAACGTGTTGTGTTTCCCTTTGGTTTACAATCTCCAACGCAACAACTTTTAAGGCTATTATCTCCATCACAATAATCACCAGTAAACAAACATTTCATACAAGTAAGATTTTTTTTTCATACAAGTAATTTAATGGAAACAGCTTTTACAGGAAACAATTTACTAAAGCAACTTATAATCAGGTGTCTCCTCACAGTCAATGCCTAGTTTTTTCTGGTGAGGGTCAAAACAATGTGTTATCAAAATCAGTTTCTTCGAAACAAAAAAACCTCGAAAATCAAAATTTCGAAACAGCTCTACGGTCGGTCTTTGTTAAAGATTTTAAATTAAACTTTTCCTTCTCAACTTTAACAAAATATAAAATACTATATTTTATTAAATTTTGCAAATCAGAAAGCTAAAAATTTTATCTTTTAAATTTTATTCAAAAAAATATTTTTATTCTCATGCTTATGAGTTGGTTTACACTTTTATTATTTTATTCAATAAGTGAAGATAATTTATTTAAATAATTTTTAAGAGTATTGTTTAAATAGTGTTTAAATAAAATTATTAAAAGAAAATTGAAGAAAACAGAAAATAATATTTATTAAAAAAAGGACGACTGAAAACAGTTTAATCTCGATAAGACAGCACCCTAAAGAGTGAAGTTAGCTGACGTTTTTATGAAAGAGTGCCGTGTTATTAGAGGGGCACGTTTTTGCAAATTAGCAGAGGTGGGTCGGAATTCCGACGTTTTTTCCTTCCGATTTCCGAAAAAAAACTTGATTTCCGAGTTCCGACTTTTGAGCCAGTTCCGATTTCCGGCTCTTCCTATTTCCGAAAGTTTAAAAAAATTCCGGCACCTCTGACTGTTTCGACCCAACCTCTGTATATTAAAAAGCATATTTTGTTTAAAAAGCCCTGTCATTATAACCCGAAAACCTAATTTCTAATAATTAAATAATCTTCATTCATTTCTGACAAGTCGAACGTGTTGTGTTTCCCTTTGGTTTACAATCTCCAGAGCAGCAACTTTTAAGGCTATTATCACCATCACAATATTCGCCATTATACAGACATTTCATACAAGTAAAATATGGAACTATACAGGCTGTTCCTTCACAACAATTAATTTTATCTTGACTGCATGTTCCGTTTTCTGGAATACATTTATCTGAAAAATTAAATATATACATACAAATTTTGAAATATAACGGAAAAATAGTATCTGATATACCGCAAATATTCTAATAGAAGCCCACCTCTAATATGAGCCCATCCGAGGAGACCCATTGAAAAAGACCCATTGAAAAAAAGATTATCTGACATTTACTGCATATTTAGACAGCATTTTTATTTTAGTGCATATTTTGAGCTTTTTAGAGCATATACCTACCGTAGTTGCTCAAATGATTACGCTGGGTAATTATTGCTTCAACCTTTCGCTAAAGGGGTTAATTATCAGGGATGGGTTAGAGCATATACGGCATATGAGATTATTTTTTTAATTAATCCAGTAAAATATCTCTGATATATCCCTCTCGAATTTATCAAGGAGAATGACATGGAGGAGAGGTTGATCAGTTTAATAATTTCTATTTCAAATTACCTTTCCCACAAATATTTCGTAGGCCAATATAAACATTTCCAGGTCCATATTTTGGCAAACTTTGGCATGTTAAATTGCCACAACAACCCTTAGTACATTGTCTTTTATCACAACAATCCTTCCCTTCCTTTATACATTTTTGGCTATTTAAGTATTCAATAAATAATATTATTGAAAAAATAGATATAATTAAAGTTGTTGTTGAATAATTCATTTTTTATTGAAAAATACTCTAAAAAATTCGAAAATTTTCTAAAATTAGTATATTTTTTCCAATTTAATTAGCCAATGAAAAGAGAAATATAGTCAAAACTCTATTTTAAATGCCATTCGGTAGATTTCGACTGGGACAAGTACTAAATATAAGGCCATCAAATTAATAAATCCCTCATCAGAATCAGAAATTCTGAGTACATACACAGTCTATACGGAATGGCTCATTTACTATTCTCCTTTTGATCAAAAGGAGGATGACTTCTTATAAAAATGAAGTTATTATATTTTTATTTCTGATAATTTGATGGGAACTCTTAAATTAAGTATAGGGCTGATATTCCAATTCTATTTTATTATCCAATAATCAAGTGTATTTTCAATTGTGGGTTAGACAGTTATCTCGCCCAATGGCCAACCAAATTTTACCAAAACGTATCTAATATCGAGATGTATGTTAAAGTTTGGGTCGACTGTTCAGCTCTAACAATAAGGGGGTATTCTACTTCAGCTCTAAGGGGTATTCTAAAAAGAATTTTGGAAAAATTTTTAGATTGGAAATAATTATTTTTAAATAAAAAGCAAATTAAAATACTAAAAACGCTTAAAATAAATTTTAAAGTCAATATTTTAAATTTTAATTCCTTTCTAAAAGATTTTTTAAATTAAATTCTTGTTTGTTCATCTGCATATTTTAAATAAAATTTTAGAAATAATTTTTTTAATTATTCGATTTTTAGCCGTATTGACGTTAATTCACTAAATTAAATATTTAATATACCGAACTTTTGCCCCACCTTGTACATCAGGATTAATACCCGCAAACTACCGTAAATCTTCTAATAGAACCCCACTCCGAAAATACCACTCTCCAATATGACCACACTATGAGATGTTCAAAAAATAAAAGCACACTCTCTATTAGAAGCACACTCCCTGATATAAGCACACTGAGAGGTGATTAAAAAATAGAAGCACATGTGATTCTATTAGAAGATTTACGGTAAACTACCCTTCGTACATAAAGACAATTTCTGCAGCACCAAGAACTAAAAATTAGTTAGACTGTAATAATTTCACTTAGATATCGTGATTGATACATTTCGAGATCTTGATTCTGTACGACTCTGTCAGCCCGATCACTGTTACTCAAATATAAAGACATACAGGCCACTTAAATATGCAAAATCATTAAACGATCTTCTCTAACTTAAATGACCAGAAAATTGTTAGAATAAATAAATTAAATTATATGTAGAGAGCTCTGTGGCTTAGTTAGTAGTTATGTTTTGTTTGAAATAATTTTACAATTTTTTTATAATCTAACTTAAACTATAAAATAAAGACACTATTTCCGTTGATTTTATCTATTTAAAAATTAATTTATCGCATTTTACTGATTTAATTAAAATTATTTAGTTAAACTCCTTCAATACTTTAGATACAAGATTTTTTATTTTGAAGCGGAAAAACATAAAAATTATTTTTTGCTAAGAAATCTTAAATGTTGTATGTAGTTTTAAATTGTTTTTAATTTGTTGTTGCACAACATAATAGAATTTGTGAAAATAAAGCACAATTAGTTTTTTCAAAAGGTGAGACAGAACCACAAAAAAGGTGAAAATTTATCAAAATTTATTTATACGTATTCCGAACAAAAGTATTAGGTAATTTTATAGTAAGAAAGGAAAGAAGATTGCCCGTTTGAATAAAAGGAAAAATTTTAAAAAATTAATTTAGATAAAGAAAAGATTTAATTCTTTTTATCACAAAAAAAGAAAGCACCAATGAAAGTACCTCTATTTTTTTCAACTTTCACACAATGATAATTTGCGCAACAATCAGCGTCTGTTTTACATGATCGACCTTGACATGGTTGGCAAGTATAATAGTATTTATCACATCTCCAACCTGAAAAGTAAAAAAAAAATAAAATAATTTACATTTTGACTATAGTGTCACCATCATTGATGGAAAGGTTCCAGTTCCGGAACTGGAACCGGAAGTAGAACTGTGGAACCGGCAAAGGTCTGGAACCGGTTCCAGAACCGGAACCTGAACCGCCAAAGTTAAAAAACAGTTCCAGAGAAATTTTGGAAGAGTTCCATCACTGGTCACCACATTTGTATGGACACTGACATTAAAGATTCTGTACCCTAGAGATGTACAAAAACTGATAAACTCATATTTAAGGGTAAACTTATTATAAGATTCGTTAATCTCGATTTTTCCTATATTTTTGTGAGTAATTTGGGGCCGGAGCAAGTTTTCCCCTTAAAACAGAAGAATATTCTTTGCCATACCATAACAACATCCATCATCTGTTTGACACTTTCCATTATCACCGACACAAGGAGAAATAGAACAAAAATGTTGAAGACCATTCCTAGTAAGTTTATTTTTGCAATGTAAGCCAGAACAGCATGTTCCATCATTACAGGCACTCAAATGTTTATTACATCCTTGAGAGTAAATTACTTCAAATAAAATAAAAATTGAAAAAAGGAAAAGGTTAATTGAAGACATTTTTGGAATTTAAAAATCACTGAAAAATAATTTTTTAGGTAAACTTGATTTCTTTTAAAAATCTCGAATAATGCTCGAGAAATCGGGATCCAAAAAATGGGAATCACATATAGGCATTTTTAAGCCTATTAAAGGCTTATTAATCATATTAAAGGATTAATTTATCATAATAAAGGACCCGCTTTAATAAATATAAAACAAAAATCAGCTTTGACTTGATAGAAGTTAAGAAATTCGAAAATTTAGGGTGAACTTATAGTTATGCGAAGCAGTGTATTAAGAATTAAAATGTGTGAAATTAAAATGATTTATTACTTAACTAAACATAACTGTATTTATATTCCTTCAATCTCACATTTTTTTAACCTTTTCTAACCTTTCTATACCTTAATCTACAAAATCAACAACAAATTCTTTCACAAATCCCCCAATATTTAACATTTAAACAACTGTGCCAACCTTACAAATAAAGGGATAATTTTAAATTTTGTACTTTTTTGATTTAACCATTCCATTTTTCTACAATTTTGTATTCAACATTGTTTAAGGTAAATTGCAGGTTTCGAGGGTTTATTTTCTATTTTTGTATTTAAAAAAGGAAATTTTAAGTAAAATTTAAATTTTTATACATTTTAAAAATATTTATTAACTATTTTGTAATCTAATATTTTTTTCTATACTTTTCGTTTATCTCCCCCCCCCCCCCCTATCCCTTTCTTCTACAGCAAAAAATTATTTTTCTAGTCGATAAAAATTTTAGAAATGTTTGAGCCACCCTTACAATTAAGGAAATAATTTTAAATTTTGTACTTTTTTGATTTAACCATTCCATTTTTCTCCAATTTTGTATTCAATTTTTTCATTCATTTTATTTTACCGTGTGATTTGCTTTAAATAAATGAGTATACAAACAAATATGGATAAGGGGAAAAGGATGAGGAGTAAATCACAAGCAAGGATCGAGAAAGTATTTTTTAATAAAATTTAAAAAAAAATAAAATTTCTAGCTTTCTGATTGGCAAAATTCATCAAAATATATTTTAAATCTGTTAAAGTTGAGAACCTTAATAAAATAATGAGAAGATAAACTTTAAAATTTTAGATAAATATATTTGGAATTACTACAACACCTTTTCCGTTGATTTTATTAATTAAAAATTAATTATCGCATTTTACTGATTTAATTAAAATTATTTAACAATGTAAAGAATAATTAATACAGTATTTTCTCTAAAATAGCCCCCACTCTAAAATAGGCCCCCTCTAGAGGTCGATCGAAAATAATAACCTCCGGGGCTATTTTAGAGAAAATATGATATTTATATATTAATTTCCATAAATCAACCACCAACCACTTAAATTAGCACGAAAACTTAGCTTGAATTTGTGAAAATAAAGCAGAATTTCTCACTTAATAGGTGAAACAGAACCACAATAAAAAGTGAGAAATTTAAAAAAATTATCGAAATTTATTTATACGTATTCCCAACAAAAGTAGTATTTTAATTTTATAGTAAGAAAGGAAAGAAGATTGCCCGTTTGAATAAAAGGAAAAATTTTAAAAAATTAATTTAGATAAAGAAAAGATTTAATGCTTGTTATCACAATATCTTAAACCACCCTTATCCTTCTTACAAACAAATTTTCCACAACAATCAGCATCTTTACTACAAGATAAAACTTCACATGTTGAGCATTTGTTAAAAACACATTTTGAACCTGAAATGTCGAAAAATTTAGACTAATTTATAGTATACATATATATTTTGTAGACCGAGGTTTATAGAAGATGATTTGCAGAAACCAAAAATTTTATGATTTTGGATGAAAAATACGAGGACACACATTTTGAAAGAATTTGAATGAGAACCAATCAGAAATAAAATTTAATTTTTAATCCAAAAAATTGTTTTTGTGAAATACACAATTTTTAAGTAATTTCAAAAATAAAAAAAATTCATTTAAAATTTTTAAAAATTTATTTTCTAATAATAAAAAATTAAAACTCTAAAATTATTTTAAAAAGGTAAACTCTGTCAGAAAATTTTAAGCACCCCTATAGAAAATATTGAAGTTTAAAATGTCAGAATTTTAAATATTTGACGCCTTTCTACAAGAAAATATTAGAACACATTATGGCTCTATTACACAATATACGTCCAATCAACTATTATGCGTCCAATCAACTTTTATACGTCCAATCAGAGTTTATACGTCCAATGAAAATTTATGCGTCCAATAAAAAGTTTATGCGTCCAAATAAATTTTTAGACGTCCAGTAAAATAAATTCAGAAAAAATCAAAATAATTTTTATTTATTACAATGCCTTGCTCAAGGGCTAACATTTAAAAATAATTTAAGAAACGATTTAATGTCTGTTACATTAAACACTGAACATTAAAATTAAAAAATGATTCCCCATATATAGTTGCAGTACCATTATGACATCCATATCTACAAGTGAACAAAATTTTTCAACATATATTGGAGTTGCCGTTTTCGAACCGAGCCGACGTCTGAGTCATTTTTTCGGGCCAAAATTCGATGCCCGGTTCAATCTATCGAACCGAACCGGGCCGGCAATTCTAATTGAAATACAATTCCCGGTTTAATTTTTGGTAAAGCATTCAAAATTAATTAATGAAATAAGATTTTTTTATTTACAATTATTTCTTAAATTATATTCATTTTAAATTATAAGTGATAAAAATATGTTTGGACGTATAAAATTTGATTGGACGCATAAACTTTTTATTGGACGCATAAATTTTAATTGGACGCATAAACTTTTCATTGGACGTATGAACTTTGATTGGACGTATAAAAGTTGATTGGACGCATAATAGTTGATTGGACGTATATTGTGTAATAGAGCCCACATTATTTATGCCATAACTTTATTCAAATTAAAAATAATGAAATAAAAGAAGCTTAAATGATAGATAATTAAATATGGAATAAATTTAATCAAGATTTTTTGTAATACCCACCCTTTGTTTGGATTTAGAATCGGAGGCGTGAGGAAAAATTTTGTGCGAATGATTGCGCACCCCGGCTGAATCGCTCAACTGGGGTGTGCGACTAGAAACTTTCGGGGGTTTAATCCCAAACCTTCCTCTGCAAAATAGACCGTACAAATTAATCTACGGATTCAAACCCGTGAATAATTATTTTAAAAATTATTTATTTTTCCACAAAAGTATTTTATAGAAGAAAAGGAAAGAAAATAGATTGGTTG
Source organism: Meloidogyne incognita (assembly GCA_036172945.1). Classification (NCBI taxonomy): domain Eukaryota; kingdom Metazoa; phylum Nematoda; class Chromadorea; order Rhabditida; family Meloidogynidae; genus Meloidogyne; species Meloidogyne incognita. Next base: position 3,075,650 of record JARQAC010000030.1, on the reverse strand, counting down.
ATTGAAAAGAAAAAATTTAGAAAATTAATTTAAATAAAGAAAAGTCGTTTTATTCAAGACAAAATCTAAAATCATGCCCTTCATAAGTTTGAACTTTACACTTAAATCCTGGGCAGCATTGATCGTCTCTGAGACAAGATTGACCGAGACATATTTTGCATTTCTTTTCAACACATGCTAAACCTGAACAAGTCGAAAAATAAATTAATTTATGGTTTGACTTAATTATGTATTTGTATCCCGCCCTCACATTAGCGTCGGATTTTTTGTACACGAGAGGTGTACCCAAAAAAACTTCTGAACCCCTATGTAAAATACCTCATTACAAGTACAATTTTTAGACCCTCACGTAGTTTTTAGGAAACACTGTCGAATCCTGATTTTTCTGTTATTTTTGTGACTATTTGGGACCTAAGTCTACCTTTCAAACAGAAAAATATTATTTGTCATACTGTAAGGCTTAAAGGTGTAATCCTTGAGAAATTATTGAAAACCCCGCCTAGAGAGAAGGTGCATATAAGCTAAAGGAAAATAAGGAAAAGCGGCTTAGTTGATGTTCATTCCAACATATAGTTCTTCAATAATCAATGGCCTAGTGTTCGGTCGGCTATAAGCCTGATCAAGTGGTATACCAACAATCATTCACCCCGCTCGCTTGCGCTACCTCTGGCAATTCTATTCACCGCACGCATCGACATCAACATCTTCTCTCTTAATTAGGGGGGCCCCTCTAATTAAATAATTTCCATACCATAACAACATCCATCATCTGCTTGACAGGGTTGATTCTCGTTAATACAATCTTTAGAACAAAAATAATCAACATAATTCCCAGAAACTTGTCTTTTGCATTTATCGCCAGGACAGCATGCTCCGTCAGGACACTTATGCACAAAACATCCTCCTTGAGAGTAAATTAATTAGAATAAAATAGAAATTGAAGAAGCAAGAAAAAAAGCTTTTCCGTTAAACGACCGCAAACTGAGTGCCAAACGAATTTGATCGGTTATAACTTTTAGATGCTTGATCCTATACAAATGAATTTTATATCATTCGAAAGCCCTCGATAAGTGGTATCTTTTATCAAGTTTGATCGGTCAGGTCTCATCGCCCATTAAGAAGTTATAACTCGATAAAGAGCACTCATAAGAAGAAAGTTTAATCAAAAATGGATTTTTAACTAAGAAAATTGCACATTTTCATTTCGCTTAATTTTGTCCATATCCTTTTGTACACTTAATTTTAATAATTATTTAGTTTTTCTTTCTTTTTCATGAGGCTGGAAGTTGTTGAAAAAAATCAGCTCATTGAGACAGATCGAATGGTATAGGTCTTATATCGAAACCTTACCACCGAGAAGTTATATGTACTACCGCCAACTTCTGTATAAGATACCCAATAATGAATACCTCTATATAAAAAAAATTTTTCAAATCATACCAGAGCAAACTCCACGGAAAGATCCTCTAGGTTTATCACATAATCCTGGATAGCACTCTTTATCAATAAAGCATGGCCTTTGAGGACGCCGCCCACCTTGTTTGCTGAATTCAAATAAAATAACTAATATAAAAATTGGTATAATCAAGAGTTTGGTTGAAGCCGGCATTTTTTTAAATTTATTTTTTAGACTTTAAAAGTTAAATTTAGAAAATACAAATAATTTTTGATAAATTATTATAGTAAATTATTTGGTAAAAATTACAGTATACTTTAACTAGTTATCGTTATTCCGTATAGGTAGCACGGAACGGTAGCATATAGGTATAGGTAGCACGGAATAGGTAGCCGATCACTAGTTTAAACTTTTGGTTCCACGATTTCTGGATTAAAAAGGATATTGAGAGGTTTGGAAGATTTGAAAGCTTTGAAAAATTGGTAGTTACAAAGCTTTGAGTTGACTAATCTCTGTAAAGCATATAGCTATTTAATTCCTAAGGCTGTGCAGTAGGCGACGTGGTGTAATGGCTAACACATCAGTCCGGTCTACTGAAGATGCTGGTTCGCTGCCAGCCGCCGATTAACATTTTGCACCTCCTTTGCGTTTTTTGGCATATCGTCTTTCGATTATTGTTTTTTGCTTTTTAAATCTGTTTTTGGCACACTAAGATGATTTATTTAAGCTTCACCAACTTTCACTTTATTAAGAAAAAAATAAGTTTAGCCCTATAAACGTTTAACTCTTAAAAAAAAATTTTTTAGTAATTTCATATTTTACTCTAAAAGAATTAATATTGCTAAAAAATAAAGAAAATTATTAGGTAAATAAAATTTAAAAATGATATGGCCAATTCAGATTAAAAAATCATTTTTAAAGACTTCGTACAAACAACAAAATACAAAAAAATTTATAAAAGATTAATTCTGATTTTTAAAATTTTGCCTTTTTATTATTTAAACAGCATTAAAAATAAAATCTTTTAAATTTAAAAATTAATTTATCAACCAAGAATTTCTAAATATAGTTTTAAAAATTCTTTTTTTATATTTACCTAAAAAGCATCCAACGCAATTTTAATACGTCCCGATTGAAGAGATGGCAGCAGCTTCATGTGATTATGTTCATGTGACAGTGAATACGTACGGGCATAATGACGGGGGTTACGAGGAAGAAGCAATTATATAAATTTTTTATTTAATAAAATTTGAGTCAACATTTTTAATTTTGAATATAAAAAAAATTTTTTGCCACAAAAACCAACAGCCAAAAATCATAGCAAGGATACGCGCTATGACGTTTTTGTATTGTACATATTTTGGCGTCCGATTTTGGTGTTATGATATTTGGCGTGTTTTAAGAATTTGAAAAATTGGCATTTTGGGTTTGGCACGACATGCAAAAATTTTGTCGTTCATTGGGCATTTTGTCTTTATAATAAAAAATCTGCTTATACGAACATTATCAATTTTCGAATTTTGGGCGTTTTTCTATTGGATATTTTGTCTTTTGGGCATTTTTTATTCTTTTTTATTCCCTCTACCCCATATTTCTTTAAATACTTAAAAACCTCTTCCCCCTTCACTTCTCCGATCTTCACAAATCTGTTGCTACGACGTTAAACTCTCTAAATCATAACTTTGTAAGTCTCTCCGTTCAATCCCTTTTTATTACTAAAAATAACTCAATCATAAATAAATATATATTTTATTTTTCTCCCCAATCAATTTTGAGGTTTTTACTAAAATGAGAAGAAAAATTTTTTTTATATTTTTAAAATATTTTTTCCCTAAAAAATCCTTTACTATACATAGTTAAGGTAGAAAGTTAAGGTATATTTTTATAGCCTCCCTTAAAGATCGACCGGAAGGGTCGGTCAGTATTTTTTCAATAAATATCGAAAAATATTGTATCGATCCGATCTCTAGTATAAAGATCAGAATAAATTCCCTTCTGAAGATTATAGAGAATTCCCGAAATTATTCTACTTGTTTATCGCCTTCCAATAGATTGAAAAACTTTAAAGAAGAATTTCAGTCAATTACCAATACCTAACTACTAGAGTTGGCCGTATCTGAACCTCGACTTAAAATCGGTATCGGTATTTTGGAATGACGATACCGATCCCGATACCTGCCTCGGTATCGGGATTGGCCAAAACCGATATCGGGATTCCCAATTTTTTGCTAATCCCAATACCGGTCGGATCACGATACTGGCTACAAATCTGGAAATTCAAATTAAGAATCTTTAACATTTTTAAAATACAAAAAATATCATGGAAAGATTATGATTTTATTTTTCATCCTCCCTCTCCTCTTTAAACTAGTTTTTAGCAAAATTTTTACAAAAAATCTTATCCCTTTTAATATTTCTTTTTAAATAAATCACCATATCAAATTACATAAAGCTTTAAAAATCTTTTTTCTTTTTTTTGTTGTAATCACAAAAAGCACAAAATCAGAAAAATAAATTTTTCTTCTACTCAATTTACTTATTTTTCAAGCTTTAAAGAAAAAATATTTTTTAATGTGTGGCCAAAAGGACTTGCTGCTTAAAAAAGAAGAGAAGGATCAGTTAATATTTTTTATTGAATTTATTTTTTTTAATAAATTTATTTTAAAAAATAAAAATTTTTTGAATATAAAAAAATCTTTTCTAAAAAAATATTTTAATTAAAAAATGCCTTTCAAATCCAAAAATAATTTTTTTATTTTAATAATTAATAATTTAATCACAATATTTAATTTATTTTTGAGAAGTTTCTATTATTTAATGAGACTCTTGATTTAACGTCAAACTAAGCCTTTATGTATGTCACCTTAATACCCTATTAAATTTTTAGGACCCCTCCATTCAAGGCCGGTATGATGTCGTTATGTTGAGTATAGTTGGAGGATCCTGGGGAATACTCGAAGGATCCGATCCGAAAATTTAGGATATCCGGTCCTTTTTCGGATCCTGATTCGCTAATCCTAATATATGTAGATAGTATCGTTCTTCCCGATAACGTCAATTTTTTTGATGGCGATAGTGTCAATATTTCGATCTTTTTTTCGTTACTATTGTCCTAACTTGCTTCTTTATAAGTGTCGTTAAAACGAGATTTTTAATTTCAAAAAAATATTAATAATAAAATACCATTTGAGGGTATATCTGAAATGTTGGTGTGGCAAATCGTTCAAGTTTAAATTTAATTTAAAAAAACTTGTTCGATTTTAATAAAATTAAGTGCCAGACCACATTTTTGGTATACCCAAATAATGTGTTTTTTTTTTAATCTTAAAATTATATTCGGATTTATTAAAAATACAAGAAAAGTCAGGTATTTTAAGTAAATTATTTAAAATAATTTACTACAAGATACACCTCTATTTCTGGGGTCGGGAGTGCCTAAGGATCCTCTATCTAGGATACACCTCTATAAAAAACTGATTATATTATAGACCTAATACTATATATAATTAAATTTTGGAAGTCCCTAGGTGGGGGAGCTATCCCTGGATGGAAGAGATACCATCTTCTGTAAAAAGATACACCTTATTATAACGATTTTTTAGCCAGAGGAGTATATATTCTACCCTCCCTCAATTATCCACTCTCCAACGCGAGGTTGAAACAATACTTACCCGGGGTAATTTATAAAAGTTTACTGGTATAATTGGAGTTCTTAATTTGAACGTTTCATTAGGCCAAATATTAAAAGAAAAATTTTTAATTCTTTCGACATTATAATGATAATAATTATGAATATTATTTTAAAAATCCCAATACTCATAATTTACCTGTCCACATATGTTTTTATCATTTTTTCGATTTTTTTTGCTTTTTTACACTCCATCAACTATAATATAAGTAAAATACTAGGTGGCATTCCTCGCGGGATTTGTGCATCCACCCAAATAAAAAAGTAGTAGAGAAGGTAGTAGTTCTCTACTCGTCAACTCAAAACTCGTCAAAGTATTGAAGAAAAAATAAAGGGGGAATGGAAGGGGAAAGAAGAGCTTTATTTTCTTTGCTGTGCGCCAGGAAAGTTTTTTTGATGCAAAACGCAAAAATTTTTTGGAGGAATAAAATACGTGTTAAATTTAATGTGAAAAAGGTGAAATTTGTTAAAGACGAGGGTAGGTATTTTATTTTATAAATATCCATCTAGTACTAGTCAACGAATTTTTCCCTTCTTATAAGTGAATTTCTCAAGCATTCCTCAAGGGGGTAATTTATTGGATTTCCTTAATTCTGTATAGAATTATCAATATCCTATAATGAAATAAAGCTAAACAGGGCTAACTATTTCTCCTTTAGCTAAATACAAAAGGTTATTTAGGCGGCTAGGAAAATAGGAGATGGTAACTGCAGCTCTGATACGAGATAAACTACGAGATGGTAACTGCATGGTAACATGGTAACTGCAAAATAACATTAAATGCAAAGAAAAAATTTCTCACAACGCCAGTGAATTTCACAACTATTCCGCAAAGGGAAAATTGGCGCACAGCTTAATTTTCTTGACGTTTTCTACTTTTTTTGCTTGTCAAATTCTTCCTTCCCTTCCCCCTCTATTTTCTGTAGAAAATGACAGATAAGCATCTTTCCCTTTTTTTACTATTTTTCTCGATTTCCTTAAAAAAATTTTAGGCAGCGATTGGCCCTTAAATATTTTTGAAAGAAACTTTAAAGTGTAAAATAGTGACAGTTGGTATTTAACAAAAATAAGGTAATAAGCTTTAAAATGAATGAATAATGTTTTTAAATGGCTTTAAATTACAGAATATTTTTTTTTAAATATTAAAAATAACAGCAAATGCAAAGAAAACGAAAAAAAATTTTTGCAAGTAAAAGCTAGAAATATGACACAATTGTCAAAAAATTAGGCATTTTGACGGCAAAAAATATAAAAACGCCAAACTGTCATAAAAATGTCTCATACACAGAATTTATGTATTATTATGTCGGGTGTGACTAACCCGTGAAGAAGTGTATAAAATATTATGATTTTAAAGCGAAATGAAAAATGCCTCAAAATGGTCAGGGTGTATTTTAAGCGGTCATTTATTACTGCCCAAGGCAAAATTCAAAAGTTTAGGAAAAGTGTTTTTAGTTCAAAAAACCCCTTTCGGTCAATTTAGAGAATAAATTTTGTTTATCTAGAAATTAAATTAATAGCCTCGCTTTTTCTAAACAAAATTATTACTCACTCTACCCGGAAATTCCAAATAATTATTTGCCAGTTCAATTGTTTTGCTGATTGAACAGATGCATTTAGTATATTTGTTCCACTTTCGACGATTGTTCTCGTAAGTAACCCTTTTGACCAATTATTTTTCTATTCATTTCCCCCTAAAATATTTAAGTTCGCGCCGAAATGACCCCCAGATGACCCTTAATATTGGGGGCTTTATTCACTCACTTTACTGACCAAAAACCCTTTCTCCTTCCTTCCCCTTTCCCCCAATGTCCACTATTTAGAAAAGAGAGTATTTAGAAGTGGCTACTCGTTTAGCCCCTCCCCTCACAAAAATGACAAGGGCACTCAATCAAGCGCCGTCCCTCTCCCTTCCCCTCCCCTCCCCCCTCTCTCTTCCATCATTTTCCGCCCAACCATAAATTTTTTTATTATTTATTACTACAACTACTGTTTTTAGAAAATCCCCCTTCCTCTCTAAATTTATTACTTTTTAAGTGATTTGTGTGTGATGATGGCAGATTTATGGCTTTTTAAAGAAAGGGTTTTTTATTGTTTTCCGACGCTTGATACAAAGTTGTTAATTAATTGTTAATTTATTATTATGAAGGGAAAATGTTGCGTAAATTTTTTGAAGCAAAATTTAAATTGTTTTAATAAGTTGCTAATAACCTAATAAATAAAAAACTTGCTAACTATTTAAAAGTTTTAATTAATTAATTCTGGTCTTTCCGGAAAGTTTATTTTATTTATTATTTTCATAATTCTTTCCGGAATAATTAAAATAAATTATAATTTAAGAATTTTTAAATTAATTATTTCAGAATTACTTTCAGAATTTTTTTATTCCAGAATTTATTTTCAGAATAATTTTTTCAGAATTATTTTTCCAGAATTTATTTTCAGAATATTTTTCTAAATTTTTTTTTCAGAATTATTTTCAGAATTTTCTATTTCAGAATTATTTTTTCAGAATTATTTTTTCAGAATATATTTTCAGAATATTTTTCTCAATATTTTTTCAGAATTATTTTCAGAATTTTCTATTTCAGAATTATTTTTTCAGAATTATTTTTTCAGAATATATTTTCAGAATATTTTTCTCAATATTTTTTCAGAATTATTTTCAGAATTTTCTATTTCAGAATTATTTTTTCAGAATTAAACTTTCCGGAAACATATAAGCGCTAACAAGTTTCTACTGATTAATACCTCTTTTCTTGTTGCTAATATTTTTAATTAATCTTCCCCCACTCACCTGAAAATATATTATTTATTAAAATTATGACCTTGAAAAATATTTTGCCCTTGTTAATTTTAAATTTATTTTTAATTTCCCTAAAATATTTTTTAGAGATTTTCTTCCCAAATTTCTTCCCCTTATGGTCATTAAACTTAGGGAAACATTTTTTCACAAATTATTTTTTTATTATTTTTTATTCCTCGCTTCATTTGACAGCTTTTTTAAAGCAAGTTTTGGCAAAAAAAAATTTTCCAAAAAATTTTTTTTCCAATTTTCTCTCCAATTTTTATTCCCTCCATCTATTCATAATTATCTTTTTCCTTTATTATAATTTCTAAAAAATGCAAAATTTTCCATGAAAGCTTTCATTGTTCAGCTAACACAAAGTAAAGTTGTTTTAGGTCCCTCTAAAATTGCCTCAGGGCAAATAACCTTTATTTACTACAAACTACTTTTTATTTTAACCTCTTCCCCCTCAACTTTTTTCTGCTAAATATATTTTGCCCTTGTTCGCTCATTGTCAAAAAATCTTTTTTTTCATTCTCAATTTTGCCTTCCAAACCTCACAATAAACAAAAATCCTCCCTCACATTTCAAGTCCTCAAATAAATAAAAATAAATAAATATAGTTTAGGCGTAAACATTGAGGGTTATTATTTGACTGAGGTATATTTGTAGAAGAGGGGGAGTAAAGGGAAAGTGAAGGGGGTCACTAAAATAAATAAATTTTTTAAAGTGTTTTGTTATTGGTCATATTTATGCAAATATTTTAAAATTACTCGAAATATTGAAAGAATTTTTAGAGTAAATATTGTTCAAGTTTTAAGATCATTCAAGAAGCACCGACTTGTTCACTTAACAATTACGCCAGTAGACCTTACTGATGCGGCTTCTGGGGCAATAAAAAAATAAATAGTTGGATCTTTTCGGGGCAGAGAGATGTTTCAAAACAAAAAATCTTCGAAAATCGGAAATCGAGATTTCGAAACAACTCTGGTAGAAAACCACCTCGCTTCATTTTAATAAAATTTCATGGATAAAAAATTGAAGGGAATTAATGTATAAATTACCCAACATTCGTTGGCTTCTGAGGAAAGTAATGTGGAATTGAGGGTCGTTATATTCTCCAGTACATTTTGATAATCCCCCATAGTTATTCATTACAATTTCCCTTCTCCTTAATTACTTCCTTAATACCTTCCCACCCCTCCCCCACACATTGATAATACCCCTAATTTTTCAAAAAAAAATATTTTTAAAAAATACTTTTGCCTCTTTCATTTCCTCTAAATAAATATAAATTCCCTCTAATAAATAATAATCCACTCATCCATGTAAGCGTCATCTGCCTTATTTAAAAAGCGGTAAATCTTCTCTCATCACTTGGGTCAATCAATTTTTCTTCTTTTTTCCTCTCCTTTTTTCATACCAATCCTTTTAATACCTCATATATTTTAAATATTTATTATACCAATAAATCCTAATTAATTTATTTTTTATTTATAACAATTAATTGTTTTTTTTTGTTTAATTGGGACACCAATACCCTCTTAATTTACCTCTTACTTCACCTTCTAGATGCTTGTTTCAGTTATTATTTTTTAGAAATTGATTTAGGCTACAAATAAGGGCTTTAAGAGAACTTCTAAAAAAGGTGACAATTCGTCCCAATTCCGCAAAACTTTTATCTTTTGAATTATTTGGTTATCTAAGACATTAGGTTTTGATTACTTACCAAGTTCTTTCCCCTCTACATATATTGAGAAATTAATGAAAAAGAAAGTTAGGCTACAAATAAGGGCTTTAAGAGAACTTTCAAAAATGGTGACGTTTGGTCCCAATTCCGCAAAACTTTTATTTTTTGAATTATTTGGTTATCAAAGAGAAATTAATGAAAAGAGAAGTTAATAAGGCGAATGATAGGATTATTATAAAACTCCTTAACCACCTTGGGAAGTTTCTAGAAATTCCATTCATAGTTATAAACTTCAAAATTTTCTCAAAATTTACTCATATTTATCAATTAATACGTTCTTATTAAACAAATAATTTTCAAAAAAAAATTAATTTTTAAGATAACAACCAAGTTCTTTTCCCCTCTCAGTTATGTCATCATCATTATCTTCTTCACACTTGTCCCCCTTATCAGAATTAAAAACAACCAAAATATTTTGTTTATCTAAAAGATTTATTTATTTATTTAGTTTTATTATATTTATGAGACAACAAAATATTGAAGGGGTTAGAAATGGTAATTTTAAAAATAATTTTTCTAAATTTATATTAGTAGTTTTGCAACAATTTTTTTTCTTTTTTAAAAAGGAAAATTGTAAATTACCCGCAAAATAAGCAAAAAAGGAAAGAAAATATTCTTTTGAGGTAGGCGAGAGGGTTCTGAAACAGATTTTTAAGAACGAAATACAAAAAGCGAAACAATAGAAAATAACGAAACTGACACACTAGTTATTATTAGAGTTCGAACCCGGATACGGATTGGGTGAAGGAATCAGATTTTTTTCTTATGGGTTTAACCTGGGACCAAGGCCCGGGTCAGTTTAAAAGTAAAACTGGATGCCGAGCTCTACAATTTGAGGACCCAACAACACTAATAATATATACACCGTATTTCTTCTAATAGTGCGACCGGTCGGTTTTATCATTCAACCATCCTCTAGAGGATCGGTTTATTAGAAGGAGTCGGTCTAATAGAGACATTCGCACTACTAGAAGAAATACTGTGTATATCTGTCTATGCCTTTCTATCCTACTTTTAATTAATTTTTTTGTATTCATACTTCGCTCGTCACTTCTTTATCTTGTCACTAGTCTTGTCTTGAAATTAAAAAAAAATTTTTTTTATTAAAATTCTCTTTTCAAATATCCAACTCTTTAATGGTCACTCTATTTGCTTCTTTTTTTTAAATTTTCTTTCTTTTTTTTTCCAAATTTACTTCTTTTATTTACCAAAATATATCCTCTAGAGGATTTAAAAAGAAAAAGAACGTTTTGTAGTGCATAAATTTTAAAATTGCGCAAATTGTCGGCCAAAGATTGACACAATTTTGAAGGATTTTAAGGGAAAAATTGGAAAATTAGTGAAAAGAAAAATAAATTTGGGAAAAATAAATAGAAAAATAAAGGAATGGGAAATATGTAATTGAAAAAATGTAGAAATAATGCTTAAATTTATTGAAAAAATTTTATTTGACAATTTAAGGGTTAATAATGTACTATTTTTAATTTAATAAATTGTTTGACATGGAAAATTAAACAGAAGAAAGGATGAAAAATAAATAAAATTAATTCTGAAAATAATTATAAAATACAGCATGAAAAATATAAATTCTGATATTAAATTCTGAAAAAATTCTGAAAAAAATTCTGGAAAGTTGTAATATTTAAAAAATTCTGAATGTTCTGAAAATAAATCTGAGTAATTCTAATTTTGAAAAATTCTGAAAAAAAATTCGAAAAGAAAATTCTGGGAAATATTCTGAAAAAAATTCTAAAAATAAAACTAATTAACCCTAAATAAACATTAAAAATGCAAATTTATTTAATTTTTCCATTTAAATTTATATACTCGAATTGCTACATTTGAAGGGTGCGCGGACAACAAAATTGCCTGCTAACAATGCCTTATTATTAAAAAAATTTTCTCTTTTTTTATTTTTTTTTCATTATTTTTACGCATCGTTGGTGGTCTTTCCGAGTGCCATCTGCTTTTTTTTATTTTTTAATTCTGTGCTTTTATTAAAAAATTTTGGTAAATGGAAGATTAAAATAGAAACATACAAAAAAGGCTTGTAATTATTTATTCAGAAATTCTGATTTAGGAAAATAAATTTGTATTTAATAGGTATTTGTTAGATAAAATACATGAATTCTGTTTTTTAATTCAAGTTTTATGTGTGTGTTTTATTTGTGTTTTTTTCTGAAATACATAGATTCTGTTTTTTAAGTTCTGAAAATAATTCTGATTTCTAATAAATTCTGAAATAAATTCTGATTTTTAAATTCTGAAATAAATTCTGATTTTTTTAATTCTGAAATAAAACTTGTAAAATACATATTCTGGTCCTTTAAAAAATTTAAAAACACAAATTCTGATTTTCTTTTGTTAGTTATACATATATTTTCCCATTGTCATATTGCTTTGTGACCTACTTCCGGTCAACAAAATATATTAATATACTCCTTTCTCAACCTTTTTTAAGTAAATCTCCTTTTTTTGGTTGCCATAGTCTCTCAATTAAACAAATAGACCCCCAGTTTATTTGTCTAAATGTAATATTTGCTTTTTGGGCTGTTGGCACTATTAAAGTATATCTAGTATATTTACCTATATATGAGATGACATAAGGAAAACCAAGCCAAAAATTGTTTGAAAAAAAAATTAAAAAAAATTTTTTTTAAAGATGGTAGAGGGACTCGACAATAAAAAAATTAAAAAAAATTTTCAAATAAAATTTTCTTCCAGAGCCTCCACAACTTCTCCCTCTAGAAGGCCAACAATCTCCAATTCGCATTGCTTTGGGCACCAAAGGATTTAAATTGAGCTGCCCAGTTAGGACAAGTTCTGAAGAGGAATGGGGACATAATAATCATCAAATTAATGAGGAAACAAATTTGGAAAATGAATTAATTATTAAATGGAGTAGAGATGGGAGGGCTTTGGAGACTGGAAATAATGGACATTATAATATGGCTAATGGAAATAGGGATTTGTGGATTTTACGGGCGAGGAGTGAAGATAGTGGGCTTTATCGATGCACGGTGAATTTTAGACAAAATAAATTTTGAGATTTTCAAACTTCAAAAATTTTTAAATTCTAGGCCATTAACGAATGGGGCCATCAAAGTGTAGAATTTCGCTTACAAGTATTTGACCCAACAAATACAGTAGCTGATGTTGTTAGATCTAGTGAAAGTAAATATTTCAGAAATAATTTTTTAATTTAAATAATTATTTAAAGTATCTGCTCCAACATGGAATGAACCAATAGGTAAAGATATAGAATTAATAAAAAATTAATTTAAATAAATTAGGCCCTCTTCCAATCCAAATACGTGTAAACAAAGGCAAACACATTCAATTACAATGCCCTACAGCACATGGAAATCCTTTGCCTAGAATGACTTGGTTAAGGCTGACAGGACATTCTGAACAAGGTGAAAATCGAAATAAAAATTCAAATTGAATTTTTATTACCTCATCAAGTTCAAGCAGTACAACCAAAAAATTTTAACAGAAATCCTCATTTTTATTACCATCAAGTTCAAGCAGTACACCCAAAAAATTAAAACCTAAGTTGCTTGAATTTTTATTACTCCATCAAGTTCAAGCAGTACACCCAAAAATTTTAAATAAATTTTTAACAGAGCTAGGCCAAATGTCGCATCTCTCTTTTGACCGTGTTCGCCCTCAAGACGCTGGAATCTATGCCTGTCGTTTAGAAAATAATTTAGGAGCGATTAGAGCAGATTTTTCCCTTCAAATAGTTGAACAGGAAGAAAGCGAAGAAAAAATATTTGTTGAAAATAATGAAGAAAAAACACAAAATCTGCCTTCTAGAGGAAGTATTTCCTCTTCAATACCTTCACATATGAGAGCTGCAGCTTCAAATGTTGTTCCCCCATCAACTCCTAAAATTGATGTACTTCACGGACAACAAAAATTGCATGTAGGAAATACTGCAGAATTACAATGCCGTGTTGAATGGAGAGGGGAAAGGGACAAAACTGTGATAAGAGTAAAGAATTTTTTGGGGAAAGAAGAATTTAAAAAATTTTAAAAATTTTTTCAGTGGCTTCGACAATTGGATAATGCTGATGTAAATGCTGTTAAAGCGAAGGCACCCAATTCTAGTCTTTTAAAACTTGGACAAATTACATTGTTGATGATTGAACAGGAGGAAGAACCTGTTCGTTTGGAAAAATCAGAAAATGATGGACAAAAACATTTTTTAAATGAATTGAGAATTACAAACATGCAGAAAGAGGCAAGTTTTGAAAAATTTAAAACATGTTTTAAATGTTGGAAACATTTTTGTAAGGAGAAAAACATCCTTAAAACACTAAAACTTGACTATTAGAAACAAGTTGAACATACTAAAACATAGTTCATGTTTAAATTAAATTCTGATTTATTGCTGCTTAAATAAAATTCTGACAAACATGTTTGGATTAATTTCTGATTTTTTTCTGTTCAAATAAAATTCTGATAAACATGTTATATCCCTATTATTCTGATTTTTCACTAGTAAAACATGCCAAAACATTAAAACATGAAAGAAACTTTTTTAAGGATTCTGGCCGTTATTTCTGCGTTGTAACAAACCCTGCTGGCCAATTTGTTTACCGTTCAATAAACATTTCTGTTGTCGACTCCAATTCATTAATTCCTTCAACTCATGCTCTATTGAATCTTTACTTGTCCCAATCACCTCTTTTTAGAGCTTTAACTCTTTGCCTGTTAGGCTTGTTTATAATTGGATTTATTCCCTTAATTGGCTGGCTTTTTTGTGTTAGGATATATAACAATGGAAGGAGACAACAAAAATTAAAAGAAAAATTTTCTGAAGGGAAAAATCAAAAAGAAAGTTTAAATCAACTGCCAAATACTTTAACTTCGTCTTCGTCCACCTCAGCAACTAATAGCAACAACAACACAAAAATTACAAATATAAACACAAACAACAACCAGAATTTAAATCAGAATCTAATCCCAACATTTCCAACTGACCCTTATTTTAATAATAATTGTTTTTTGCCTCCCCCACCACGCATTCCTCCACCTATTTTACCTGTTAATAATTCAACTGCTGTAAATTGGCCTTCATCTTTACCAATGCAGGCTTCAACTTTAGAAAGATATGTTAGAATGAATAAGCCTCAAATGTTGCATAGAACTAGGGCAGATGAAGAAATGAGTAAAATTAGCAGTCATATTTATGGTATGTTCAGAAAAGGAAAAACAAATGTTTCTAATAAAATAAAAATGTTTAAAACTTGTTAAAACATTTTAAACTTGAATCAAAACATTTTCATTAAAAACATTAAAATTGAACTTGGAAACAAACTTAAAACTTGTATAAAAACATCTATAAAAACAACAAACACTAAAAACAACAAAAACATTCAAGTTTGTTTCCAAGTTTGTTTTTATGAGAAACAAAACAATTTTAAAAACACAAAAACACATGCAAAACACAATTAAAATAAATACAAAACATCTTCATTTTCAGCTTCCGGCTCGCCGCTACCTATATCAGTAAATTATAATAATCCAAGGATGTTTAATAATCAACTCAATTTTAATGAAATTAATAATCCTTTAATTAATAAAGGACAGAACATTAATATTAATAAAATGAGTGGATGTAATAAATTAATTGAAGAACAAAGAAGGCCTTTAATCGAGGCTTATAGGCAAGTTCTAAAATTTAAAAAATTGTTAAATTAAATTTTAATTAATTTTAGGTCAACAGAGCTATTAAACTATAAAATTGATTTGTAGAAAAATAAAAGAAATTTCTCATTTAAGCTTTTATTTGATTTATCCCATAATTAATTATAGAGCTTATTTTTATTTATAAATTAAAATAAATATTATAAAAACACAAAACACATACTTGTATTTTTAATGTATTTTAGCAAGTTTAATTACAACTTTAATATGTTTATTTGTGTTTTTCGCAAGTTTATTTAATGTGTTTTCCCCATGTGTTTTAATTTTGTAATTACAATAGTAAAATACATTTATTTTATTAATTTACAATCTGTAAAGTATTAATTTCATTAATGTATTTCAGAAAGTTTAATTTTCATAATACTTTTTATCAATTTTAATATAAAATACAATTGTAAATACTAGTGTTCGGCACGGTACGGTATACCGCGGTATTTTTTTCCGGTATACCGATACCGTACCGGTCAAATTTTGAAAAAAACGGTATTTTTCGGTATCGGTATTTTCTCGGTATACCGATACCAAAACCGTACCGGTCCTCGAAAAAATACCGCGGTATTTTCCGGTATTTCGGTATTTGTGATACCCCTATCTGCGGCGCAATAAGGAAGATTTTTGGTTTAAGGATCTTCCAAATTTCTCAAAATTTTCGCCTGCGGCGCTGAAAACGAAGACTTATGTGTATATTGCAGGATGTGAATGGACTTGGGTGGATTTTAGTGATAGTCGGATATTTCAAGGGACGGATCTGGCCCTTCGGAACTTGGGTGTTCCTCTTGGCCTTCAGAAATTCTCAAAATTTAAGCCAGCGGAGCGAAAAGAGAGGGATAGAGCTACGGATCTCGTGATCCGTAGCCTCTCACTCGTATCCGCATAACCTATACAAATCCCCGAAATAATATTATCCATTCATTTTCCACCCGGAGCCCGGAGCCAGCATTGATCATGGGCGTATCATGGAATTTTGTCGGATTAAGAGGGATATAGGCGGATTAAGAAAATAAATGGGATTTGGATGATGATCCCCTGCATCACTGTCAACAAATGCCCAATACCCAGCACTGACTCGGGTTTTTCTCAAATACTCGGACTCGGACATACTCTAGTTTGAATCATGATACAGAAGAAAAAATCGTTTTTTTAATAAAACTTTACCATTTTTAAATTACAAATATTAAAATTATGTTCATTTTTCGAATTTTATTGTTAAGATTTTAAAAATAAAATTTTAAAAAATTTTATAAAATTTTTTAAAAAATACCGAATACCGGCCGATATACCGAAAATGTTGAAACGGTATTTTCCGGTATCGGTATTTTTCCGGTATACCGATACCGTACCGGTCAATTTTTGTAAAAAACGGTATTTTTCGGTATCGGTATTTTTTCGGTATACCGATACCGAATACCGGAAAAGGTCATTTGCCGAACACTAGTAAATATATTTATTTAAACATCTTTTATATGCTATTTCCTTTTTATACTCATCTCATCAATAATATCCTTTAAAAGCTGACTTTTCAGTTTTGTGTTGAGTCTTTCCAGCAGTCGTTTTGTTTTTCTTGTTTTGAGTTTTAACAACAGTTGATTTTGTTGTTTTTGTTCCTTCAGTTGGGGCAAAATAAGCTTTTGTTCTTGAAGTAAGATTTTTTGTTTTTGTCTTGTCTTTGTTGATCAAAAAAAAAACCAGATTAGAGCTGTAGAGATTATTACAAGGCTAAAAATTAATTTTTAAGGTTTTGAAAAAAATTTCAGGCCTTACATTAGCAAGAAGATAATAACGAAGAAAATAATTAAGCCTGTGCTGCTGCTCTCCTCTTCCTTCCCTTCTGATTCTTCCGAGTTCCTCACTTCTTCTTCCTCACTGTCAACCAAAAGCTTTCCCTCTGTATTTGTCTAAAATTGTTGATAAAATCATTTACTGCTTGAGATGAAGATTCAGAATTATTCGAATTATTTCCTGCTCCTAATAAATAATGTTGAAGTGAATGGTGAAGAAAATAAAGGAGTAGAATAGGCTGAGGGAGAATTTGTTGAGGAAGAGATTGCTGCTGTTGTTGTTGTTGTTGAAGCTAAATTTATTGAAGAATTTGCTTCTGCCAATAAATCAGCTTGTTGTTGATTAAGACGACGCAGCGTATTTGCTACTCGTAAATTGGTTAAATCATATGAAGGAGTTGAAAATGATTTTGATTTTAAATGAAGTCAATTATATGTATTATAATTAGGGCTGTCAATTATATGGAAATCCATATTTTTTTCCTGAATTGCTTAGGGTCTGAAACGCACGAAAAACACACTTTCCGCTTTGTTTGCTTTCAAAAATGTGGACTTTCATTTCCATATTTTCCATATTTTTCCATATTTTGGCATTTCGTCCATATTTTTCCATATTTTGTCCATATTTCGTCATTTTTTGGGAAATTTTGCCAAAAATTGGTCAAAATTTTAAAAATTTATGAAATTTTTTTGTTCAAAAAATTTTTTATAAAAATTTTTTGTAAAAATTTTTTAAAAAATTTTTCGACAAAAACTTTTCAAGTAAATTTCAACTCAAAATTATCCAAAGTATTTTTAAAAACTAAATTATTATTATAAATTATTTTATTTGAAATCAAAATTAACTTAATTAACATTTTTCTGCTTAAAAATGAAAATTTTCCGTAAAAATTTTCAGTTTTCGGCCCATATTTGATCCATATTTTGGGATTTTTCCCATATTTTCATCCATATTTTGAAAATTTTCATCCATATTTTATGTGCATATTTTCGATTTTTTCGTCCATATAATTGACAGCCCTAATTATAATAATTATTAATATTTATTAACTTTCCAAAAATATAATTGTTAATTTAAAAAATACACAGCTTAACAAAAATTCATCTAAAATTTTTAAAAGTAAATTTTTAAAGTTAAAATAAAAATTTTTAAAGTTTTCTCATAATTTTTTAGTAAAAAAATTTAAAAAAAATAAAGCGGGGCCGAACCATACACGCCTTTCTGTGGTAACATTTCAAACTAACTGACTACCAACTGAGCCACAGCGCCCGACAAATAAAATATTTATAAATTTATTTATAAACTCTAGTCATTTTCCTTTCATTCAAAGGAAAATGACTAGAAAATTAAAGTATTAGAAAATTAAAGTAAAATTAAAGTACATATAAGCAAATAGAAAATTAAAGTATTATAAAAATATATTATAGGTAAGTATAGCTTACATGCACATATGCCCGCATCGATAAATAACCTGAAAAAAAAATTTTTACTTAAAAAAAGAATTTTATTTAAAGAAAATCATTATTATTTTTCTTTTCTAATTGTAATTCTGATTTATTACTTGTCATATTCTAAAAGTAATTAAATTCCGATCCGATACGGGGACCGGGTTTCGCAACCGGTAATCTGTAAACCGGCTATTTTGATCAAATCCGGTTTACAGGTTGTTTGGCATGAAAAAATAAAAATCAAGATACTCGTCCCGTCAACTTAATCGAACTCTACTAGTAATCCTGATTTTTAATTGTTATTAAAATTGAGATATTTAAATTACAATTTGAATGGTTAGAAAATTTTCAATTAAAATTTTACCGCATTAACTCGATTTGTCATACAAATTAGAGTACGTCCGAGTCGAGCGAGTTCGAGTTACTCGACTCGACCGCTCGGTTTTTTTGCGTAATTACTCGACTCGGAACTCGGGATCATAATACTCGTATTACTCGAGCTCGGAAACTTCCTACTCGACAGACTCGGTTAAAACCGAGTATTTTTATGCCCCTATCTGCGGCGCAGCAAGGAAGATTTTTGGCTTAAGGATCTTCCAAATTTCTCAAAATTTTCGCCTGCGGCGCAAAAAAAGGAAGATTTTTGGCTTAAGTGCCTTCAAAATTTCTTAAAATTTTCGCCTGCGGCGCTGAAAAAGGAAGAAAATTTGCCCCTTGGCTTTCCAAAATTATCACAATTTTCGCCTGCGACGCAAAAAAAAGACCTGTGTATATCGGAGGATTTATATGGAGTTAAGTGAATTTTAGTGATATCCGGATATTTCAAGGGATCTAAGGGGATAGCGAGGGATTTGTCCTTCTGAAACTAGGGTGTCCCCACTTGGCCTCCAGAAATTCTCAAAATTTAATCCAGCGGCGCAAAAGAGAGGGATAGAGAGACGATATGCCTTTCGACGATCCAATTAATCCCCCGAATTTCCCAGATTTTGCTCTTAATACAACCAAATCTCACTATAACCAGCCCAAATTCTGCTTAATCCCTTCATATCTATCTCATTCCTCTTATCACTCGATATCCCCTTAATCTACAGCAATCCCCGAAATAATATTATCAATTGATTTTTCACCCGGAGCCCTGAGCCAACATGGATCGTGGGCGATACCATGGAATTTCGGCGGATTAAGAAAGATATAGGCTGATTAACGAAAATAATTTGGATTTGGATGATGATCCACCGCATTATTGCAAACTAATGCCCAATACCCAGCACTGATGATGAATAGTTTTATGTAAAACTATTGTTTCTATTAAAATTTTTTTAAAATACTGTTTTATAGAAACTACTCGATTACTCGACTACTCGAACTCGAACTCGGCCTAAAAAGTTGAGCTCGAGCTCGAACTCGGGTTTTTCAAACTCGTATTACTCGAGCTCGGTTTTTTCCCAATTACTCGGTACTCGACGTACTCTAATACAAATTGTACATTCATTGTTACGATCTCCATCTTCAAGCTGTATTGCAGCATCCGCATCATTATTATTATTTACAGAATTTATTGTTGTTGTTCCACCTTCACCACTACTTTGTGGGGCAGGAAGTAATGGAACCTTTTAAAGAAAAAAAAATTTTTTTAAATGTCAATTGGCTTTAGATAAAATTAAGTTGTGCCATCTCGGATTGTGCCGGATTGACTGAAAAATCGGGAACTAATAGCTTTTTTAATGCCGGGAATCACGGTTCACAAGAACGTGAATTTATTTTTTTATGTCAGCAACGCTTCTTAAATAATCACTCCATATTAGCTACAACACCACTCAAGTTAGTTTTTAAATGTTGACTATTGGGGAGGTGGTGCTTCTGCCAATAAATCAGCTTGTTGTTGATTAAGACGACGCAGCGTATTTGCTACTCGTAAATTGGTTAAATCATATGAAGGAGTTGAAAATGATTTTGATTTTAAATGAAGTCAATTATATGTATTAATTATTAATATTTATTAACTTTCCAAAAATATAATTGTTAATTTAAAAAATACACAGCTTAACAAAAATTCATCTAAAATTTTTAAAAGTTTATTTTCTCATAATTTTTTAGTAAAAAAATTAAAAAAAAATAAAGCGGGGCCGAACCATACACGCCTTTCTGTGGTAACATTTCAAACTAACTGACTACCAACTGAGCCACAGCGCCCGACAAATAAAATATTTATAAATTTATTTATAAACTCTAGTCATTTTCCTTTCATTCAAATGCCTGTTTTTTATAATATATATGTATATTTATTTTTTAATTTTCAGAATGATGGCAATGATGGTTAATCGGTTAACGTGCTGGTTTACTGGTTAACGCCTTTCTGTGGTAACATCGAAGGAGGCATGTGAAAAAAACGGAAAACTGAGCCATTGGGCCAGTCTGAGCCAGTTATTTTTTCACAATTTTATATATTTATATCAACAAATCCACAAAACATCCCTCTTTCTTAACCTTATTGTAGTTCAGAGTGTTTTAAAAACGAATTTAAAAATTTTTTAATTTTCTGGAAATTTTAATTTTCTGGAATTCTTCTCGTCAATAGTCACCTCACAGTCACCTTTATAATCCTCTCTAATATCCTTATTGGTTTTTGCCATCCTCCGAGCTTTGCCCATTTTGGTAATACTATCGTCCTTCAAAACGTGTTCACCATAACCAACAGTTTTGGACTCGACACAAAAAGGTACAATACAAAGGACTACGAGGACAAATAGAAGAGCCCTGTGGCCACGAAGCATTGAAAAGTAGAACAATGATGGGAATAATTGACAGTTTGACTAGGTGAAATTAATTATAGTTTTGGGGTTTTTATAGGCAGCAACATATCTTTAAACTTTGACGAGTTAAATAACTGGGAGGAATTAAACAGCTACTACATATATTTATGCTTTAAATTTAAAAAAAAATCCAATTTAAATTTAATAATATTTATTCCCAATCCAATATATTTCAATTATAATTATACAAAAGAATCACACAATATTGTAGTCATTAAATATAGGACCATGAAATGCTTTTTAACAGGTATCCTGCCGACAGAAATCTCTCTATTCACAATTTTCGAAAAACAAAAAAATTCGCGTCGGCAGGAATCCTATAACAGACCAGTTTAGCATCTGAATATATTAATATCTACACAAACAGTTAACGAAAGGAACCCGAAAAAAGGAAGTTGAAAATCGAAAATAACCCAAAGAATGATGGTTTGGTTTTTTTGTGGTACTGGTTAATAATCAGTTGTATCCAACCCCAAAAAAAGGAATTAAAAACTGTACTGTTTAAAATGGAAAAAATTAGCAGCAGAAATATTTACCCAGAAATTAAAAGAAAAAATTCAAGTTATTATGTCACAAAAAAAGAAATTTGTAGGTTGGTAAATTATACATAATTTTTGTAAGTAAAAGAGAAAAATTGAGCAGGATCGGGATTGAGCACCATTTTTTAATTAAACTAAAAATAATTTGATCTTCTCAAAAAAAATTTTTTTAAGTCTCTTAAAGTTTAAAAAGGCACTCAATCACAAAATTATAATTTTTAAATAAAGCGTTAATTAATATTTTGTTGAAAAAAAAGACTGGTCACATACAACACACAAAAAGTGAAAGAACACAATAATTCTTTTAAAAAGGCATTTGTATTTTTAAATTTAAACTGGATAGCAACGGATTACATCAACTTTAAAAATTAAAAAAAAATTATTTTTAAAATCAAAAAATTTTTACTTATAGGAGTGCGACAAATAGGGCAATCTCCAGAACGACGATGTGTTTCTTTAGCACAGGGAAAACACCTAAAAAATTTTTTAAAAATTAAATTTTTTAACAAATTTTATTTTTCCTATTCAAAAAATTTTCCAAATAAAAAAAATTAACAAGCTTACATGCACATATGCCCGCATCGATAAATAACCTAGAAAAAAAATTTTTTACAAAAGGATTTGTCGTATGGACTTAAATAAATTTGACCTTTTTTTAAATGTACCCTTTTGTCGTTTATGTATTTCGTTTGTTTCCCCTTTTTTCTCAGTGCTTATAAAAGCTTCCATCCCCTCCCTTATTGTCTTCTCTCCACCATTCATTCTTTAATTTATTTAATTTTTGTAAAAGTAAAAATAAAAATTGTGTTGACTTAATTTTTGTATTGATTCTTCAAATTTAATTTAATTCAAATAAATTCTCCTGCTCCCCCCAATTAAAGTAGACAACTAAATTTGACATGGCGCTCCTGGAAGAGGGTGAGTGTTAAATTTTTTAAAAAGACAGCCGAATCACAAGACATTTTCCTTGGATTTTTGTTTTAAAAAACCTTTGTGGTTTATACATCGTTTTTGATTAAAATACTCCCAACTTGATTCAAAAAACCTTTGTGGTTTGATTTGAAATTCCAATTAAATTTACTCCCATACGGCAATTCGTGGAAAAAACAAAGCCAAAACAAATTTTGTGAGAAAAGACTTAAAGAACTTGGCGGTCCTAAGTAAGCAATCGATTAAAAAATTATCTTTGTGGTAATTGAAAAATACCTTGGTGGTAGAAAATTTTGGAAAATTTTTTTTAACTATTTGGCATAGTTGATTAAAAAATGAATAGTGGAACTGATCATCAGGGAATGTTGACCCGACGTAGGATTAGACAGCTGTTAGAGGACGGAATAGAGGTCAATCTTGAGGCTATGGATTTTATAAATAAGGAGAGACAAAACGGGAGGAACGCCCAAGCTAAATCAAAAAGTAAAAGCTTGTGCTCGGAACCTACTCATAGGGCTGAAGATTTACAGGACCATTCCTATTTTGAAAACGGGAATGTCCGAGATTCGGCTGGACTAAACAGAAACAATCAAAATAAACATTCTGAAAATTTTGTAGATTTTCGAAATGAAGACGATCTTTTGGAAGGTGAAGATGTTGTTTTGGACGGTGTGGATCAAAATGAATTGATTGGAGAATCAGATGTTGGAAAAGGTGGGAATCAAAATATGGAAAATAATAAAAACAGAAAAAATCAAAACTCTAAACAACGCTGCGGGCAAAGCAAAAATTTTCAAAAGACTCCCCACCAGTTTGAAACTCAAAATCAGGGGTATACAGCAGAAAATCAGTTTATCCGCGGAGAAACATTTGTAAGAGTACCTAATCAGCAAGTAGATTTAGTTCGCGGTCCTTTACAGCAGTTTAGTACTTTTAATCGTTTGGAAGCTGCATTGATTTTAGATAAAATTCCTGATATTGATGGTAGAGAAGGTTCTGATAAGATTAGAGCATTCTTTAGGAGATTTGATCTAGGAACTGAAGAGTGGACAGACGCGCAGAGAATACGCGCACTGCAGTCAAAAGTTGAAGGAAAAGCAGAAAGAGCCTTAAACGCTGCGCTTGATAGCGAAGAGATAAATTCATTTGGCTCGCAAAGTTTATACGCGTTTGTAAAGAGAAAAATGATTGCAATTCTTGAGAATTTAGACGCTAGGGAAGCGCAGGCTTTCGATCAACTTTTTACTGGTTTGAAACGTCGTCAAGGCGAAGATATTGATCAACTTTCTGAACGTGTTTATGGAGTTGTACGTCGTGCATATCCCGGCTTAAATCAATATTTAATTGATGATTATGCCATCAAACACTTTTTGAGAGCTTTAGAATGTCCTGATATTGCTTTGTCTTTAGAATTGTCACGAACTCCAAACATGTCTTACGACTCGTTTATTGCATTAGCCGCAAGAGCTGAAGCTGCTAAAAATATGATAAAGCATAGGCCAAACAATTCTGGTAGTGCACACCAAAATTTCGAAAGACAAAACCAAAATTACTACCGCAACGATCAAAATCGCGCTTTAAGAATTCAACAGCCTAATGAAAGTCAAAATGTTAGAGCAGCCCTTCAGTGGCAAGAAAATCGTAATTGCTATATTTGCGGAAGACAAGGACACATTGCAACTTATTGTCGCGAAAGAAACCCTGGTACTAGCAATCAAGCAAGCAATTGGCGAAATTCTGGAGACACTCAGGGTCCAAATCGTCAAAATAAGTATTTGGCAATAACTCACAACACTTCGAACCAAAATCGAAATTATTTTGGAAATAACTCGAACAGTAATTACCAAAATAGAGCGAATGCCCCAAATAACAATCAAAGAAGAACGGCTCAATGTGTGCGTTTAAATGAAATTGTTAGTGAAGAAATTGAAAAAGAAAAAGTTGCTAGCGAGAAAGAAAACGCGCATAAGGAAATAATGAGATGGATTAATGGTATTCAAGAGAAAAAAGAGGAGGAAAGTACAAAATTGATGCCACCAAAAGTGGGCAAACTTGTTAATTTTGATATTTTCTTTAATGGGCAAAAGGCAACAGCAATAGCAGATGGCGGCGCACAAGTCTCTTTAATTTCTGCTGAATTCCTCTCAAAACTTTTAAAAGAAGAAAATGTCACTTTAACTAAAGAAAATTTTTGTCGAGATTCAATGCACATTGTAGACATTAACGGCCAATCGATACGTTCATATGGAGTTGTTTGTCTTCCTGCAAATCGTCAAAACACATCGCCTGTAGATATTAGTCTTCATGTTTCGACGGCCCCTTTCGGATCAAATGTCATTGTAGGAACTAATGCTTTAGGAGCCTTAGGATTTAAAATGTTTGATGAGTCAAATTTATCCAAAATTAATTTTGAACAATTGGATGAAAATGAAGAGGAAATGACTCAAGTTAGGGCTGTTTTTAAAACCGTCTTAGCTCCAAGAGCCACAACATTAGTGCCAGTTGAAATAAATGAAAAATATTTGTCTGAAAGGGATGCAATTCTTTCTACCAGTGAAAAAGAAAACTCTGAATTTCACATCGAACCAGGAGTTATTTCATCTGAGCAGGCTACTTCGACAGTTCAAATCACTAACAAATTGTCAATCCCTTTAGAATTAAATAAAGGTGAAGGTATTAGAAAATTAGAAGTTATAAATGAAGTAATCGAGACTGAAGATACTCTCCAACTTGGGAATATTCCGATTGTGCACGCTTCAAAAGTTAAGAATAATAAATTGTTAGGGATAACAAAAAATCATTCCGTAGTTGAAGATGGAAGTAAACTTAAAAAACAATTAGAGGAATTACAAAATAAAGAAAAAGTAAAAATTAAAAAATGCGAAGAAAAGCTCGCTGAAGAAAATAAATTAGCGACCATGAAAATTAAAGCAAATTCTTCAACTGAGAATAATGACTCGAACGAATCGTTTTTCAAAATGAAACGAGAACTTTCTTTGCGCGATGCTGAGATAAACCGACTTAAAATTGAATGTGCAAAGAAATCTGATGAATTAAATAAGACAAAATTACGAGCCGAAGAATCAAAACATGCAAAAATGAGGTTATGTGAAAAGCTTCGACACATAACAGAAGAAGCAAAGTCAGCAATTGGCAGACTCAAAATAGAATGTGAACAGCGAAAAAATTTTAAAAAGCGACTGAGAGTAATGGAGGAACACACATTGAAACTTGAAAGTAAATTAATGATAGAAGCGCGAGAAAATACAAAAATTGCGCAAGAAAGACAAAAAATTGATTTTGATAAAAGACCGTGCGTGACTGAGAAAAAATTTATTATAGGAGAAAGAGTAATGGTAATCTATCCTTCAGAAGCTAAGAAATTGACAAATAAAAAATTAGGATGGAATCACTTTGGACCTTTTAAAATTTTGGAAGTAACTGAAAGTTCTGCTGTGTTAATCCCAATAGATAAACCTGATGCTGACCAAATAACTGTTCCTTTAGAAAGATTGATTAAAATCCCAACACCTGGAATTCCTGACATTTCTATACTCCCAAAAAAGAAAGCACCCTTTAAACATTTGTTTGCAACGTTGTTTATTTTGGATGAAAAAGAAAAAACTGAAAAATTTAAAAACTTTAATTTAAAATTGTCAGAGACGACAAATTTTTTAGATGAGGAGGAGGAGGACTCAAGCATAATTGACTGGACAAAAGCATGTCAAGGAGAAGGGCATGAAGAATGTTCTCCATTAGAAATCTCTGAATTAGACCCTGTTCTTGGTCGTCAGACAACTCTCGGCACAAAAATAGCAAAGACTCCTTTACAAGCTTTGTTGACAACTTTTATTCTCCGCCAATTTTCTTCTTCAACTGCAGCACGTCGTTTGACACAAACAATTATTGAAGGCGAGCCAAAAGAAGAGTTTATTATGTTTATTGGAGGGAAAGGTGATTTAATACCCAAAGACATTTTTCCGATAGAAGAAGATTTAAAAATGTCATTAGAAGCCTGGATTCGAAATTGTAATCATTCCTTCCAATTATTACAACAAAGTGAATTTTCTCCTATCCACACCAAAATTCCAATAATGCCTTTTACTACTCAACAACAAGTTGAGCAGAAAGCTTGGTGCGATTTGTTCACATTAGCTAATTGGATTTTAGAAGAAATTCGAGCAAAAGTAATCCACTGTAAACAACTTATTACTTTGCCTCGGGTGATTCTTGGTGACTCATCTGCGGTTCAGCTCACAAAAGAAATGACAAATATTAAAGCTTTAACTAATGAAGAAGAAGGTTTAAGTGGAATTATTCGGGCCATTTCTTCTGTTATTCTTTCAAGCAAAGTTAAAGGATTATTAATTGTTATTGGAAGAGATGCTTTAATTCAAAATGTTAATTTGGAAACAATTCAAGAAAATTTTAATCGAATCCGTGAAATCTGTTCTCCTTACACTCACTTACAAATTCTTTGGGCAATTCCGCCATATATTCATTCGAAAAAAGAAGAATACGAAGAATTAATTCGATTAATGCCGCCACTATTAGCCGGATCCAATATCAAGTTAGGTCTAGTTGGAGAGAATGGAAGAAGTCTAGGAGAAGTATTTCGTTATGGAGAATCTTTTGCCGGCCACCGAATTAACAAAAACGGTTTAATGACGGACCATGGCGTGAAAGCTATGTTAGCCTGGATTTATAGTGTGGGAAGTTTTCCAGGAGAAAAAGAAGAAGGAAGGAAGAGGATCCATTCAAGAATTGTTGTTGTAAGGCCGGCAAGTGAGACACCAATGAGGCGAGGGGAGCGTGGAAGTCTTGGTGACCGCCGCCGCCCTACTGACCCTCGATCACCAATTCGGCGCAGACAACATCGACCGGGGTCTTCAAATTATCGTTCGCCAGTCAGAACTCATCCATATAAGCAGGGACGGTCCTCAGTGTCTTGGCGACGCTGAAGAACCATGATCGAATTCACCCGCCACCAGACGCCTTTCGTAAAAACTTTACAAAATGCTCCAAGGGACGTCGCATCTGAATGGGAGGGATGTCGTATGGACTTAAATAAATTTGACCTTTTTTTAAATGTACCCTTTTGTCGTTTATGTATTTCGTTTGTTTCCCCTTTTTTCTCAGTGCTTATAAAAGCTTCCATCCCCTCCCTTATTGTCTTCTCTCCACCATTCATTCTTTAATTTATTTAATTTTGTGAAGTAAAAATAAAAGTTGTGTTCTGATTTAATTTTTGTATTGATTCTTCAAATTTAATTTAATTCAAATAAATTCTCCTGCTCCCCCATACTAAATTTGACAGATTCTTATCGAATGGACAATTAATTCTGGTTTCTTTTCAAATTGTAATTTTGAATTTTTTAATTGTGAAAATAGAATTCTGACTTGGTAAAAAAAATTCTGATTTTTATATAATTTTAAAAATTGAAATTCTGATATTTTTTAATTATTAGTTTTCTCATCTAAAAAATTTCAATTCAATTCAAAAAATTTTACCGCATTAACACGATTTGTCATACAAATTGTACATTCATTATTACGATCTCCATCTTCAAGTTGTATTGCAGCATCCGCATCATTATTATTATTTACAGAATTTATTGTTGTTGTTGTTCCACCTTCACCACTACTTTGACGATTTCCTTCATTAAAAGGCCGACGATTTGGTGAATGATCACTTGATAAACTTGAAGACAAAGCTGCTTCAAATTCAGCTGCTCTATTTCTTAAATTTTGTTGTTCGTTTGATGGAACGTTTAAAGAAGAGAAAAGTGGGGCAGGAAGTAATGGAACCTTTTAAAGAAAAAAATTTTTTTAATGTAAATCGGCTTTAGATAAAATTAATTTGTGCCGTCCCGGATTGTGACGGATTGACTGAAAAATCGAGAACTAACAGTTTTTTTAATGCCGGGAATCCCTGTTCCCTAGATCGTGAATTTATTTTTTTGTTAGCAACGCTTCTCAATAATCACCCAATATTAGCTTACAACACCACTCAAGTTAGTCTTTAAATTTTGGCTGGTTATTGGGGAGGTGCCTACACGAAACTATTCATTTTAAAGTTAAAAATACCCCTCGTTATAAAATATAATTATTCGCGCCTTTGGAGTGTTAGTCCGAGTACTTCAAGATCTCTCAAAATGTTTCCTTCAAAAATAATTTTTTTAAAAATTCAATTTACCGTAATTGAAGCACCCGAATTAGTTGTTGTTGGAGCATTAGGAAATTCAAATAAATTAGCTGCAGCATTATTATTATTTCCTCTTTGATTATTAATTGGTCTAACAGGAGAACGTGAATGATTTTGCATTCTTTCCCTTTGTATTTGTCTAAAATTGTTGATAAAATCATTTACTGCTTGAGATGAAGATTCAGAATTATTAGAATTATTTCCTCCTCCTAATAATGTTGAAGTGAATGGTGAAGAAGATAGAGGAATATAGGCCGAAGAAGAATTTGTTGAAGAGGAAGAGATTGCTGCTGATGTTGTTGTTGGTGCTGTTGAAGCTAAATTTATTGAAGAATTTGCTTCTGCTAATAAATCAGCTTGTTGTTGGTTAAGACGCCGTAAAGTGTTAGCTACACGTAAATTTGTTAAATCTCTCGGTTCGTGTAAAGAATAGGAAGGAGCTGAAAATGATGGGGTAGATGTTGTAGTTTCTGATAATGCTGACGTTGAATTTGCGGTCGTTGAAGCTGCTGTTTGGGTAGGTGGAGTAATGCTTAAGGGCTCAGGAAGTGCTACACGTAGAGATTCCTGAAAATTGAATTTTGAGTTCAGAATCGAACCGAAGGACTGAGGTTTTTTGGTTTATTCTTCGGTTCGGTTCCAGATATTCGAAGATTTTCCATGGACCGACAACTTTATTCCCAAGCACCCATCCCCAAATGTTTAATATCCAATTATCAACTGCCCATATGTCAGGACAAGGGGTACACCTCAACTTACCGCGAGCCCAACTCGTCGCAGAGCTATAACTTCGTTCAGAATTGTCGAATCCGGGGCGCCCTGGTATGGTTCGATTCAGCTCGTCGAGGCGCATCGAAACATACAAAGACGTACCGGATTCGACAATTCTGAACAAAGTTATAGCTCTGCGGTAAGTTGGCTCGCGGTAAGTTGGCCTGCTCCCCAGGACAAGTTTTTAGTTTATTAAATTAAATTTTAAAATATAGAAACCATATTCCATTGAGCAGAAGACGGCCTACTCAAACGCGTTGTAGGTGAAATGTATAAGGAAGTGTCATTGGAATCACCATGAGCTGAGGCTGCGCCTTCTGAAGAAGCACGATGTCCTCGCATTGCTATATACTCTGCTGGACTCAAAGGTTGATCGAGATCTTAAAAAGAGAGAATTTAAAAAAAGTATCCGATTTTTGGTTATGGTTTTTAAATAATTAAATTTCTTAAAATCCCTCATTATCGGAAAATATTATTTTAAATTTTCATCAAAATTTGGATTTTAAATTTTAAAAAATAGCTACATTATTTAACATGGTCAAAAGTAAAGATAGGATTTTTCGAAGTATCGATCTCGATTTTCTTACGCCTCTCTAGTCATGAGCTTCCCAGACAAAAATTTACTATTTAATAATAAACATACCCAATATTTGAATTTTTCTTGTGCTTCCATAGAGATCAAAGAAAGCCCAAAGTGGAATACTTACATCAACATGCATTATCACTCTAAATGGAGCATCATTTTTGGAGAAAAGAACACGGCCTACAAAATCAAATTAAAATCTGTAAAATTAAATTTTAAAAAAACCTGTACAATCCACTTTAAAATTAAGTGTAGTACCAACTTGAGGGCTAGCCCCAACGTCTTTAATACAAACCCAATATTCAGGGCGTTCAAGTAATTCGTCGCTATCGGCAGGAAGATGAGAAGCGGGGACTTGGTCAGGATCACTTTAAAAAGAATTTTTCAAATTTCTTCTAAAAAATAATCAAAAAAATAACCAGCTAGTTAATCCAAAAGCCAAACTGCCAGAAAAAGCATCTTCTGTCATGCTGACTAAAATTACAATTTTTTCTCCAATTCGAATAGGGCGTTCAGTGAAGACATAACCCAAATACTTAAAAAAAATATTTTTTAAGTAGAAAAAAATATTCTTTACATATTCTCCATGTTTTCGGACTGCAGTTGTACCATTATTTTGTATAACAACATTGTTGCCTTTAACAGAATGAAAACGGAGTCTTGCATCTAAAAAAGCAACTTTTTTAATTTAAAAATAAATTTAATAAATAAATTCTGATTTTTAAATAAATATAATAATAATAATTCTGATTATTAAACAATTCTGAATTCTGATTATTTAATTTCTATAAATTTTTATAATTAAACAATTCTGATTTTAAAAATTAATCAGAATTGTAATATATTTAATAATAAAAATCAGAATTTATTAGAATAACAAATAAAGCTAAAACACAAAAATTCTGATTTGTAAATTCTGATTACATAATTAAATTCTGAAATTTAAAAATGAAATACATTCTAACACAATCCTGAAAATTAGAATAAATTATTAATTCTGGTTTTTTAAATTCTTAACCAGAAGAGAGAAAATACAGGAAAACACAAATAAATAAAAATAATTCTGAAATGTCCATAAAAACAAAAATACAAAGAAAACACAAAAATCAGAATTTTAATTGTATTTTTAAATTAACAAAAAATACCTCTATTATTATTATTATTTGTTGGCGGCGTACTAGAAGCAGTAGAACGAGATGTCGTTGAATTTCCCACATTTCTCAAATTTTGTGTTGATCTCGAACTTGTCATTGCCTCTGTATTTGATGAATTTACAGGATTAGGAGTTGGTGAAGTAAGTGAACAGCAAGCATGGAGAGGTGTAGGAGAAGAAGGGAGAAGTGCTCTCCGTTCAAGGTGGACCTCAGCAGGGTCCAAAATTAAAAAAAAATAAATTAGAAAGAAATTTTTTGAATAAAAAATAGGGTAAACTCCCAAAAATGTTGAAAATTTGTGAATTTTTCTATTTATTTTATTTCAAAGATAAAAGCTTCTTCCAAACAGAAATGTCACGGGTAGAGAAAAAGAATCGGGTCCCGAATCGAAAAATTGTCCTGGTTTAGGCTTTCCGGTTCGGATTTCAGAAAACCTGCCACATCCCTAATTCCTACAATAGATTTCAAATTAATACAGGCCATCACCCCAAAAAATTCCAAAAAATTTTTACCATGAATTTTATGGGTAACCAGAAGCTCCCCAATTTAAAAATTAATCCCATCCATTAATCAAAATAAAAACAAGAGAAATTCATACCAACAAATTCAACAGCTACAGAATTTCCATAAATATCCACAATTGTCCACAATGGAGAATTTACATTAATTCCACTCAAGAAAAGTCCTTTATGGGCTCCATTTACTCCATAATGCATTTCTCCACTGTCATTAATGAAAAAATGAAGAATTAAGCCTTGAACAGAAACTAAAAAAAATAAAAATTAATTTTAAACAAAAAATAAACTTTTACATCTCTCAGCAAGTGATTTAGCCCAATAACCACCTTTTGAAGTTAAATCGGGACAGGCAAATCTGAAAAAAAATTTTAAATAAAATTTGAATTTTTTGAAAGATTTTTAATAAAATTAAAATAAAAAAATTAAAAGAAAATACAACTTTGGAAGTTCAATATCACGAAAACTTGCAGGATCAACGTTCGTCACACCAAACCTAAATGAACCATTTCTAAACCAAACAATGAACTTTACAATTTTTTGAATTTTAATAAACAATTTTTTAGTCAATTTTTTGGATCCAAAAAAATGAAAAAAAATCTGGGTTAAATATCCTTTAAAAATTTCGTATTTTTTTTGCACTTGTGGACAACGATTTAGGAATTGTTGTTCCCAAAAACAATAGAAAATAAAGATAGCTGTCCACAAGATAGAAAATAAAAGCAAAAAATTTTCAAGAATATGTTTTAGTTTTCCTTAAGCAAAAAATAAAAATAGAAAAAAAAACTGAAAACAAAGTTCCTCAAAATTCAAGTTTGACAAATTTATTAAAAAAAACCCTAATATTTTCGAATAATATTTTAATAATTTAAAAAATCTAAACCTCATAACTCCCGACCAATTATTCCCAACCTCACATAAACGAATACAAACAATTTCTCCAATACCAATGGGTCTATTACTGAAGGCTAAACCTTTGCAGAACGATTCCCGACGTTTAGCAACCCTTCCATCTCGAAGTAAAATTATGTTGGTACCACAAATTGAATGGAACCTTTAAAAATTGATTTTTCAAAAAAATAAATTAAAAGAGAATGAAATTTTAAATGACCCAAGACCATCTATAAATTTTTGAAAATTTAACTAGTAGAAACTCAATTGTGTATTAAATATAACCAGGCTCGTAGCCAGGGTGTAGGGGGCCTGCGGCGCCGAAAATTCGGCGCAGAAAATTTTCCCCTCTAGGCCCACCTCAAAAAAATCCTGATTACGGGCCTGATTATAACCTATAATGTAACACTAGACTGCCTAGAACTTCTTATATTTGAACTGGAAAAAATTTTTTGGATTCATAAACTAAAACATCCCTTCAAATCTACTTGGACCCTCGGGTTGTCTCAAAATCAGCTGATGAAAATAAACACATTTTTAAACAAGTTAAACAGGACCTAAGCTTTTGTTTAAATCCAAGGGAATATCCAAAGGTCGGCTATCGAGGGGATAACAAAATCAAAAAGCTCTAGTCTTCCCCAAAAATAAAAACACTTCGAAAGGCAAAAATAATCAAACAGTTTAAAGGGGGAAAAATAACCAAAATCCCCAAAAATCCTTTAAAAATCACTCACTTCAACTGAGGTTTAGGACTGACAACAGTTCCTCTATTAATTGTAGTTTCATTATAATTTGGGAAATTATCATCAAAAGAAAGGGCAGGAGAGTCGTCTAAAATCAGAAAATTTTTTTAAAAAATTAAATAATTTCAAAAAAAACCTTCAGAACAAATCCTCCCAGCATTTTGTCGACATTCTGCATTCCCCATATTTTTATAAATTAATTTAATTAATTTATCTAAAAACAAAATTATTGACAGCTGAAATCGTTAAATGCGGAAACTTTTTTATTTAGCGAAGAAAATTAAACAAATAAAAATTTCAAAATGGTAAAAATCGTTTGGGTCAGTTTATAATGGTCTATTTTTTAAATTTTTTCAGTGGAAAAAGTTTAAAAGAAGGAGAAAGGGGACTTCTTTTAGGTTAAAAAAGAATTAATCTTTTTAAAAATTAATTTTAAAAAATTATTAAAATTAATTTTTAAAAATTCTGATTTTTTCCTTGTTTTCTTTATTTGTTTTTCTGTTTTTTGGTCAACAAAACCTGACTTTTACGTTCAAGTTGTTAAATCAATAGGTAAAGAGAGGACGCTTTTTTACACGTCAGCCGATCACTTTCTTAAATGACAAATTAAATTTTAAAAAAACTTAAAAATTTTGGTTAAAGAAAAATTAAATTGAAGTTTTCCTAAACTTGAGAGATTCCTCATTTAACCCTTTTTTGTCTTTGAAGTTTTTATTTGAGTTTTAGGGGACTGACCGTATTTCTATCTAACAAAGGAAAAAAAATTTTCTCTTAACAACCAAGACGACTTTTTAAAAAAATATTAAAGATTTATAAAAATAAACTAGTGAGGTTGACCATCAAATTTAAGCAAAAAAAGAGAATGATGTCATAAATAAAAATACCCCGAAAAATTATAGTAACTAAGAGGCGAATTGATGTCTCATCTCCCCCAAATTTACCCCAAAACTTAAAGCCTTTTTTCAAAAACGTAAATCCTTTTAGCTTCGCTTATAAGAAAAATTAAAGGATTTTTAAGACTAAGAAACGTAAAAATAATTAATATATAAAAATATATATTGAGTAATGCAAAACACGAGTAAAATCATCAACTAGGTCGATAGTTTTTTTTAGTTGATTGTACTAAAAATCACAACATATGACTCTTCTCTCTCTCCTTTCCCCTAATCGCCGTTAGCACTCAAAAACTAAATAGCTTTTGTTTGGGAGGGTTTTTTTAGTATTTTTGGTGTTTCTTTGCTCAATTTCTTAATTTTTTTTTGTTTCTAATTAAGTGATCAAAAATGATCACTAGTCGATGGGATTTTTAAAGGTTTTGTGTTTAATAATGGAAAAAATAATGATGATAATTTAAATATTGAGTTTTTTAAATTGAAAAAAAATAATAATGTGATTATGTATAGTTAGAGAGGGAACTGACTGAAGATTAGACCGATGAACAAGTAAAAAATTAAAGAAGTCGAGGTTGATTTTCTTCTATTAATTTTGTCAGGAAAATGTTTGTTTGTTGTTTTTGTATATTTTGGGTGTTTTTCTTATTGTTTTTAAGCTAATTTTGTTAATTAGTTGATCAAGTACTCAACCAAGTTCATCCGGATACTGAACTTTTCAAAAGGACGATGTGTATCATGAACTCGTGAGGAGATTTTGAGTTCATGGTTCTTTGACATCATCATCGCCTATAGGGTCAGCTTCAAACAAACTGCCCTCAGTGATAGGCACATCAAGTTGACTTTCATAATTAATTGAGACATGTTTCTCTCTCAATAAAAGTCCAAGTTTTATTGTATTTTTTCAAATTTATTTTCATTATTTATCGAGGCACATTCGTAAAAATGCTTGTACGTAGAAATGCTTGCCCTCCATTAAAACAAAATTAGCAGCTTTTTAAAAATAGTAAAAAAAGCAATGGACTGTCTGCCATTCAATTCCTCTATTAATTCATTCAATCATACAATAGAGCAATCATTCATCGGCCTTCCAAAAATTTTCACATCCAAGGCCGTTTACTGCATGCTTTCAAATAAAAATTGCCGGCCTGTTGTGCTTGATGTAAAAATAGATAGTTGAGCTTAGTATTACCTTTATTAAACAAGCGATGCTCATAAGCTGAAGGGCGTTGATGTTTATGGCTATGGGAAGAGGAGGGAAGTGAATTGGGGGAAGAAAAAATTGAAAGGGAGGATAAATGCTTACGCTTCTATTAATTTTCTTGTTGAAAACAAGCAAAATACAAAAAATTCTGCGCAAGCTGAGGACTTCAAGCATTGACCTATTATTGGAAATTAGTTTGCTCCTATTTTTCTTCATTTAAAATTGTCAATAATCCATAAACATCTCTTATATAATCTCTCTTTTTTGCCAGTTTTTTAACTTTTTGGGAGCCGCTCTAGAGAGGGGAGCCGCTCTAACTTTTGGGAGCCACTCTAAGCCACTCTAACTATATGACTCGTCCATTTTACAGTATTAAGTTAAGAGCCTGAAATTTTGAAAGATAAAAGGCCAGGATTTGACTGGGGAGTTGGAAATTCAGATTCTGCAATATTTACCTGAATTCTTTTTAATTACCTATTTAATTGAGGTACCCCCTTCAGTTCTTTTATCGAAATTTAATCACAAGCCCCAATTTTTCTCCCCTCTCTTCAACCATTTTCCCTTCCGCTTTTTTCGTCCTCCATTCTCGTGGTTGTTGCTTGCTTGCTGTTGCTTTTATTCTTCCCATTTTACAATAAAAATATAACAGTAGCACATCAGCCGGATTAAGCGATGAAAAGAATTCGGCGTAAGGTTGGGGGCATAGGAATGAACGAGCATGAATATATTAGTCTAAAATAGGCAAGCCTTACCAAACACAGTTATGTTGAATGGAAAGGGGGGGGGGAAGGAAATTATTTATTTGTTGGAATGCAAATGCTAAAATAATAGTAAAAAAATTTTGGGGGTCCAGTATGTGCCACTATTTAGAATAAAAATGCTTTAATAGTTATATCGGAGAGATGAGTGAATAGGGGATGCTTTGCTTCCATTCAAAATACTTTCAACTAAAAATTGATGAAAGCTCGCTTCCCTTATATTTTATATAAATTTTAGTAACTGTATTGCCTGTTAAATACTTTATTTATTTATTTACATATTCATGGTCCCGAAAAAAATTGAAAAACCAAGCCATTATATACATACTTGTACATTTAATTTTGAGCTTCGTAAATTTTGAATTTTTGTATTTCTTGTAATTAAACTTTTTCTTTTATTTTTAAATATGCACACACTTTACTTTTTTACAAAATTTCAAAAATATCTAGAACTAACAAGGATAGTCAAGGATACTATCGCCATCAAAAATTTTTCCTTCGATATTGAAATTTTTCGACATATCAATCTCGTATCCAAATCCCTAAGGTCTGTTGACACTGAAATCCAACACAATCCTTGACTACAGATACAGGAGTTTTCTAGTAAAACTCCCTTCCCAAAAATTCTAAACCAATAATATAGTTATAGGGTTAATCTTTGTGTAGTATAAAATAAATATAAAATGTAATTTTATATATTAAGCATTTTATTTTTCACCTTTGTTTTAATTTTTGTATCAATTACTATTGTTCATTTCAAAAAAAATCTGTTACATATTTGTATTGAAACTAGAGACCGAACCGATACGATATATCGATAAAAATATCGATATATCGGTGTCGATATTATCGATAAACGAGACCGATATTATCGATCGATAAATTTTTTAAGTTTTTCGATATTTTTCGAGACCGATACCGATATTCTCGATCGATCACTCGAGTCCGGTCTCTAATTGAAACTATTCAAAAATTTTTGTAATTATTACGCTTCTGCTCTTTTATTTTGATATGCAAAATTTTAAAATTTTTAAGAAAATTTAGAGAAATCAAGAGATGTAGGGAAAGACAGATTGGATCCGTTCAAAAATTACTGTTACGATACTAAGATTTCTTAAAAATATCGTTGTCGTATTCCAATCCTCAAGACCGGATCTGACCAAGATCCCTGAAAAATCATCTCTTAGAAATATACACATTAATACAGGAGTTCATAGGAACTCCCTTTC
Organism: Meloidogyne incognita; assembly: GCA_036172945.1. Taxonomy (NCBI): domain Eukaryota; kingdom Metazoa; phylum Nematoda; class Chromadorea; order Rhabditida; family Meloidogynidae; genus Meloidogyne; species Meloidogyne incognita. Next base: position 3,037,861 of record JARQAC010000030.1, on the reverse strand, counting down.
CAAAAATTAAACGTCAATCTGACGGTCGAAGCTGTCTGTTCGAGGAAATATAATCTTAAGGTTAATACAAAATGTAATTTTATATATGGAGCATTTCTAGTAAATCTTTTACCTTTTGCCTTATTTATTTTTGTATTACGTAGTAGAACACATGTATTTAATTTAAACTCTAATATACATTTTTTTAAATATTTCCGAATTACTCAAAAATTTTTTTAAAAATTATTTAAAACTTTAAAAGTATGAGGAACAAGAAAAACCTTTCTTCTTCCTTTTAAGCTTTATTTAAGTAGAGGCTCCCATTTTCTCTCCCTTTCACCTTTTTCTTTCCCTCCATTTACGGCTGATCCCGTCATGTCATTTTCTCATAAAATTTAAAAGGCCTTAAAGAGGGGACAAAGTTTTTTTAGCCTAAAAACGCTCAACTATGCGCACAACAATTTATTTTAATTCCTAAAAATTTCCACTTTCCTGTGTTTGAAAAAGGAAGCGATTCCTATTCTTGCCTTAAAATTCTCTTGCTTACTATACAAAACTATAGAGTGAAAGACGCTTTTTTGCTTTTGTTGTTTTGTATTTGGGGCCAGGTAGCAGCTATTTAATTCCTTCCTTTCCTTACTCATCTATTGCCATTTGCCACTATTGGCTGCCTTAAAAAATTCCGGTTTTTGTCAACTAAAGCACCAAAAAAATAGCAAATTGCCAACTTACCAACAAATTTTTTTACCTATTTTCACAACCCTTTACCCCCTCAACCTTGCCGTTGAAGAGTGTGTGCTTGTCTCTCATTCCTGCTTACCTCTTACCCCCCCCCCCTCCATTCCATTTACCCCTTCACTTCCATCCTTCTATCATCACCCCCCCCCCCCCCCAATCTCACATCGCGCATTTTCCGTGTGCTCAACACCTCCTCTAGAGCCAAACTTGCGCCAATTGTTGTTCCTTTTGTCCCCTTCCCTTTTATTACAAGTAGAAAAAAGAGAAGAGCCGGCGTGTTCATTCGAGAGCGGATGGAAAAAAAGAAGAAAAAAAACGAAAGGGAGACGACTATCCATCCAGCCGACTGTAAAGAAAAAAGAAAGGGGGAAAGCAAAAAGAATAACACAGCAAAGTAAAGCAGCCGACAGACTCGCTCTCAATGTAAAGCAACAACACAACCTGCTTTCTACTATTGCTCTTGTTCAAGCAAATCATGCGCAATAAGAGGCGTAATGGCCGGGAGTTGATTGGGACGGAAATTGGGAATTGATGGGAGAGTAGTATAATAAAAATAAAATAAAGGAAATTGTAAAAATTTTAGAAAATCGGCGGAAGACTTTATTTTTGCTTAATATAAATAAAAGTAATTAAGAAGCTTTTAATGTTGCAAATAATTTAATCTTTAAAATTTGATACTTAAACCATTAAACATACGAGAATAAACTTGGAGAGGAATTTGGAGGGGAAAAAACATTTAAGCTTAAACTTTAAACAATTAATAGCGTTCAAATAAAACTTAAACATTGACAAACTTAAAACTTGAAAATAAAGTGAAACTAATAAAACTTAAACCCTGAACAAAAACATGTAAACAAACTAAGAAACAAAAACATAAGAATAGACTTGAAACGCAAACTTAAGACAAGCTTAAAAACAAACAAAAACTCAAGCACAAACTTGAAAACTTAAAAACAACAACAAACTTAAAAATAAACTTAAAAAACAATCTTTTTTTTATTACTAAAAACAACATCATTACAAAACAACAACAACAACATTATTATTATATTTTTTGTTGTTGTTATTTTTATTTATTGCTTTCTATTTATGTTTTCCCCTATTCTCGACTTTCTTCACATTTTCAAGCACAATCACAATCTCGCGCTGTGCTCAAACTTTTTTTTTAACAAATCATTGTACGTTCACAAATAAACATTTTTATATATTAGACAGGAAAACAACGCTTCTAGTAAATATTCTTTTCCTACCTTTTCTTTCTTCCCTTTCTCTCCAGCAGTGTTGCGCACAACAAAAAAAGCGCTCATTCATTTCAATTCTTAAATATAAAAAAAAATTTTTTTTTGGTAACCGGCAAAGCCGGGTGATGACTCTGCCATGCTTGTGTATGTTGTTGTTGTTGTTGTAATGCTACGAGAGCGACACTGACTAGAGTATAAGTATATGTAGCAAGTTGGCCGAATGATTGGTGGTTGAAGAGGGAAGGAAAAGGGGCCACAAAATATATATATATATATATACGTAAATGGAAGAGCCAGCCGACAAGACTATTGTCGTCGTTAGAGCAATAGTTACTTGGTTGGTTGTCAGAGCCTTTTTTGGCTGAACAAGCCAAACAACAAAACTTTACAGCCTCATTCAAGTAAGAGGAGCTATTCTCTTTTTTGTTGTTTGTAATAAAAAAAGTAAAAATTGCTGCTGTTCATTTTGACAGATTTTTGGTAATCGAGAAAATATGGACACAGACTTTGTTCTCAAAAATCACGCGCATTAAAAGAAATATTTTTAAGCGGCAACCATTTTTTTCTCTTTTTTCTTCTTGAGCGCCTCTCATTTAACTAGCTTGAGCTTTAAAATAACAATAATTCTATTACACAACTTTCTTTTTTGTCAAATTGGATGTAAAAAAGGGGGAGAAGAATTGTTGGCCCAATACTTAATTTTTAAACTAAATGACTCATTAATTATTTAACATCAATCAACAATGAAGGCAGTTTCTTCTTTTTTAGTTTTTAAAAGATTTTTAACCTGTTCGTTTTTGAGAATTGTTTGAGTTGATGATGAAATTTTTATTCTTTTTTACCTTGTTATTAAATTTTATTAAAGTAAACTCTTTTTTATAATCCAAAGGGATAGAAGAATCCTCCAGACCTGCTCAAGGATAATGATTCTGGTATCGTATCCTGATATTTACGACGGATACAGACGGATATCCGCATTGATATTATCTGTATCCATATCCGCGTCCATGAGCATGTTTGGAATCCTCAATCATTAATCACCCTCTGGATATTCCCATCTTCAAATATAAGCTCACCAACAAATAAATTGTCACTACACATCCAATTCGTTGAGAGAGGATTATATTTAAAGATCTACATAGGATGGGATCTCATATAAAATTTCGTGGATCTCGTCCCAAACTCGAGATCTCTTCCTGATTTGAAGCTCCCAGGGGTTCAACCCTTCCCGTTCGGAATTTTTAAACCAAACCCCTATGGGATCTCAAAATTTGATTTTATAAATAAATTTCTAGTTGTAACAAGAATCAAATTATTCGTGATTTCTTAATAAAATAATTTCTAAATTCTTTGTTCTAATTTCAACTTTTTTCTAAATTTTTCTTTAAATTTAAATCGCACTCTTTAACCATTTTTATTTTCATGTCCTTGATGTTCTTTTTTCTTTATTTTTTATCTAATAAAATTCCTAAGCTTAAAGTTTCAATCAAATGCCCTTGAAAATTGGATAGAGGAACGTTTTAAATGTGTTTTGAACACAAAACAATCAACAATACATTTTTCTTACCCCATTGATAAGGCACATTTTTGTGTTTACACTCATTCAAATATTCGAGTATTTTTGGAATATCCTTGTTAACTCGATAGGTCCTTAAATTAGGGTTCAGTTCAATGGTTGTTCAAGGTTTGACCTGAAAATTAGCTCGAGCGTCTGCCCGGCTCCCCCTCAAAATTACATACCTTGCTCGAACAACAACCTAACTAAAAATAACAAAATAATTATTTAACCTTGATAGTACCTTATAATATCCTAATTTAAGCTAAATTTAGAAGCAACTCTTGATAGGTCCTTAAATTAGGGTTCAGCAATGGCTGTTCAAGGTTCGGCCCGAAAATCAACTCGAGCGTCTGCCCGGCTCCCCCTCAAGATTACCTTGCTAGAACAACAACCCACCTAAAATTAACAAAATAATTGTTTAACCTTGATATACCCTATAATACCCTAATTTAAGCTAAATAGTCTACATATTTATTCTCTAAATAGTTTTGCATAAAAATAATATAATTTAAAGTGCTTTCGCTATCTCCCCCCCCCCCCATTTATTCTTCTTTTAATTTTATTTTTCGCTTCTTGCTCGTTCCAAACTTGTCAAAACTTACCCCCCTACCAAAAAATTTGTCTTTAACCCCTTTTTCCAAATAAATATATATATTGCTTGCTTAACTGCTTTTGCTGCCATCCTTTCCCAATTTTTGGGGGTCGTTTGTGCGTAGCTTCCTTCTCCTTCCTTTTTTGCTTCTTCAAGTTGTGCAATCCTCTCAATAACTCTGCCTTTCTATAAAAATAGTTTTAAAGAATTTCCATACTTGCGCAGATTGAAAATGAGCGATTTAAAATGCGCGGTCTATTAAAACAACAGAAGCAACACAATATTTAAGCTATTTGGTGATTATCCTCTAAACAATTTATTTTTATTTTATATTTAGTCTAGCCAGCCTTTTATAGTTTATTTTACTTTTATTTAACAGTACTGTTAAACTTGTTGTTTTATTTTAAAGTTTTTTAAAACAAGTTTGCGAAAAACAAGTTTAAACTTTGTTTTAGATAATACGACTTTAAAAGGGTCATAAACTTTAAGAGACATCTTATTAGTTCGTTTTCTGAAGCAATACTAGGGTTGAATAGCGGAAACTGAAAACTTGGAACATTTCTTGGACAAGCCTGAAGCATCTTAAATTGTTTTATTTCTCTTGAAGCATTTATCGAAGCATGAAAATAATGAATCAAGGCAAATGAAACAACCAATGCAAAAATACTTGAGACAAACATGAAGCAGTTTAGAAAGCTTAAACAAATAAGCTTTTTTAGAGAAACATTTAATTAAACTTAAAACAAACGTAAACAAACTTGGAAGCTTAAACAAACTTAAAACATCTAGAACAAGCTTAGACTAACTTGAAACAAACTTAAATAAACTTAAAACATTTAGAACGAACCTAAAACAAACTTTAATAAACTTTAACTTAAAACAGCCTATATTTCCCTTTAAAATTCTCAACTTCACTTAAATTTCAATATTCTCCCATTTTATTTTACTTTATTTTTTTTATTTCCTTTTTATTTACTTTTTTTCGTTCCTACCCCTACATCTTTTTCACATTTTACTACCATTCATTTTATTTTCTCATTGCCATTATAAAATATAAAAACATTGTTCCTTTCCCTCCCTTCATTCGCAACTGGCCCCAATCATTGCCAGCTTTTGTCTTTTCTCTTTTTTAATATTTTCTTTGTTCTTTTTTTATCCAAAAAAGGAATGGAGCCAAAAAAATTTTTTTGTCAGTTAACGGCATCTTTTCTTTCTCTTTTTTTCGCGCATCCTTTGTTGTTGTTATACTCCCTGCGGTGAAATTCGGCGCGTTAACTCAATTATTCGGAAAGGGATGAAATGTCTCTTTTTTGTGTACTAATAGCTGAAAAGAGAATGAATTCTGGCAAAAATATTTTTAATTATTGTTAGAAGGGTGACAGGGTTCGATCTCTTAAGACACCTTTTCTCTCTTTGTTGAAGACTGCTAACTAGAGACCGGACTGGAAATACGAGAAAATATACGAGAATCGGGATCGATATCTCGAAAAATCTCGATTCTCTATAACCGATATTCTTCTGTTCTCTATATTAAAAATGTTTTCATCTGCCTTAGAAAGAGGTTTTAAAATCAGCCCAATCGTCACATCGGGTTCTACTTTAAGGTGTAAGACCTGACTGGAAGTGTTGTACGAGGATCGGGATCGATATCTTGAGAAATCTCGATTCTCGATAACCGAGATTTTTGTTCGAGATCTAGTCTCGGTCTGTTCTCTAGCAATAACTGTCTGTGTATTTTCCCTTATCAACTGCCCTAGAAATGGGTTCCAAAATTGGCACAATCGTCAAATTAAGTTCTACATACTTCACGGTGGGATTTTAATTTGAGGACGAATTTAATTCCAATAAAAAGGCCCAACATCAAATTTAACATAAAAAATATGTATTATAGCTTTATTTCTAAATTTAGTCTACATATTTATTATTTCCAAATAGGCTTAAAATTCAACAAAAAAAGTCTTTCTCTCAATTTTCCCCTCAACTTTTTCACCAATTTTCTCCCCCTTTTTTTTAATTCTTTCCCCCTTCCTTTTCGCCAAATTGGCCCAATCGTCATTGTCAACGCCTCTTTTTTTTTACAATTTTTTCCCGCGAGAGGCAAAGCCATCAACAATAAAGCCATTTACACGGCCAAAGCAACGAGAAAAAATAAGAGAAAAGAGCTCACACAAACATAAAATATCAACCATCCCATTTTTACTTGTAGCTAATCCTCTAAAGCATTTTTATTTGTTCCTTACAGTAGGTTGTTAATACTATTGGCCATAAATGCTTTTTATTTTTAAAGGCTTCTACATTTTTATATTAGCTCAGCTTATAAATATTTTTGAAAAAAAATATTTTTTAAATTTATTCTAAAAAATATTATTTGTGTATAGTTTCTCCCTTTTTATTTTTTCTCCAAAATTTTGTTTATTATTAAATAGACTTTCTGGAATTAATAAATTACTCGTTTTCCGGAATTAATGATAATTAAATTAATAGATTTGATATTTCCTTTAGGGTTGTCGGTTCTAAACCGAACTGAACCGAAGAACCGATGATTCGGTTTGGTTCGCTTTCGGATATCCGAAGAATCTCCAGGAACCAACAAGCATTATTTAATTTTATATTTTTCTCCAGAATTTTTTATTTTTAAATAGATTTCGGAATTAATGAATTACTTTCCGGAATTAATACCTGTTTATACCTTCGTGGCTTTTCCAAAATATACCTTAAAAATATATTTTATTTTATTCCCAAACAATTAATTGTGTTTATTTATTCCTCAACCTGCTCTTGGCATACAATTTCTCTATAATATGTATACAAAATTCCACTTATATATTAATATTTATTTATTATAATATTTATTTTATGCGCGAGAGAACAATTGTGGCCTCACAAGTAAAAACAAGCTTCCCGAATAGCCAAATATATACAAAAGTTTTTGTATTGTTCATTAACATCCGAGCATTGTATTTTATTATTCTTAAGATTTTTGTTTGTTTGGCCTCAAATATTTATTTGTTTGGATATGTCTAATAATTTAGATAATGTATTTATTAAGGTTGCAAGTTTTATTATTTATTCTATTCTGATCTTTTATGTTGCTTTTTGCTTCTGGTTTATTTATTGTATTTGTTCTAGCTTTTAAGCTTGTTATTCTGATTTTATTTACTCTGACTTTTTCTGATTTAATTCTGATTTTTTATTGTTCTGATTCAATATTCCTTCTGTTATTCTGATTTAGTTCTGATTTACTTCTGACTTTAATATTCTGGTTGCTGTTCTGGTTTTGTAATTTTATTCAATTCTGATTTTTAATTCTGATTTTTTATTCTGATTCAATACCCTTTATCTTATTCTGATTTAGTTCTGATTTTAATATTCTGATTTCTGTTCTGGTTTTGTAATTTTATTTAATTCTGATTTCTCCAAACACGTTCTGATTTAATCTTTATTACTAAAGTTCTGATTACCAAAATTCTGATTAAATTAAATTTTTTCTAATTCTGATTTAATTCAGATTTTCTGATTTAATTCTTATCTTTTATAATAGCTATTCTGCTTTTAATTCTGATTTTATTTTTAGTTGTTATTCTTCAATTTAAATTGTCTTTTCTCCCTACCTATTCACTTATTATTCACTCGAAGCTTGACTGTCTACTAAATAACTTTAAATATACATATGTACCTTTACTCTCTTTAATGCCGCCTCTTTTTTTGTCTCATGGACAAGCCAAAAGTCTCATTTATTCATTCAAAGTCAGTCTATTCATTACTTTTTTTTCTTTTTCTCCTCTTCAAATAATTTAAAAGCAGACCAGCGCGCTTTGATGAACACAAAAAAAATAATAAAAAAAACTCTTCTCTTTTATGTTTTAAGCTTAGGCATGATTTTTGTAAAGGTGATGGATGGCACCCAAAAATAAAGTAAAAAATAGTTTTTCTCTTTTTGCTTTTTGTATGTTCCGGTATATTCTCTATCTACCTACTTTTCTGGGATAAAAGCATTCCTAAAAAGGAGGGGATAAAAGGAAAGAATTTTGCCCAACAAAGGCCCTTTTATAGTAATAAAACCTTCGGTAAGTGCTTACATTTGAAGGTCATCATCTTTATATACCTTTATTCTCTTTTCCAAGCCAAAAAATTTTTTTCCTGACCTTTCTATTTATTCGATTTTTGCCTAAATTGTAAGCTTTCGCTTGATCGGGTAGGAATTGAATAGAAAAAATTTTCAGGGAAGAGAAAAGACAACTTTTGAGGGAAAAACTTGTGTCATTCATTGTGTTCTCATATTTAAAAAAGAATTAATTTTTTTGTATAATCTTTAGTCGAATCAATGTATTAGGGGGAAATACTCTTAATTTTTATGCTAATACTTTGCTTTATTTTAAATATGCCTTAGCTAGTTCCATATACTTTTGGGGGCATTTTATTTAAAATTAATTTATAAAAACTGTTAAAAGAGAAATCCAACCTACTGCAAATACACGACTTTCTTTAATAGAATAAAATACCTCCTAGAATTTTTATGAGATATTTTCTATGAGATATCTATTAATCAAAAAAACCACTGATCCAAAGAAGCCGCTCGGCCCTTAGAAACATACCTCGTTTCCTGTCAGGGATAGGTCGGGTTACTCAAAATCCTGACTTTTTTCGACTTTAAACCCGATCCAAAGAAATTTTTGAATCCCCAACCAGACTTTCTCAACCTGACCCTTCCATGATCTCTGTAAATTTTAGAAATTTGTTTTTAACTTTTCGATAGGTTATCTTAAAATACAATTTATTTAATCCCAATTACTTAAAGCAAATTCTAAAGCAAATCCTTTCGGATTAATTTAATCTCAATTACTACAAGCAACATATCCAAGAGGTTTGTGCAATCCTTAGTTAGACCTAAAAAGAAAAAGACTTTTTTCTATCAATAATATTTTTTAATTCTAATGAATCCCCGAGATCTTTCCTCTTTCCTATTTTATTTATTCATCCAAGCTCCATCCTAAACTTTCCCCTTCCAATTCTTTCAAAATCACACAACATTTTTCTTTTCAATGGCGCTTTGTCTCGTTTTCTCCTTTTTTTAATTTTTTTCTGCTCCCATTTATTGTTAAACAACGGCCAAAAAATTTATATTTATTTCTTCTTTCCCCCAACGCTTCTTCTCCTAGCTTTTACTATCAAATAAATAAATATATAAAGCATTTTGTGATGCCTGGTCATTGTACTGCTCATTTTTGCCCTTCTTTGATTTCTCTCTATCATTTTTCCTTTTTTCCTGAAAGATTTTTTGGCGCACCCCAACAGCTTTTAAAATAGAAAAAAGTATAACAAGGGCTTATTTCCAGTCTATCATTTAAATCTAGGAATCCTTGAAGTATCCCTAATCTAGGGATCATTACAGACCCTTCAAGGATTACTAGACAATGATCCCTAGATTATAAGGATCCTTCAATTGTCCCTAAACATGATTCAGCCCTTCTTTCATCATCCCACCTTGATGCCCTTATTTGCCCATCCTAACTTTCCTCGATTGAAGATTTCCATCCTTTCTAAGTGCCAACACGACTAAGCCAAAAGAAATATCTAAATTAATAGCCCCCTCCCCCCTCAAATTCCATTTCTCCTCACATTTCCTCCAAATGGCCACAGGACTGCTAAAACAATGAAAAGCGTCCATTCCGCTCATTTCACTTCATATATTTATTCGCTTTTCCTTTTTTTGTCACAAAAACTTTTTTCAGTCTTCTCTTCATTTTGTCCTTCATTTACTCCTATTCCCCTCATTCCTATTATTTTCCCCTCCCATTAAAAGCTTTCCCCCCTTCCCCTTGTTGATTCCGTTGTGTGATACTTAGTAAACTGACTGAATGCTCTGTTGCAGTTCGTGTCCTTGTTTATCTGCTACTGTTCCTTTTTTCACATCCTCCATACTAAAAAAGACCTTCCTCCAACACACGGGCCATTGATTTTTAGTGGATCTTTTTTCTTTCATTTTTTACATCCTTATCTAGAGTTTTGGGAGAAAAGAAAGTAAATGGCCCCCTAAAAATATATACTTTTCCTATTTATATTTTAGTTTAAGCAAAAAAAGGAAAGGGGGGGAGAGACAGGGCTTTTTGGTAAGCAAAGATTGTGCTTCTCTTTTTTTGTATTTTTTATTTTATTAAATGATAAGCGCTTCTGTTTTTTAAATAAATTAATTAATTTGATAGCTCATTTGATAGCCCACTCATTTGCCAGATGCTAACCAAGTTTTAAAAATTTTGGGATATATTTTCCAGTCGGACCTCAGCATAATATGCTCCGACTCCCAAAACTGGGCACGCCTCATCTTTGGATACTTGCTTTAATATCTGGCTATCTTTTGGCTTTGGGAGCTGCATAAGCGAGACCCTCTATTTAAGATGAATTTAAAAAAATTTTAGCATCAAGAGTTTGTCTTATAAATCTGACTGTATTTTATCTGTCAGAATTCTTTTTAATTTAATTAATTTCATTTCTAGTTGATAAATTTTAAAAAATCAAAAGGCTTTTTTGCTTAAAAATTGAAATAAATTAATTTTTGTGAAAATAAACTACAATAGAGATAATTAAAAAATCAAAGAAAAATTTCATCAAAAAATTCTAAACAACGCAAAAACGACGACCCATAAAGTTAAGCAGCTTCTTCCTTCGTCCCCTCCCCTGTCTGAACCTTCATCGCTTAAAATGCCTTATAGAACGTAATAAAAATATTTTTTAATTTAAATTTTTAAATTTTTGTTTTTTAGTGATTTGAAGAGGCCTGACTTGAAGGGTGAGAAAATTTTGAGATATTCAAAACCAATTAATTTGGACAAATAAATTTTGATTTATTATGAATTTAAACACGAGAAAATTATTAAAATGTCAAAAATATCGAAAAATTTATCTGGTTTCCTGGATTTTGAATTGATCCGGTTCTAAAATGATCCGGAGATTGCAAAAAGCAGGCCCGGATTGTGGGTCTAAACGCCTAGGAAAGATCCGAAACTTCTTTGATTCGCCATTGATCACTAAATCTAAATAATATTCGTTTATCTGATAGATAAAATTGACTCTCGATATAACGAACTCAAAAAGATGAAGTTTTCGTTATATTCGAGAAGTTTGTTAAATCGAAATTAATTATTTCGAGAGTCGACTGTACTTAAAAATTTACAGGGCAATTTCCTTGTTCTGTATGCAACAAAATATTTTGTCATTCATCATCCTTAAGCAGACATAGGTGAGAACAAACAACAATTTATTTTTATTTAATCCTCCTCATTTAATTTAAAATTAAATATATTTTAGAATGCAGGCACATTACAAAAGTTATACTTGTACTCAATGTAATCAAGATATTCATAGTGAGAAAATAAAATTAAATTAAAATTAAAAAAATTATTTTTTAAGACAGCGAAAATCTCCGTTCACACATGTATCGGTGTCATCAAATACACAGAATGTTTATGTGTAGGTGTTGTAATTGGGCTTTTCCTGATAAGGTAGATTAATTATAATGTTGTATTTTTATTCTGATTTTTTGTATTTTTATGTATTTTTCTGTATTTTCTTATTCTGATTTTGTGTTTTCTTTATTTTCTTTTTGTTCTGATTTTGTGTTTTAAATTTTCTGGTTTTTATGTTTTGTTGTCTTTATATTGAATTTATGGTTTTTGTGTTTTTCTGTTTTTATTCCAATTTCTGGTTTCTGTGTTTTCTGTTTTATTTTCTGGCTCTGTTTTGCATATTAAATTTTGTTGTTTCTACTTTTCTGATTTTTGTATTTTATATTTTTTGGTTTTTGTGTTTATGTTTTATTAAATAAATAAAATCAGAATTTTATTATTTTTTCTCTTTAACAGACTAGTCTTCACATTCATATGCAAAGTATGCAAAAAAGTGGAAAGCCGGGTGATGTTTCTGTACTTGCGAGAAGTTCGCTAGATCCTGATGGTAAATATTTTAATATTGTTCTTTAAATATTTCTTTATTTTTAAGTTAAATTGGCCTTTCCAGACAGTGATGGTTCCACAACAAATTCTTGTCCAGAAGATGACCATCAAATTTTTCCTGAAGAGACGGTAGAGGAATAAGAAAAATTTTTCTTTAAAAAACTACAAATTTTAGGGAGAAATAAGTGAATTAGAAGAACAACAACACCTTCAAAAATTAGAAGAAACCAACAATATTAGAGAGCAAACACAGCGAACATCTCAACATCAATTAATTAATAATAATTTCGGATTTGATGAAAATAAAAAAGATTTTTTATTGCCTTCTCCTTTACCACAAAATTCAAATATTCAAACAACAACAGGAATTTTCCCTCCTCCCCAAAATCAACAACAACAACGACAAAACAATTTTGGACCCCCTAATTTTAGTGCAGCAGAAATGCTTTTATCAAAACTTGGAGGATTTATTAATAATGAAGAGAAACAATTACAACAACACAATTTGCTTCAGAATAATACACCGCCTACTGCTGCACAAACATTGCTAGCTACATTTGCGGTGAATCAGAATTCTAAAAATAAATCAGAATTTTAGCTAAAACCAGAATTTTTATTACAATCAGAATTTCTATTTAAAATCAGAATTTTTATTAAAATCAAAATTCTGAAAAATAAAAAGCATCTTGCTTCAGAATTTTTAATTAGATCGAAATCAGAAAAAAACAAAATTAAACAAAATCAGAATTTTAAAAATAAATCAATTATTTTCAGCAACATCAGAATTCCCACCAAACACCTCAACAACATCAGTTGCTTCATTTAATTGCTAACAATCCCTATCTTCTTGCAGCAGCTGCTTCATCACCATCACCGTCATCTTCTGTTTCATCAAATAATGATTTTAAAAATATAATGTTGCAACATCCAAATCATCATTTTCCCCATCCTCCTCCAAATCATTTACCTATTGCTACAAATATTTCTCCCCAATTTGCTAACACTAATGTGCTTCAATCACTTTATGCAGCAGTTGCTTCAGCTGCTTCAGCGGTTGCTTCAACATCGAATTCTGCTTCGATATCGAATTCTGCTTCAGCAACGAATTGTTCTTCTTCAGTTTCAAAACAGCCTTTATTAATGGAGAATATTAAACATAAAAAACAAAAGCTTCAACCTCCCCAAAAGAAAAGACGAGGAGAGAAGAGAAAATCGTCTTTAAACAATGCTATAATTAAAAATAAAAATTCTGCTACAACAACAACAATGCCTACAATGGATTTAAGTTTACAAATATTGCAGAAAGGACAGAATGATAGAGGGGCAAAGACTAAGAAGACGACAGCTAATAATGAAGCAAATCAAGAAGTCCCCCCAAATCGTTGTGAAAGTCTCTCCCCATCAATGGGCAAACTAAATTCGTTAATTACCAATCTGTTAGCAATAAAAGGGGGAAACAACAATAACAACAATATCAAACAAGAACACAGTCCAGTTGGTGATGATTATGAGGGGAATAATGGAGGAGAGTCTTCTTCAGCTTCCGAAAGACGAAACAAACGAAAAATGCGTACTCCTGCACGTGCTGCAGAAGTTGCTGCAGCTTTGATTAATGAAAAGAAGCTTGTAAATGTTGCTTCTGCTTCTAATGAGGTTTTGAGAAAAACTTTTTTTTCTCTTAAAATTCAATTTTTGTAGAATAACAATAATGGTTCTGTAACTAGCCAACCATCGCCTGCAGTTTCCGATTCACAAACAAGCAGTGGGGGAAGCAATGGAAACAACAATGATGAACATCAACAACAACAAATGGATTTTGAAGCAAATAAGGATGGTACATCAACATGGATGTGCTCTTCCTGTCAGGCAGGTTCTTTTATAAAAATATCCTGAAAAATCTAGGCAGGGACAAATATGGGGATTTTGAAATTTGACGTTTTGGAATATGGACCAATTGAAGTTTGACGAATTGAAAATTGGACAAAATGTCCATTTTATACTCTTGGACATTTTGTACATTTTTACTTAATTTCAGGAGATTAAAACAAAATTTGAAACAAAAGAGCCAAGTCCTCCCCTTCAATCGCTAACAAAACTTCAAGACAACATTGTTCAGTTACAATCTCTCTCCGAACGTATAGTTTCATTGGCATCTATAAAAGGAGAGAATAATGGTAATGATGAACTTTTGGAGAATGCACAAAAATTGCATCAAATATTAATTAATGTTGTGGAGGAAAATCAAATTTAGTGAAAATTTAGATATTTATATTTTTTCATAACCCCAAAATTCCTTAAAGTACCTATATTTTACGAATCAAAATTGTAGAGCTGTCTAAGATCAAAAATTGTAAAAAATCAGGACCAAAATTTATATTAATATAGAGCTGTATAGGACTATGATTAAGATTTTAACTAAAGACCTACATAGGATTAATTAGTGTTGTAACCAAATATTAATTAGTGTTGTGGATGAAAATCAAATTTAGTAAAAGTTAGAAAAAAATATTTTTGAGTTAAGATCTAATTTTAGACAGCTCTTTCCCCGTCCTGTAAACCAAAATTATAACTTTTTGTTTAAATGAATCATACTCTTCAGATTTAAAAATCACTTAAATGTCATCCATTTCCTCATAATTATTTTTTAGAATTTTCAATTTATTCTCTCTCTTTATATTTTTTTCAGTTCTTGATATCATATTTTTTAGATTTTTTTGCTATTCAGAACCCTCAGGAAATCAAATTTTAGTTTCATCTACTTATACTCTCCCAGTTTTAAAAATTTATTTTGTCTGCATTCATAAATATTTCGCAACTTTACAATTTTTATTTTAGACTATTTTAATTAGTACAATAAATAATACAAATATTTACATATGAAAACTACTAAAAATAAATTTAAAAAAAGAGAATTACAAGAAAAGAGAATTGTGGAAAGCAGGCTTAGTAATGGATACGGGATATGATACGGATAAGTCCAAAATGCTTACGGATATCCGTCTGTATCCGCCGTAAATATCCGGATACTGATACCAAAATCCATGTCCATTACCAAGTCTGGTGGAGAGAGTAGTTTCTAAATTTAATTGAGTAAAATAGGAAAAATGTGTTCACAATATTATGAAAATAGCTTTAGAGAATTTTAAAATTACAAAAATTGAATAAAAAAATCAGAAAAATAAGAAAACTGACCAGAAATTTTTGTCAAAAATATATAAAAAGGGTTGTTGGTTCTTGGAAAAATTTCGAATGTTCGAAACCGAAAAATCTTCAGTTTGGTTCCGAACAGACAACCCTATCCTTGGATTTTTCTCAAACCAATATAATTTTATTGTCGGGCTTCACTATAAAATATTCCAGAATTATATACTCCTCACGGATAATTTAAGCTTCAAGGTGGAAAATTTTTTTAATTTTGCGTAAAATAGGAAAAAGCTTCAAGGGAGCATCTTATAGTGATATCCGACTGTGTACAATCAAAAAAATTAGTATAAAATAAGCTAAACTAAACGTTGTAGTGGGGTTTGGAATTGTATTATTCTAAAGGTCCTTGGGAGAAGAAAATTTTTCTTGGTCTGTAAATGTCTGGTAAAAATCGCATGTTCTTAGAAACCCCCTAAAAAATTTTTTTTATAAAGCAAAAATATTGTTGTTGTTGTTATTCTTTCTCTGCTTTCTCATCGAGTGAACAAATTTCTGTACAAACTTTTCTACTTTTTCAGGTTTCAAAGATTCACGTTTGCTTAGTTTAGCAACACCTCTTTTCATAATTTCTTTATATTCGTCTTTGGTGATTTTTCTTTTTCTTAAAAAAATTCTTAAAAAATTTTTTTTTGTTAATATTTTTAGGAAGACTATCCCTTTATGTTGGAGAATTTCTTATCAAAAGCTTCACAAAACAAAGTTTATATAAAATCCCTAACTTATTTATTTATAAATGTCCCTTTCGAATATTACTGGAGAATTTTAAAAAATATCCCATATTTTTATGTTTTGGAGAATTCCACAAGTCGGGGTTCGGATTGAAAAAATACCGGGTATCGTGTAATCCGACCCATCCTTGAAGGGAATATGGTTTACTTGGATTCCAAAATTCTCAAAATTTTTGTCTGCGGTACTAACAATAAGTACGAAATAGTAGGTGCTCTCAACTCCGATAATCTTTCCAAAAAAATTTATTTTTTTTTCTCGTAAAAACTAACGCGAAATAAGGCTTCAAAGATTGCTTCATTAAAGCATCCGCAGCCTGAACACTTTTGCTACGCTTTTTTGTTGGGCTTGTTGAAGTGTTGTTGTTTTTCTTTTCTGGTGAAATATTATTTAGATGACCTCCTCCAGAAGTTGATGGTCTCTCATTTAATGTTTCATCTTCAATATCCATAGGTGAATCTGCTCCAAAATGACTGCTTGACTGTTAAAAAATTAATTTTGGATTTTTAAAAAATTAGTTGAGAGTAAAGAGGCTGAACTCTTCCCGAGTAAAAACCAAAAGATCGGATCGGAGATAGACACTGACAAAAAGGGCACGTAAATTTTATATGGTGGGTTGATCAGATTTTATTACTCATAGCATGGATAAGGGATAGGATCTCTTCCAGTTCCATTTTTCGTCTACTTCAGTACTTTTTGGCCCTTCCGCTTCCATTTTTTAGTTTCTTCCGCCGGGTTCCTCTACTGTGTTTTAATATTGAGTCTTATTCTTAGCTTCGAAAGCTTGTTATTGTTATCTAACAGATATTTCAACCTCAAACTGGTCATTTTCAACAGATTAATAACGAGAGGATCATTAACTCCTTCCAGTACAATTAATAACCCAAAAAACATTCCTTACAAAAAAAATTAAAAAAAAATTTTACGTTAAGCGGTGGAGGAGGAGGCGGTATCAACAAATCAGCATCATTATTAACATGTTCTTGATGTCGTTGTCCTTCAATATTTAATGGATTAGGTAGCGGCGGCGGAGGGGGAGGCGGCGGTGGGGGAGGAGGAATTGGAGGGGGTAATGTAGGTAAAGGAACGGGTAAGGGGGAATTTGGGTCTAAAGAAGAATTGTCTGAATCATCAATAATTATCTCTTGTTGTTGTTGGGATTGTTCAAAATTATTTTTTTGTTGTTGAAGAGAAGATGAGGGAAGTAAGCTTTGTTGTTGTTGAATGTCATTAGCTTGTAGTTGTAAAATTTCACGAGGATTATGGGTAGTGGGCAAAACAGAATTCTGATTTTGAAGTAAATTCTGAGTCTCAAAATTATTCTGGTTTAAATTCTGAAGTAAATTCTGATGTAATAAATTCTGATTTTGTTGTAATAAATTTTGCTGTAAATCAGATAAATTTCCCCTATTTAAAAAACTATTCATTATTCCTCGTTGATTTAATAAATGCTGACGGTTTTGATGAGGATTTTGTGGACGATAAAGTGCTGCTGTTGCATCGTTTAAAGCTGGATTAATGAAAGGAGGAGCAAAGACGGGGAGAAACGGCATAAAACCTGGAAATAAAAAATTAATATTTTTGGGCATTTTGAACTCGTGGCATTTTGTCTTTTTGACATTTTAAAATTTTTTCTAAAAATTCAAAAAAATACCAGTAGGCGGCCGAGCATTAATTCCACCAACAAATCCGGGTGGTGGCAATGGAAAATTAACAAGTTGATTATGAGAAGTTCTGTCAGACGGAAGAGGAGGCGGAGGGAAATTCAAAAATGCTGCCGATAAATTTTCTGCTGAAGGCAAAAAATTATTAGGCAAAATTTTAGGATCATCTGGGGTGACATTATGGTTATCGTTGTTGTTATCCTTAATTGTTGTAGACATTTTTGGAAGTTAATAAATTTAATTTAATATTTTTTAAATTTTGAAAATCTGAAAATAATTGAGAATTTTTAAAAGGAGATTGAAAAGGAATTGCAGAAAACAAAAAAATGATGAAATGCGAAAGAAAAAGATGAGAAATTTTTTGGAAATTGGAAGACGCGCATTTTAATGTTCGGCAATTTTAAAAAGGAATCAGAGATGGCCGAAATTTTTAAAAACAATAATGTAGGTAGCCGAGTATTAATTTTCATTGGTACGTAGTTGAAAGTTCCTACCAGGGGTGGCAGAAACGAAACGAAAATATTTCTTCTTTCTTCGGTCATCCCTGATGCCTACTGAGTTCCCCCACATTTTTTTACAAAATTTCAAACTTTGCCGGTCCTCTCCTGGTTCTTGTGGGTGAATAAATCTTCTTGACCACGCATTATAATATCCAAATCAACAGAAGTTGAAGGCTTTTCTGCCACCTTTTCTTTGTGTTCCTCAACATGTTTAGTTGGTAATTCATCAGAAAATCTTTAGAAAATTAAAAAATATTTAAATTTAATTAAACAACAAACTCTAAAAGGTCCAATCCTCTAATCTTTTCGCCAAGACGAAGTGGAATTTTTGGAGAATCACTAACAGGCAATGCAAAATTCTAAAAACTTTTTTTAAATTTCTCGGGAGGAAAATTTAAAGGTAATTTGGTAGAGATCAAGTTAGGGCTGTGGAAGGTCTGGGGTTTTCATGTAACCAGAGCCTGGACATTTATGTTTCCAGATGGTTTTCCTGGGCCTCAGTCACAATTTAGTGAATTGGAATTTTTGGAGAATGGCAGAAACGAAAGCCCACTTTGAGTTTTCAGGGATTTTCCATTTCTCACGCCGAATTTGGTGGATTCAAAAAGTGTCCAGGTCCGGATTTATTAATAATCTCAGTCTCTATATTTATCTATGAATAAATAACCTTTAATTTTTTGCTTTCTTTGCCAGAAATTGTTGGTCTTTTAACAACTCCTCTTTTCTTCTTTTTGCTCTTTACTTTTATTTTAACCGATTTTCTAGTAGATTTCTTTTTTGACTTTTTCACAGATTTCTTTATTGTAGACTTTCCTTTTGTTGATTTCTTCTTTAAAGACTTGTTTTTCCCAGACTTTTTTGTAGATTTTCTTTTCTTCTTTATTTTCTTCTTTTTACGTTTTCCGGATGGAGGCATCTAAAAATTATTAAATAAATTAATTTATAAAATACTAAATACAACCTCTGGCAAATTAAATTCATTCTCATCAACCGAGTCATTGTTTAAAACAAAATCGTCTTCAGAAAAATGGCCATGATCAGACATTTGGACCCTAAAAGCTTTAAAAAACTAGTTTATTATAAAACAGATTTTTCAACAATTTTAGGCAAGTCGTTTACTCTTTATTTTGTTATAGATTTTTATGAGCTTTTTTAGCCGAAAACGGCCTCGATTTTTGAGAAATTCCCTAAAAATTTTCCTAAGGGATAAAATGTCATTTTTATTTTTAAAAAAACATTATGCCAAATTATAAAAATATTTAGAAGATTTAAAACAGAACATGGTTCAAGATTAGAGACAGGCAAAATCGCACTTCCGGGATCCCGCATGTGGGATTTTTTTCTTAACTGATGCCGGGACGGGATCCCGAGGGATAAATTCCGAAAAAATTCCGGATCCCGAAGGATCCCGAAAATAAAAAAATCCCGTCGGGATCTCGTCCCTCGCCGGTCTCTATTCAAGATTGCGGAATATGTTCGTTAACTCATTTCTTTTTTATTTAAGTCTTTAAAAAATATTTTCTAAATCCTTATAGCATTTAAAATCCTTTTTAAGGGAAATGATTCAAAGATTTGGGAATTTGTCCAAAGAAGTACTTAATACAATGATCCATAAAGCAGTAAAAGAAAATTTCCCTCAAAAATACAAAATTAAAGAAAAACAGAAATCTGCAATAATTACAGCATTACAAGGATATGATACGTTTATTCAAATGCCTACAGGTTTTTTTAAAAAGTTTTTTTTTATTTTTACGTTTTTTAGGTAGTGGGAAAAGTTTGTGTTATCAACTTACTTCTTTATTGGATGGGGGTGTTACTATTGTTTTTTCTCCTTTATTGTCTTTAATTAGAGATCAAATGGTGAAATTGCAAGGAGTTGATGTGAGTGAATATCTTTAATTCTTATTGCTCTGAAAATTTTAAAAATTATAATACCTTAAAAAAGTGAAAGGTAATGTCTATTTCAATAGAACTTTAAATGAGATAAGATTAATTATTGGTGGGTAAAGTGCGCACCTTAATGGAAATGCTGTTCCTAAAAAATTTTTCATCTAAAATTTTTGGAAATTTGTCACTATTTTTTATACTAAAAGAAATTAAGTTTAAGATTATT
The DNA here is from genome assembly GCA_036172945.1 of Meloidogyne incognita. NCBI lineage: Eukaryota > Metazoa > Nematoda > Chromadorea > Rhabditida > Meloidogynidae > Meloidogyne > Meloidogyne incognita. The sequence continues at coordinate 3,017,597 of JARQAC010000030.1, read as the reverse complement.
TTAAAAAAGGCACGTTATAGAAAAATTTTTAAAAAATATAGCGGGGCCGAACCCACCCTCCTCTATCCCTGTGGTAACATTACTACTAACTAACTAAGCCACAGCGCCCGCAAAGCCTTTTAATTATGAATTAATTCATATAAATTCTGGTCATTCAGATCCCTGTTCTTAAAGCATTTTAGATGTTTTAGATTTATTTTATGGTTCCCCTCCCTTGAAATTTTTTAAATAACAAAAAATTAAATATACCTAAAAATTTAATTTTTTTAAATAATTTTAGTACAAAATTCGCTGTATTGGCTTTGATTTAGACGAAATTAATAAAATTTTACGAACAAACTCTCAACCTGATTTTAATTTACTTTTTGTTACTCCAGAAAAGGTATTTTTTATTTAATTTTATTTTTAAATTTATTTTTTTTAATTTTAGGCAGTAAAGAATAGCTTGTTTATGCCTTTACTTTATAATTTGGATCAAAGAAAGTTGTTGTCCAGATTTGTTTTTGATGAGGTTTTTTTGTTTTTTAAAGATTTGGTTACCTTCCGTCTTATTGGTCGCTAGAAAAAAATAAGAAGGATTATTCGTCTCGAATAGACTGCCACCTAGAATTCTAATTTCTACACAGAACTCGACCTGATCGAATTTGAGTTTCGACCTGGACTGTTTCGATTTTGAAATAATTCCGGGATTCGAAATAAATGAAATTGAACTCATATTTTGACCCAATACTCGATTACTTGTTGCAAAACAAAACCTCACAAATATGAAAGAATATTTTTTGCTCATTTTTTAGGAATCAATAGAGCAGAAGATAACCAAAAAAATATTTCAGAAATTTTTTCTTTTATAATTTTAAATTTTTCTTAATGATTTCCCCGTTTTAGGCTCATTGTGTTCACTCGTGGGGCAATTCTTTTCGTCCAGATTATCTAAAATTGGCAGAATTAATAAAAAGATTTAGACAAACTCAAGAACGTTCAAACACAACAAAAATACCAATTATGGCCCTAACTGCCTGTGATTCTAGAGATGAACGCGAGAAAATAAATAAAATTCTTGGAATGGACAAGGATTGTACAAGGCGACTTTTGTAAGTTTTTTTGGTTTATTGGGAGTTTCTACTAGAGTTCGGTTCATGTTACTAAGATTCAGGTCAGTGGGGTTTCGGGGCTCTGTTATTTTTAAATAATCAGTTCTCTTGGTTCCCGTTTTATTTTAGCCCCAAAATCCGTGCTTTGATCCACGGAAAAGTAGATAGGCTCAAATCACGGCTCTCGTAGACGTAGAAATCTTTAACTAATGAATTTGTATAAAAGTCATTTGTTAAATTTTAAATTTTTTACAGATTCAAAAGCATAAAACAACGTAAAAATCTTCAATATCAAGTTTTAGACAAAAGAAAAGTAAATGTGGAAGAATTAATTAATTATTTTTTTGAAAAATATCCTTCTGGTGTTGGAATAATTTATTGTTTGACTAGGTTTTTTAAGTTAAAAAATTCTTTAAAAATTAATTTTAAGGTTAGAATGTGTCAAATTGGCTAAATTATTTGGAGATTTGGCTCGCCCTTATTATGCCAAAATGTCAGAAAAAAGAAGGCAAATAAATCAGGATAAATGGATGAATGGGAAAATAAGACTTCTTTGTGCTACTACAGGTTTTTTTATTTAGTTGTAGCTTATAGAAATTTTTTGAGAATTTTTAAATGGCATTTTCATAGAATTAATTTAATTCTTGTTTTTTAATTTTAATTCGGGATTTCAAAAGCATGGTCTGTTCTTCAAAATTTTATTTTGTAATAGGTCAGTAGGTTTATTTCCTGTCGGGAGAGGGGGAGGATTTCGAGAAAATATTCGAGGAGGCAGCTTAATGGGGAAGGTGGACAGGGACATCGAAGTTTAAAAAAATGTCACAGATTCCCTAACTTTTGGAGATGAGGAACTAAACTAATGGGAAAGAATACTTTAAGCAATTCTATCCTAAAGAGCCTTGTCTTATCCACCTCCGATCTAATAAATTTTTGATTTCACGAATAACTAATTTTAACTACAAATTTTCCGTTAAGCTTTTGGAATGGGAATTGACAAAGAAAATGTTCGTTTTGTTGTTCATTACTCAATCCCGCGTTCTTTGATGGAATTTACTCAAGAGAGTGGTCGTGCTGGAAGAGACGGAGAATTTTCTGAATGTATTCTTCTATACGATTTTAATGATCAATTTAGAATTTTACGAGAAATAAAAGGTTTTTTAAATAAATTTTTCTAAATTTAATCGAACCTCAAACTCCCTTAGTGAATGGGGTATGTCTTAAATAGGGGGTAGTGCTTGGCAACTCTTCCGCCTAGCAACTCCTTCCTTCATTTAAAATTTAGAATTAAGGCGTATTTTGTATATGCTGTATTTTTTATGAGTTCTGATCAGCCACATAGCTCGGAATAATTTTCGGAAGGGGTGGGGGCATTTTGAAAAATGTCCGTGCCAAAGAGTCCCATCCTGGCAACCTACCTGGCTTTGACTGTATTGAATTTATTTTAAAATTAAAAAAAATTTTTTAGAAGGATTTGAATCAACGTCTTTCAAACAAATAAAATTAAATAATCTTTTAAAAGTATTAAATTATTGTGAAAAATATTGTGATGACTACAACAAAAATTTTATTAAAGAATCTTCAATTTTACCTCCAAATCGTTTTGCAAAAATTAAAAATTTAATTGAACCTTTTAATGAAAAAGAAATTAATATTGTTTGTATTATATTGGAGAAAATTGATCAAATTGGAAATGTTAAGCTGAAAAATTTATTTCAATTTTTTGAACAACAAAATTATTATAATGAGGTTTGTGGAGAATTTATTTTTATTTTTTTAAAAAGGGGGAATTTAATTTGTCGTTTTCCCACACACTTGGTATTATTTTTTTAAAATTTTTACGTCAAATTGTCTTATTTTAGCTACGTGTATATTCTTGGGGATAGAATGGAAATTTGTGTAAAACTGAGGGTGTATGTACCAGGGATTTAGCTGACCGGATTTCCGAAGATCGAGAATTCCTGACATTTTTTTGGGCCAGGATACCGATTTCCCGAAAACGAGAAGTAAAATTGTCGAGAGTTCTTGATTTTTGAAATTTTTCTGAAAAATTGGGAATTTTGGTTAATTTTTCCACCATCTGTGTCAGTTAGATCCGTAGTCGAAATTTGACTTTTTTTCTTTTTTTTCAGATAAATTATGAAAAAATAATTCGTAAAATTATTTTGTATGGTTATTTACGTATTTCTTTATTAACAAATTCATTTAAACGTCCATTACCTTTATTAAGTATTTCTTTAAAAGGATTTGCTTTACTTGAACAATTTAAAATTTTAATTGAATCTAGGGAAGAATTTATAAAATTAAATAAAGAATTGGAAGTATATTTAATTAAAAATAATAACGAAATTGAAGAAGAAGAAGAGGAGGGGGATGAGGGAGAGGAATTATCTATTAAATTAACTAATAATTTGGATTTATTAGACAATTATTTTGTTATGTCTTCTCATTGTTAAAACAACTTTTTGTTGTTATTGTTAACAGTCTAAACCTTATTTTTAAATACCCCCTTTAAATGTTGAAAAAAATTGTAGCTTATGATCCGACTTTTAGATCACACTTTGGTTCTGATTCTAATTAACTAAATCTTAAATTTGGGTTTGCCTAATAATTTTACTAAATTGAGAGTTTCTTTAAATAAGAGAGGATTTCAAATTAGTGGTATCGCTTGGAAGGAGCTCACACCAACCTGATTCAATTAAAAAATCGTCTTTTAAATAGGGGGGTTTATCTAATTTTGAGTGATACCTTATATTGAGGTCTGACTGTAATTTGTTGTTTTAATATTAGTTGTAAACATCTAGATCAAAATTTTCTGACCATTTCTTAATTTTTTAAGGTGGTCTACTCCTCTTCCTTTTAATTGTTATATAGAAGATTTTTATTTGATTTTTTTAAGTAAATTTTTATTCTTTTTTTATAAACATTTTATAAAAAATATGTATATTCAAGTAATATATACTATAATTTAATTAAAAATTTTTTAAATTTTTATTAAGAGAAATATTACTTTTGAAATAATTACACAAAAAACGTTGTCAAGTGGCTGCTATAAGTGCTTTATAACAAGTACTATTTAATATTTTTTTAACTGGAATGACGTAAGGTTGCATTTTTTCTACCTTTTATTGATTCTTACTATTCTTTCGTCCTACTTGTGACTGATCTTTCAAAATTAATAGAAACGTTATAAAAATTTGACCATTTCGTGCTCTTACCATTTTACTGCTAAAATTCTTAACAGACCCAGACACCAATAAAAACACTATAAATTTATACAGCCTAATTCTGATTCTAATTAACTAAAGTTAAATGAGTAAGGATGGCGATAATGTGCTCAACTTTGAAAAGGTTTTTAAAAATTAATTATTTGCCTATTGCTGAAAGACACAACTTCCCTCAATAATCCCCCCACTAATTTGAGGCAATGTCACAATTTTCTGCCATGTTTCCAGACTTGGATAATCAATTGATTGAATCCGTTCTCAGAACAAATGATGGAAATGTTGAAGAAACTATAGAAAAATTGTTAGAATTAAGTTGTACAACAGCCAGTACCTCTGGTAGTGATAAAGTCTCAAAGAGAAATGAAATTAAAAATGAACCAAGCAGGTTTTGATCTTTTTGAAATGTAGTCGAATATGGGTACAACCCAAGACAAAAAAATAAAGCAAAAAACCCAAAACAACCCCCCACACAGCCATAACAACGCAAAGCTATAACTAGCAGAAAAATTTCTGGCCCTTATCAATTTTAGTACCAATCTCTGCAGCTCGATGAGAAGAATCGTTTCTTGAAAAAAAGTCTTGAAAAAAATTTTTTAAAGAAGTCCCGTCGAATTGTACCTGTAAGCACACCCTATTGTTTAAGAGAGCTGCGCCCCAGTTCGGACCCCAAAACTCGGCCACTGAATAAGAGAGATCCTGCCTTTAAGAGATCATACTTTAAAATGACATTCACAAGTGTGTTCCCTTAAAAAAATTTTTTAGAGCTGATGACAGACAACCATCAAGTAGAGACCCCTGTGCAGATGACGAAAAAATTGCCTTATTAATTCAAAATCGAGAATTTCTGAGTTATCTCCGACATGACCCCAACTTTCAAAAAGCAATTATTGGAAGACACCAAGCTTCTGCTAAAAATGCCCATCATTACCCACTTCCACATGGCCCCCCTGTTTTACTTTCTTCTTCGAAATCCTCACTTTCCCCAAACAACCATCTTTTTAACAGAAAAGGAGGAAGAGAATGGGGGAATAATTATCCAGATAGGTCAACAACAACAATCAAGAAAGTTGAAGAATTAAAACCTGCTATTCCTGAAGGACCTTTAATTGGTTTGAATATTTAGCTTGATTATAAGTCCAATCAAATTTTATGAGTTGACTAGCTTTATTAGTACTATGGAGAACACATAAAGTATTGCCCCAATCCCTTGAGTATGTATCAGTAACGGACCGGGTAGAGAAAAAAAGTTGGGTAGGATTTAGGATTGGGTCGAAAATTTCTTGGATCGGGTATTGGATTCCGGGTTGAAAAATTGTTTGGGTTTAGGATTTGGGATAACTGGCCAGTCTCTGGTATGTATTTTTGGATCGCTAACCACTTGGTGACATACATGGCCTTGTCGTTGATCCAAAATCAATATTAGTTTAGTAGTCCTATAAACAACATGGATTTTTATTAAAAATAAATTTTGATCGGACGCACGATTTAAATTAATTAAACATTTATCGAAATTTTTTTAGAATATTTAAATGCTGGAGAATCGAAATGGTCAGAAAAAATAAAATCCAAACTGGTCAAAAAAGCGCCTGATGGAAGCGAACAATTACCAGAATCTCCATTAGTTAGCTATTCTGATGAGCAAATGCAAAAAGGAATTCAAGGAATTTTAACGAGGGGAGGGCACAAAATAATTGAGAGTTTGGCCAGAAAATTTAATAATAATACAAATTATAAATAAAATTGTGAAAGATGAGGATGTTTAGAGGAAATTAAAATATTATAGAATTTATTCCAAAAATTATATTGCCACACTCTGCTTTTTAAATACTCAATAATTATTCTCGGCTTAATAAAGGTTTATAATGTTTATTTTTAAAATTAAGTAAAGATAAAGTGTGAGGCCAAAAATGAAAATAAAGACGGACTTATCAGCAGCGTTTAAAAGTATCTCACAGTTTTTACTTGCCTATAAATCTTTATCTTAATAATAATCATAAGCTATCTATTTTCTGAATTCGATTTTGTTTTTAACATGAAAAAAAACAAAAATATAAATTTTAGCAAAAAAAAATAAAATTTCAGCGAAAATTGCCAAAAATAGAAAATAAAAATAAAAACACGAGACTTAATTTTTACCTTTAAAATTCGGTAATTGTTTAATCTTTATTTTTTGGTATATTTAAGGTATAAAAAAGAAGAGAAGGGTAAAAAAATGAAAAAAAAATATTTTTTTATAAAAAAAGCCGAAAAAAAATTTTTATGAAAAAAGCCAAAATTGATTTCTAATATGAATAAACAAAGAATTCAAAATTTTTGCGAAAAATAAATAAAATTCAAATTTTTCTCTTAAATTGCCGTTTAGATACGAAAATAGAAAAAAATACTCAAAACATAAACTCTATCTTAAAAGTATCCCAGCTGTTTAAATATTATATTTAAATAAAATTTGAGTTAAGGGAGGGGTGGGGAGATAGTTTGAAGTTTAAGTATTTGGAAATTCTTAAAGAGAAAGGGCAGATTAGACCACATAAATACAGTTAGGTGTTGAGTCTATGCTGCATTCGCTTAATCAAATAAACAATTTGCATTTTCACATGCAAATATATTTTGACCTATTTCTATATAAAAGGTCTCCCGACGTTATCATCCAATTCTCGTTCCTTATCTTATTTTTGTTATTCACTTTCTGTTTATATTTTGACCCTTAAATTGTCTCTATAAATACCCCAGCCGTTTCCTCATTATCAGAAGTTTTGGCCTAGCCAATTCTCTCCTTTATTATTGTATCCCATTTTATATGGAGCATAAAGTGAATGAATGAATAAATATTTAAATAATGTAATTCAGTCTAATACAAGTCCCCAGAATAGTAGAACCCGAGTTTAAGCTATATATTCTCAAATATAGCAGTCTAATTAATTCATAATTAAATTCTCATATAAATTTTAAGTGAAGGTAATTCAATCATTAATGTGTCGTAAAACTATCATTTAACTATCCACAAAATTAATATGTTTGCGATTAGGTAAACTTTATGGGTTGATGCGTCGCAGAGAATTTATGACGCTTATCCGACCCGTTTAAGAAAAATTTGAATAATTTATTTTCATTTTCCAGTTACACATTTCTTTCAAAATTTCTCAAAATTTCAGAGCATAAGGTAAAATATTATTATTCGAATTTAATGATTATCTAATAAAATTACGAAAAGTTAGAATTTTTAAAATTAATTTTTTGCTAAATTAAAGGATAAATTTAAAAATTAAATACACAACATAATGTCTTCAATTAATATTTATTGCCTTATTTTTGTCTTGTCAACTTTATATTTATTTAAATTTACGACTGGCAATAAATGCGTTCCAAAATATGGTGAAGGTTGTCATGGATCAAAGAACTGCTGTCCAAATTTACATTGTACACGTACGTTTGCCATAGGAGGTAGAGGAAGTAAACGTCCAAGACATCAATGCCTTCAGAGCCCTTGCTCAACTAGTGGATGTAGTACAAAATATGATAATTGTTGTTATGGATTGAAATGTAATTCAAAAGGACATTGTGCTCATTGTGAAGGTTATAAAGAAAACTGCGATCATAATGATGATTGTTGTCTTGGGGACTGCGAAGGTGGAATATGTATAAAATAAACGTCGAGGGGACCAAACTTGCGGACCGATAAGGAAAGTGAAAAAGCAGCCTGTTAGGCTATGTTTCTACTAGAGACTGGTCCGGGATGAGATTTCTATCAAAAATCTTGGTTATCGAGAATTTTTTCGAGATCTCGACTCTTGTACGACCCTCCCAGTCCGGTCTATTACCAGTCTTCGACAAACTGAGAAAAATGTCCTAAGAGATCGAACCCTGTCTCATCGAACTAGGTTATCGAGAATCTTGATTCTCGTACGACCCTCCCAGTCTGAGCTCTAGTTTCTAATATAGTCTAAACTTGGCTGGCTGCATTTTGGAAATCTCACAAGTTTTTATGAAAATTAGTCTGTTCGGTCCGGAAGCTTCTTCCAATTTTCTTGTTATTTTCGTGTCAAGTTTTCTCGGTTTCGACCAAAAATTGTTAATTTGTCGACCGAAAATTATAGTTAAAAAATTGTTGATGGGATAAAAGAACAAGTAACTAATATCTTTTCTTTACTACTTTCATGTCTTTCCTTCATTTTGATAATTTCCTTTATTGTTTTTCGTAATTTTGAATAAAAATTTTTTTAAAACTCTTTAAAATAAAAAATCAAATGTAAATTTTTTTTTATAAAATTATCAGCCAGAGCAACAGAATCGGGGCAACCTGATTCTTGGTTTGATAAATTAATACAGTTTCTTGAATTTTTTGTTTGTGGAGAAACCCTGAAAAACCCCTCAGTCTTGGGTTTTCGAAAGATTCTCTGGAAACTCTCCCTTAATCAACAAGAAGTAAAGGGGGAAGAAGTCTGTGGTAAAAAATATTTTCGACCATATCCGAGTGTTTTCCTAATTTTTATTCAAATTTTTGTTTATGGCAAGCTTAAAAGTCTGGAAAATTTTTTTTTAATTTTTCTAGTTTCAAAAAACACATCTTTCCCTCAAAATTGTCTCATAAATATTCTATAAACTCTATTTAATATTTTTAAAAACTTTTTTTAGTCTTTTTTTTGTTGAAATTTTAATATTCCTTTTTTGAAATACATTTTAAAAATATTAAAAAAATTTTTCTTTTCCCGTTCTTTCCCTTTATCCATTCCCAAAGGGTTCTTTAAAGGCTACATTTTCCCTTCCCTCACACATATTTTGTCAATCATTCTCTCGTTTATCAGTTTTTAAATATTTTAAAAATATTCCATCAATTTTAGACTTTTTAGTTTTTAAAAAAGAGACTAGACACGTTTCCTGCCTATAGGGAATTTTTTGACAAAAATGGAAATTTGTGAAAATTTATTTTTTAAATTTAAATTTATAAAATATATTAGTAGTTTTTTTATTATCAACTAAGCATAAGACTAAAGTTTTAAAATCTCCCTTTTTCTAGAAGTTAAATTGGAATCCAACCGCCCCACTAATTTATACACCTAATATTTGGTGCTTATAAAATTTATATAAAATAGAGGGTATTGCGTAGATAGCTCAGCTCTACCGTTATCCAACCAGACCTTAAAAACGTATATATGTACAAACTCGTGTGTGTTGAGACGACTTCAAATTTTGAGAATTGGAGGCGATAATTTCTCTGATATTTAAAAAATAAAGCCCCACAAAAGAGTATACAATAATAATTTAGAAGGTAGTGAAAATTATTTCCCAAGAAGCTCTGATTTAAAAATAAAATAAATTAAGGGGGTTGACTGTTTATTAAGGTTTCAAGGAAAATCTAAAAAAAATTTTTTTGAAGAAAAAACATTATACCAGTTAACTTTACTATTTTAAAAGGCACCCAATATTGCTAGACTATGAGACGTTTATTTAAAAGAATTTTTTAACAATTAAATATAACTAATTATCTAAAGTTTAGTTTAGTACACCAACTACGTAAATGTCATTATTTTTAACTTGAGATATTTACGAGAGAAAGGAATGAGTGTATCAATAGCTAGACTTTTTTTAAAAAATAATTTTAAGCTTTTCACCAAACTATTTTTTAAAGAAATTAATTAAAAAGAAAAAATTTGTTCTTTAATTTGTCTTTTTTTTTAAATTTAAAAGAATGTTCATAAAATTAATTTTCTAGTCATCCATAAAAACTTTTCCTTTCTTTTGAATCCCCCCTTCTTTCAACCCCCCCCCCCCTTCCTTTAAATTTCCCCCCTTTCTCACATGCTTGGTCACATATCCAAGCTACATATTTAATGCGTCACCAAAAATATTTTATATCAAATCCTTTTAATCTTTTTTTTTTAGTTTTTTAAACCAAAACACATCAAAAAAAACATTTTTTTACTTTATTTTTCCTCAAATAATGTTAAAAGTAAAAAACCTCGTTTTCTAAAGGCTGTCTAAGCTTTTAAACGTTTTTTTGCTTCGTCTCTTTTTTTCCTTCTTTTCGTCATCCATTTTATTTTTCTGGTATTTATATAGGGATGTTTGGACGTGGAAATTTTTTTAGTAGTTTATGGGAGGGAATTTAGAAAATATTTTTTAATTTTATAGCTAGTAGAGGTCGGTCAGAATTATGAGTTCCGACGTTTCTCTTCCGAGTTCCCACTTTTGAACCATTTCTGCCAGTTCCAATTTCCGGCGCCTTTGTTATTTTCTACCGTTCTCTGATAACTCTTTAAGTAAACTTTAGTATGACCGTTTCATTTCTAGTTTCCTCCCTTCCTCAACATACTAGTGTCAGCGAAAATTCTAAATTAATTTTTTAAATTTTCTGCGTGAAGTTGGCGGTTGTTGGTTCGAGTCGATACAGGGAAGAATTTTTAAATAAACAAAAATAATTTTTAACTCCCGAAACAATAGGTTTCAAATACTTTGAAGTTTTCAAAAAGTTAAATAAGACAACGAAGCTTTATCACAAACAAACCTCGATATAAGATACCCCATTGGGGTTGAAAACATTGTACCTTATAATGAAGTGTATCTTAAATAGAAGGTATCGCTTTGGCAGTTCCCCAGCTCAGCAGTTAACCAGATTTTTAAAAACATCTCTTAAATAGAGGGGTGTCTAATATTGGGGATATTTTCTAACAAGCTCCACGCCAAAAGTTCCCGCGCCCAAACATCTACCCTAATATTCCCCTTGTTTCCTTCTTTGTTTTGTTATTTAGAGTTTTTTTGTTAGCCTTTAAAAACTAAAAACTGCTGTCATTTGCCATCCTTTTTTTCTTTTTGTTAAAAAATGCTAAACACTATAACATATTTACAAGCTTTTGTGTCCTTTTATTCTTTCTATTTTATATATTTAATTGAAAAAATTATAAATTCTTCTTTTATTCTTTTATTTTTTAATTTGTCTAGTTTATTTGTTAATATTTTTAAGTCAATTATATTTTTTTTAACAAAAAAAATTTTTGAAGAAAAAAATTTTTTTACTCCATATACAATTTTATATTTAATAATCTTTTAAATATTATTCCCTTTATTCAAAGAAGAAAAGAATGAATTAAAGAAAGGTTTCCGGAAATGATATTTATTTCATTTTTCTCTTTCCGGAAAACATGAAGAGAGAGTAATTGTGTTTTAATTATGTTTTGCGGAAGTGTTAGAAAACAAAGGCTTTTATAGTCTGTCTTTTATTGTCTTTTCTTTTAAATTTTTGTCTTTGTGGGTTTCTTTGGAAAATAATTTTTTTTGATGTGTTTTGGTTTAAAAATGAGAGGAAATTTTAAGGAATTGATAAAGCAATATTTTTATTGCCTAGTAAAAAATGATTGTTTTGAAGAAATTGAAGGGAAAAAGAATTTTTTAAATTTAAAGTGTTTACTTTTTAAAAAATATTTTTTTATTTTTATTTACTTCCCCTTTTAGATAATTTTCCAACTGTTCAAAAAATAATATTTGAACAAAAACAACATTTCATTTTTCTGTAAATTTTATTTCTTTAAAATTCTTTAAAAATTGCTTGCCAACAACAATTACAAATGACTGCAGTAGCGCAGCAATTTATTTGCAGGCGGTATCTGCTAAACGATGATGGTAAGGGTTGATTGTTAAAATTCTGTGGGATTTTCAAAATTATCGAGAAAGGTTCAAGAAATTATTAGAATTTTGAAGATTACCTAGGCAGGGAAAAGGAAGTTGAAAATTGTCCGTTCAGGACCCAAACCGGCAAAAAATTTGGAATTCCCGCTCCCTGTACTCCAAAAAACTGGGAAAAAGGATATGTGACGGTTAAAGTTCTTATTTTGGTTCAGGGAGAATTTAAATGAAATTGTGTCTATCGGTAAATGTCCTTCGACTTCCCTATGCCCGCAATGGGCAATTTGCAAAATGCCTCTCCTTCTCTTAATTTCCAATTACTATCAAATAATTGGCTGATAATTTGTTTTAACACTCGTGGAAAAAGAGCATTTTGGGAAATTTTTCAAATCGAGAAAAAGTCCAGATTTTTCAGTCTGATTTTTGTATCCCATCCCTATTTTCCCAAAACCATTCACTATCCTAAAACCATCCCTAAACCCATTCCCTAAAACAAAATTCAAAAACACAAATTCAAATACAATATTTATTTAGCAATACATACAACATACATATATTATAATAGAGCGCACAAACAATATACAAATATACATTTCAAGATATGGTATATATACAAAATAGGGTAGTAGTATAATACTCCCAATGCGCGCAAATATATAGGAAGATATATTATAGGAATACATATTACCGTATTTTTCCTAATAGTGCGACCGGTCGGTTTATTTTTCAATCATCCTCTAGAGGGTCGGTTTATTAGAAAGGGTCGGTCTAATAGAGACAGTCGGTTTATATTTCAAATCTCTTTAATTTTTTTCAAAAAAAAACTTGAACAAATAATAAACTAGAACATAATAATTACATTTCAATAGAATTATCACTTTCATTTCCATTTTCTACATCCTCTTCAAGATCAATTTCTTCAAAAATTTTAGCTAATTCGTTATCTAAACGTGCTTGTCTAAGTTGAGCACGCCCTACATATATTATAATAGAGCGCACAAACAATATACAAATATACATTTCAAGATATGGTATATATACAAAATAGGGTAGTAGTATAATACTCCCAATGCGCGCAAATATATAGGAAGATATATTATAGGAATACATATTATATGAGGGAAAAATGGAAGAGGAAAATAATTATGGGGATACAATTTAGGTAACTGTTGAATTATTTTAGATATATTATCCTATCACAATTATTATCACTTCTCTTCTTCTCTCCCGCTCCTCTCTACTTCTTCGACGTTGCCCCTCCAGCCTTCGATGTCGCTCCTCCCTTCGTTGTCCCCGCAGCTTTCGATGTAGCACCGCCAGCAGTTGTCGCTCCACCGGTTTTGGCTTGCGTCCCTCCAACAGTAGTCATTCCGCCGGTCTTTGCTTGGGTCGCTCCAACGGTCGTCCCACCAACTTTGGTCTTCGTCTTCGTACCTCCAGCACCGGTCATTCCCATTTCCATTCCCTCTTCTTCTTCACCTTTTCCGCGGAGCACGAAGAACCAGACAAGGCCACCAACTACAGCAAGCCTATAATTTTATTTTGAATGTAATTTTGTTAAATAACCCAAATCAAAAATATAAAACTCACAGGACTACAACGGCGATGACAATGCCAATATGAGACCCATGTTACTGCCGGAAGCTTCAGCTCCACCAGATGGACCAGACGTGGTCGTCTCATCAACAGGAACAGTGCTTCCACCAGGACCAGTCTTTCCATCAGTCGGAGGAGTGCCAGCAGGAGCACTACCAACAAACTGTTTGAACCGGCTACCGCTCTAAAATAAATAAGAATTTTGTAAACAAAATATTTTAAATTTATTAAATAAATTTTACCAGTCTGAGGGACAGCTCGCACTTTGGACCTTTGTTCCCATCAAGCATGTTGGAGTAGTCAATCGCTTGCGGAAAGGACTTATGGCCGGGTACAATCTTCAGTGGCAGAATGTTCAGCGTGAAGAGATATTTGAATTCCGTGTCCTTATGCGCCTCGTCTGTGATCTCCCATTCCTCAGCCTTGCGAACCGTTTCGTCCTTGATACAGACTCTGTCCACAAAAGTGTAGTCCAAACCCCTCTGGTTTGCGCATTTGTGGTCGGGCACCTGCCATCCGGTAATGCCTTTAGCGAAGTTGATTGTGAAAGACGACGATGGGCTTTGCTTGACCGTTTTCGATTCAGAGGGGCAGTACCAGATTCTCGGCTCACCAACTGTAAAAGATTAATTTTATTAGGCACAAATACCTATTTATTTAAATTCCTCACCTATGTGTACGATGTAGAACATCTGGTCACCCCTTCGTCCAAAAGCAGCAGCGAACTCGGTCGAAAGCAGGCATTGTCCGTTTCGTCCCTTACTGTCGTTACATTTGTCACTACATGCACTGGTTGGGCCAGTTTGAATCCCACTATCCACCAACTTTTTGAACCCTTCTTCCGGCAGACTGAAGGTGAACGGAAACCTAAAAAATTTCGTCATATCAAAAAATTTGAAAAAGGATAATTCACTCACAAATTCGCGTCGCCAACCGACTCATTCTTAACGGTATTCCCATCAGCTACAGCGTCAACCAAGCATTCTTCCAGTTTCCCGGTGACGGAGAATTCCAGCTGGATCCCTACATTCGACGTGAGCAGATCAATGGAGCATCCTTTTGTCGCATGTGTAGAACCCTTTGTGTACTTGATGATCCTGTAAAAAATTAAAAACAAAATTTTTAAAATATTTATTTTAAAAAATAAATGTGCTTACATATCGCCCGCGTTAGGACCCGCTTCAACCACGCAATCAGTCCCTTTGCCTGTGCCCAGCTTTATGATCTTGTTGTTGCCATCCTTCATGTGCTTAGCAAATCCAACCATGTCGCACCAGACAACGCATTCGAGCAGCAACAGAGCGACCGTGAGCAGAAGAAGAGCACGCGAAACCAGAGCCGATGTCGAGGCCATCCCGTTGACGCCTGAAGAGTTGCAGCAGCGCTTCCGCATTGCAGGTACGTCGACGAACGTAGATGAAGAGAATTTGTTGTAGATGATGATAGAAGATTGATAGTTGTGTTGTTAAGGGAGAAGAAATAATGGCGCTTTTATAGTAATCCTCTCTCTCGGAAAAAGAGAATAGACTTAATTGTGTAATATAAAAGCTAGTTTCAACATTCAGTCTAGTTGGATCATACTAGGCCAGCTAGTCCCTGATCCCCGGTGCTCGTAAACAGTCCGGTAACCTGTGCTCGTCAACAGTCCGACAACTATTGCTCGTCAACAGTATGGCAACCAGTGCTCGCTCATCAACGACGGCAACAGATCGTCTACAGGCGTGCTCAGATCGACAACAGCAACAGAGGAGAATAGTACTTAGTGAAGTATTGTGAGAAGTGTAGTGAATTGCTTGATGTAATTAGTAAGGTGGAGATTGGATTGTAAGTGTAGGAACATCGTAGTTAGTGATCGGCATGAGTCGAAATTGATTTGATAGTACGCAATGGACCTTTTGTGATAGTGACTGGAAAAGGACTTAGTGTGAGTGCCAGTGGTAAAGAAAAATCCACAAATATACGAGCCCTGAAGTAAAGAGAGGCAAAATGAGTAAAAAGCACTAAAAAATGGCTTTTGCAGAATGCCCTTTGCATATGGACGGCGAGCTGGACATTTACCTAGCCAATCCTCGGTTCACATTAAGGGAATTTTGAGTTTTCCAAAATGTTAAATTTTCTCAAAATATTTCAAAATCTTAATAAAATCCCCCAATTAATTCATTAGAATTATCCGACACTTTTGATTTACTCGATTTGGACAAGGATGGGAGATTAAGTCGAAACGAAATTGCAGCTTTATTGAGATCTTCAGCTAAAATAGAACCAACAAGGAAAGAATTGGATTTTTTGTTTAGTGAAATGGACCATGAAAGTAATTTTATTTTGAATTTTCCAAATATTTTTTCTCTTTAGATTCCGGAAAAATTGACAAGCAATCATTTGGTAGGTAAATAAGTAACAGTTAAACCTACTTATATGTAGGATACACCCTCTAGGGTTAAAAAATTGTACTTTTTAATGAGGTTATCTTAAATAGAGGTTTCGAATAGGCAGCTCTCCCGATCAGTAGCTAGCCAATTTTAGAGTTGTGGGTGTATCTTATACAGTCGGATCTCACTATAAGATACTCCCAATACTAGGTACACTTCTATTTAAAGGACGTTTCTTTTGAGTATCTGGTTGACCTTTGTCTGGGAGGACAATAGACAAGGACAAATCTATTTAAGATACAACTCATTATAAGGTCCTAAGTGTGTAACAGGTTCGTCGACTGAATAAATAATATTACAGTAACCTATCTTCGTTGTCCTCTAATCAATCGAATAACGGTTAAAGAACTTCGCAACCAATTTAAAGAGATTGCTTGGAATGGGGACGGTTCTATAACAAAGGGTAACACTAAAAATTTTAATTTTTTATTTCAAAAATTAATTTAGAAGATCTAAGTCACATTTTAGCAAAAACAGCAGACTTGAAGGATGAAAATGCTGTTGAAGTTTTATTTGAAACAATTGATCAAGTATGAGAGAAATTAATTTAAATTTTAAATAAATTTTAAAAGGATCAAGACGGGAGAATTTCTTTTGAGGAATTTATTCGAATGATGCGGGAATAAATTAAAATTTAATAATATTTTTTATTATGGTCTCTCTATTAATAAATACACTTAAATATTTTAATGCTTTTTTTTAAAAATGTGTAAATACTTAATTTTGTTTCTTTAAAAAATCAAAAGTGGAATCAAATCAAAAGTCGCTTTTGGTTTAATCATGTAAACTTTTGTCGATAAAATTAATTCCAATTATTCCGCTTTTTGTAATGAATTCTTAAAATTTTTTGGACATACAGTAAGGTGCAAAAGTTTGGAACATTTTGGTGTAAATTTGTTAATCAATAATTTTTCGTTCATTTCTCATTGAATGGCTTGGATTAAAATTTTTTAAATTAACTATAAGTGTTGTCTATAGAATGACAATAAAAGTTTTTAAATATCTTCAGATATTCTTATATTTTATCCCTAAAATATTTTATACATAAAAAATAAGGAGTGCAAAAGTTTGGAACATTTTTTATTTAATTTTATTCTGATGCATAAATCCAACCAAAAAATCTACAAAAATTTTATCGAACATATATATTGATATTATAATATCAATATATATGTGACACCTCAAAAATCAACGTAAAACAGGGGTATATCTCTTTAAAAAATATTTTCGACCTCTTATGAGTCGGTTTGAATTTTTATTTTTAGCTTATCTGAAAGCCCTTAAAATTTGCTACAGGATGGGAATAATTTTATTTTTCAGAAAAATATCCAATCGGGAGAAAAGGACCGTTTGTTTTTCGAAAGGGCATTTTATGGGGCATTTAGGCGATTTCTGTTGCGTTCGAAAGATAAACGGTCTTTATCTCGTCATCAAATTTTTTCTGAAAAATTATATCAATGCTATCTTATAGCAAATTTCAAGGGCTTTCAGATAAGCCCAAAATGAAAACTCAGAACTATCCATAAGGGGTCGAAAATATTTTTTGAATATGAAAAACCCCGTTTTACGTTGATTTTTAGGGTAGCGAGATCTCGACAGTGAAATGAGATATGGGCTTAGTTCTTTTTTATTTTCCCTTATTATCGATCATAATGCTTGGTGGAATTTTTATAATTTTTTTTTGTTTAGTTTTTGACATCAAAATTTAGTCAAATCAAAAATGTTCCAAACTTTTGCTCCCCATAATTTTTAGGTATAAAATATAATAAGGGTAAAATATATAAAAATGCGAAACTAATTAGAAACATTTAGTGTCATTCTATAGAGGACACTTACAGTTAATTTAAAAAATTTCAATTTAGGCCGTTCACTGAAAGATTAAAGAAAAATTATCGATTTAGCAATTTAAAGCAAAATGTTCCAAACTTTTGCACCTTACTGTATATGAATTTGTTTAAATATTAATACAGAATGCCAGAACTAATTTTGAAGAGCCTAATTTAGGACGAAATATTTGATGTACTTCTTTGATATCACAAAAAATTGAGTAAATATTTTGTCACAAGATTTAAGAAAAATAGAGAAAAAAGTTTTTTCAAAACTATCACTTCTGTTACAAGGAGAAGTTTTTAGATTAAAATAATAATTACAAAAACAAATAAATATAAAAATATGTATATTGTAATGAGCATTTTAAAGTTTTTTTTGATAATTGGAAATTTTATTAACAAAACATTGAGCCTATTAATTATTGTATATGTTCTTTCATAAAGTTTTGTTTATATTTTTAATCCATCCATCAACCTTTTCAGAATCAAAACGGTCATTTCTGTTATCAATATAAAGATAAACATTTGGCCATTCTTTTTCTGAGTAAATTTCCATAGCTTCAACATTTTTGTGACTTTTGTCCCAGATAAAATTGTCTGAATGAAAATCATTTTTCCATTCGTCCTTTCCATAATCTGACTAAAAATGAAATATTATTTTAAAGATATTTAAAGAGAATTAGAGTGTAAAAAGTGTTATATAAATATAAGGAGCATTCAACTGAATCCCGGCCCTATAACTCAAGGAGTGGATAATTTTTAATCGTCTTATACCAATTTATAGAGCATAAATAGGCTACAAGATACGAAAAAATCAGAATTCTCGATCGAAGATAAAAAAAAGTTATGAACTAGAAGCTGACTTTTTCAAAAAAATCTTATTTTTCGGCACTTAATCGATCATAATATACATATTTACCAGTCAGTCACGATTCTTGATTCTTTGGTATGTTGTAGCATATTTAATGCTCTATCAATTGTTACCAAGAACAAAAAAATGACCAGCTCTTCATAAGTTATAGGGTACGGGAAGCAGTCGTTTTAAAATAGTCGAGTCAAGAAAGTCTGAAATCTGTGTAGCCCGAATTTTTATGATCTTTGATAAGTATTCAGGTTTCTAGTACCCCAATTTGTCTCAAGTTGGTATACCAACTTTTATTTTTTAAAGTAGATTAAAACCAGTTTAAAATATTTATTTACCTCAATAATTTTATAGTAATCACACAAAACGTGAAAAAGTCTTCCATGCATTTCTACAGCACAAATTTCTCCAGACAATTTTGGGTAATTCCATTGCATACGTTGTTTTAACGAAAGGCGCATTCCACTAATATAAGCTTTTTCTGTTGTTTTGTAGAGGTAAAAAAGATCAATTTTGATTCCATCCACAAAAACACTTAATTCAAAAGAATTCCTCAATCGGCCCAAAATCCAATAAATTTCAAAAATTTCTGAGGTGATTATTTCTCGTAGGAGAGAGCTGAAAAATTATTTATTGGCCGAAAAATTACCGCCTCTCAAATGATTAATGGAAATTAATGGAACGTTTTAAAAATCATTTTCGTCCTCCATTTCATTGAGATCCACCCCCCAAATTCAGCACCCCTTCTTTTTTACCCCCTTCAACGAAAGATTGAAAAGAAAATCTCTCAGTTTAATTATTAGAGCTTAAATTTTTCCACAAATAAAGAATATAAACTCAGAGTGTTCATCGCTGAACATTCCAATATCTGTGTCTGTTGTGTGAGGAATTAAAGAACATTCTCTTGCCCAACCTTTAATTTAATAAAAAAATTATGTTTTATAGGAGACAGAAAGATATACTAATCATTTTTGTGTTTGGTTGTTGCGACCGATTTTAAAACTGAAAATTTTAATTTTACTTGCCAGAAATTAGCTGTTTTTATGAAATTATAGAAATGTGTGATTTTTAGGAAATTAAAATTTTATTGCTAAATCGAAGCTCTAATTCGGTCCGTGTTCAAAATAAATAAAATTTGAACTCATTCGGACTCAGCACACTTAAATACCTACTGCTATTAAAAAGCACTTCTTCCTTATTTTTTATTGAAATGAAAAAAAACGAGAAAAAAGACTTATCCCGACATTTATCAATTAAACTCAAACCGGGAGTTTTTACTTGGATTAACCGAAAATCTTGGGTACCGGTTAATAACCGGTTGCCAACAACCAACTGTAAAAATATTGGATCTGTTTGTTATTTTTATTAAATCAAGTAAATGATTTTAAAAAATAAATTACCAAGTAAAGTTCCCCCCATAAGAAAAGCTGTTGCATTATGTCTGTCTAGTAAATTAGAGAATTGGACAAGTCTATCCAAAAAATTTATAGGAATTCTTCTACATGTACTTTTGGATCTTTTAATTAAAGACGAACATTCTAAAAATTTTCCTTTTTTCCAATCTCTTTTAAAAGCCTTCCAATCAAAAGGTATTCGAATATTTTCTATATTTGATTGGAAATGAGTAAACCTTAAGAAAAAAATTTTTTGTGCCTGCTATCAGCTCTCATTATTATTTTTTAATGTTGCCTCAGGGAAACAGTGGAACTGAGGAAGCAAGTTTGACCATTATGTTCATATTAAGAAAGAAGGGCGGGACACAAACGGGTCAACCGAACCGGAACCGAAAACCGGGTTCAAAACCGATTATCCTTTTCCTTAAGTAGGAAAGGCAGTGAGTGTAAAAAGGAAAATAAAAATGAGGGCCGATAACAGGAAAGCAACATTTTATTTTCAAATTTTATTTTGTATTTTTCCACTAAAAATATTTAAATATTTTACCATCTAGTTGCAATTAAATCTTTTTCATTTTCAACATTTTTAAAAAGCCAAAAATCTCTATTTTCGGAAATTTCCAAAATAAATTTAATTTCAATAAATTCATTCGATATTTGTGAATATCCGGCAGGTATTGCCACAGCTACTGGATATGTACAATTTTTGCCTTTATTTAAATTTTCTAAACAATCAAAATCAACAATTATTGGATTAATTCTAAATAAATAAATTTTTTAATTGGAAAAATATATTTAGAAAATTACATTGGAGGATAATTAATTTTTAAATCCTTTTCTAAATTGTTTCTATAATAACAAAAATTCAACAAGAAATAAATTAGAGTTAAGGAAAATAAAGAAACGGTAAAAGTACGCTTTTTGTTTAAACGCATTTTAATTTAAATAGTCTATAAAACAAATTAAAGAGGTTTTGGCTGACCGGCCCTTTAATTCCCTCTTTATTTTTCTGATCATTTTTTGCTTAAAAGTGCCAAATCGCTATGCCCACAATAAAGGATAAAGGAAACTCCAAGCGTGTTTATTAAAAGATTGATAAATGAGTTTTCTGATTCATTCATATACCTATGCTATAATCCCGTTGATACTTGCCTTATGAAAAATAATGTGAGAGTTGGAAGAAAAGGAAAAAAATAGTGAGAAAACTAAAAAGGGAAATAAGGGGGCGGTCAGCCAAAATATTACCATTAAAGATTATATATAAGTACTATGTTCATTGTCCATCTTAACATCAATTTTGAGGTATTTTAGCATATACGGTAATTAAATTTTGAAAAAGAATAAATTTTTTGATCCTTTTTAATTAAAAAAAATTTTTTTTTGCTAGATAGTGTGAATTTAAAAAATTAATGGGAATTAAGACAAAGGAGAAAAAAAGAAATATGCGGGGATATAACAAAACAGTGCCTAATTAACTATAACTATAATAAATATCCTTATTGTTTTTATCCCTATTATCTCTAACTATAAAAAAATATTATTTTAATTAAAAAAGGTGTAAAATAAAAAAAAAGAGGAGAGGGGAATTTCTATTGAGAGGAAAGGTGAAGCTGAAGATGATTAACCTTTTTTATAAGGCAAAATATATTTAAAGGGGTAAAGTACAAAAGTGATCGAGAATAGGAAGGAAAAACGCTTGATTGTAAATTAAAAAGGAAATAAAAGGGGTGAATCAGAAATTTTTTAGATTTTTTATTTTATCTTTAAAATTGAAAAATTTATTATAAATTAATACTTGTTTTGATGGAAAAGGTAAATAGAAATTGAAAAAATTAATTTTTAATAGTATACATAAATATCTCAAGTTATTTTCGTTGGACAGAAAAATATAAAAATCAAAGCCCTTTTTTACTCTTTTTTGGCGTTAAAATTTAAACTCATCTGCTGCAGTAAATGAATTATTTGGAATATTTAATCCTTTAAATATTTTTCTTAACAAAACTGCAGGTACAATCAACTTTTTAAGAAATCCCGGTTTTGCCGGTTTGGGTCAATTTTCAACTTCCATTTCGCTGTCCAGATTATTTTTAACATTCTAATAATTCCTCGAACCTTTCTCGATCATCAAAACCTTTCTCGATCAAGTTTCTCGACCTTCTCAGTCCTTTCCACTGCGCACTAACAACTCAATTTCGACTCATGCCGCTCACTAACTACCATGTTCCTACACTTACACGCCAATCTCTACCTCATTAATTGCAATAAGCAATACACTACAGCTCGTCACAATACTTCACTAAGTACTAGTCTCCACTGTTGCTGTTGTCGATCTGAACACGCCTGTAGACGATCTGTTTCTGGACTGTTGACTAGCACTGGTTGCCGGACTGTTGACGAGCACTGGTTGCCGGACTGTTGACGTGCACTGGTTGCTTTTGTAGTCGAGCGCTAAAGGAGATCAGGGACTAGCTGGGCTAGTAAGATCCAGCTAGACTGATGCTGAGACTGGCTTTTATATTACACAACAAAGTCTGTTTCTTTGCCCGAGAGAGAGGAACACTATAAAAGCGCCATCATTTCCTCTCCCTTAACAACACAACTACCAATCTTCTATCATCATCTACAACAAATTCTCTTCATCTACGTTCGTCGACGTACCTGCAATGCGGAAGCGCTGCTGCAACTCTTCAGGCGTCAACGGAATGGCCTCGACATCGGCTCTGGTTTCGCGTGCTCTTCTTCTGCTCACGGTCGCTCTGTTGCTGCTCGAATGCGTTGTCTGGTGCGACATGGTTGGATTTGCTAAGCACATGAAGGATGGCAACAACAAGATCATAAAGCTGGGCACAGGCTCCGGGACTGATTGCGTGGTTGAAGCGGGTCCTAACGCGGGCGATATGTAAGCACATTTATTTTTAAAAATAAATATTTTAAAAATTTTGTTTTTAATTTTTTACAGGATCATCAAGTACAAAAAGGGACAGCCACATGCGACAAAAGGATGCTCCATTGATCTGCTCACGAATCCAGGGGGGATCCAGCTGGAATTCTCCGTCACCGGGAATCTGATGGAATGCTTGACGGACGCTGTGGCTAAAGGGAATGGCGTTAAGGATGAGAGGGTCGGCGACGAGAATTTGTGAGTGAATTTTTATTGTTAAAATTTTTAATCTGATGGAATTTTTGTTTAGGTTTCCGTTCACCTTCAGTCTGCCGGAAGAAGGGTTCAAAAAGTTGGTGGACAGTGGGCTTCAAACAGGTGCCGCCTCTGAGTGTAATAAACTCTGTGTGGAAGAACGTTCCGGAAAATGCCTGCTATCGACCGACTTCGCAGTTGCTTTTGGACGAAGGGGTGACTGGATGCTCTACAACGTGCACATCCGTAAGTTTTAAATATCATTGATCATTTAAAGAAATAATCATTGATTTTTCATCAAAATAATTTTTTCAGTTGGTGAGCCGAGAATCTGGTACTGCCCTTCTACGAAACATAAGGCCGAAAGCAACTCGTCTATCATAGTCAAATTTGATCCAAAAGCGTATTCAGGATGGCGGGTGTCGTCTGGTCACCATTGCGCAAGGGAGAACGGATTGGACTACGATAAGGAAGAAAAATACTGCCACACTGAAAAGGTTCTACGCAAGGCTGAGCAATGGGAGATCACAGACGAGGCGCATAAGGACACGGACTTCAAATATCTCTTCACGCTGAACATTCTGCCACTGAAGATTGTACCCAAGCATAAGTCCACGCCACAAAGAATTGACCTTGACAACAAGCTTGATGGGAACAAAGGTCCAAAGTGCGAGATGTCCCTCAGACTGGTAAAATTTATTTAATATATTTAAAATATTTTGCTTACAAAATTCTAATTTATTTTAGAGTGGTAGCCGGTTCAAACAGTTTGGTGGTAGTACTCCTCCTGGTTCAAAGCCAACTGATGGGCAGACTGGTCCTGGTGGAAGCAGTGATCCTGTTGTTGAAACGACCACGTCTGGTCCATCTGGTGGAGCTGAAGCTTCCGGCAGTAACATGGGTCTCATCATTGGCATTGCCATCGCCGTTGTAGTCCTGTGAGTTTTATATTTTTGATTTGGGTTATTTAACAAAATTACATTCAAAATAAAATTATAGGCTTGCTGTAGTTGGTGGCCTTGTCTGGTTCTTCGTGCTCCGCGGAAAAGGTGAAGAAGAAGAGGGAATGGAAATGGGAATGACCGGTGCTGGAGGTACGAAGACGAAGACCAAAGTTGGTGGGACGACCGTTGGAGCGACCCAAGCAAAGACCGGCGGAATGACTACTGTTGGAGGGACGCAAGCCAAAACCGGTGGAGCGACAACTGCTGGCGGTGCTACATCGAAAGCTGCGGGGACAACGAAGGGAGGAGCGACATCGAAGGCTGGAGGGGCAACGTCGAAGAAGTAGAGAGGAGCGGGAGAGAAGAAGAGAAGTGATAATAATTGTGATAGGATAATATATCTAAAATAATTCAACATTTACCTAAATTGTATCCCCATAATTATTTTCCTCTCCCCATTTTCCCTCATATAATATGTATTCCTATAATATATCTTCCTATATATTTGCGCGCATTGGGAGTATTATACTACTACCCTATTTTGTATATATACCATATCTTGAAATGTATATTTGTATATTGTTTGTGCGCTCTATTATAATATATGTATGTTGTATGTATTGCTAAATAAATGTTGTATTTGAAGTTGTGTTTTTTGAATTTTGTTTTAGGGTTGAGTTTAGGATGGCTTTAAGATAGTGAAAGGTCTTTGAGAAAATAGGGATGGGATGGGTTACCAGAAATTGAACTTTTTCTCGATCTGAAAGTCTATTTGAGAAATTTCCTAAAACCTCCTTCATTTTTTCAAAACAATCTTTTTTCAAAGTAGTAAAAATTGTTGACGTCGATGATTTTCCTCTGATATTTACATCTGTTTTCAAATTAAACGTGTCAACCTCCTAGTAAAAATAATATGCGAATGTATGGGATTCTATGTGGATACATGCATTTAAAAAAATTTTTTAAAATCCAAATTCAACCTATAAATTTCAAAATAAATATTTTTTGATAGATTAGAGTGCCTACTCTATTTTATGATATAAAGTTTCGTGAATTTTTGTTAAAAATTTACTGTAAGCTCTTGCGTAAAGTGTCCAATTTTTGAGAGAAAAAATGAATATTTTTTCGATTGAGCGTCTTTTAAATTTTATAACTCTCAGGAAAGAATTTAAAATTTCTCAAATCTCAAATCGAGTTTGGATCGAGAAAAAGTTCAATTTCTGGTAACCCATCCCATCCCTATTTTCCCAAAGGGATATTGGTAAAAAACTGGAGGGAATTGGAAATTTTTAGAAAATAAATTTTAGAAAATAATTTTTACTTCTTCAACAAGAGAAAAAAATTCTTCAATTAAACAATCAAATTTGTCTGCAAATAAAATTATTGAAAAAACAGACAATTCACAAGAAATGAAAACATCGACAATAAGGGTATCAAAAATATAAATTAAAATTTCTTAACTCTAATCATAATTTAACCACGTTCTTCACCCCCAGTCAAAATCCAAGAGAAATTGATTTAGACAGGCCGACCCTAACTTTAAAAGTTGAACTTAAAAAATAAATTTTTGTTAACCAGAAAAATCCTTTTTAATACAGAAAAATAAAAAAATGAGTAAATTTTTTTGGTAGACTTTTTAAAATTTTTAAATAAAGAAAAGTTGACATTTTTCAAAATAAAATTTAAAAAAAAGTGCCCTTTTTGAATTCTTTCTTTTCAATCATTTTTAACTTCTCCCTCAAATTTTCTTCTTCTTTTTTGCGTTCATTTCTTTTGCATATATGATTCCAATTCCATGTCCAATTCTTCTGCAGTTTTTGTGCGCAATTTTGTTGTTGATTCAGCAAGTTTTTTGCCAAGTCGTGCTGAAATATATTTTTAATTTTATTTTTTTATTTATTATTCCAGTCAGCAGGTCCGTAGCCAGGGGAGCCCCCCCCCTGAAAAAATTCTGGTTACGAGCCTGCCTGTAAGGCACGCCCCCAAGGACCCCAAAAATCAATACTAGTCAAAAAATAAAAGCCAAACCTTTACGTCCAGCAGCCCCAGCTCTAACACCAATAACCTTCTTTACACCTTTACGGCGTATTGAATTCCCTGAAACACGACGAAGACGATCACGAATACTTGGTTTTCCACCAGCCAAAGAAGCTGCTGTAGCAGATGCTCCGCTTTCAGAAACAATGCAAAATTTGATTTCTTGACCTAATTAAAGAAGTGTTTTAATATAAATTTAAAAATGAAAGATTTTTAGTGAGAGAAAAGGACCGATTTGCAAATTATTACATTGAATGTATCATTAAAAATTAACTAATTTCCCGGCTTAATGTATTCCTATTGAACCAATATACCTATTTACATATAGCTAATGACGCAGAAAAAATTTCCCTATTGGCCCCTTCCCCCGAAAAAATCCTGGTCATGGCCAGCAAATACGTGTTCCCACATTTCGTATGTAGAGCAGAAATATCACGGATTGCGGAAAAGGAAGGTCGGGTTTCGGCTAAATCCGGATATCGAGTAACCCGTAAAATTTCTGATGTAGCGGAGACTCCTTATAACTCCTAGATCCCATTAAAAATCCCTATACATTCCCCGTACCATTTTATTATGAAAAAAATAACCGTCAATAGCAATATCCTTAAATTCTCGAATAATTTCTGCTGCAGTTTTTTGATCAGTGAATAAATCGGCTGTGCCCAAATGATTCCCCATTTCATCATAATGAACAGTAACTCCATAACAATTGTATTCTTGAAAAAGCTCCTTAAATATAAGGCTTTTAGTTTTTAATAATTGAAAGAAATCCTTTGAAAATTCTGTGGGCTTCTTATAATTTAATACAAGTCGATGAAACAATAAATTACTGCAAAATCATAAAACACAAATTTTTGTGAACAGCGACCCCAAAAAGTCATTTAAGAGAGAGAACGTTGTGAAAATTTGAGGAAGGTTTCTAATCTTTCATGATTCTGTTTTTTGCTATTTTTTGCTTGTAATTTATCCAGGAATATAAATTCGGACGTCGGAGGGTTAGAAAAAGTCAGTTGAGCCAACCTGAAAATTAAATAATGAATTCAGATTTACTAAAAAAGGGTACTTATTAGTGATGTTCGAGACTCTCGGTCTCGGTTCCCGAGTCGGGAAATTTCCCGGGTTTTTTGAGCTCTCGGTCTCGGTCTCGGTGTTTTAGTCTCGGAAAACGAGACTAAATTTACACCCCTAATGACGGAAATTTTTTGAATTTTACTCGTCCCTCGCGCACGATTGACATTTATTTTTTAAGGAAAAGGGAAAGGAATATTTAGATTTTTTCTTAAGTTTTCTTTTGTTGGTCGATGGTTGAGTGGTGAAGTCGACTGGATTCACTCACTTCAATATTTTCATGTGGAGGGTTCGAATCCAATGGTGGAAATTAAGCTTAAAAATTTCTCTTTTCAAGATTTAATGTTTTTAAATTTTGATTTTGCTTTTAAATTCGCAAATTTTTTTAATATTTTAAAATTGAAAAGGCACTTCATGACCATCTAACTTCAAAAATAATTTTTTGCCGCGGCTTTGACAAATAAATTTTTATACTAAGTCCTTACAAAATTCTCAAATTTTTCGCCTCCGGCGGTGAAAAAAGGAAGAGATCTGGCCCTTGTCCTTATAAAATTTTAAAAATTTTCGCCTTCGGCGCAAAAAATTCTAATCTAATAAGATTAAAAAGGATTAAGAGGGATACTTAGGATTCGGAAGGATTAAATTTAAAATCAAAGGACTTGTGCGGGCATTGAGGGATATGAGGGGATTTTAAGAGATTAATGTAAATATCAGTGGATATGTATTGTGGACTTGGGGATTCAAGCGATTCTGGGGATTATTAGGTAGATCAAGGCAGTATATGACCCAAGCTTGGAAATTTTTTATTTTAAAAATGAATCATAAACACATAGCAATTAAATAGGCTGCATATTTATATATGATATAAACATGGAACTTTAACTTCAGGATGATCAAAGTTGTCTCGACTCTCGGTCTCGACTCTCGGTCTCGGGTCGGGACTCGGTCTCGGGGTCGATTCCCGGTCTCGGTCTCGGCTCTCGACTCTCGGCTTTTTTTCACTCTCGAACATCACTAGTACTTATGGTTTTCCCAAACCAATTCTTGCGGATTCATTTATATGTCCAGAATGGTCATTCATTTTACTCTATTACCCTGCGCATATTCCATGAGACATTAATAAAGAAAAGATTATTTTTTACATTTTCAACAATTATAAAACACTAGTTAATCGCAACTGGAGTGAAATTAATGGAGTCAGAACACTCGGTGCATATGAGTCCCCAGAAATATGTGCAGCAAAAATTGGTTTGGGAAACCACAAGTATCAAAAAAAGAAAGAAACCTCCAAATCCGAAGTAATAACACTCTCAGGCAAACTCAAAATCTGCATTTTAACCATTCCACTCTGACCGCTTCCAACAGCTTTACGAGCTAAACGAGCACCAATTCCACCCCCAGGTTTGTTGCTGCGAATAGAAGCGAGACGAGGAATTTGTTGACGCTTCTTTCCACTCAAAAGTCCTAGAGCTTTAGCTGCTCCTTTTTTGGCTCCATAAGTCTCAAAATATTTGTCATGCTTCCAACGGCCAGCTGGGACTTCCTTTAAACAGAAATTGTTAAAGAACGTTTTTAAACAGAAAGCTTACTCCAGAAACAAATCCTCTCTGTGGGAAACGAGTCCTTGCACTAGTACGCGGTCCTTCACCAATAGCTGCTTGAACAGCTCCAGCACGTGTTACACGTCCACCAGCTCGAACTCCGCTTCGTTTTGTTGGTTTGCTTTGACTAATAATTTCGTCTAATGCGAGTGCCAAATTTGCTGCCATATTTAGTAAATTAGAGAGAAGATAAAGAAATAAACTTTCTGTCTAAAATAAATTATATTAAAAAATGTCAGTTAAAAATTAAATAACGGCTAAAAAGCTGTCTAATTTTTAGTTAAAATGAATAAAAAAATTTTACAGACAAAGACAAATTTTAATAATTTATTTAAAAAACCACGTTTCAAAGAATTTCATGTGATTCTAGAGACTTTCGAAATTAATTTTACAGTCAATTAACAAGTTTTGCCATGGTGACGAAAATTCAGAAAAAGTGTGTGTATTTTTGAGAGACTGAGAAAGAAAAAGAGAAAATAATTTTATTGAATAAATGTTGGTATTTTGTAATTTTTTGCATTTGTTTACATTTTGAAAATTACAAAAATATTTCAAATTGGAAAATTGATAATTGGGTAAAATCAATAATGCCAGTTTTCTTTCCTTTTCAATTTTGATTTTTTTCATCTGTTTTTTAAATTAAATTAATTTTTTTTTGTTATAGAATGGCTAATCGTACATCTCGTGATGCTCATACAGTCAAAGGAACAAATCCTCAATATTTAATTGAAAAGATTATAAGAACGCGTATTTATGATTCTATTTATTGGAAGGAACAATGTTTTGGACTTTCAGGTTTTTTATATTTTTTTGAGGATTTTTTAAAATATTTTGTTGTATTAAATCGGGGAAGGGCTGTCATGTAATTGGATCTAAAAAATTATAGGACTAGACCGGGTCTCTAAAAACTTTATTTCTGCTGGCAATCTTTTCATTTTCTCCTGGCTCCCCTTTATCTTAGACTCGACAAAATTTTAATTGTTTTTGGTTCATATGTTTACCATAGTCGTTATAAATGAAAATTTGAGGAATAGAAAGAGGGCATAGGAAGCTCAAAATTCCCTCTTTCGTAATTTTTTAAATTCTTTGTCTATTTCACAATTTAAGGCCTTTCAAATTCCTTTTAAGTTCAAAATATTTTTTTCTAGCCGAAACAATAATCGATAAAGGCATGGAACTTCGCTTTATTGGAGGCATTTATGGAGGCAATATTAAACCATGTTTGTTAATTTTTTAAATAAACTAATATTTTACCAATTTCAGCACCTTTTCTTTGTTTAACACTCAAATTGTTACAATTACAACCTGAAAAGGATATTGTTATTGAATTTATTAGACAGGATGATTTTAAGTATTTTTTTTGAATTTTTTTTTAGAAATTTTCAAAAAATTTTCCAAAGAATTTTCAAAATTTTTTAATTCCCAAAATAATTTTTTCAAGATATATTCGAGCTTTGGGAGCAATGTATATTCGTCTAACTTTTAATTCTGTGGAAGTCTATAAATATTTGGAACCACTTTACAATGATTACAGAAAATTGAGATATATGAATAGAATGGGAAGTTAGTTTTTAACTTTTATATTTTTAATTTAAAATTTTGAATTTTTCTGAATTAATTTTTAAATAAAATAAAAAAAATTACGGCAGGTAAAATTTTTATTTATTTTTTTGTTTCCGAAAACAGAAAAAAATAAATAGACAAAAAATAAATCACAGATTTTGGTAATCGAAATTTATATTTTTCCTTAAATTTAAATTTTATTCATTCCCTCAAAATTTTCTAAAATATCTTTTATTTTTTAAAAATTTAATTCTTAAAATTTTTATTTTTTAAATTTCTAATAGGGTTGTTCACTACCGTTGATTAACCGGTACCCCCGATTTTCGGTTAATCCAAATTGTAAAACCCAGTTTTCGGTTTTGGATTTTAGACAAATACCAATTTTATTTTGGTGGAATTTTTTAAAAATCACTCATTTATATGAATTTATGCTTTATAAACTTTTATAAAAATGGTTTAATTTTTGGCAAAAAATCTCATCAATTCGGTTTTAAACCCGGTCGTGAACAACCCTAATTTCTAACAAAATTTAATTCTAAAATTTTTTTCTAGAATTTGAACTTCTCTATATGGACGATTTTATTGATAATCTAATGAGAGAAGATCATTATTGCGATATTCAATTGCCTCGTTTACAGGTTTCTTTAAAAAATTTGAAAAATATTTTTTTTCTTTTTAAACAGAAAAGACAAGCATTAGAGGAAACAGACCAATTAGAAGTTTATCAATCCGCTTTGGATGAAGATCTGGAAAGACTTTCATCTTCTGACGATTCTGAAGACGAGCGTGACCGTCGTAGGAGATCTAGGCCTAGCGTTAGTTCTTTTTTAAATTTGTTAAAAAATATAAATTTTTTGAATTTTTTATGTCCCTCTCCCTTCCTGATTGAGTCTCGGATTACTTTTTTTTCATGTCAATTTTTTCTAAGAGGACGTAAATAATTTTTTAATTCTCATTTATTAGTACCTATAAAAAATTTGTGTTTTTCTTCTGAATTCTATATAAAAAACACTAGCAATTTGAGACTCAAATAGGGGAGGAACAAAAGCCAAAAAGATTTAAAGATGACTTTTTTTTGGCTATTTTCTCTGATTTTACTTGACTAGAAGAAAATTTCCTCCTTATTATTCTCCTTACCTGACTCGTTTTGAATTATTCAAATAATAATTTTTATATTTTTAAAAGAAAATTAAATTTAAAAAATTTTTTAGATTGTCTCTCGTCGTCGAAGCCGTTCTCGTAGTCGATCTAGAGAACACAACAGCAGTAGAAGTTATGCAAATCAAGAAAGGGAAATTGAAGAAAGTAATGCAATGAGGAAAAAGTTGGGATTGGCTCCTTTAGAGCGTTAAAAAGAATTTTTTTTAATTGTCAAAAAATTTTGAGCACTATAGAAAAAATTAACTTTAAGTATAAATGAAGGGCATATTTCGTTATTTTTTATCTTATAAATAAAAAAAATTTTTTTATTTAAGCTTATCAATTGTCCTAAGACTTATCCAAAAATAATATTATTACATCCACAAAAGAAGGCCTAAATAAGCTAAAAATCGACTAGTGAAAATTTCAATAATATAAAAATTTTTCTTTTTAAACAATAAATAAAATATTGTACAACAATAAATTTGGAAAATTAAAAACAAATTTTGTTTAGAATATTTAAATAAAAAAAATTTTTTTCTTTTCATCAATCAAAACAAACTTCGAATAAGGCCAATTGCTGCCCCAATTCCAGCTCCTACAGCTGCGCCAACAGGACCAGCAACTACAGTACCCGTAGCTGCTCCACTCATAATTCCAGTCGCAACATTGTCAACCTTAAATTAAAATTAAAAGATATCTTTTACCGAGTAATTTAAAAATTTCCGAAAAAGTTAAAAAATAATTAACAAAAAATGATTAAAAGTTTTAAAGGTTATAGAAATTTCGAAAGCTTATAGTAATCGGAATTTCGTACCGTACAGTATTACTATTACCGACTAATGCTATAAATACCGAGTAATTTTTTATCGGTACAGTATTACGATAGGGAAAAAATTTCTCATACTGTATTCCGTAGCATACTACCGATACGGAATACTGAAAAATACGGCCCGTAGTACGGTACTGTCCGATCACTAATTTTCACAACAAAATTCAATATAAAATTTTACCGTTTCTTTCTCTGTAGTCATAATAAAATAAATTTTTTCGTTTTTAGAAAAATTTTAGAAAAATATAAAAATCTAAATTTAAAAAATCTGATACTTATTGTTATATTTACATTCACATTTGTAAGTTTACAAGGGTTGAATTATTCGAAATGAAACCCAGGCTATTTTAACCTGACACATCCCTATGTGCTAAAAGATAAAGTGAGTTTAACTTGATTGATTTGGTTTCTATCAGATGGATGTAGTAAAAATAAAAAAAGGACAGATAAAAGTCAAAATAATTTATTTAAATTTTGAATGAAAGAAATTAAAAATTATATTCAAAAAAATATTTTTTTCAAAATAAACAAGACACGCCCACAAAAAAAAGAAAGGGAAAGATTTAAATGCTTTTTTGAACTTTTGTTAATTTTAAAAAGGAGTAAACAAGTTTTTTTTTGTAAAAATAGAAAAAAATTTGAATTCTTTAATAGGAAAAATAAAATAAATTTCCATAATATAATTTTCGCCGCCATTGTTGTACTAAATTTATTAATGTAATAATATTTCAGAAAATTTAAAGAAAATTATTTTGAATTTGACTGCTTTATTATATCACACTAATGTACTAAATTCAAATCTGTGATTTTTTATAAATAAAAATACTTTTACTTGAATGCATATATGTACTTAGGGATTTCAATATTTTAAATTAAAAAAGGAGCACTCATGGAAATGAAAGGAAAGAAGACTTATCTCTTTTAAATAAAAATTTCTGTATTTTTATTTTTGTAAAAAATATAAAGCTTTGAGTTAATTAAAAAGTAAAAGTTAATTAAAAAGTAAAAATATTTAAGCGTTATATAGCAAAGACAAGAGAGGATTGATCCTGGATATTTCCCAACGTAAACTATCTAATTTTTGTTAAGTGCAGAGATATTGTAAGGACAGAAAACGAATCATTTCTAGAAACACGAGCATATCTAAAAAGTACTGGAGATTATTTTTAAAATTTAAGTTCAATAGAAGGGTACGTGCGGATGCGACAATTGCGGATTAAAAATTTTTTAAAAATTTTAAAAATGATTGAAAGGATATTCCGTTTTTTTGTCCCGGTTGTCAGGTTCAGACTTCTGACGGTTTCCAAATCATTTTTAGACGGATGTGGCACGAAAACTTTAAAAAATCTTAAACTTTTTAGAAATTTTATATCCACAATCGTCGCATCCGCACGTGCATGTCCGCAATTGTCGTACCGCCTAATAGAAGTACTTTTCATTTAATCATTTCATGCAAACGAATAATTATCGTGATATACTGATCAGAAGTCTGAAACCGGAACTCCGACCGACCTCTGATACCGATTTAAAAAATCTTTTGGTCGGTGTAGATAAACTTTTGCAACGCAGTATATTTATGTTTAAATAAAAATTTAAATTCTGTATTTTTAGTAATGCAGAATAAAATTTTTTCTAAATTAACAAATTTTGCAAAAATATATAAAGCAGCCCTTCTTTATTTTATTTAATAAAGATATCTGCTTAAACTGCTTAAATACATAACTTCACCGTTCAGCTATCCAAATCTAAAGAAACTTATCATAATTAACCATTAGGGGATATCTGAAGACCTTCCAACTCTAGAATTCCCTCCTAAAGTAGTAAAGTAAATTTAGGTTTTCGGATTATCAATATCAGATAGTTAAATCTTTATCATTTTTGTGATATCTTTATTATTTATCAGTTAAATCTTATCATCGTTTTTTATCTTTTTCAAAAAATTTCAATTTTTCAATATATTTGAAGATCCAATTCCACAAATTGTCACAGAATTAATATATCTCTTCATTGTAGGCTTTTCCCAACCACCAAAAGGATAACCATATTCTGTATAATCGTCAAAATTGTTTTGACCATCATAATTACCATACAAAAGTGGAGTATCGTTATATTTTCTAGTATTTCCTGTAATTTCGTGCCAATTATATTTATTTGTGAAAAATCCAAAAGTCTGGTTTCTTTCTTTTAATGTGGTGATCATTTCCTTAAAAATTGTTAAAATTTTTATTCTAATATGAGAAAGAAATATTGATGACATATGTCTTGCCAAAAATGATAAAAATTTGGCTAGATAATAACAACTTATAGAAACTGAAGATAGGACTCAGAAATTAAAGTTATTACCTATTAGGGATGGGCCATGCCGGAAAAAGTGAAAGACAAAAGGAAGCGGGACAAAAAGCGGAAAGTATGCCTATATTTTGATTGAGGGTGGCAATATAGACTGAGCAAAAGTTTCGGAACCTTAGAAATAAATCGTTTGATTTTTTAAGAACTAAGGGAATAATATCCATTATTATTAAATAAATATTTCCATACATCAATAAACTCAATATTTTCAGTTTTGCCATATTTTTTCCATCTATTATCGTCATTACAGCCAATCAAACCATGAATACTTAACCAAACTCTTCCAAATTTTGCATTATTTTTATTTAAATGATCGAGGACGGTTGTAATAGATTTTCTTAAATTATGTAATTAAATTCTAAATTAAATATTTCTTTAAAATATGTAATTAAATGTTATCCATTTATGCTTTACTTTTTCATTTCTTCTCACATAGAAAAAGAATCTTTAGGGTTTTAAAAAAGCTCAGATCAAATCTTGAACTGAAAGACTGGAACCGGAACAAAAAAGACAAATAAAGAATCCCGAAAGTTCTGTTAAGCTCTACTTCATACAAATTTACCTAGCATCTCCACATAATTTGTAATGTTTAGAAGGCTTAATACAAGGAGAAAAATAAATGTCCACATTTTCAATTCCTGCGGCTCCAGCATTTATTATATTTAATTCTGCATTTAAATCAACTTCTCCTGTGTCGTAATCACTACTTCTAATAATAACAAATTCTTTTGAGTTTTCTTTCAAACATTTGAATGTTGAACTTCTTAATATTTTAATTAAAAGGAATAGAAAAATAATTTCTACCTATACCAATCCTTCCATACTAAAACTCCTTCACTTGCCTTGGCATTTTTAAAAATTGTTAAAAATAAAATGGACACAAATAAAAGAAAGAAATAAATATTGCTCATTTTTAAATTTTAATAAAGTTTTTACTTTTTTATCACCTTAGGTGAAAAGTTATTAAAAATTCGTTAGGAAAGAATTTACCGTAAATACTTTAATAAAATCCCATCTCTTGGAGAAACCCACCTCTAATACAAACCCATCCGAGAAGACCCATTGAAAAAATATAGCTCAGGGACTATATTAGAGTATTTACTGTAATTATTAAAATCCATCTTGATTTAAATTTCCTCAAACACGGCAAAAGAACAGTGAAAACCTTGTATGAGGAAATTCCTTATCATTTAACTAACGCTTTTGGTTCTACAAAACAAAAATCAAATTTAGGGTTAAAAGCTTTCGCATCTAATTTTATCGAAAAAGAAGGAAAAATGATAATTTTGGGGAAATTTCGAGAAGCTTAAATAGATGAAGATTGCATCATTGTTTTTGGATGAAATGATAAATTTTTAAGAATGAATTCAAAAGGTTATAGAGGATGAGACATGGAAACAAAAGGATTTTTTTAATTTAAAAGGGTGACAAATTGGAAAATTAAGAAAAAGATGAACAGAAAATGTTATATTAACAGAAATGAATAATAAAAAATTTATAAATCATTATTAAAATTATTTCAGCATGTCGATCATTAACAAAGAATATTCCTTCGTGTAATATTCAACACATATTTTTTTAATTCTTTAATATTTCGAAGCCTCTTTAATACAAAAGTTTGATTTTACTAAATTATCAAAATATTTTTTAATTTCTCAATTAGGGTTGTGCCAAACCGTTTAATTTTGAAAAAACCGTATACCGTTTATGCCGTTTATCTGAGACCCGTATACCGTTTCGTTTAATTTTTAAAACCCGTTTAAACGACCGTTTACTGTTTATTTTTAAAATTTTTTAAAAACTATTCATAATTCAAAAAAATCAATGAAAAATCATTAATTTTGCTCATCCCTCTTTATAAAAATTTAATTCAACAATAAATTCATCATATCGATGAATTTAGAGGGTAAAGGAAGAGCTGAAGAGATCAGAGGATTAATGGGGCCTGGAGATTGAGAGTGATATCAGTGTTTTTGGAGATTTGAAGGATTTGAATATATATCGGAGATATATATTCAAATCTAAGGATTATGGTGATGTAATGGGATTTAAGAGGATTGAGTGATTTGAAGCAGGCCCGTAGCCAGGATTTTTTTTCGGAGGGTGGCCAAGGGGGGGAAAATTTTTATTTTCAGCGCCGCAGGTGAAAATTCTGAGAATTTTAGAAGGCCGTAGGCCAAAAAAATTCACTTTATCGGCGCCGCAGGCGCCAAAATTTTGATTTTCAGCGCCGCAGGCGAAAGTTTTGAGAATTTTAGAAGGCCGTAGGCCAAAAAATTCACTTTTTTTGCCCCAGCTCTTCCCCAAATTTTTTCCTTTTCCCCATTTCGGGGGGGGGGGGGGGGGTTCCCCCCCTATCCCCCTGGCTACGGGCCTGATTTGAAGGAATATCAGCCTTCCTTTTTCAGCGCCGCAGGTGAAAATTTTGAGAATTTTGGAGGTCCTTAAGTTAGTTTCTTCCTTAAGTCAGATTCTTCAAAGGATTAAGGTGGTTATAGATAATGTCAATTAGAGGATTGAGGGATTTGAAGGGAAATTAGGGATTTGAAAGGATAATAAGGATCTTCCTTTTTTAGCGCCGCAGGTGAAAATTTTAAGAATTTTGGAGGTCCTTAAGTTAGTTTCTTCCTATTTATTGCGCCGCAGGCGAAAATTTTGAGAAGTTTAATGTGTCAGAAGGCAAAAAATCACGTTTTAACTGACTATTTCCAGGAAAAAATTAAACGAATTAAACGGCGTTTAGAAGGACCGTATACCGTTTATCTGGGACCCGTTTACCGTTTCGTTTAATTTTAGCAAAAACACCGTTTATCGTATACCGTTTACCGTTTAGCTAAACGGTTTGGCACAACCCTATTCTCAATTTTCAATAATGGCTATTTTCTTATGAATTAAAATTTTCTTTTTTTAAATTAAAACTCTTTAATTTTTAAAATTTTCTCATTAGCATTTGAACTTCTAAATATGAATAATTTCAGTGATATTTTAATAATTTAATCATTATTGCGATATTCAATTACCTCGCTTATAGGTTTCTAACTTTTTATTTTTTAATAATTTTTTGGTCAAAAATCTTTTAAAAATTTAGATTGTTTAGCGTCGTCGAAGTCGTACTTGCAGTCGATCTAGGGAATACAAAAGCAGTAGAAGTTATGCAAATCAAAATTGAAAGTAATGCAGTGAAGAATAAACTTTTTTTTAAATTAAGAACTTATTTTTACACCTATTTATGTTCAACACCATTTGAGTAATCAATTTAACAATATAAAATCATTTTTATTTTCAAAACAATAAACAAAAAAATCTTTTAACAGAACAAATCTTGTTCATTTTAAAAATTCAATTTTTAATTTCCATAATTCATAATTCAATTTCATAATTCAACAAATTTATTTCTTTTTTATTAAACTACCAAGCATTCCAAAAATTCCACCAAAAAACGCTCCAGCAACTGCAGCTTCATCATCACCCCCAAGAGCTCTTACAATGGAGCAGCCATCCTTCATGCCGTGCGTGATATTATCAAGGCCTTGCGTGAAGTTTTCAATCTAAAATGGAGAAGTAATTTCTATTAAATTTTTTTTAGAATTTATAGATAAAAGGACCCCCTAATAGAAAAATTTACAAAAAATTTCTTACAGCTTTTTTCTCGTCAGGCATGATTTGATAAAATAAATTTGTTGTTTTTAGAAAAATGAGCAAATGGCACTGCTATCTAAATTAAGAAAAAAAATTTTTTTAATAATTAAAGGAAGAATTTAAGAAAGAAATTTAAAAAGAAAGATCCATCAATAAATTAAAAATTAAAGTCTGACTGTCAGAAAGACATTCTAATCGAACAACTTACAAAAAATTAAAATATGAAATGATTGAACAAATTTCTTAACTTAATACATATTTACATTTATGACCATTTTTGTATTAAAAAAGGGGAGGAGTCTACATATTTGGCCAGTTTACAAAGACATCTTCTTCTGACTGTCAATAAAGAGAGACAAAACAAAGACAAAGAAGACAAAAATAATAATATTTGTGTCGATTTTGTTCATAAAAGAAATGAGGTAAATAGTTGATGAAAAAAGGGGAGTGTTCTTTGTTTTGCCAAAAATTTAAATAAAAATTAAGTGTTCTTTGGATTATGTGTTTGTCCAAAAAATCTATTTTTTGTTTAAAAATTTAACCTATTTTTTGGGAAAAGGACAGATACAAGAAACATTTTTTAGAAAAATTAAAAAAATAAATGGAAGAAAAATTAATAGGCATGCTGATTTTTTGTAAAATTATTTTTGTGTTTAGAAACAATACTTTAATACATATTTAGGACATATAGCCAATGGTCTTTCAAGTTAAATTGCACCTACTTTTTAATTTTACAAATTAATTATAACCTATGACTTTTTAATATTCATTTCCCTTGTTTAGTTTTGATTGACAAGTAAAAAATCTCCTTCCTTTCAAGAACGGTGGACTTTTATTTGACCGGTAGGAATACAACATGTACTCGTAGACAGGGAAGAGTCGAAACAGGCAGAGATGGCTATACTAGAAGTCGGAAATCGGAACGGGCGGGAAACTGAAGGCCGATCCAACTTTAATAATAAGGTGGAAGTAAAGTTCAAAAATTAAATTTTTATTTCCTACTACATAGTTTAAAAGAAAGTTTTGTTCGCTGAATTTAAAAATAGGTATTTTTCCGAAAATTTATTTTCCACAAAATTATAATAAAATCAAAATCTGTTGAGAATAAAAGGGAAATTTTGTGAATACATTTCTTGATTCAATACATAAATTCTATAGGATAAATGGCTAAAAAACGACTAGAAATGTGAAAAACTAAAAAATTTGACAATTAAATATAAAAATTTATTTTTCAAAGAAAAATTTTACAAAACAAAAATTTTTTTCTCATTAAAAGAACAAATATTGTCCAAATTTCTTAAATTTTCTTGCCTCCATTCAAAATAAACTTTTAATGAACCCAATGACGGTTCCCACTCCCGCACCAATAAGAGCCCCTGGAGGGCCTGCAATCATCCCTCCAGTTGTGGCGCCTCCAACAATACCAGTGGCAATGTTGTCAATCTTAAAAAATGATTTGCAAATTTAAAATAATGGCAAAAAAGAGAAAATTATCTTTATAAATTTTTAATTATAATTATTTTCAATTTAAAATTAACTTTTGCAAATCTAATAATTAGTTTAATAGAAAATTTACTGTTTCCTTCTCATCTGCCATATTGCTTTAATTTACAAAAATTTATAATAAATTAAAAAAATTTTTTTTTAAATAATTTCTAAATTTAAAAATAATTTTCATATACAAATTAAAAGAATTTTTAAACAATTAGATATAGGAAAATTTTTTAAATCATAAAAATATACATACTTTTAATGTGGAATGCTAAATACTTTTAATTCAAGAATTTTTTTACTTTTTAATTTCAATTTTTCAAAATAAACAAGACACGCCCATCACAAAAGGAAATAAAAAGAGATTTGTTTATGTATTTTAAATAAAATTTAAATTTTGTACTTTTTTTAGGGAATGCTGAATTAATTTTAGAAAAAAAATTTAAAGTAAACAAATTTTGTAAAAAAATATAAAATTTTGTTTTTTAATAATAAAAGTTAAATCTTGGAATTAGTAAAATCCATCTTCATTTCAATTAATTTTTAACATAGTAGAGGGGTAATAAAATTATTACCAGGAAAATTTTTTAACTATTAATTGTTAAAATCCTTCATAAAAACATCTGCTTAGAATGGTAGGCTCTAATAATTCATGTGGATCTTTGACCTTGCTCTCTGGTCCAACTTTGCTACTCGCCCTTGATCTCAGCTTTGTCAGCTTCGACTATCATCGGTCTCAGTTTTAAAAAAAACACGACACGCGCTACCCTAAATAAAATGCTAAAATATGTGAAAAACTGAAGAAAAAGGTGGCAAAAAATCGTTTCCATAAGAGGCAAATCCGTATAATTTCAAAATCCCTTTCAAAAATTTAACTTTTTTTAAAAACACGCCTATTACAAAAGGGAAAGGGAATCTTTTATTATTACTTAATAAGAAATTTTGGTGAAAAAATCATAATTTCAAGAAAAATATCCAAAATACATGGAAAAAGGTGACAAAAACCTAAGAGCATTTAAAATGAGTTATAGCCTAGTTTGGTTGACAAACCCCAGAATAAGTTTCTAGATATGTGGCAATAACTTCTAGTAAACGTAAGATATTCAAAAAATAACAAAGGATTTACGTTTCTCACAACATATTTGTATCAGAACGTATATTTCCAACATTTATTTCACAAGTTTCTTTAATTTCGTATCCCTTCATTATAGGATTTTCTCACCCACCAAAAGGATAATCATATTCATCATAATCTTCAAAATTGTTTTTACCATCATTATGAATATAAAAAAGTGGGGTATTGTTATATTTTCTAGTATTTCCTGTAATTTCATGCCAATTATATTTACTTGTCATAAACCCAAATTCTTGTTTTCTTTCTTTTAAAGTGTTGACAACGTCCTAAAATTAAAGTTATATTTTTACTAAAAAATTAATTTGCCTCAATAAACTCAATATTTGAAGTTTTGTTAGCTATATTCCATCCAGAAGGGTTTCGACATCCATCCGAAGATAAATCTACACGAAACCAAACTCTTCCAAATTTTACATTAATATTATTTAAATAATCGAGTACTGAGTTAATTAATGCACTAAGTAATAAAAAGTCTAATTATAAATTTAAAATATTAAAAATAATTATTTTATTCTAAACATTCAGTTAGTTATTGGGTATGGCCTAAATTGAAAATTACTCGATAAAATTTTTCTGTTTACCGTCCTCTCCTTGGTGCTGTTTCCACAAAAATTTTCCCGAGTCCCGTCTCTGGATACAAACCATGATTTAAACCCCCGCCCTCCGGGGACGCTGGGAGGTCTTCATCCAGAGCCACCGTCCCCGATAATTTACCTCCCATTTCCACATAATTTGTATTCCGAAGACGGCTTGACACAAGGAGTAATATAAATATCCACATTTTCAATTCCTGCTGCTTTAGCATTTATTATATTTACTTCTGCACTGGTATCAACATTTCCCGAATCGTAATAATTAGCATTAACAATAACAAATTCTTTTGAGAATTTTTCTTTTAAACATTTGAATGTTGAAATTCTAAATATTTTAAGGTACTATGATACATGTAAGTTGATTGGGTAATGATTTGAAGTGATATTGGGGATAAAAGGGGATTATGAAGGTTATCAGAGGATTTAGAGTTATCAAGGAGATTTAACGAAGTGGCTTATTACGGAGATTATCTTGTAATTTGGTGGGATCAAGGAGATTTAAAAAGGTACCAGGATTACCGACAGATGTCGGGTGAGTGGGAAGATAGTGGATAATAAAGGCTATCAATAGTTATAAATTGATACCGGGGATATCAGGGGATTTGGAGGATAACGGGAGAATACGATATTTTAAAATTTTTCGAAAATCTGCATTCGGATATATGTATGTACCTATATTGTATATCCATGTTTATATTTCTATGATAGTACGAAAACATACAAGCCGAAATAATAATTGCTCTCCCTCAAATAATCACCCCACCTCTTTTAATTACCCACTGCAGCGAGAGATCCAAACAATAATTACCCAGGTTAATTATTTGAGTAATTAAAAGAGTAATCTTAATATAAAAAATAAATCTTACCTATACCAAGGTGCCCATATATAAACTCCTTCACTTGTCTTGACATTTTTGAAAATTGAAAGAGATAAAATGGACATGAATAAAATAAATAAATAAATATTGCCCATACTGATCTTTATTTTATTTTTTATAAATAAAAACAAAAATAGATTTTTACCTTTGTTATCGCTTAATTTATATATTATTTATTTATTTTTAATTCTTTTACCCAAAACTAAAACCGCAATGAAAGATTAAAGTATATTTTGAGGAACTTTATTTCAATTAATTATTATTATATTTTAGGTTCATCTATTTTTTTATTATAATAAATTGCTTTTACCCAAACAGGTATTGGACTAAAACCGAAATAAAGATATTAAAGTATGTATATTTTATGGAATGTTAAATTTAATATAGTAAGAGCGATGTAAAATCTTTAGCTCACCACGATCAGGTGCTCTTCCGACTAAGCTACCGGGACACTGCTTTCACCTTCTCTTTTAACAGATCTTAAACCCCCACCTAATGAACGTTTTAAATGCTAGCCAGCTGGATCTTTCTCTTCCTTACAATATTAAAATTCACCATTCCAATGTTTATTTAATTAATTCCTCCATAGACAAAAGTTTTATGACTAAGGCTAGGATTTATAGGCAAGTAAAAACAGTAAAATAGGCACCAAAAAGCCAAAAAAGGCACAAAAATAGGCAGTTAAAAAAGTTACACGTTAGTAACACAGATAAAAATAAAAATATAATTTTTTTAAATTTATTGAAAATGTTAAAGAAGTTTATTTCCTTTGGCAAAAAATTGTCCCTCGACCTCGATCTCGGTTTTTCCAGTCTCGGTGATCCTCTGTCTCGGTTTTTACAA
Organism: Meloidogyne incognita; assembly: GCA_036172945.1. NCBI lineage: Eukaryota > Metazoa > Nematoda > Chromadorea > Rhabditida > Meloidogynidae > Meloidogyne > Meloidogyne incognita. Next base: position 2,974,306 of record JARQAC010000030.1, on the reverse strand, counting down.
AAAACCTCGACCTCGTGCAACTCTAGTTAAAACATGAAATTTTTTCTTATTTGACTCTTTCCAACTACAGAATAACTAAAACAATTCTTTATCATTTTTATTCCAAAAAATTTTAAATTTGTAATAGATTAGCGACATTAATATCGCAAATTGTCGTAAAATTATATTCTTTTATTGTAGGCTTTTCCCAACCACCAAAAGGATATCCATATTCATTATAATCGTCAAAATTGTCTTTTTGATCGACATTATAATACAAAAGTGGAGTATTGTTATATTTTCTAGTATTTCCTGTAATTTCGTGCCAATTATATTTATTTGTGAAAAATCCAAAAGTCTGGTTTCTTTCTTTTAAAGTGGTGACCATTTCCTTAAATTTAATTAATAAAATTACCATTTTACTGCAAAATAGTAAAATTTTGGTGAGATAGAAGAGGCTAAGGTTGGCGGATACGGATGTCCGGATCCGAAAAAGGCCGGATATCCAAATATTCGGTTTGGATATCGGATCTGGATATCCGAAGATTTCCAACTATCCGCCAACCTTAGAAGAGGCCCATCGGATAGAACTTTTAGACAGCAAACATATAACCTAAATGTTGATTAAACAAACTTTTTTGGATCCATTATCTAATTGCAAGGATGAGCCCCGTGGCTATTTAGATCCCATTGTCAGTGTTCTCTTGGCCCCAGAAAACGCCAAAGATAGAAACTAAATTAGGTATATTAAAAATCCGTACATCAATATAAACAATATTTTTAGTTTTGTTATCTTCATTCCATCCTTCATATTGGTTACAGTCAGTTAAACCATAAATATATAACCAAACCCTTCCAAATTTTGCATTATTTTTATTTAAATGATCGAGGACGAAAATAATAGATTCTCTAAAATAAATTAATTTAAATGAATCTATCTTTTCTAAAATAGTTTGGCGGATCAGAATTTCCGTATCAGAAAAAAGACCGGATATTCTAAATTTTCGGTTCAGATCTTACCAATACTAAGCATTTCAGAGGACATTCATGTACCTTTTTTCTCCATTAAAAAGAATTTTTACTTCTCTGCTTTCTACATTTAAAAATTTTTTGCAGTACAGTAGCTTTACCTCCCCTTAAATACTTTTTTCAAAAATTTGAATCAAAAATCGCTCAAGTTGCGCAAAGCTTTTATAAATATAAACTTAACCTAGCATCTCCACATACTAATTCAGAAGCAGAAGAAGGCTTAATACAAGGAGAAAAATAAATATCTACATTTTCAATCCCTGCTGCTCTAGCATTTATTATATTTAATTCTGCATTTAAACTAACTTTCCCTGTCTCATAATAAGTAGCTGGAACAATAACAAATTCTTTTGAGTATTTTTCTTTTAAGCATTTAAATGTAGAAATTCTAAATATTTTTTAATTCTGATTAATAAAATAATTTCTACCTATACCAAGTTTCCCATACAAAAACACCTTCGCTTGTCTTGACATTTTTAAAAATTTTTAAAAATAAAATGGACACAAATAAAAATAAAAAATAAATATTGCTCATTTTGATCTTTATTTTATTTTTTATAAATAAAAACAAAAAAATAGATTTTTACTTTTGTTATCGCTTATTATGTATTTCTTTTTAATTTTATTACCCAAAAACAGGTAGCGGACTAAAACCGCAATGGAAAGATTAATGTATATTTTGAGGAATTAATTAGTAACATAGTAGAGGGGTATTAAAAACCATAACCAGGAAATTCCTTGATTATTAATTGATAAAATATATCAAAAACCTTTGAGTAGAATAGTAGGTTCTAAAAATTCTTGTGGACAGACGGAAGAATGAAACAGAAAAACAACGGATATCTAGGCAATTCCGAATCGACACCCTCAAAACATTGCCATCGGGTTCAACAAGTGATTGGCATAAAAACTGAGAAGTAAAACAAATCTGGTAAACCAGAAGCAACATTTAAACTAAATAAATGCAAATAGCATCTTGAATCAAATTTATTTAAGAAAATTTGTTGATAAATAATTACAATAAAGGAATATAGGCCATTTACAAAAAATATTGAATTAACACAAAATTTTTTCTATATCTTTTTTATATTACCAAAATCTATTCCACAAACTTTTTCATTTTCATATCCCTTCATTGTAGGCTTTTCCCAACCACCAAATGGATATCCATATTCATCATAATCTTCAAAATTGTTTTTACCATCGATATGGAAATATAAAAGTGGAGTATCGTTATATTTCCTAGTATTTCCTGTAATTTCGTGCCAGTGATATTTATTTGTCATAAATCCAAAATCTTGTTTTCTCTTTCTTAAAGCGTTTACCACATCCTTAAAATTTTAAAAACTGCTCATTCTATAAAACAACTAAATTTGCCTCAATAAACTCCATATTCGAAGTCTTGTTAGCTTTATCCCATTCAACAAGTGTTTGACATTCATTCGGACCAAAAACAATATACAACCAAACTCTCCCAAATTTTACTTTAATATTGTTTAAATAATCGAGTACGGATGTAATTAATGCACTTAATAATAAAAAAATATTCTTAAAAATATTCCTTAGTAGAAACTACAATTATTTTTGGAGAAATATATCAGGGCAGGAGTATAAGGATTAGAATCACAGTATAAATATTTTGATTTTAATTTTAATAAAATATTTTATTTATCTTCAGCTTCCGTCTTCCGCTTTTTAAGATTTAAAATTATCCAACCCTGATATAATAATATAAAGAAATTGCCGAAAATTCTCGATTTTTTTAATATAGCGAACCGGGAGTCCTGGTCCAAAAAATATCGAGATTTTCGGGAACTTAGTTTTGGAATTTTTAGAAAAAAAATTTCGGACCTTCCATTTCCACATAATTTGTCCATTGAAGAAGGCTTAATACAAGGAGAGAAATAAATATCAACATTTTCAAATCCTGCTGCTCTAGCATTTATTATATTTATTTCTGCATCGGGATCAACCTTTTCTACGTTGTAATAATTAGCATTAACAATAACAAATTCTTTTGAGTATTTTTCTTTTAAACATTTAAATTGAGAAATTCTAAACTTATTTTAATTAAGGAATATTAAAGTACCCTCTACCAATACCAAGTCTCCCATAAATAAACTCCTTCACTTGTCTTGACATTTTTAAAAATTGTTAAAAATAAAATGGACACTAATAAAGGGATAAAATAAATATTGCTCATTCTGATCTTTAGTTTATTTTTTATAAATAAAAACAAAAATAGATTTTTACTTTTGTTATTGCTTAATTTATTATGTATTTATTTTTAATTTTATTACCCAAAAACAGGTAGCGGACTAAAATCGCAATGGAAAGAATAATGTATATTTTGAGGAATTAATTAGTGAAATCCATCTTTTTTTCAATTAATTTTAACATAGCAGAGGGATATTAAAAACTATAACCAGGAAATTCCTTGATTATTAATTGATAAAATCCTTCAAAAAACCCTTTGATTAGATATACTACTACTACTATACTAATACATACTACCACGTAATGTAAAAAATTTACTATAAATACTCCATATATAAAATTACATTTTGTATTAAACTTAAGTTTATATTTTCTCGCAAAGACAGCTTCGAACGTAAAATTTACGTCTAGGAAATTTTTGGGAAGGGAGTTTTACTAGTGAACTCCTGCATTTGTTTCCAGGATTGCGTTGGATTTCAGTGTCAACAGGCCTTGAGGGCTTGAAAACGAGCTTGTTATAAAATTTTAAAAATTTCAATATCGACAACGAAAACCAGTGAATGGGATCTAATGTCATTTCGAAATTTTGAAAGAATTTGAAACTAGGTATATGAAAACAAAAGGTTTCATAAAAACCTTTGAGTAGAATGGTAGGTTCTAAAAATTCTTGTGGACAGACGGAAGAATGAAACAGGCAAACCCACGTATATCCAGGCAATCCCGAATCGCCACCCTCGAAACGTTAATGGGCTCAACAAATGATTGTCGTAAAAACTGAGAAGACTAAATAAAACAGAATTTGGTAAACCAGAAGCAACATATTTAAGCTAAATGAATGTAAATATCTTGAATCATCCTCTTTCCTCGACCTCGGTTTCGGGTTTAAATTTGCTCCTCGACCTCGTTTTGATCCTACGTCACGGATTTTTCAAAAAGACTGATTTCGCACTATTCTGTTTAAAATGCTAAATAGCCGACAAAAATGAAGAAATGGGATGAAAAAAGGTAAAAATTCAGTGAAAAATAATAATTAAAAAAGTTATCGATTTTTGAATATTTTCTAAAAATTGAAAAAATTCAAAAGATTTTAGTTGATAAAAACGCTATTCAATTAGAATAAATACGGTAAATAAAGCTTAAAAAGAAGAGTTTTTTCGTTCCTAATACTTTTAAAGTTTAAAATAATTTTTTGGAAATTTTGTGTTTAAGTTGGGAATAATTAAAACAAGTATATCAAAGTTTAAATTAAATACTACTATTTAATACAACAATAAATATGTAAATAAAGCAAAAGGTAAAAGATTTACTAGAAATGCTCCATATATAAAATTACATTTTGTATTAACCCTAAGTTTATATTTTCTTGCACTGACAAACCGATCGAGAGCAATTATTTTTCTAATTTTTGGGAAGGGAGTTCTACTATGAACTCCTGTATTAACTGACATATTTTTTAAGAGGTGGTTTTTCGGGGATTTTAGTTAGATCCGGCCTTCAGGATTGATATTACAAAAAATTTCAGTATCGATAATAATAATTTTTGAACCGATCTAGTATTATATTTCCTACATTTCGAGATTTAAAAATTTGTATATTAAATTAAAAAAAAAGCGTAATAATTCCAAAATTTTTTTGAATATTTTCAATATAAATATGTGACAGATTTTTAAAAATTGAACAATAGTAATTAATGCAAAAATTAAAACAAAAGTAAAAATGCTTAATATATTAAATTACATTTTATATTTATTTTATATCACACAAAAACTATCGCTATAACTATATCTTATTTTTTTAAACTTACCTGTCAATTTTTGGAAATGGAGTTTTACTGTTTGAACTCCTCGATTTATGTATGTTAAAGGATTGGGTGGGATTTCAGTGCCAACAACATTGAGGATTTGGATTTTGTCAAAAATTTTGAATATCGACAGCGAAAATTTTTGAATGAGATTTTATTTTTGGACATCCATATTTCTATATATTTTTCGAAAATTTTGAAAGAACAAAACGAAAATTGTACTTACAAAAAACTACAAAAATCAAGCCTTTATCCAGATAAAAATCCAGATTTACTTCGCCCAGGATCGAGGCTAAAACTTCATAAAATCTCTATATAAATTTTATTATACTAATAAATTTATAAAAATTCTTTTATTTAAAGTATTTTTTCATTTCATTTCGTATCAGAAAATATATTAGCAGCCATATTTATTTCACAAGTTATTTTATTTTCATATCCCTTCATTGTAGGCTTTTCCCAACCACCAAATGGATAGCCATATTCATTATAATCTTCAAAATTGTTTTGCCCATTCAAATGCATATAAAGTAGCGGAGTATCGTTATATTTTCTAGTATTTCCTGTAATTTCGTGCCAATTATATTTACGTGTCATAAATCCAAAATCTTGTTTTCTTTCTTTTAAAGTGTTGACCATCTCCTTAAATCAACGATTTTATCTTTACTTAACTAAATATATGTATTTGCCTCAATAAACTCAATATTCGAAGTCTTGTTATCTTTATCCCATCCATTAAGGTTCTCACAATCATCCGCACCATAAACAATATACAACCAAACTCTTCCAAATTTTATATTGTTATCATTTAAATAATTGAGTACGGTTGTAAGTGATCCACTTAAATTATAAATATTCTAAATTGGTATGTAAATTTAAAATATTTTCAAAAATTTTTTGGTCAGAAACTAATTGCCCATGGTTAGTGTTATGTAAAACATAGTTATTTTTTAATTCCTAAGGCTGTATGGAAGGCTGTAATGGCTGTGCAGTAGGCGGCGTGGTGTAATGTATAACAAGTCCGGTCTAGTGAAGATGCTGGTTAGTTCACAGTCGCGGATTAACCTTTTGCACTAGGTAAAGGAGAGAAATAGGTAAATGAGAGAATATGCTTTACCGGTAGGAATCGAGCTATAACCAAAATTTAATTAAATTTACCTAGCATTTCCACATAATTCATACTCAGTAGAAGGCGTAACACAAGGAGAAAAATAAATATCTACATTATCAATCCCTGCTGTTCTGGCATTTATTATATTTAATTCTGCATTTAAATTGGCCTCTCCAGAATCGTAATAATTAGCTGAAACAATAACAAATTCTTTTGAATTTTCTTTTAAACATTTAAATGTTGAAACTCTGAATATTAAAAATTGTAAATTTTGGTTTAGGTTTGATCAAAAAATCTTTTGATATAATTTTTTAGGAGAGACAGTCGGATGAATCTCCTTATGAGACAACTGGTGCTAAATTTGTATCATATAATGAGGTGTATATTAAATAGGAGTATCCTTGGCCTCATAGGGCATACCTAAAATAACTGTGTAAGCACTTCAAGACTGCTAATAATTTTCATAATAATTAATTAATATTCACTTACCTATACCAATCATGCCATATAAGAACTCCTTCACCTGCCTTGACATAATTTTTAAAAAATAAAATGGGGAAAAGTAAAAGAAGGAGATTTACTATATTTTTCATTTTAAACTCAATTAAAAGTAATTTTAAAAAAATGCTAAAAAGATTTTTTATGGTAAATAATAGTACATATAAACATATCTGGTTATTATTTATTGTCCTGCGTAGTTTTATTTATATTTTGAATTACCCAAAACACGTATAGCGAACTGTAACCGCGTCAGATATAAAGAAGATTATTTAATTTATAAAATATTTTTGGAATGTTAAAGTTCAAAGTTTCACAAAATAGATAAGAATAAATAATAATTTCACCTTTATTAAGTTTAAGAGATGAGAATGCTTCGGAACATTATTCTAGCTAGGTGATTTGGCGGATATCGTCGATCAAGAAGGATTAAGGAGGATATTGGTAGATTTTTAGTGATATCAGTTGATTTTATGGAAAAATCCACAGATATACCAAGGATTAAGGGGGATATCGGTGGATTTGAATAGTTAACGGAATTAAAAGGAAAAAGAGTTTCTAATAAAAAGTTTCTTAACTCATCTTAATTATAGGGTCAGATACAATATGATGATTATATTCAACCATGATCATATATCAAATTTCCTTAGAACAATCATTTCAACACCCCCCCCCTTTTGGAATCAGAGTATTAAATTCTAAACGATACTTGTCAACAAGATATGTACACGATCCATGTTGACACCGAGACCCTCTCTATCCCTCTCTTTTTCGCCGCTGGATTAAATTTCGAGAATGTCTGAAGGCCAAGTGGGAACACCCTAGTTTCAGAAGGACAAATCCCACGCTATCCCCTTAGATCCCTTGAAATATCCGGATATCACTAAAATCCACCTAACTCCATTAAAATCCTCCGATATACACAAGGCGCAAAATTTCTTCCTTTTTCAAGGAGCAAAATTTCGCCAAGGAGCAAAATTTCCTCCTTTTTCAGCGCCGCAGGCGAAAATTTTGAGAAATTTTGAAGGCACTTAAGCCAAAAATCATCCTTTTTTGCGCCGCTGGCGAAAATTTTGAGAAATTTGAAAGAACCTTAAGTAAAAATCGTTCTTGCTGCGCCGCAGATAGGGACATAAAAATACTCGGTTTTAACCGAGTCTGTCGAGTAGGAAGTTTCCGAGCTCGAGTAATACTAGTATCATGATCCCGAATTCCGAGTCGAGTAATTACGCAAAAGACCCGAGCGGTCGAGTCGAGTAACTCGAACTCGCTCGACTCGGACGTACTCTAGTTAAGAGTATCACAATGAATCCAGCAGCTTTTAAATTTTTTTATCGAAAGAACGATCTGAATTAGCTATACCCAGCACTTCATACATGTCGACATAAGCTCGAACAAAAAGGTCATTAAATTTTAATTTATAACCGACCATGGGGTAAATATGCCACCAGTATGAACTACCAATATAATTTGTAAAAAATCATTTTCGCTTATTTAACTCCTCTCGACTACAAAATATATTCAATATACCTAACTAAGAATATTTATCATTTTTTCAAAAAAAATTTAAAATTTGCAATATATTAGTGACAACAATATCACAAATTGTTGATAAATTATATTCCTTCAATTGTAGGCTTTTCCCAATCTCCAAATGGATAACCAAATTCATTATAATCATCAAAATTGTTTTTACCATCCATATGAGAATAAAAAAGTGGAGTATTGTTATATTTTCTAGTATTTCCTGTAATTTCGTGCCAATTATATTTATCCGTGAAGAATCCAAATGTCTGGTTTCTTTCTTTTAAAGTGTTGACCATTTTCTTAATTAATTATTATTAATGGGCAGCAAACTCGTGCTTATGGGACGTCTCATGAGAGATTTTTTCCAAAGATTTTTGAGAGATCCCAAGGGATAATGAACATAAGGAGAAAAGAGAAAAAACAGTCGGTGAACTCCTGGCAATTATTGCTAGGCGCTTTCGCACCACGAAAGTGTGCTAAGCTACCGGGACACCGCTTTCACCTTCTCTTATAATAAATCTTAAACCCCCACCAAGTGAATTCTCAGCAGCTGGATCTTTCTCTACCTTACTTGATTAAACACTGTCAAGTATTATTAACTAAATTTAAAAATCCTTACATCAATAAACTCAATATTCTCAGTTTTGTTCCTTTTATTCCAGCTATGATATGTATCACAGCCAACTAAACCATAAATATACAACCAAACCCTTCCAACTTTTGTATTACGTTCATCTAAATTATCGAGGATGCTTGTAATAAATTTTCTAAAAACAAATTAAATAATAAAGAAGACAAAACACACTATTTTCTCTGAAATAGTTAGAGAACTAAAAGGAAGCCGGGGCATTTCTTTTTTACTCATTAGGAATTTAGAAAAGCTTAGTTCAATGGGAACTGGGAACTGCAAGAACGGGGCCGGAAATTTACAAAAAACCGGAACCAAAACCCCTAAGGCTATGCAGGAGGCGGTGTGTTTTAATGGACAACACATCAGTCCAACTGAAGATGCTGGCTCACTTTAAGCCCTTTAACCTTTTGCATTGAAGGAGAAATAGATATCCCAGTTAAGCATTATAATATGCAGATATTACCTAGCATCTCCACATAGTAATTTATACTCATGATTAGGGATGGGATTTATATGGACTATCAATCGAAAAATATGGACATATAATATGGACTAAAAATCTCAAAATATGGACTGAAATATGGACTAAAATCCAAAATATGGATCAAATATGGACCAAAAAATGAAAATTTTTAACGTCAAAATTAGTTTTCACAAATAAATAATTTGATTTTGTTCATTTAAAGTGTTTTCTAATGGCTTTTTGTCAATTAAAGGTACATTTAAAGTGTTTCCCGGGGAAATAATTTTAATAATAGCTGATCAAAAAAATTTTTCGAAAAATTTTTACCAAAAAATTTTTTTTAATTTTTTCAAAAATTTTTTTCCAATTTTTTCAAAAAAAATTTTTTGATTTCTGACAAAAAAATTCCAAAATTTAAAAATTTTGACCAATTTTTGGCAAAATTTTCAAAATTTTGACCAATTTTTGGCAAATTTTTACAAAAAATGACGAAATATGGATAAAATATGGAAATATGGACGGAACGCCAAAATATGGAAAAATATGGAAAATATGGATTGATAACTCATTATCGGTCTTATCAACATATGCTAAAACTGTGTTTTTTGGACGTTTCAAGACCCAACTAGGCCAGGAAAAAAATATGGAAATCCATATAAATCCCATCCCTACTCATGATGAGAAGAAGACTGAACACAAGGAGTAATATAAATATCCACATTTTCAATTCCTGCTGTTCTAGCATTTATTATATTTAATTCTGCATTGTCATCAATAGTTCCCACATTTTTATAATTGGCATTAATTATAATAAATTCGATTGAGTATTTTTCTTTTAAACATTTGAATTGCGAAATTCTAAATACCGTATTTTAATAGAATGGCCTCTCCAAGTAGAATGGACCCTTTTTGGGAGTAATGAAAATAGGATGGCTGCCATTCTACTTAGGTTGTGTCATAAATAATTAGCACCCCTTGTGGTAAAAGGATTAAATAAATACGGTATATTTTAATTAAATTTGTGTAAGGGAATATAAAAAATAATTTTTACCTATACCACTTTTCCTGTATGAAAACACCTTCACTTGTCTTGACATTTTTAAAAATTTTTAAAAATAAAATGGACACGAAAGAAATGATAAAATAAATATTGGCCATACTAATCTTCAAAAATAGATTTCTACCTTTGTTATCGCTTAATTTATTATGTATCTATTTCTAATTCTTTTACCCAAAAACAGGTAGCGGACTATAACCGCAATGGAAAGATTAATGTATATTTTGAGGAATTACTAGTAAAATCCATCTTTTTTCAATTAATTTTTAACATAGCAGAGGGGTATTAAAAACTAGGGCACACCCCGATGTACCGCAAGCCCAATGTACCGCCGAGCTATAACGTTGTTTAAAATTGTCGAATCCGTGGCGCCTTGGTATGGTCGATGCGGCTCGATTAGCTGAATCGAACCATAACAAGGCGCCACGGATTCGACAATTTTGGACAAAGTTATAGCTCGGCGGTACATTGGGCTTGCGGTACATTGCAGGGATGTCTCGGGTCGAGAAAAAAGTCGGGTCGGATTTCGGGTCGGGTTTCGGGTTTCGGGTCGAAAAAAAGTCCGGGTTTCGGGTCGGGTCAATTAAAAATTTGAATATGTATCCAGATTTTTCGAAGTGCTGGGGGATATCAGTGATTTGGGGAATAATTAGAGCGATACCTGCGGAATTACAGGGATAAATGATGAGCTGGATGATTAAAGCAATATCAGGGGATTGGGGATTAAGAGGGATATAAAGATTATTTGGAGAAGATACTTCCCCAATTAAAAGAATTAGGAGAAGATATCGAATCTAATAATCTACCAAAAACCCATGATGCCTTCTCCAAATTGTTTGATAGTTAACTTTTCTGAGCCGTCCCATGATGTAAAATTGTTATTTAAATACTCTACTTTTAGCGCCGCAGGCGAAAATTTTAAGAATTATGGAGGATAGAAGCCAGTTTTCTTCCTTTTTCAGCGCCGCAGGCGAGAATTTTGAGAATTATGGAAAGCTAGAAGCCAGAATTTTCAGAAATTTGGAAGGCCAAGAAGCCAGATTTTCTCTTTTAATGGTGAAAAGTTCTATGGAAAAAGTCGGGTTTCGGGTCGGGTTTTCTAAATTTTCCTCGGGTCGAGTTTCGGGTCGAAAAAAGTCCGGGTTTCGGGTTTCGGGTAACCCGAGACATCCCTGGTACATTGGCCTGCTCCCAAAAACTACTACATATAGCCAGAAAATTCCTTGATTATTAATTGTTAAAATCCATCATAAAAAACCTTTGAGTAGAATGGTAGGTTCTAACTAGAGTTCAGCGGGATCGGGATCCCGGTCGGGATCGGGCGGGATTATCCCGGGTTTTTCAAATCCCGATCCCGATTTTTCTGATCCCGGTCCCGAAATATATATCCCGATCCCGGCCAATTTCAAACCCGTGCCGGGATCCGGGATCGGGATGTGCATCAGATCCCGATGCAAATCCCGATTTTATAAATTGACTAGAAGTCTGTGAAATAAAGTTAACAGAAGAGAGGAGGCGTGAAAGTAAGAAAAATTTTCGCCTGCGGCGCAGAAAATAGAAGAAATTTGGCAGCTTGACATCCAAAATTCTCAAAATTTTCGCCTGCGGCGCCGCAAAAATGAACAAAGCTGTCTTTATATCTATATCGAAATATTGAGTGATTTGATGAGATATCGAGGGATCAAGAGGGGTTGAGGGTGTATCGGTGGATTTGGAGTATAGCAGGATATCGGTGGATTTACAGGGATTAAGCTAGATTTGAAGAGACAGAGATTAAGCTAAGAGACAGGGATTAAGCTAGATTTGAAGATAAGAGTTTTTTGGGATTTTGTAAATAAAATGTGAAAAAATGAATAAATATGAACTTGGACGTCACAAATTCTTAAAATTTTCGCCTGCGGCGCTGAAAATTAAAGAAATTTTGTGACATGGCACAAAACATGGCACTTTTTGTGACTTGGCACTTTTCGCCTGCGGCGCTTAAAATGGAAGAAGCCCAATCCCATTTATCCCCCCATTACCTTATCCCCCCTTAATCCCCTGAACCGGAAAGTAAATCATGCGTCTATGAGACCTAAACTAGATAGTTAGCACCGCAGTGGAAAGAATTATGTATATTGAGTCTATGTGAAAAAAAATTTAAATGTTTTTAAAAAATTTTTTTAGTAAATCCCGATCTTTCAATCCCGCTCCCGATCCGGGATCGGGACCGGGATCGGGATCTCCATTCCAAATCCCGATCCCGATTTCGGCCAATCCCGATCCCGTGTCGGGATCCGGGATCGGGATCACCATTCCTAAATCCCGATCCCGGGTTTTTGTCAAAATCCCGATCCCGCTGAACTCTATATTTAAGAGTGATATAATAAGAGACAGGGATTAAATGGATTTGGATGGATTAAGAGAAATATCAGGGGATTTGGGGATTAAAAGGATATCAAGGCATTTAAAAGTATCTGGTGAAGATGTCTAAACCACTGATTTATACCTTAAACCTCCGAGACCCTCTGCAAATACTTTGAACTCACAGATCCACCTCTAAAACCTCCGATATCTCCCCGAATCAACCTTAATCCAAGTAAATCCCCCGATATCACCCTTCATCCACTTTTGCTCCTTCAACATCACGGCAAATTACTCTGTATTTCGTTACAGTTTTCTTCCTTTTTTGGTGCCGCAGACGAAAATTTTGTAAATTTCGGAAGGCCATGAGGCCAGAATTCTTTTTATGGTAAAAATCCCAATGGAAAACGTCCCCCTCGATATCACGCCCATATTTTTTAATTTTCGATTTTTTTCTATCTTCCCCCGAAGATACCTCCTTCCACCGAAGATACTTCCCACAGATACCTCCACAAACCATCTTGATCCTTAAAAATTGTGCCCAAATTCGGCAACGTTTCTTCGCGCCGCAGGCGAAAATTTTGAGAATTTTGGAAGGCCAAAGAGCCAAAAATCTTCCCTTTTTGTAATAAAATTCCAAGGAAAATGTCGGGTTTCGGGTCGAAAAAAAGTCCGGGTTTCGGGTATCGGGTTTCGGGTAACCCGTCCCATCCCTGGTGGATAGCAAGGGATTTGGGTGATATCTGAGATCAAAAGCAATAGATGCATGGAAATTTGAATTGCGAAATTCTAAATATTTTAATTAACTAGCGGTGTGGGGCGGCCTTCGACCGCTCCACTTTTGGATCAAAAAACCTAAATCCAATTCAACTTATCACAATCTCAAAATTGACCTTAAAATCGTTACTTTGTAATCATAATCAGAACAAATCCGATTATCAAAACAAACCTTTATCAAAAAAATATCTCAAAGGTGTACCCGATAGGATACACACAGGTGCTCGTGTGACTCCGCTAGCATAACAAAAGAATTTAAAAGTGTGATAGGAAAAAGAACAGCTGTCACTAACCACTTTTTCCTCGCCCACTAATTCTTCAATTCATTCATATAATTTTTAAATCCCAACCTCCCAAAGAATAAATATATATTTTAAAAGAAAAAGTAGAGGTTTTAAATCTAGGAGATAAGCGGCTCGGGCGCGTCTCCGGTTCCCGCTTGCGGGAACCGGATGACCCAACGCTCGAGCCACCATAAACTATACTATTATATGGAGGTCCTAGAATACCGTATCGCTACTGGATTCAACACTCAACAATATTTTATTTCAATTTATTAAATTTATTATTCCAACTTATAAATTTCAACTTATTATATTTCTATTTTAACGTATCTAATTTCAACATTATTAATATAATTATTTTATTACAACATATATTTACTGGCTCTTACCTGGATCAAGTATGTTATTACCTTTATTTCAAACAGGTGTTTATTACTCCCACTCAAAAAAATGTTTACGTTCATTAACTTTAATATTTGTTAAATAATACTGGAATTAAATCAACAAATTTATTTATTGTATTAAAATTAATTATTTTAACAATTGAATGATCAACAAGCACATAATTTCAACAAATTAATTTTAAATTAACAAAAATTTTATTGTGCTGTGGTGGTGAGTGCGGTGATTTATTAAGGAGTTATACTGCCGATATAAAAATCGGTTTGGGTTTAAGTTTAGTGGTAGTTGGAGTGCTTTTTGGAATGGGACGTCCAGGAATTGTAGGACGATGTTTAGAGATATAATAAGCCAAGATAAGGATAGAGACCAGGATTAAACCAAGGAGGGCGTAAAATATATAAAAGTGAAGTGTATGTGAGAATTGTGGTTCTTGTTTATCTTCCGCCTCAGTTGTAACTACAGGCCGAGTTTTTGAACAAATAATCGGCTCATTCCATTCTACTGGTCCAAAACATCGGTGGACACATTTTAAGTCTGCGGGACAGGCAACCTCTTCAAATTCCACTTAAAAATTATAATTAAAATAAAACACAAAAATGGGAATTTTAATACAAAAATCAGAATTTATTAAAAACAAAATACAAAAATCAGAATTTATTAAAAACAAAATACAAAAATCAGAATTATTTAAAATTTAATAGTCAGAATTACATAACACAAAATACAAATTTTAATATAAAATAAGTCCAAAGAACATCCAATAAATCTAAAAAGGGAGATCACACCAAAAAATCATATGGGCCCAAAAATAAATATAGAAAGAAAAAATAAAATTAATTAGTTGATCAACAAATATAAAAGAAATATAAAAGATTAATTAACGTGGCTCTTACACCTTTTAACTACGGCCGGAGTTATCTGGTGTCGGACCACGAGTTTATTAAAACTATAAATAGTTTAATTAAAAGAAGTGATTTAATTAGAATTTATTATGGCTGTGACTATTGGATTAATTTTATAAATTTAATTTTGTATCTTAAATTGTTTATGTAATTAATTATTCTAACACCAACATATATTTAACAACAGATAAAAGATATTTTAAACTACAGCTTTTATTGAAACACATTATTTGAACAACAGTTACAACATAAAAATTTTATTTTAAATTTAACAACACAATAAAATAAAAATTATTTAATTAAATTTATTTAAATACAGACTTCGAATTACTAATTGAATTAATTATAAGTATTGAATAAAGTGGAAATACTTATTGGAATACTCCATTCAAATTATTTTAAATTATTTTTGGAAAATTAAATACAAAATGGAGGAGGAAGTTGGAACGGATGATGACATGCACACTGCCGATGAAGAAGGGAAAACACCGATAAAAAAAGTGGCTCGCCAATTAAATGAGCGTGAGTTACAGCAAAAGCTCGCGACACTTGAAAAGGAAATCGCCAAACTTGGAATAAATAGAATGCGTGAAGGATTACCTCTGCCAGAATTTTATTCGGGAATAGAGGATTTTGAGGCTTACCTTCGTAGATTCAATAAAATTGCCACCGCGCATCAGTGGAGTGGGACGCGTTGCACTCAAATATTACCTTTATACTTGTTGGAGGAAGCTCGCGCGATATATGATTCTTTGGGCGCGGACTCTAAAAATACGTGGAAAGGACTGACAGACGCCTTGGAAATAAAATTGAAGAAATTAAATACAAAGGAATCAGCGCGAAGAAGCTACCCACAGAAGCTACTCTTGGGATTGAGAAAGAAAAATTTAATGATATGAATTTATATGTGAAAAATCTTGTAGAAAATTTGGAATTGGTAAGATCAGATGTCAAGTGCCGGTTACAGGGGAATATGGATATCATGAGAAAGCAACAAATTAAGATTAATAAGAAAAATTGGGAGAAGGGAGAGAAGGTCTTGGTGAAGAAAACGGAAAATATTAAGAAGTTTGGAGATAAATATGAGGGCCCGTTTACAATTGTTGAGCTCCAATGCCCAAATTTATTAATTTCTGACTCGGGGTTGGCAGATGAGGCATGGTTGATTCATATGGATAGATGCAAACCATTTTATACTGAAGAAATTTTAAATAAAAAAGATAAGAGAGTGGCTGGTGATACTAATTTGGAGCAGTCAGATAGTGATGGAGAGGATCGAATACAAATTAATTCTGTCACTAACAGTTTGGGATTAACTGCACCTAACAAAACTAATGCTATTACTCATAACTCAAGCTTTGAAGAGGATACTAAAAAATTTACTAACACACATGCGACAACGGAAACTAATTTGAATATAAATTTTCAGATAAAAAGATTTAATTAAATCTAAAAATAATATTATCCTAAAAATGCCTAATTCTAATTCAACTTCATCATCAATAATTATTGAACAACAGAATAAACTCCCATGGCACTTTGAGGATGTGTCATCACCTGAACTTTCTGAGGATGAGGAAAGAATTATGCCATATTCAAAAGAAGATAAGGGAAAAGAAAAAGACAAAAAGATTGCCAAAAATATTGAGGACAATAAAAGTAGAAGTGCCGGAGTGAAGAGGAAGAAGGAGGAACGGGAAATCGCTAATTCTGTTGACTGGGAAATGGCATACCGTTTGAAGAGAATTAGAAGCAAATACGAAGACGACATGCTGACGAAACATAATGATATATGGAAAGAGATTCTGAAAAAAGGCGATCAGTTCCATTCTAAGATACAGGATAAGCTGGACAAAGAAAGAAAAGCGTTGGAAAAGGAGCGGAAAGAGAAGAAGAAAGGGAAAAAAAACGAAAAGAAGCAAACAAGAAAGGAGGCTGAAACTGAAGCTGAAATAGTAAAGAAGAAACTGGATGATGGGAAAAAGAAGCCTAGAGAAGCCGAAATGAAAAATGAAGGGGATACTAAGCCAAAAGAGAAGAAGACTGGTGTTGGTGATTTTGCAAAATTTGCTAGCCGAGTGGTGCAAAGAGCAGTGGTTGATAAAATAGACGATGTCGTTCCTGAAGAGTTACCTGAAGATAAGGAGAAAATAATAAAGAAGAAGGAAGAAGAAGAAAAATTGTTAAAATTGGGGAAATATCAAGAAAAAATGAAATCTCGACGAAAGGATTTCGATGAGGAATTCGTCGCTAGAGGTTATAAAACGCGAGAATATTCTATGTCACCAGTTAGACGTTCGGTTGTGGGATATATAGATGAAAAGGACAAAAAAGATAAAATGGGAAAAATTAAAGCTAAAGAAAATAAGAAGGTGGAAATAACTACAAAGGAGATTGGAGTGAACACTGTTTTTAATACTTTGGTTTTTAACCGAATTTTGGAAAACCTTGATGAGGTCCAGGAATTTTTAACCTTAAAGCCAACCGCGAAATGATGGGACAACAACAATCAATAAATAAAAATAAAACAACAAAAAAAATTAATAAAAAAATTAAAAATTTCAAAAAAAAAAATATAATAATCACAAATATTCATAATTACATCAGATATTTTCATCAAACTATTAATAAATATTTCTTTGTCATATTAATCACAATATTCAACAACACAATTACTATCACAATTATTTTAATTCATACCAAAATTATTTTAAAATATGTTTATTAAAATTACCCACATAAGGAATGACCATTGGAAGAACACACAAAAACAAAAATTAATAATAAAGTGAACATTGATGTTTAATAATAAAATTAATTTTAAATAAATTAAATATTTTAATTCAATTTGATGAAATATTTAATAAATGTTTAAAATTAAAAGGAAATTCTTCGATTGGTTTATGGAATGCTTTCGAATTTTAAATAACTTGTGTCTTCCTTTTGGCCACTCAAATCTTTCTGCCACCTGGCCCCTACTAAATTGAAAATACAAAAGAAAGAAAAATTTAATAAAAGATGAAAAAGAAAAAAAAATTGATTAAAAATAAAAATAGAGAAAATAAATTTTAAGCCAAATTTAATATGTTTGTAGGGCCCTACTCCTCCAAGTTCACCTTAAAGCTACCAAAACATCTTTAAACTTTAAAAGTTCAAGGATGAACTTGGAGGGAGGAGGGGAATGTGATAGGAAAAAGAACAGCTGTCACTAACCACTTTTTCCTCGCCCACTAATTCTTCAATTCATTCATATAATTTTTAAATCCCAACCTCCCAAAGAATAAATATATATTTTAAAAGAAAAAGTAGAGGTTTTAAATCTAGGAGATAAGCGGCTCGGGCGCGTCTCCGGTTCCCGCTTGCGGGAACCGGATGACCCAACGCTCGAGCCACCATAAACTATACTATTATAAAAAGAAAGAAACCCCTATATTTATCGCGGTTTTAGTGCAGTACCTGTTTAAGGTAAAAGCATTTAATAGAAATTAACAAATAATATATAAGTAAATAATACATATATGTACATACATAAAATATAATTTAAAAAAAGTAAAAATTTATTTAGTTTTTATTTTTTTATTTAATTTTATAAAATAAATTTTATAATGAGCAATGTTCTCGTTTTTTTATTTTTAACCATTTTATTTTTAACAATTTTTAAAGATGTCAAGGCAAGTGAAGGAGTTTTTGTATGGAAGGATTGGTATAGGTAAAAATTATTTTTATGTACCGATGATAATTAGAATTTACTCAATTACTCAATTTATTAGAATTTCATCATTCAAATGCTTAAAAGAAAAATATTCAAAAGAATTTGTTATTGTTAATGCTAATTATTACGACACAGGAGAAGCTAATTTAGATGCAGAATTAAATATAATAAATGCTAGAGCAGCAGGGATTGAAAATGTAGATATTTATATTACCCCTTGTGTTCAGCCTTCTGATTACAAAATATGTGGAAATGCTAGGTAATGTTTATATAATATTAGAGCTTCATGAAACTTTCGAGGTTTTTGGTTATGTCCAGATTCGGGTTTTCCGTCTATAGTACTTGTTTCTTTTTCCCTTACTTTTTTTCCTAATATTTTAGAGAATCCATTACTGCCGTCCTCGATCATTTAAATAAAAATAATGCAAAATTTGGAAGGGTTTGGTTAAATATTGATGGTTTAACTGGCTGTGAAAAATATAAAGAATGGAACAAAGATAACAAAACTGAAAATATTGAGTTTATTGATGTAAGGATTTTTTTAAATTTATTTAAAAAATAATTAGGTGTCGGATTTTTAGGTTTTTCGGGGAGTTATTCTCACCTATTGAAGCCATTTTTGTAGTTCTGCTTGTCACCTATTTTGTATATTTTCTTTAAAATTTTTATCAAAAAAATAATTTTATAATAATTTTATTAACAAAATTTAAGGAGATGGTCAACACTTTAGAAGAACGAAAACGGCCATATGGATTTTATACAGATAAATATAATTGGCACGAAATTACAGGAAATACTAGAAAATATAATAATACTCCACTTTTTTATTATCATTTAGATGGTAAAAACAATTTTGACGATTATAATGAATATGGTTATCCATTTGGTGGTTGGGAAAAGCCTACAATGAAGAGATATATTGAAGATGCGACAATTTGTGAAATTGGTGTCGGCAATATATTGAAAATTTGAAATTATTTTTCTGTCAATATTTTGTCAGTTTATTTTACCATTTTATTGCTGTATTTTGCGTTTTATTTCAATAAAAATCTGTCCTCAAATTGTTAGTTAGGTATATGTATAAAATGGCGAGTTTTTGGCAAAAACCTCGACCCCGAACCCCGCATGCATCTCCGGTAAACCCCGATTACCTGCAGTTATAAAGTCGCAATTATCTAAAATCAGATTAATGAGGCACTTACATTGGTATGGTTATTATGTCTGGGGATCAGACATATTGTATTGTACAATGACCCTAGCTCTCAAATATAATTGAGGAATTAATTTATTATATTTATTTCTTCATTTATTAATTAGGGTCAAGGGAGGCTCCGAAGAGCACTCAAAATAGGGTAAATGGAACAAGTATATATAGGGACTAGGAAGGGCGGAAGGATGATAGAAACATAAGGAAAATGTACAAAGGAAAAGGTTAAGGAGTAAAGGTGAAGGGCAACAGTTTAAATAAGATGATGGGGAAAATATTTGAAAGTTGGAATGAGGGAAACATCTGAATATATTACTAAATGGGGCAAAATAGATTAAAAAGTAAATTGATGAAAAATAATATAAAATATTCAAATCACGGACATAACAATGGTTATCACACTTAACCTGCTTGTTCAACACCTCTGAAGTGAGTTTATAACATCTTCTATAATGTAATGTGGGAAAAACAAACGAATAGTAATAATTAACCCTTGTAGAAATTCACTTATAACTAAGGAATAAATATTTTAAAAACTGACTAATAAATCTTTATTATTTTTATCGAAAAATAATTTCATATTTGCAATATTTTAGCCAATTCAATTTCACAAACTGTCGTATATTGAGTACTATATCTCTTCATTGTAGGCTTTTCCCAACCACCAAATGGATAACCATATTCATTATAATCGTCAAAATTGTTTTTACCATCTGAATGATAATACAAAAGTGGAGTATTATTATATTTTCTAGTATTTCCTGTAATTTCGTGCCAATTATATTTATTTGTGTAAAATCCAAATGGCTGTTTTCTTTCTTTTAAAGTGTTGACCATTATCTTAATTAATAAGTTTATTAGAAATGATCAGCAAAATCGTGCTTGCGGGATTACGCAGGATAAATCCCACACCTGTGGAGCATGCTATAGGTCTCACGAAAATGGAAAAACCAATGTAAATAAAACTTTTTGCGGGTCATTTGAAAGAGCTCGACGCGCTAAAGAAAATTGAAAAACCATAAGATAGACACAGCTTATTTTTTGGTCAAATACATATTCAAATATGCAACTAATATCTCAAATGATTTTTTGATTCACTATCAAATTGAAATGATAATGGATCTACGAACATAAGAAGAAATGAGAATGCATTAGGCGTTGTCCCGGTAGCTCAGTGGTAAAGCACCTGCATTTATGATAGCGAGGCCAAGCGAGAGTTTGAACCCTGCCCGACGGCCAAACTTTGAAATAATAAGCACCGTGTCTATTTAGAGAATCAACAAAATTTTGGAACTTTAATGTGTAACCTTCCGATTTTTGAAATCGATCCATTATTATTTACAAAATCCTTACATCAATAAACTCAATATTCTCAGTTTTGTTATCTTTGTTCCAGTCATCATAATTATAACAGCCAGTTAAACCATAAATATACAACCAAACCCTTCCAACCTTTGCATTACTTTTATCTAAATTATCGAGGACGGTTGTAATAGATTTTCTAAAATAAATTGAATAATAAAGTATACATAATACATAATTTCTAATTTAAAAGCGCATTATTTTTTCTGAAACAGTTGGAAACCAGTGAAATGAGCTTTGCTACATCCTTAAAATTGTTTTTCCTTTAAAGAAAGTAAAAAATGAATAACCCGGTTTACTTTTAGTTGCCTACAGTGTTTGGAAGCTCGTACCAAAATTCGTACTCATACCTGTGTACGAGTACTAGGTAAAAAAAGGCATGTACGAAAGTACGAGTCTACTGTCTACAGACCACGAGCTTGACATTTACCGAAGAAAAATTCCTACAAAAATTTTAAATGCTATTTATTTTATACCTATTTTATACCTCAATACATATCCTAATATTTACAGAATATCTAATAATCATAAAAAATGCGTGGTCTTATAATTTCTTAACGGACTTCACACATTACCTAGCATCTCCACAAATTTCAGACTTATAAGAAGGCCTAACACAAGGAGTAATATAAATATCCACATTTTCAATCCCTGCTGCTCTAGCATTTAATATATTTAATTCTGCATTGGTATCATAACTCCCTGAGCCGAAATAATTAGCTTCAATTATAACAAATTCTTTTGAGTTTTCTTTAAAACATTTGAATTTTGAAATTCTAGATATCAATTAATTCTAATTACTAAGGAATATAAAAATAATTTTTACCTATACCAGGTATAGGTATACCCAAGGCAAACTCCTTCAGTTGAATTGACATTTTTAAAAATTGTTAAAAATAATATAGTAGAAAGCAAAAAATAATTAATGTTCATGCTGACATTTATTTAATTTTATAAAATTAAATAAATTTTAAAATAGATTCTCTCATTCGTTCGGGAATAGAGAAAATCTCACACGAGGCGGTGCGAACATTTGTCAAAAATTTTTCCACGCGCCTTCTACTCTGTATCTAAGCAAGGGGTGGGAACTTCGAAAATTCTTAATTGTACTTGTACCTTAGTTATTCCTCTATCATATAAATTTTATTTGATCACAATAACATTAATTTGAAAAAAGTTATGCCATAAATAGTTTGTCCTAAACATTTCTTGTCACCCTGTATTATTAATTGTTTATTTATTTTTAATAAAATGCTGTTACCCAAAACAGGTAGCGTACTAGAACAGCTATAAAAAGATTAATGTATGTATATGTATATATTTTGTGGAATGTTAAAGTTAAATTATAGAATTCCAACATTATCATGTCTATTCTATTAATTCTTCCACAAACAATTTAGTGTTACAGCTTGTGAACAATAAAAGCATTTAAAATTAAACATACTTTTGTGGGTTCTGCGACTTTTGTGTCGCTAACATTTGCGTCGCGACTTTTGCTCCGTCGACATGTGCGCCGCCATGACTTCAAAATAAATAAAATTATGATTAACAATACAAGTGTGCGCCAAAATTTTCGCGTGACCTGCCAAACGTCTATTTTTTTAAATTTGCGCCATCCTTTTTAAAACACGCCAGAAAGTTTTAAACACGGATATTTCTTGTATTTTTTTATAAAAAAGGAGGATTTCTGCGTTTGCCTTCAGAAATTCCCTGAATTTTCGCCTACGGCGCACGAATTTCGTTTCCTGGCCATTATGCTTCATAAAAATTTTGGCATTTGCGTTCACTTTTGGCTGATTTTTGGCGTTTCGAGTTTGGCGTTCTTAAACTTTTGAAAAATTGGCGTTTGGCATCTGGTAGACCCATGGAAAAATTTTAGCTCACATCCTTGTCGTTAATCATATTTTTATTTTTTGGGCAGGGCGGCGCATAGGTCGCGGCGCAAAAGACAGCGGCGCAAATGTCAATTCGGGAAAAAAACAAAATTCGGGAAAAATGAAAAGCATTACGATATTAGAAAGTTTTGGTAAGGGCATTTGTTGGCTCCGGCTCCGGGACTTTCGAATTCTTGGCTGCGGCTCCGGATTCGGGAATTTTAAAATCTGAAGCCGCTCCATGTTGGATCTGGGCTCCGGGAGGAAAATCAATGAATAATAATATTTCGGGGGATTTGAGTAGATTAAGTGTGATATCCAGTGATATCACGGGAATAAGAGTGATACATGGGATTAAGCGGGATTTGGCCGGTTATCATAGGATTCGGGTGTATTATGAAAACACATATCGTTCATATACCTACCGTATTTCCTAAAATAGTACTCCCAACTGAATTAGCACTCCCACTTAAATAATACTCCACTTTGGAGGAGGGTTGAAAAATAGTAACGAACAAATTTAATATTTTATATGGGCGGAAACACGGTCGGACAAAACATGGAAAAGACAAAACACGGAACGACCAAAATACGGACTATACCAAAACACGGAAAAATTGAAAAAATAAAATGGACTTGAATAAAAATAAAAAATAAATGTTTTTCATTCTGAAATTTGTTTTTTTTTCAAAATTAAAAAAATCATACAATTTTTTCTAAATAAAAACAAAAACAGATTTTTACCCTTTTTATTACTTTATTTATGTATTTACTTATAATATTATGTCTATTTTTTATTTATTTCTAATAAAAAAATGCTTTTAATCAAAACTGGTAGCGCACTAAAACCGTCTAAAAAAGATTAATGTATATATATTTATAGAATTATTTCTAAAAATCCATCATTATTTCAATTAATTGCTTCACTTAAATGATAGAAGGGTATTAAAATCTATTAAAAATTCCATGACTAAAACCTTTGGCTAGGCCGATGATAAGCGCAAGAGACAATTACAATAACGCAAAACGCAAGGCGCAATTTTATTATACCGTATCGGTTTAATAAAATAAGATCAGTATAGGGTATTTAATGTTTTGTGGCTTCGATCCAGCCTTATTTATATCTAGGCTCCCAGTGATCGGGAATTGAGATTGGTGAAAAATTTTAAATTATATAGAATCCGATTCCTCTCGTGATGTTGAGTATAAATATCGAAGAATTTCTTGCCGCAGAAGAAAACTTGGAAGATCTGGGTAGTTGAATATTGTCCTTACAGATCAACAGTGATGTCAAAGCTAAAAATTTCTCTGGAACTAGTTCCAGTTCCAGAACCAGGTTTTTAATTTTTGTAGTTCCAGTTCCAGTTCCGGAACTCCATTTTTAAAATTCCTTAGTTCCAGTTCCAGTTCTGGAACTAGTCCATGCTAGTTCTAGTTCCAAATTTTTAAATTCCCCACGATTGAGTCCGAACGATTGAGTCCCCCTTGTATATACCTCAATTGAGTCCCCGTGGATTTAATTATATTAAAAAGTAGGGTTCAGCGGTACCGGTATTACGAGAAAAAAAACGGTATCGGTATTTCGGATTGATGATACTTATCCCGATACCGACTTGGGATCGGGATTAGCCTAAATCGGTATCGGGATTTGAGTTAATGATACCGATACTGGTACCGATACCGACTCGGGATCGGGATTTAAAAATCGGTATCGGTATTTTAAAAAAAAATTTTAATATGAAAAAAATAACTAAATTCTCTAATAAATAAATTCATTCTTCATTTAGAAAAAGGTTTTAATCAGTAGTAAAATGATAAATTAGCACTATAAAGCTATTTTCGAGACAAAAACATCTCAGGAACCAATAGAAGGCCTTCCAAATCCATCGATATCCACTTTAATCCTCCGATATCATCCTGATCCAAGGTTATACTCCAAATTCAGCTTTATACCTCAAATCAACTTTGGGAATTAGGAGGGATATCGGTAGACTTTTTGGGAGTACTAGGGATTCCTGCGATAATCGAATGATATCCCTCAATATGGGGACAGACCTGCATAAAACTTTTTTTTTCATTAGGCTTCGTTCGTTAAAAGACACCTGTGTTTCATTAATAAACATTACTTAATTTTAAGCCAAAATTTTATTCAACGAAGGCGCCAAAATCGAAAATTCCGAAAATTTTAAGGTTAAAAAGCCTAGTTTTTTCCCATATCAGCGCCGCAGGCGGAATTTTTAAGATCTTTGTAAAGTCAATACGCCAGAGTTGTTCCTTTATTAGCGCCGCAGGCGAAATTTTTGAGAATTTTAGAAGGCCATGGGTAAAAAAATTTACTTTTTCTGCGCCGCAGGCGAAAATTTTGAGAATTTTGGAAGGCCATGTGGTTAATTTCGTTCATATAACAAATGAGAAATCAATCCTTAGGGGTGTTAAAAAATACCGATATTCATCGGTATTCCGACGCTAATCCCGATACCGGCCTCGGTATCGGTATCAGCAAAAACGGTATCGGGATTTATCTTTCGGTATCGGTATCAGTAAAATCGGTATCGGTATTCAAAGGGACCGGTATAATACCGCCCGATACCGGTCGGGATCCCGATACCGCTGAACCTATTAAAAAGGATTAAGAGGGATATCGGGGGATTTGTAGGGATTAAAGTGGACATCAGGTGACCTGTATGTGACATCGAGGGATCAAGTAGGATATCGTGGATATGTAGGGATATAAGTGGATTTTAAGGGATTAAGGGGGATATCGGTGGAAAAAATTCACATTTTCAGCGCTGCAGGCGAAAATTTTGAGAATTTCTAAGGTCGTAGGCTAAAAAATTCACTTTTTCAGCGCCGCAGGCGAAAATTTTGAGAATTTTGAAGACCAATACACCAAATCTCTTCCTTTTTTAGCGCCGCAGGCGAAAATTTTTAGAATTTTGGAGCTCAAGCAGCCAGATTTCTTCCATTTTCAGCGCGCTGCAGGTAATTTACAACAATATTAAAAATCCTGTAAACATCGTCGAGGAAATTTTGTCAAAAATATACCCCCAGGAACTAGGTCCAGAACTAATTCCAAAGCTAGTTCCAGACATTTACTATTTCCGTAGTTCCAGTTCCAAGCTAGTTCCAGGCATTTACTAGTTCCGTAGTTCTAGTTCTGGAACTGGAACTTTGACATCACTGCAGATCAAGGCTTCTTCTTTTAGTGCCATAGGCGAAATTTTTGAGATATTCAGAAGGCCAGTAAGCCAGAATTTTTGCTTTTTTTGTCCATAGATTAGGGTTGTTTAAGAGTTATTTCTGCGCTATTTCATGCAACTTTTGGGCTATGAAGCTAATTCACAACCTATGTCCGCAATTCGAGAGAAAGGTAAAGTCTTTAGAGTGTCAACTTCTCAAAATCTCTACTATAAATTTTATCATATACTTTTATAAAAAAATTTTCTTTCATTTCGTTTGAATAAATATATTAGCAGCCATATTTATTTCACAAGTTTCTTTATTTTCATATCCCTTCATTGTAGGCCTTTCCCAACCACCAAAAGGATAACCATATTCATTATAATCGTCAAAATTGTTTTTACCATCCAAATGCATATAAATAAGCGGAGTATCGTTATATTTTCTAAGATTTCCTGTAATTTCGTGCCAATTATATTTACGTGTCATAAATCCAAAATCTTGTTTTCTTTCTTTTAAAGTGTTGACCATATCCTTAAATCAACGATTTTATCTTTACTAAAACAACTAAATTTGCCTCAATAAACTCAACATTCGAAGTCTTGTTATCTTTATCCCATCCATTAAGGTTTTCACAATCATCGGAAGCATAAGTAACATACAACCAAACTTTTCCAAATTTTATATTGTTATCATTTAAATAATTGAGTACTTTTGTAATTGATCCACTTAAATAATAAAAACTTTAAATTAGTAAATTTAAAATTTCTTCAAAAAAAATTTCCAAAAAAATTATGGAAACGGTTCGATACTAGCAATCGAGCTATAACTAAAATTTAATCAAATTTACCTAGCATTTCCACATAATTCGTACTCTGTAGAAGGCTTAACACAAGGAGAAAAATAAATATCAACATTATCAATCCCTGCTGCTCTAGCATTTATTATATTTAATTCTGTACTTAAATTAGCTTCTCCAGAGTCGTAATAAGTAGCTGGAAAAATAACAAATTCTTTTGAATTTTCTTTTAAACATTTAAATGTTGAAACTCTAAAAAATTGAATTGATGTGAGATAACTTGAAAATTGTAAATTTCGGTTTAGTTTTAATCAAAAAATCTTTTGATATAATTTTTTAGGAGAGACAGTCGGATGAATCTCCTTATGAGACAACTGGTGCTTAATTTGTATCATATAATGAGGTGTATATTAAATAGAATTATCCTTGGCCCTATCCAACTAAGGACGTACCTCAAATACCTGTGTAACCACCCCAAGACTGCTAATAATTTTCATAATAATTAATTAATATTTTTACCTATACCAATCATGCCAAATAAGAACTCCTTCACCTGCCTTGACATAATTTTTAAAAAATAAAATGGGGAAAAGTAAAATAAGGAGATTTATATTTTTCATTTTAAAATTTAAATTATTATTGCTTAATCCTAAATAAAAAGTAATTATAAAAATTGCTAAAAATATTTTTTATGTTGAATAAAAACAAACTAGATATGTTCTAATATATCATTTTATTTATTATCTATTTTCATATAAAATGTTTTATTTTCCCCCCAAAACAACGTATAATTCACTGAAACCGCGACAGAAGGTAAAAAGATTAATTTATAAAATATTTTTGGAATGTTGAAATTAAAGACTTTGCAAAATAATAGAAAAAATAATTCAACCTCAGTTATAATCAGTAGACATGTCTGAGACCGAAAATTTTTCCAAGATCCAAGAGCATGACTTAGACCTGATCCCAAGATTATTTTAGGCCACAAATGTGCAAATTTCTGATTTTTTCACATGCTTTCGTCGAGGATAAATATTATTTTACTAGAGCAGTCAAAGACTTTCCATGACTCAAGACCATGCCAAGAGCTGGTCATTGGCCCTTACATACCTTCGAAAGATAAATATTATTTTTGCTTTCATCAAATAAAATTTTGAGATTTTAGGAATGACTTGAATTTTTGCATTGTTTTTTAACTTTAGTTAAAAATAAATTTCCAAGTTAAAAATAAATTTTAAAATTATTTATTTTTAGAAGTTTAAACAAAAAATAATCTCAAATTAAAAAAAAAAATTTTTATGTAAAAATTGTTTCAAAAATAAATTTATTAATTAAAGAATTTTATTTAAAAAAGTGACTGAATGAAAAAATTAATTTTATTAAATACCCAAAGAAATTTAAGAAAATTTTGCAGAAAAAAAAGATTAAAGTTTGATAGAAAAGATTAATTTATTTAATTAAATATCCCCAATATAAAATTAAAAGTAAATTTCAATGTTGACCATTTCGAAGTTGACCACAAGCTTTAATTGAATTTAGACTTCCACGAGGTCCACCAGTTTCATCAGGTCCTCCAGGTCCACCAGGTACACCATTTTGAGGTATTTCTTCACATATTCCAGAGCAACATTCATTCGGTGAATTACAAATTTTATTCGTAGTTTTGCATTTTGTACATTTAGAATTAACACATTTAAGACCATAACAACATTTCCAACCATAATCATCACATTTACTATTTTCTTTAGCACAACCAAATTTGAAACATTTATATTGAAATACATCCTTCATGTTTGGATCTCTTGGATCTATTATTCTTGTATTTTTACAATTTAGTCCTCTACAACATTTTAATTTATCGTTATCACAAATTTCTTCTCGATTACTACATTTTTGTTGACATGTATTTAATTGAAATAATACAAAAATTAAGTAAATAAAAATAATTATTAAAATATTTATTGAAGACATTTTTTAGAGAAAATTTCTTTGTTAGAAAAATTTGTGTGAATTGAATAATTTTTTACTTGGAATTAATTTAATAAAAATTATTTTGAAAGGCTTTTAAAGAGAGAAGAATCAATTTTAGCTCGTTTTATGTACATCAAATTTTTTTCTAAATTTTTAAAAATATTTTCAAATAATTTTTAAATTTATAAATATTTATTACCGCTTTCTACACAAAAAATTTGAAAAAAAAATAATCGAAAATTGTTTGAAGTTTTTAAAATATTTAAACAGCAGAAAATAAATAATTAAATTTAAAATTAATTTAAAAATATCAAATTAAGAATTAAGCTAAAATTGATTCCTTTTTTTATTTTAAATATGAACGAACAAACCGAAAAAAAAATAAAATTTAAGACTAATTTATTTAAAACCAAAATTATAAATCAGCAAATTTTCAAGTTAAAGAAATTTATTTTTCGAGATGAATTATACGGAATGCTCTCTTACTCTCTTAACACCAAATCGAAAAGATTAAGGGTAATTTGAAGAGATGTCGGAGGATTAAGAAGGATATCAGGTGTTTAGAGGGAATTTGGGGATATAAGGAATGGCAGAGGATTTGTGTGGATTATGGGCACTGTTCTTGTGATGATAAGTGCAGAATTTGTTGTTTCGGTGGATATAGTTCTGTGCAGTTTCATTCGCGCAGTTTCGTTATTTAAATTTTAAATAAAAATTTAAACTTTTAAAAATTTATTTCAAAAGTTATAACTACATAAAAACAAGTTTTCAAAATTATTAAAAAATTTAAAAATATTATTTTACATTTTCTATACAAATTAATTTTTATTTAGAATAAATTAAAAAATTGTTGAAAGCTTTTTTTAAAAAGAATTTTCTAAAAAATAATGTCTTCAATAAATATTTTAATTATTTTTATTTATTTCATTTTTGTATTATTTCAATTAAATACGTACAAGTCAACAACAATTTTGTAGTAAACATGGAGAAATTTGCAATATTTATTCAAAATGTTGTAAAGGGCTAAATTGTAAAAATTCCAAAATAGGAGATGGAAAGGGACACGCCCGACTTGCCGCGGGCCGACTTGCCGCGGCCGACTTGTCGCGACCGACTTGCCGCCGGCCGACTTGTCGCGAGGCCGACTTGTCGCCGGCCGACTTGCCGCCAAGCTTTTTAATTAACACCCCCCTTCCACAAGGTCTTACGCGGAAAGTTTTTGCCGCTGCGGAGGAAGCCAGGCATGTCGAGCGAAACGACGGTCGCCGCGAGCGAAGCGAGCACGACCGCAGCGAAGCACGGCCATCGTGTAGCGAAGACCATGCCCGGCCTACCCTCCGTAGCAGCACAAAAACAGTTTTTCCAGCGAAGATTCCGCTGATCATAACTTTGTTCAGAACATCCAATCGAGCTGATTTTGGTGTCATTCAGCTCAGCTCGACGAGCTCTTTCGAATGACATATAAATTGTCCAATTTTGAGTCTGGTACGGAAACTATAGTTAGGGGTTTTTTATTTTGGAAAATTTTTTCGTAAAATTTTTGTTTTATAATTCAGCATGGTCCCATTTGATGGTCGTTGGGACCATTCTAATTGATTATAAATCAGAATATTTAATTAAAAAGCTTGGCGGCAAGTCGGCCGGCGACAAGTCGGCCTCGCGACAAGTCGGCCGGCGGCAAGTCGGTCGCGACAAGTCGGCCGCGGCAAGTCGGCCCGCGGCAAGTCGGGCTGTACCCAGATGGAAAGTATCAATATAAATGTTTCTATGCTGGTTGTGTTCATGAGGGGAATTCTTGTGATGATAACGGCAGAATGTGTTGTTTTGGTTATAAATGTGTTAATTCTAAATGTACACGTTGCAAAATTGAGGGTCAAAGGTGTAATGGAACAAATGATTGTTGCTCTGGAATATGTAAAGAAGATATGCCTTATGTAGGTGAACCTGGTATACCTCGTGGTGTAACTCGTGCACCTGGTAGTCATGTTAATGTAGTTGATAGTCGATTACCAATTAAAGTTTGTGGCTAATTCTGAAATTTCCTTTTAATTTTATAATGGGGATATTTAAATTTATAAATTAGTCTTTTCTATCGAACTTTAATCTTTTTTCTGCAAAATTTTCCTGAATTTCTTTGGGTATTTTATAAAATTAAATTTTTCAAAAATTTAATTCAAAAGACACTTTTTTAAATAAAATTCTTTAATTAATAAATTTATTTGAAACAATTTTTACATAAAAATTTTTTTTAATTTGCAAAAATACAAATAACATTTTAAATCAAAATTTTATTGAACACAACAATTTATTGTCAAAATGTCCTTTAAAATATGTTGAGAGGGAGTTAACAACTTTATCATACTTTTATCAAACAAAAGGAGAACTTTTCTTTAATTTTTTATCAGAATATATATCAGTAACAGTTACTCCACAAATGTCTTCGTCTTCATATCCCTTCATTGTAGGCTTTTTCCAACCACCAAAAGGATAACCATACTCATAATAATCGTCAAAATTCTTTTTACCATCCATATGGAAATATAAAAGTGGAATATTGTTATATTCTTTAGTATTTCCTGTAATTTCTTGCCAATAATTTTTACGTGTTATAAATCCAAATAATTGGTTTCTTTCTTTTAAAGCGCTGACCATGCTCTTAAATTAAATTTTTTCAAGAAAAAAAAATTCCTAATTTATTGTGCCGCCTAAGAGATCGAGATTTTTGAAAAGCCTGGAGCTGTTCCTAGACCCTGGAGTTTGATTCTCGACCTGGACTGGATCCTGGGCCTGTAGTCCAGGAAAAACCCAGACCCAGGAAAAACTCAGGAGGGTAAAAAATGCCTGGACTTGGACTCAGGGTACAGGAAAAACCCAGGCCTTTGTCCAGGTCCAGCTCGATCTCTACTGCCTATCATACAATTTTATTTTTAGTTTATATAAATTTGCCTCGATAAACTCGATATTCAAAGCCTTGTTATCTTTATCCCATCCTTTTCCCATTGTCGGATCTAAAGTAATGTATATCCAAACTCTTCCAAATTTTACATTAATTCTATCAAAATAATCGAGTACGGATGTAATTGAAGCACTTAAATAATAAAAATTCTAAATTAATAAAAATCTAAACCAAAACATCGTTCATCAGGTCTATACCCCTAGCATTCCTCTTTTATGATCTCAATAGATGTTCCCCATTCCCAGACCAAAAAGTCCCCCTTTCTCGCCTCAAATGTTTAAGTACTGCTTGTTCTCCGTCCCATTCCCGGTCCCCTCAACGCTAAAAAGGTAAATTTTAAGGCTGTGAATTCTTCTACCTTCCGTCTCCACATAAATCGTACTCAGAAGAAGGTTGAATACAAGGAGAAAACATGATATCTATATTTTCAATCCCTGCTGTTCTAGCATTTATTATATTTAATTCTGCATTTAAATTAACCTTCCCTGAATCGTAATAATTAGCTGAAACAATGATAAATTCTTTTGAGTATCTTTCTTTTAAACATTTAAATGTTGGAATTCTAAATTTATTTTAATTAAAAATATTCATTTATTTTACATTAATACATATTTTTTGATTAAATTTTTGAGCAGAAGAGGAGTATAATCGAAACTCTTTATAAAATATTCCATGGGGGCTGAATTTGCATCTTAACTAGAGATACCGCCTGACCCAATATCCAACTATTTTTTAAAAGAATGAAGGTATTATATAAGAAGAGGTATATATCATCAATAGATAGAGGTATAAGCAGCCAAGACTGTACAGATAATTTCGTGATCAAAATTATTTTATAATAATTTTTTATATTCTTACCTATACCAATCTTTCCAAATAAGAACTCCTTCACTTGCATTAACATAATTTTTAAAAATCATAAAAAATAAAATGAAGAAAAGTAGAGGAAGAAAATTAAAAGTTTTCATTTTAAAATCTGTATTATTATTGGTTAAACCTAAATAAAAAAAATTCTAAAAATTCCAAAGAATATAAAAATCTGCGGACTTTAGGTCAAAAAATGGAAGACTAAGCAGAACAGAATTTGGAAAAACGGAAAACAACGTTTGAAGGAATGCCGTTATTTTGAAACAACAATTTGGAGGAGGCTGTAATAAATCGGCTCAAACTCACCGTCGTCGCCGGGCATTGGATCGGTCCCTCCCGTAGTGACCCCCCCTCCATAGAACCCTTTTTAAAAATTTTGCTATCTATCAAGTTAAAATAGGCTAAAAAAATTAAAGAATTAAAAATGTGTTTTTGTTGCAATTTGCCAATTCTTATATTAGGTTAGTTTAAGAAAAGGATTTAGTAACAGGTGTTTAAAAAATAATTAAATACTAATTCTTAACTATTATTTTATAAATTAATGTCACAAATTTTGAACAATAAAAACACTAAATGTGATTAAGTGACAGCTAATTTTAGGTTGTGGGTAGGGATCGGATCTTTAGGTTGTAAAGATCATAAAATAACTATCTAAAAATAGGTTGTATAAAATGTCAAAATTGCTGACAAAATGAAGAAAAAGGTGTCAAAAATGGAAAAAAAGGTTGCAAAAAGAATTTTTGTAAAAAATTTATTTTTAGGATAAATATTCAAAATAGATGCCAAGGACACAAAAACGTAAGAATTAAAACAAAATACTTTATAATAAATCTCCAAAAAAAAAAGATATTCAAAAAATAACAACGGATTCGTGCTTCTCCCGTTATCGGGAATAAATAGGTCCCTAGTTAGACGTTTGCCACGAATATCAACATTGTCCCCTATGGTTTATAATTTTGGTCTGTATTTCAAGTTAATGTTGTATCTAGGTTTGACTACAATTTATTCTACACAATTACAATATCAACTACAATACAATATACTACAATTTATAAACAGAACATCCTATATTATAAATAACAAATATCACAAC
Source organism: Meloidogyne incognita (assembly GCA_036172945.1). Classification (NCBI taxonomy): domain Eukaryota; kingdom Metazoa; phylum Nematoda; class Chromadorea; order Rhabditida; family Meloidogynidae; genus Meloidogyne; species Meloidogyne incognita. The sequence continues at coordinate 2,940,264 of JARQAC010000030.1, read as the reverse complement.
AATTCTTATATATTTATCGAACAATTCAGAATCCTTTCCTTTTATTTGCTTTTGCTGACGAATAGACAGATGAGGAGAGCAGTGAACATTAGAAGCCTAAAAATTAAAAAAAAATTATTTTTTTCCCAAAAATCCTTCTAAAATCCTTACAATATTATAGAGCCAACAATAACGAGAGTAATTTGCAAAGTTTTCTTTGAATCCTTTTTAGTCCCCTCGTTGTAGCAATCATTTGTAGGTGAAGGCAAACTACTTCCATTTTGAGGCTTTATTTCGACTTTTTCGGTTGAATTTCCAGGTTGTATGATATTGGTAACAGCATTCGGAAAGCCAACAGTCGGACAGCCAGTAACACAAGGCGGACATCCAACAACAGGCGGACAGGTAGCCATCGTTGTCGTTTCTTCTGTAGTCGTTTGCTTGACTGAATTATCAGGAACGAGCACTTTGAAAGCGTAAAATGGCTTAATAAGAGAGTTTATTTTACTTTTTTTTCTTCCCAACTTACAAATTTCACAAACATTTTGTCACACTGTTGGAATGCCGCATTTTCGTTACAATTCTCCTTATTCGCATCCTCATCACATTTAATCCAAATATTTTGCATGCTCATTTGCATAGAAGTTATTGGAAGAATGTGAAAAGTATAGAGATAATTGTAGATTCTATCGGTATGGTCCCTATCCGTAATTTTCCATTTTTCTGGTCTGCGCACATTTTCATGTTTGAAGCAAGAGTATGTTTTCGGGACTTCTGTATAAAATTTAAAACCCATTCCATCAAAGTAATAATAAGCGTCTGCCTCATGCTGATCATGCTCCGTTATATGAACAGTTGCCGAATAATCAGTTTCACCAACTAAAAAATAAATATTAATACACACAGACGACTGTCAAGCGTCGAGTGGCCGCCTATATGAAACAAAAATACACGGAACAAAACGCTTGACATGGATCCGCAGTGTCCAATTTATACCAAAAATAAAATCCTAACTTGGATGGATTATGCTTCGGATATACTTAAAAGTCCTAGCCCATCCCACAGTATAATCAGCAACATCCAAGCATTTGCCTCCTTTATCCTTGCATTTCAATACATCCCCACAATAATTTTTGTGTCTTTCAACATATCCCTTTTTGACACCATCAAATTCTCCATTCTTCAAACTGAAAGAGAAGGGCAACCTAAAAATTAAAATTTTATTCAAAATTTTTCAATAAAACTAACAGATTTGAAGCAATAGCTGAGTAATTGAAGTTATCCGCTTTATCAAATGGAACATCCATCAAGCAATCGCTCAGTTTTTTGCTGTGTTGGATGCCAAAAAACATGAGCAAATCATGTTTATTTTTTAAGACGGTGGGATCTGGAACAGCAAAATCAATTGAGCATCCTTCCTTCGTTGTGGTGGAATGTTTAAGGTACCAGAGTGTTCTGTTAAATGAGAAAATTGTTTTTAAACTTTATCTGTTCACTTACATATTTCCGTCCTTATCCTCATCCATTTCAACATCACACGAACCTGGCATATTTTTGTAAAGTTCAAGATCCTCAGGTTTCTCGGCTATCTTTGTGTTTCCCCGCAGCTTTACAATCTTCCCGTTGACCAGCTCGTGCTTGCCATGCCCAACCAAGTCACAATAGACAATGCTGACAACCAACAACACAATAGCAACGAACTGCACGAAGAAAGAGACAGAAGCCATCCCAGGAGCTTACGAAGAAAAATGAAGATACGTAGATTACAGGTGTGTTACATTATCTGGTTTATCTGCTTTTTATACTAAAGAATCTGCATACCTTACTGATTTAGAATTTAGGTTTCTTTTAAAGACAGATGAGAACAAAGGTATTAGGAGGGATCTAGAGCTACCTATATCAAAGAATCTCCACGATATTCCTCTTAATCCATACAAAAACTCTTTCATTCCTTATATCCCCATATTCCTTCCAAACACCTGATATCTTTCTAAATCCCAGACGTCTCTTCAAATTACCCTTAAATTTTTCCATTTCAACAATATTTTTAACTTAAAAATGCAACATAATCTCAAAAAATTTTCACAAAAATATCAAATTTATTCTCGTTTTCAACCAAAAAATGACAATCTACCAAACAAAAACTCGCGAAAAAGTTTTTCAACAAAACAAGAAACGAAAGAAAAAATGAAATAAATTTTCAAACGAAACGAGAATTTTTGTGTATCACAGTTAAGTCCTTAATTCATCTCGAAAAATATATTTTTAACTTAAAAATTTGCTGATTTATAATTTTGGTTTGAATAAATTACCGTATTTTCTCTAAAATAAGCCCCTTTAAAGGTTGATCGAAAAAGATATACCCCACTTCTGAAATAAACTCCCTCCAAACAATCAATTTTAGCTTAATTCTTCAGTTATTATTTTTAAATTAATTTTAAATTTAATCATTTATTTTCTGCTGTTTAAATAATTTTAAAAAACTTCAATTAATTTTCGATTATTTTTTTTCAAATTTTTTGTGTAGAGAGCGTCAATAAATATTTATAAATTTAAAAATTATTTAAAAAATTTAGAAAAAATTTGATGTAAAACGAGCTAAAATTGCTTCTTCTCCCTTTAAAAGCCTTTCAAAATAATTTTTATTAAAGTAATTACAAATAAAAAATTATTCAATTTACAAATTTTTTTAAAAAAAGAAATTTTTCAAAAATGTCTTCAATAAATATTTTAATTATTATTTTTATTTATTTAATTTTTGTATTATTTTAATTAAATACAAGTCAACAACAATGTAGTAAACGAGAAGAAATTTGCGATGACGAGAAATTAAAATGTTGTAGAGGGCTAAATTGTAAAAATTCAAGAATAATAGATCCAAGAGATCCAAACATGAAGGATGTATTTCAATATAAATGTTTCAAATCTGGTTGTGCTAAAGAATATAGTAAATGTGATGATTATGGTTGGAAATGTTGTTATGGTTATAAATGTGTTAATTCTAAATGTACAAGTTGCAAAACTAAGAATAAAATTTGTAATTCAGCAGATGAATGTTGCTCTGGAATATGTAACGTAATGCCTGTTTCAGCTGGAAGTCACTCCCAAAATTTGAAAGCTTGTGGTATATACAGTGAAAATTGAAATTTACTTTGAATCATACAATAATGGGAATATTCAACTCTTTATACATAAATTCATCTTTTCAATCAAACTTTAATCCTTTTTTTATTTTGCAAAATTTTCTTTTAGGGTCCTCAAAAGAGTAAATTTCTTTGGGTATTTCTTAAAATATATTTTTTTTCAAAAAAATAAATTCAAAATTCCCTCCAATCTTTTTAATAAAATTCTTTAATTAATTTATATTTGAGTTAAACTCTACATAAAAATTTACCTTTTTTAATCTACAAAAATATGAATAACATTTTAAATAAACTTTTATACGTACGAGCACGACGTTTTAGACAAAAGATAAAGTGATAAAATAGCCAGCTAGGTAATCAAAAAATGTGCTTGATATAGCAATTTAAGCGGTTAGATACGATTCAGCGCCACCGATTCAGCGCACACGTTTCAGCGCACACGATTCAGCGCACACGATTCAGCGCCATGACGATTCAGCGCCGGCTCGTTTCAGCGCCAGTTATTAAAAATTAGTCCGGACGGATCGGTCGGATTTTTCCGGAGTCCGGATCCCAAATACGGGGTTTTTGCACTTCCGGGTTTTTTTCCGGACCGGATTAATCCGGAAAAATCCGAACAGATCCGGTCCGGCGGCGGGCATTAATTTTTAATAACTGGCGCTGAAACGAGCCGGCGCTGAATCGTCATGGCGCTGAATCGTGTGCGCTGAATCGTGTGCGCTGAAACGTGTGCGCTGAATCGGTGGCGCTGAATGCTACCCCACCGCAATTTAAGAGCAGTCAAAAATCTTTTAATGTGAGTTGGGATGGAATTAACGAGATATATCAAAGTTTGCTCGGAATTGACTCAAATAAGGGTTGGGAGTTGACTAAAAAATTAAAAAAATAACTAACGAGGAATTGTGCATCTACATTATCCGCACAATACTCTTGTTAAGTAAAAATTTTTAGAGAAATTTTAGTCAGTGAACGATAAAAGTTTTAGATAATTTCGAGAGGTAATAATTCTTTAATTTATTCTATACAACTTCAATATTAACTACAATACAATATACTACAATTTATAAACAAAACATCCAATATTAAATAACAAATATCACAACAATTCTTATATATTTATCCAACAATTCAGAATCCTTTCCTTTTATTTGCTTTTGCTGACGAATAGACAGATGAGAAGAGCAGTGAACATTAGAAGCCTTAAAATTAAAAAGAATAATTTTTGGCCCGAAAATCCTTACAATATTATAGAGCCAACAATAACTAGAGTAATTTGCAAAGTTTTCTTTGAATCCTTTTTTGCCGGACAGTCAACATCCGGACATCCAAAAAAGCTAGGACAGTCAATAACTGGACAGTTAACATAAGGATCGAAGGTAACAGTTGGACAGGTAACCATCGTTGTCGTTTCTTCAGTAGTCGTTTGTTTATTGGCAGAATTATCAGGAACGAGCATTTTGAAAACGAAATGTGGCTTAATTAAATAAGGGAGTTTATTTTATTTTTCCTCATCCCAACTTACAAATTTAATAAACATTTTTTCACACTGTTGGAATGCCGCATTTTCATTACAATCTTCCTTATCCGCATCTTTATCACATTCAATCCAAAGATTTTGCATACTTGTTTGCATTGAAGTTGTTGGAAGAATGTGAAATGTAAAGAGGCTACTGTATTCTTTATTGGTATAATCCTCATCCGTAATTCTCCATTTTTTTGGTCTGCGAACATTTTTTTCTTTGAAGCAAAAGTAATCGCGCGGGGTTTTAATACAGTTTGTAAAATCCATTTCCTTATCAAAATAATGGGGAACATCGGCCTCATGCCTATTATGCGTTACTTTAGATTGACAAGTCCAAAAAATAGTCTCGCCAACTAAAAAAAGTAATTTTAGTATCATAATTCTAGTGTATATCTTGAAAATAAACTTCCTAACTATGTTGAATATTAACTCGGACATAATCTCCACTTCGAGCCCATCCAACAGAGTGATCACCGACCTCCAAACATTTTCCTCCGCGATCTTTGCATTTCGACACATCGCCACAAAACTTTTTGTGTCTTTCCGCAAATCCTCCTTTGACTCTATCGAATTCACCATTCTTCAGACTGAAAGTGAAGCCCAACCTGAAAATTAGATTTTAACCGAAATTTCGCAATTAAACTAACAAATTAGATGTCATAGCTGACATATTGTCGGCCATCGCTCTATCCCAATCAAATCTCATGTCCGCCAAACAATCGGTCAATTCTTTATTATGTTGGATACCAAAACGCATGGGGAACTCAGAGTTCGGGTCCAAGGCATCTCTCACAACCAAAGCAATCGAGCATCCTTCCTTCGTTGTGTTGGAATGTTTAAGGTACCAGAGTATTCTGTTAAATGAGAAAATGTTTCGAGTTTAAGAGGGAATTTAAAACTGCTTACATATGCCCGTCCTTATCCATCTCAACATCACACGAGCCCGGCATATTTTTGTAAAATTCAAGATCCTCAGGTTTCTCAGCTATCTTTGTGTTTCCCCGCAGCTTTACAATCTTCCCGTTGACCAGCTCATGCCTGCCATGCCCAACCAAGTCACAATAGACAATGCTGACAACCAACAACATGATAACCACGAACTGCACGAAGAAGGTGACAGAAGTCATTCCAGCTTTCGAAGAAGGATGATACAGATTGCTGTTCGTTTTCCTTTTATACTAAAAAATCTGCATGCATATTCGATAACGTCAACCGACTTAATAAATTCGAGAGCCCCTTTAGATCAGGGGCCTATCGCACGAAGCGACATTGACTTCGAATATCGGTGTCCAAATATAATAATTCTTAAAAAAATTAAACCATTAAATTTAAATTTTAATAAATTTTTAAAACAAAATTACGAGCGTATATAACTAAAATAGAATATTATGAAAATTTTATTCCATAATATGAAGGTTAAAGATTACCTCCTTATTATAATTGTATTTACTGTCATATGTCAAAAAAGGAAGCATTATTTAAATTTATTTTCAAATTTTTATTTAAAAGCTTTAATCTTATTGCTGTTTAAATAATAAAAGATCAAGTTCTAAAAATCCGAAACCATTTTTAGAAATTTTTATTTATATTTTATATTTGGAGAAAGGCGGTATTTTGGCTTTTACTCAAAATTTAAAGTTGTTGGGAATAAATTTTTGTTTAAACAGCTAAAGATAAACAGCTAAAGATCTGACGCAAAAAATTTACCAAAAATTTAATCTCCCTGCTTTTAAAAAAAGGATTTTTTAAGCTAAATTGGACACTCATTCTTTAATTTAATAATTTTCTTAATAAAGACACAATACAAGCGTTTTATTAATCTCTCATCTGCACAGATATCCCCCTTAATCTTTCGAAATTACCTCCAAATTTCATGATTTATTTATCTTCTATTGATTGATTATCGATCTTATCAAGTTTTTCTCCTTTATTTCTGTGGGTCAATAGAAGATAAATAATCCTTTTAAAGCAAAATTGTGATCCCTAAGACCCACAGAAATAAAGGAGAAAAACTTGATAAGATCGATAATCAATCAATAGAAGATAAATAATCCTTTTAAAGCAAAATTGTGATCCCTAAGACCCACAGAAATAAAGGAGAAAAACTTGATAAGATCGATAATCAATCAATAGAAGATAAATAATCCTTTTAAAGCAAAATTGTGATCCCTAAGACCCACAGAAATAAAGGAGAAAAACTTGATAAGATCGATAATCAATCAATAGAAGATAAATAATCCTTTTAAAGCAAAATTGTGATCCCTAAGACCCACAGAAATAAAGGAGAAAAACTTGATAAGATCGATAATCAATCAATAGAAGATAAATAATCCTTTTAAAGCAAAATTGTGATCCCTAAGACCCACAGAAATAAAGGAGAAAAACTTGATAAGATCGATAATCAATCAATAGAAGATAAATAATCCTTTTAAAGCAAAATTGTGATCCCTAAGACCCACAGAAATAAAGGAGAAAAACTTGATAAGATCGATAATCAATCAATAGAAGATAAATAATCCTTTTAAAGCAAAATTGTGATCCCTAAGACCCACAGAAATAAAGGAGAAAAACTTGATAAGATCGATAATCAATCAATAGAAGATAAATAATCCTTTTAAAGCAAAATTGTGATCCCTAAGACCCACAGAAATAAAGGAGAAAAACTTGATAAGATCGATAATCAATCAATAGAAGATAAATAATCCTTTTAAAGCAAAATTGTGATCCCTAAGACCCACAGAAATAAAGGAGAAAAACTTGATAAGATCGATAATCAATCAATAGAAGATAAATAATCCTTTTAAAGCAAAATTGTGATCCCTAAGACCCACAGAAATAAAGGAGAAAAACTTGATAAGATCGATAATCAATCAATAGAAGATAAATAATCCTTTTAAAGCAAAATTGTGATCCCTAAGACCCACAGAAATAAAGGAGAAAAACTTGATAAGATCGATAATCAATCAATAGAAGATAAATAATCCTTTTAAAGCAAAATTGTGATCCCTAAGACCCACAGAAATAAAGGAGAAAAACTTGATAAGATCGATAATCAATCAATAGAAGATAAATAATCCTTTTAAAGCAAAATTGTGATCCCTAAGACCCACAGAAATAAAGGAGAAAAACTTGATAAGATCGATAATCAATCAATAGAAGATAAATAATCCTTTTAAAGCAAAATTGTGATCCCTAAGACCCACAGAAATAAAGGAGAAAAACTTGATAAGATCGATAATCAATCAATAGAAGATAAATAATCCTTTTAAAGCAAAATTGTGATCCCTAAGACCCACAGAAATAAAGGAGAAAAACTTGATAAGATCGATAATCAATCAATAGAAGATAAATAATCCTTTTAAAGCAAAATTGTGATCCCTAAGACCCACAGAAATAAAGGAGAAAAACTTGATAAGATCGATAATCAATCAATAGAAGATAAATAATCCTTTTAAAGCAAAATTGTGATCCCTAAGACCCACAGAAATAAAGGAGAAAAACTTGATAAGATCGATAATCAATCAATAGAAGATAAATAATCCTTTTAAAGCATCATATTGGCTTTGAATAAATTTTTAATTAGGTATCTAGAACCTTAACCAAGTCTTGGATGAATTTATGGACTGAGGAGTACATGATGGAAGTTTTTAGGCTAGGATTTTCGTTAAGAGACTTTTAGTTTGTGATGAATTCTATTAAATTTCGAAAAATATTGTTCAAAACTTCGCAAAAAATTTTGGTTTTCAAAAAATTTAGGCATCGAAAAAAATACCCCCCCCCCTCTCTAAAATATCCGCCCTCTGGAGATCGGTCGAAAAAAATAACTCCCGGGGGCTATTTTAGAGGAAATACGGTATTTTAAAATCATTTAAAATAAAATTTTTAAATTTAATTATTATTCCTGATTTTTAAAATTTATTTTTTATTTTTAATTCTAAATAATGTTTTAATTTTAAATTATTAATTATTTCTAATTTTATTTTTAACTTATTTTTAAATAATGTAAAGTTCCTTCCTATGTTTTGCTCGTCTATTGGAGAACCATATCTTTTCAAAATTCAAATTTAAATTATTAATAATTAAATTATTGTCAATTTACCTGAAATCCATACGCTTGAAAAATGTTTTTTTATTTCAAATTCGTAGCGATAATGAGGTTATCTTAAGTAGAGGGTAGCGGCCTAGACAGCTCCCCAAAAGTCGGGTAACAATTGGAATTCGAAATCAGTTTGCGTCAAATCTCACTACATATCAGGTACCCCCTTGGGGCTAAAAACTTTAGGTACATAAAGAAAAGACTCTGAAATTTTAACAAAGATTAACTGAATAATTCTACACAAAAAAATATTGACAAGAGAATAGAAAAAATATATTAACTTAAACGAAGCTTAAGAAATGCCAAAATAAATTTTAAAAGAAAAAAGTAGGGCAGGAAAGCGAATTGTAAAAATATAAACTGGACGGCAGACCTTGAAAACAATTCTTCCTCCTGGATTTTGCGAAGTAAATTCACTCTTCGAAAGAACTCTTCCCTAGCTTAAGCTTATACAAACAATCTAAGCTTTAACCCCTAAACTTTAAACACAAACTCTACAAATAACTTCACATTCTAAACCCATTGTTTTTATTTAAAACAAAAGTAAATAACAATTAAAATATTTATTTATCAAAAATTTTTCTATAAGATATTTTTTCCATAAAATTTTCCAATAACAAAAGACGTCAAAAAATAAATTCCACAACCAAGAGTAAGGGGAATTGGAAGTGCCGGTAAATAATTAGGTTTATTTTCGTAGCCAGATTCTTCAGATAAACGTAAAGTGTATAATAAACTTTAAGGGAAGGGAAGGATTTAATTAATCTTTCAAATAATTTACCCAAATAAAACTCCAAAAATTGTAAATAAAATAGTCAAATTAAAGCAGCCGTCCATATCAGCAGCTGCTTTTCCAATGAATAAACTATAGGCAATTAAATCACCAATTCCAATAATTGTATCATCTTTAAAAATATTTTTAAAAATTTTTTAGAAAAAATATGGTAATGGATTTTATAGTTTCTACATCCTATTCACCACAAATCCGTTACTTTCCTTTTTAAAATATCTCGGATTCTTTTCCTTTTTTGCTCCCAATATCCGCAAGTTTTGTTTTTACTCATCAATTTATTTCATAAAAGAAGGAAATATTTAATCATTGGGGATTTGAGGAAGCGATTTTTTAAAGCAAATTTTGGCTAATTTTATTAATAAATTAAAATATTTATAGATTATACACATCTTTATAATCCTAATGTATGGATATTCTCTTATAATTATATTCTTGCAAGAATAATTAATTTGTACGTGACATTTGTAAAATTTTGAAAATTTGTAAAATTTTGCTGACGGCAAACAAAGAAAATTTACGTAAAATTTTCTGATCTTAAATACAAAGGCAGAAAATCTGTTCTGCATATCCTTATTAAATGCTAACTGTAGAAGAAAATAAAAGGCAGGAATTGCCAGTACCAAAATAGGTATGAAAGCGGAGGAGAATCCTAAATCAATTCAAACTTCCGGATATTGAGGCATTAAGGAAAAGATTAACGGAATAGTTAAAAATCTCTTCCCTCCTAACTACCGCCAATAATTTATAAAAACTAACCAGAAACATTTAAAGTTTTAAAATCTGTTCTCTCTCCTTTTTCAATATCTTCCTCTTCATTATTTTCATTATTATTGGTATTTAAAAACATAAATGGTAAAATTTTTTCAATATAATCATGGAAATGTAATGTAAAAATTTTGATAGGCCCATAATTAGAAAGTACAGAAAATCTGTCTTAAATTAAAGAATTAGGGGTATTTTTAAATTAAAAATAATTTTTATATTTCCATTAAAAATTTAATTGTTAAAAATGATTTTTAATTAAAATTTTATTTAAATTTTAAAATTAAAATTTTGGTTTTAGGCATCTATTATTTTTATTTTAATCAATCTATATCAATTTATATTTTTAAATTGACTATATTATAACTTTCATTTTTTTATTTTTTAATTAAAAGAATATTCTACCCCATAAAATAATTATAGCCAAAAGAAAATAAATTGTGTGACCATGAAGAAATCGCAAATAATAAACAGAAATACATGAACAATTTAAAACAGTAAGAATTTGGCGAATAAAAGTTGATGAATAATCGGTAAAATAAACCTACCAAATTATTTAAAAGTAAATTTTGGGAGAGTAAAAAATAGAAAAACATACAATAACAATAGAAGAGGTAAAAATAATAGAAACAATATTTGTCATTAAATAAATATAAGAATTGTCTGGGCCAAGAAGTTTTTGTAAAGTGTCACTTTAAAAAGTTAATTTTTTATGTTAATTCATAATAACATTTAAAAAATGAATTAAAAAATAAAGTCTGGTTCTAGACTGTTATAATCTACATCCTGAGCAACCCACAGTGAATGGTAATTTTTTAAATTGAGTACTTTCCAAAAAGATTATTCTCAATCACCCCAAATCCCTCATAAAAAGAATATTGATAAATGTAAAAAAGCTTTATATTGGACTTTCAAAAGAAGCTTTATTGGGTAAGAATTTTAAAAAATAAAACATTTTTTCTAATAAATACCCAGATTAAAAATTGGCCAAAAATTAATGAAAAAGCAAAAATTAATTTCTTACAAAATAATTGTTGCTGGGATAATATACGACATGAATATAAAAGTAAGTTTAATAAACACAACAACAAAAAGTTTTAACCCCCGCAACACACATTGTCCACAAATTAAACCAATTAAAATAATAATTAATGCAATGAAAAGGCCATTTAACTGTTAAATATTTTAGTAATTTCGGACTATCGTATTATCTCTCCCCTTCATTTTCTTTTATTTTCTCATAAAAAGTGATAATTTCCTAGCCATATTGTTTAAGCAAAAAATATGTCAATTTTTCAATGACAAGCGATTACAGAATCGCGACTAATTTTCATTAATATCACATTGTTTATTTTATGGCAATTTGACAATTTTTTATTGTCTTAAATGTTTTACATTGCTAAAACCTATAGTGGCTTTTTCTTAAATAAACGAATATCCATTGATATAAAAAATTTAAAAACAAAAAAGGATGATATCTATTCAATTACTAATATTAGTAATTAGCATTCTTGGAAGAAAAATAAAAGAAAATGGATGAGATAATGCAATTTCGTAAAAAAAAATAAAATTACAAGTCCATCAATTAAAACATTTTTTGGCAACAAAATATTTACTATATATTGCATTGTAAAATCATGATATTTTATATTATTAAATTTATAAACATTGGACCAAATAGCTAACTTGAATAAAAAATATTGGTTTTGGTTTAGTTTAGTAGTCCAATGAAAGTTTATTAGTCTATCCAAATGTATGAGTCCAATCAAAAGTGCTGACCAGTGCGGGGTATTGAACATTTTGAGGCTCCCGCTCCGTCCTTTTTCAAATCTTGGCTCCGGTTCGGGCATCGAGTAAGAATTATCCAAGTTTCAGATAACCCGAGATAGCCATGCTATTTATGAGAGACAGGCAAGCTTATCGTCCTCCTCGTATTAGCTGTTGAGGATCCACATTTTGGAATTTCCTATTCGGTGGAGTTATGCTCTGCCCCTTTTGAGAAAAGTTTTTACCACAAAGGTATCTCAATATTTATCGCAATTCAATACATAAAAAAATAAAATGAGAGAAACAACAATTAAGTTTTTATTTCATAAAATATTGTTTGGATTCATGAACCTTCATTAGACTAATAAACTTTGAAAAGACTAATAAAATAATTAAACATTGTATAAACTAGAGATCGGGCCGTATTCCGTACTACGGCCGTATTTTTCGGCATTTATCGGTATTCCGTATCGGGAATTCCGATCTCTAGTAAAAACTAGACCAAAACTAAAACATGCACATAATTAAAATTAAAAATTGAAAACTTACAGTAACCACCATATTAAGAAAAACTAAACCAGGGATCTTAAAGTTCTTCATTGAATTTAATAAAAGTTTTGCCTAAAATATGAAAAAGCATTAATTGTAGAAATGAGTAAATCATGCAAATGCATTTTTATAAAATTTCTTTCCATTTTTATATTTAAAGCATATTTTCATGGCTTTTTGTATTTATTCGATTAAATTCAAACACAAAATAAAACGGCGGATACTGTATTGGAAAATGAGTACAACGACAACTGCGCAAGAATACAATTAGGCAATCCGATAATTGGACATAGATTAAGTTGATCATAAATAAATTTTATGGGAAATTTTTTATAAACATACTTTAACAAAAAATATCAATATCGAAAAATATCAAAAAATAATTCAGAAAATCTAAAAACATTTATAATTTACAATTTTGATCCGAGATATGGATAATATTTTGTGAAAGTGAATCTGTAATTAAATAAATATTTGGTCTGCTACTTGCAATAAAATAATATTTTTGAATTAACATCCATTTATCTATGTACATACAGATAGATCTTCACCAGATATGGTCAAAATTCTGAATTTTATCAGTTAAAATAAAATGAAACAATTCCTAAAAATTGTTTTGTTACCGTTGGTTTTTTGGGTTCTACGATGGCCCGAACATTTTATTAACAATTTTTAATGCATATTTTGCCATTCAACATTCCCATGCATAATGTACATATTTGCAAAAATTTTAGAAAAATTTATTTGAAAAAAAATTTTAATGTTTGAACTCAACAGATTTTACCAATGTTTGCATATTTTTAATAAATAAACGATAAAAATTATGAAAACAAACAAAACCAAATGAAAATGAAACATGTTACCTTAATATTGGCCTCAGGTATTTCAACCTCTGGTACTATTTGTTTATCACCCCGGATGTCCGCAAATGTTTTCGGCAACTTAACAAAATTATGAATTTTTGTGCCAATGAACTTTGTTCACTTAAGTAAGATTTTGTTGATTTTAATGTCATTCAACTCTGCTCGAAGGGCTCTTTTGAAGGATATATAATTTGCCATAAAATGTTTAAAAATTGGAAAAATAGAAAGGAAAAAAGGGCCGTCTACTTTTATGCTTTCTACAAAATTTTACAGATTTTCAAAATTTTACAAATATCATGGTCAAATTAATTATTTTTGTAAAAATATAATCATAAGAGAATATCATGTATTAGGATTATAAAGGTTTATAATCTATAGATATTTTAATTTGTTAATAAAATCAGCCAAAATGTGTTTTAAAAATTGCTTCCTCAAATCCCCAATGATTAAATATTTCCTTTTTTTTAATAAAATAAATTAATTAGATGAGTAAAAGATAAAACTTGCGGATATTGGGAGCAAAAAAGGAAATGAATTGGTGAATAAGATTTTGAACTATAAAATTAATTATCATTGTAATGCAACATATAGCTATTTAAATTAAGCCTGTGCAGTACGCGCATTGTGTAATGGCAACACATCAGTCCGGTCTACTGAAGATGCTGGTTCGCTCCAAGCCGCCAATTAACCTTTTGCACTGGCTAAAGTAGAAAAATAGCTATAGCCCAGCTCTGCTTTACTCCATACCCTTTCTAAAAAATATTTTTAAAAATATTTTTAAAGATGATACAATTATTGGTATTGGTGATTTAATTGGTTATAGTTTATTCATTGGAAAAGCAGCTGCTGATATGGGCGGCTGCTTTAATTTGACTATTTTATTTACAATTTTTGGAGTTTTATTTGGGTAAATTAATTGAAAGATTAATTAAATCCTTCCCTTCCCTTAAAGTTTATTATACACTTTACGTTTATCTGAAGAAGCTGCCAACGATGATGAACCTAATTATTTACCGGCACTTCCAATTCCCCTTACTCTTGGTTTTGGAATATATTTTTTGATGTCTTTTGCTATTGGAAAATTTTATGGAAAAGATATCTGATAGAAAAATTTTTGATAAATAAATATTTTAATTGTTATTTACTTTTGTTTTAAATAAAAATAATGGGTTTAGAACAGGGTTTCGATCTCGAATTTTTAAAAATCCGCAAATTTGATCGAAAAAATCCGCATTTTATATCAAAAATCCGCAAAAATTATCAAACACAAAAATTGAATTAAAATCACTTTATTCGTTATATTTTTCATCTTCTACAATTGAATTAAGCAATTTTTTTACTACTAATGATCATCTTATGAAAATCCGACAATTATCTGAAAAATTGCACTTGTATTTTTGTCGCGGAAGATGTAGCAAATTTTTATTTCTTCTATTTCTAGCGCCGCAGGTAACTAAAATTTTTTCTAGCGCCGCAGGTAACTAACATTTTAGTTATCTACAAATAACTAAAATGTGAAGTTATTTGTAGAGTTTGTGTTTAAAGTTTAGGGGTCTAAAGCTTTGATTGTTTGTATAAGCTTAAGCTAGGGAAGAGTTCGCTCGAAGAGTGAATTTACTTCGCAAAATAAAGGTATAAAAGGGTCAAAATTTATCTTCATCTCATCTTCATCAAAACCCGCTCTTCAATAAGAAAATCTTCACTTTTATCTTCCAACAGTATAATGCTCGTCATTGTGTTCCTTGTTCTCTTCGTGATTGTCTTCATGGTGTGTGGCGTTAATTGCTTTGTTGGTACTTTTTTTGCGGATACTACGTGAGTTAAACTTTTAATTTTTAAAATTAGGGCGAAGTTGAGGCGAATTTTTTTTTAGAAATATTGTTCTGCTCCTTATCCTGCTTATATATCTTGGGTTCGCATTGCTGTTTGGGATGGTTAGAGGAGGTGGTGGAAAGAAGAAAACTAAACGGCAGCGAGCCGCCACCACATACCGTGACGATGGAAAAACTGAAAGGACGAAGAATCCAGAAGAGGGAAAGAAGGATGATGAAGATAAGAAAGAAGAGAATGGAAAGAAGAAGCATGATGAGAAGAAGGATAATGACGATAAGAAGAAGAAAGCTTGAGAGGAAGAAGAAAAAGGTTCGATACATAATAAATAGGTAAATATATAAATTAGACTCTCTTTTTTTTGGCTCTCTCTTTTTTGTTTATGTTTTTCCCATATTTTTCCTATAATTGAGTTTCCTCAATACCTAAATATGTTTTTCCTATTGGTTGTAAATATTAGTTGTAATATAAGTTGTGTGTGGGTGTAAGAAATTTGAGAGAATTTTTTGTTTGTCGTCTAATTTGCAAGCATTGAGTTTCCTCCTGATGAGGAATATGTTAAGATTCCTTTTTGAGGTCTAAAATTTGACAGAGTTGCTTACCCTTTAATTTGCTTATCCTTAATCATTGAAAAACTTCTAATTCCCTCTTGTTCTCCTACTTTCTCGAATAATCTTTTTCCATTGTTCAAAAATTGTTTCCTACATTCTCGTAAACTAATATCGCAAAAAATTAAATTTTGCGCGTTTCTAAGTTCTCCAAAAATATCTTCAATCCCCAATTAATCAGGACATATAAAAGCATAAAATTTACTAAATCTTTAATCATTAAGAATCAAACAACAATAATATGGCCTGAATGCCTTCTTTCGGTGCATTTCAATTCTTTTGGTTTTCGGATTTGTTGTTCAATGTGAAGAAGTCGTCGGACTTGGCAAGCACGTGTTGATTAACGAGACAATTATTGAGCTCAAGGACAATACGAGGATTGCCGAAAACGACACGGATATTGAACAATACAGGAAGCTGCCGGGAGCTTGTGATGTCACTTTGGACGACGAGGGAAATATGTAAATATTTCTACATTAATTTATTTAAATCCCCTCATTTAACAGCATTCTTTGGTACTCCAAAAATTCCAGCACGACTGAGTTTGGCTGTTCTGTTGATTTGGTTATAACGAAAGAAGAGCAAATCTTATTGGAATTTGGTATCTCACACTCTGGCAATTTAGCTGACTGTATCAAGAAAGAAAATCAAGTCCCGGAAAATTTGTAAATAATTTTGATTTACAAAATAAAATTTATTTTATTTAGCATATCGTTTTCCTACAGCAATAAAGGAGGTGAATTTGAAGAACTGAAGGATGGTCCTAAAACAAGGAATAGTACCAGTGACTGTAACAGTGATGAGAGTGCAAAAATATGCAATAAGAAAAATGATTGCTGGCATACAGCAGCCTTCTATTTTATTGGATAGATGAAAACAACCCTTGGAGGATCGAGAGTTCCTAGTTACTTCATTCAGCTGGGTAACAAAATCTCTAAAAAATTTTTTAAACTTAATTTAAACATAGGACGAAAATAAGCAAAAGTTCATGCAAATTAAGAATCCTCGTATGCAGGACGCGTCATTCAAGCTTATGATTAGAGTGCAGAAATTCCGCTATGCTTCAGTTAGCGAAGAAGAAAATTTCTTTAATTTATCAACAAAGTGCTATAAGAAGGAAACACTTAGGAAGGCTGAAGAATGGAAGATTTTAGACAATAATTATTTCAACAATAATCAAAACTTCACCCATCTCTTCACTTTCCATATTATGCTAATAAAAACTGACAAAGTTTGTAGGATTCTTGGGGAGGCTGTAAGAACAATCCAGCAAAGCCAGGCTGTGATAAAGAAGCAACATTGTTGAAATGTGACAGAATGTTCATTCGATTTGTAAGGAAATTTCCTCTTTTATTATAAAATAAAAATATTTTAGGGACAAAGAAAACACTTCAAAATTCTTGTTCCGGATGTTCTAGTCGCAGAAAATGGCACTTCAACAGATGGGAACAAAAATTTGGATGTTTCAACAACCCAAAATATGGACAAAACTGATAATGAAGACACTACAACTGAGGATTATGTGGAGGTTATGAAGATACCAACCTCTACCGAGCCTTCAGGAATGTCTACAATTACCATTGTTTTTATTATTTGTGGCGTTGTAGTTTTGTGAGTTTTCTTGGATAACATTTATCCTGTTTATCTTAATAATTTTTCAGAATTTTTGGAAGCATTGTTGCTTTTTGATTTGTATTTTGTTTCGAAGAGAGGATAAAGAAGTAGAAGAAAACAAACAAATTATGCAAGATGAAAGTCAAGGCAGTTATCTACGTTCAACTCAATCAACTACAAAAAATTCTTTAAAAAACTTCAATGTTGATGTTGAATTGCCCCTTCCTCCTGCTGTTGAAGATGAAAAACAGAAAGAAGAAAAACAGTTTAATGATGCTTCTACAGTCGTCGAAACTCAATATAATCAAGACTTCAATGATGTCGACACTGTTGTGGATACACAAATCGAACCGGGAGAAGCTTCGAGTTTCAAAATAGGAGTTGCAGTTCCTGATACTTTTGGTGATGCAAAAGGCGTTGAAGTTCTTGTAAGTATATATAAAGATGAATAAAAATGTAAAAGTCTTTCTGTTGTTTTTATTTTTGATAATGTATGTATTATGTAGTATGTACATATTTTCAAGTTTTCTGAGTTCCTTAACTCAAGAGCAGTCGTTAATGAGGTTTGAGTTATTTTATTAAATTGGGATTACTTATATCGAGAGTCGATTGTAGTAAATAGTAATTATGACAAAGATATTAGTTAAAAAAAGGAAAATACTTATACTAACCAATATCAATAACTCCAATAATTTCTACTTATTTTCCATTTTCTTTGAGATTTTTCTCTTGTAATTTTATTAAATTCTAATACAAAATTGTTAAATAATTATTAAAAGATAACAAAAATGTCGTCTAATTTTATCATTTATTAATTACCCAAATATTTTATTGATTCCCTTAATTACAGGTAATAAGAAGGAAGAAAACATGTGTTTTATTAAAGTAAAATTGTAAATCAAATAATTTAGAAGTGTTCAATATTTCTTTAAATTAAAGAATAATTTTTGTTCTCAAAATTAATTTTTAAATTAAAAATAAAAAATATATATTGTGTATATTTCCAAAGTTTTTATTTATGTAAACAATTAAAAACGAGAATCAATTAATTCTAGTGAATAGGAAAGAACAAACACAAATTATTATTTTTTACCTAGAATTTGCACATTCTAGTACATATATGTTCTTTAATATTATAAATTTGTAATTTAATTAAAAAATATTTTCTAACTAAAATTATAATAATTTTTAGATAAATTTTAAAATTAAAAGCTTAGGGATAAAACTAAAGCTTAGAGATATTTAAGAGCTAGTTAGCATTCGTTCCTCATATTTATTGCTAGTAGGTGTTGCTCAACACTAAAGGCCAGGAATAGGTCTTGTTGAGAGAAAGTTGAGGCGGATTTCGGAGTGGGCTTTCAAACTTTCAGATCGAATTTAGTGTCGAAACATGACAGAGTTTCGCGTATCGGATAACCCTACAAATCCCTCGTCTACCGATAGTGATATCTTCCCTTTCAAAGATGTTAAGTTTGGTCTCTTCTAGCTGGGTCAACTTCTTCCTTCCTTAAAATTGCCATACAAATTATTAAAAAAATTATTTTAGCCTATTTATTCTATTTTTTAAATAAATTCGTATAATGCTACAATCACCAAAAAATACTGAAAAATTAATTAACGACCCTCAAAATAATAATAAAAATAATAATAATAATTTATCATCATTCATAAATCCCTCAATTTATTTTTTAATTAATTTATTATTTATTTACCAATTAATTGTTTATATCCAAAATCATAGCCATTTGGGAGGTCTAGTATTGTGGGATACTGCCTTTCTTTTAATTGTTAATGCTAATCCAAGATATCCGTTTTTAAGTTGGTTGTTTGGGGATTGTTCTAAAGAGGTAGTTTTTTGATTAGAAAGACACGAACTGGCATTTTTTATATTGTCCAAACATTCCTAGACCTATTACTAAGGTTGGCGGTTCCGTGTATCCGGAACAGAAAAAACCCCGGATATCCGGAAATTTTCAGTTTGAATATCGGTTCTGGATTCGGATATCCGGAAATTTCCCAGGAACCGTCATACTTACCTATTACCTCTACCAGTGTTAAGTAAAAAATTACCTTACTTTTGTTACAATTTAAATTGTTAATGCTGTTCCAAGATATTTTTTTAATATACCATAAATCTCCTAATAGAACCTCATGCCCTACTAGAAGCCCACTCGATGAGGGATATTGAAATATGGAAGCCCAGGGCTTCTATAAGGACATCTAAGGTAGTTAATTTGATTACTCTCAAAAATTCCTTTCAGAATGAAAATTTAAATTAAAAAAGAATTTAAGGAAATATTAACAAGAATAGGACGTGAATCGGTCCCCTTACTTCAAATTATTGGAGTTGTCGTCTTTCAAGCATTACTTTTTGTTAATTTTACTCACGCTATTGAAGCGATATTTTGTGATGATTCTACGTAAATTTTTAATTTTTTAATTCTACAAACATTCAAAAAAAATCTAGTTTTACCAGACCTCCATTTTAGAGACTCTCATTATTTTGTCTACTTCATATGTATATTAAGTCGGGCATTTTCGTTGAAACAAGGGTAGAATAGTTCCAAAGTAGAATATTTCGAAACACCCGAGATGTCGGAACTCGGAATATTTGGAATTCGGAACTAGTCCAAATATCGGTATACGGAAATTGGATACAAAAATTTTTCGGAACTTGGAACTCTGAAGAAAAAAATTAAAAATTGAGGTAATTTTAAATTTATTTTTTTCAAGTTCCCTCTACTCTCAACAATTTATTACAATGGTTGTAATAAATATAATATTTAAATTAATTTTATTAATTTTATTTTCATCAAAATTTTCAATAAAAGATTTGACAAAAATAAATAAAATAACAATTCATTTTGCTTCCTCAATAATTATGTTAATTCTATTTTACTTTAATTGGTTATTTACTGATGAAAATAATGAATTAATTAGTAAATGGGATAGATATTTTGGGGCTTTATTTTGTTTATTGTTGTCTGTTGCTACCTTCAAAATTTGTTTGTTTTTATTTTTATTTTTATTGGGAAAGGAAATGGAAATTCTTGAAATTAAGAAAATTTACAAAATTAAGAAAATTTCAAAAAAAATTTTTCAAAAATTTCAAAAATTTTTCAAAAATTTCAAAAATTTTTCAAAAAAAATTTTTCAAAAAATTTTCAAATAATTTTCAAAAAAAATTTGAAAAAATTTTTAAAAATTCCCAAAATTTTCAGAAATTTTTTTGAGAAAATTTTTCAAATTTTTTTTTCTAGTTCGAAAAAATCTCCCATTTCTTTTGTGTGATTCTCCTGAAGGAATTGATGCTAACGAGTTAAAAGAAGAAATTGAAAAAGAGGTTATTAAAATTAATTAAAATAAACTTGAAGCAAAATGTTTCAGTTTAAACAAATTCAATGTCGTCAATTACATATTTATCGAAAATGGCCAAACAAAACAAGTTTTGAAGCATTTGTGCATATCCAAATAGTTGATTGTTCGTTTATGAGAGAAAATGAAGCAAAAATGGAAAATGAAGCAAAATTAGAAAATGAAGCAGAAAATGAAGCAAAATCGGAAGTTGAAGCAAAATCGGAAGTTGAAGCAGAATCAGAAACTGAAGCAAAAACGAAAACTGAAACAGAAGCAAAACGTGAAGCAGAAGCAAAAAGTGAAACTGAAGCAAAGATGGAAACTGAAGCTGAAGCAAAAGTTGAAACAAAATCACGCTGTCAAGCAAAACATAAAACTGAAGCAAATTTTCAAACTGAAGCAGAAATAGCTGAAAGGAATAAAGAGAATCATGTATTAAAAATAATGAGTTCATTAACCGAATTTTTATACAAAAGAGGGGCCTTAAAAGTTAATATACAACCTTTAATTAATTCTAATATTTTATAGGAAAATAAATAAATATTTAATGTTTATTTTAAAATATCAGGGAGAATATTATATTTAATATGAGAAAAAATTTTTGTTAAAAAAAGGAAATATTGAGAGAATAATTGTTGCTAGTCAAGAGTGTTTTTTGACAAATTTGTCTAAATTTAATTTTAATTTTTTCCGTTTTCCTATACCTCTCGGTGCGGAAGGAATCGTATTCAAAAACTAAGGATATAGAAGATTTGAGTTATAACGTTGGACCATGCAGCTCTACAGACAACACTTTCGATTTTGGTTTTCGTCTACAGAACAATTTAAGAATGGTTATGAATTTAATTGTGTATATCATGTGCATGTCGAAACAGATTCTAAAAAGCGAAAGACGAAACACCAAAGTCGAAACGCCACACTTCTGGCATTTAATATTTATGTTATACAAACTTATTTTGGAAGTACAGTACTTCGAAGAACCCCGTACTTACGAAATTAAAAATGTACTTAGTTGTAAGCACGTCTTTACAATGAACTTTTTGGGTATAAAATTAAATTGAACTTCAAAATTATCAAGATTTTCGCCTCCGGCGCTCAAAAATTTCACCCTATACTTTTTGTACTTAAACGTAACATTTCTCTGAGGCTATACATATAAGAATGAGATCCAACTGTATACCTTGTCATGTTTGATAAAAGATTGTTAATTTTTCTATAGAAAATAATTTTCCATCTAAAATATTCATTAAATAATCAAATAAATCAACATTAAGAGAATTTTTTATTAAACAACTTTACTTCCTTTATTGTAAATTTATCGTAAGTTTTTTCTTAATTAAAATTAAGAAAATTCTTGTCACCTTGTAATATTAAAAATTTTGTAATTTAAAAAAATCGTTTAATATCCCCAATGTTTTATTTAAAAAAATTCTTTTAAATTAATGTAATTAAAGCATTAACAAAGCATTAAAGATGATAGTTTTTAGAGAAAAAGAAAAGAATTTAACAGCCAAATTTGAAATGGAAAGTAAAAAACGTTCTTCGTTTGGAAAATACTATAATTCAAAACATTTTTTCATTCTTACATTCAGTGACACTTATTATCTCTACCACACTTAAGACCTTCACAACAATTCCGTTTGCGCTGATCACATTTCTGCCCTTTATTATAACAGGTATGGCATTCATTGTCTAAAAATATATGTATATATTTTATAACTCAAAAAACCCCAGAAAGTTTAACCTAACCGTATTCTTTACCGCAATAATGATCAAGATACCGATAAATATCGAAAAAGAATTAGTAAATTTTATATCGTTCTTTATTTCATTTTTCGTATCGTACTACCATAAGACATGCCAATAAATACTGACAATTGTCGTCATTTTACATTTTTCTCGTTATATTTAATTCATTATTTTAAATATGCAAAACTTACTTTGACAGCTTTTGCCTGCACAACATTCACTATTCAAAAAACAAGTTGCTCCTAAAGGAGGGCAATCATCACATGTACCTAAAAAATTAAAGTATAATGACATCTCGTTTCAAGACATTTTTGTCGTTATTTCTAATTCATTATTTCCTCAAATCAAAATTCACCTGCTTTGCAAACTAATCCGTCACAGCATTGACTATTAGTGATACACATATTACCATGACAGTTCGAATGAGGAAGACAAGGGCCAGGAGGACCACCAGGACAACCACCCTTGTCACCATTGTTTAATTGAAATAATATAAATATTGAAAGGAAAATCAAGCAAATTTTAGTTGAAGAAGAAAACATTTTTTAATTTAAACTCTTAAATTAATGCAAAAATAATTAATAAAATAAAAAAAGTTGCAACGAGGAATGTTCATTAAAAATTTTTTATTTCGAAATAAAATAAAAAATTTCTTTATCGTTTTGCTCCCTAATTAACTTTTATGGGCGAAATGAAATAGAATAAAAATTTAAAAATAATTACTATTTTTAACCTTAAAAATGTTTAATTGTTAGTAAAATAATAAATATGCAGCCCTAGATATAGATTTCAGAAGACTTGCCCCTTAGCCAAGTAATTCGTTATTGGACAAGTCAAGGAAAAACTAAGACTGCACATAAACAAATCCAGTACCCACAAAATTCGAAAATAGGCAAAATCCCGGCCAAACTATGATTAAGGATTTCCTCAATCTGCAAATACCTACAACTATTTAAAATTTTTGGTTTAAAATTTTTTAGTTTGTCTGTACTTTTTTTTAATTTTTATGGAGTAATTAACCCGAACAACTAGATCAATCGAAAAACTCAGTTTGATATGAATCGAAAAAAGCTCTGAATTTCAGTCAAATTGCCTATAAATTGATAAAGAAAAATGGTAAAAGGCTGCTCTAATATTTTCTTAATTAAGGAATAAAATTTTCTATAATTAATAAATTCCTCCAAAAATGTTTTTTAAATAAAAATATATTACGGATTAAAAAGAAGATTTAATTAAAATGATTTATTACCTCGATCAACATAATTGTATTTATATTGTCTAATCTGTACTTTTTACTTTAAGAATTCGCTCACAAGCATCAGATACAAAATTTTATTTTAATATTTAAACAACTGGGTATTTTTGCCCAAAAAATTGAGTTTTGAAAGGGTTTATTTCTATTTTTGTATTTAATGGCAATTTTGGCTAAAATTTTATTTTATCTTTTGCTTAAATTTATTATTTTTGTTTATTCAAGCAAAAACAAAATTAATTGGAAAAGCTCATGACTTGTCATACATATTAATGAAAAATAAAATTTTATTTATTTACAAGGATTTATTGACTATTTGCAAATCTAAGCTGTAAGACTTGTTAAACCTCCAAAAATAAATTGTATTTCTCAATTTCTGACAGTTTCTGATGAGCGAAGTCTACCTACGGTTTGGCTTGTTGGTCTGAGGGCTTGTTCTGTATAGGAGAGTGCTAACCTATTCCTTAGCAGTATATTGCGGTTTGATCAAATTGCTTGGTCTGATCCAATAGAAAGTACGGGGTGCGGCAAATTTAGCGCCGACTTTATTTTTTGAATAACTTTCTTTAAACTCAATGAAAATTGATAATTCTTTTTTTATTTGATTCCCAACACTCTAGCAAACTTTTTGATACAAAAATATTCTTTAAATTTTATAAATTAATTTGAGAATTTTTTCTTAAAGTTTTGACAAAAATTTCTGAACCAAAAGTCATCTGATTTAAAAACCGTGTGTCTGATATTCAGGATGTTTATATCATTCGAATAAGCTTTTTTGTCTGATTCGAATGACATAAGAACTAGCGCGCTTGTGTAAAACTCCGCGCTTTGCGCGGAGTTTTGCGGCACGCGCATTGCGGGGAGTTTACGATCGCTGGGTTCTGGGCTCGTAACTTAATCTTATTCCAATTATCGCTGTGATGGTGATGCCCGGCTTCCTCCGCAGCAGCAAGAACATCCAATTAGAACAAAGGTAAGAAGCTAAAACAAACGATCATAACTTTGTCAAATCAATCTAGACAAACACCCTCACAAAATTTTTGGATGTTGGAACTTGAAATTTGGAGGCGAGAATGACTGGAGAAAGGCATGATTATATTCATTAAATTATCAAATAAGTCTGAAAGATTTTTTGTGTTTTTTATAAAACAACTTGAATTTTTCGTAAGTCCTTTTTTAATTAAAATATTTTAGCCAAAAATAATAAATTCATAACCTTGCTATTTGTGAATATTTTCTATTTTCAAATAAACATTAAAATATAAAATAAATTGTCACTTTTTTTATTTAAAATATAAACAAAAATTAAATTAAAAACAAAAATTAATTTTTATATATTTTTAATTCTCACAAATATATTTACAAACAAAAACTCGATTTTTTGCACTATTAATGAGAGCAAAATGTCTTGCAAAAACTTTAGTTAAATTGCGGGGAAGATTCGCACATAAACAAACACAACTAAATAATTAATTAAAATTTACCGGAAGTTAGAGAAAAAAAAGAGAATTTATAGTGAAGAAGTAATAAAGGAAAATTAAAATAAATTAAAAATCAGAATTATAAAATTCTGATTTTTAAATATTCATCAGAATTTATTTTTTAGAATCTTATTATTATTTTTCTGATTATTTAAAATCAGAATTTTAAAATTAAATAATTCTGATTTAAAATCTAATTATAATTCTGAAATTAATTCTGAAATTAGGTAATTCTGAAAAACATTAAATTCTGAAATTAATTCTGACTTTGTTTTCACTTGAATAAAATAAGACTATTTTTGGGAAGAATGTTTAATGAACCAAAGAGTAAACAGGTTCATTGATGATAAAAACCAGTTTTTTTTAATTACTCAATTCTATTTTAATTATAAAAATGTATCTTTTTTGTAATCTTTTAGTTAATTTATGAGTTGGAAATATTTTTTATGATTTTTAAAATAATTAAAAATTAATTTTAATAATTATTTCAATTTAAACAATAAACAACTAATATAATAACAACTAACAACTAAATAATTAATTAATATTTACCGGAAGTTAGAGAAAAAAAGAGAATTTATAGTGAAGAAGTAATAAAGAAAATTAAAATAAATTAAATCAGAATTATAAAATTCTGATTTTTAAATATTTATCAGAATTTATTTTTTAAACGCGTATTATTATTTTTCTGATTATTTGAAATCAGAATTTTTAAAGATAATAATTCTGATTTAAAATATAATTATAATTCTGAAATTAATTCCGAAATTAGGTAATTCTGAAATTAATTCTGATTTTGTGTTTCACTTGAATAAAATAAAGCTATTTTTAGGAAGAATGTTTAATAGACCAAATAGTAAACAGGTTCGTTGATGATAAAAACCAGTTTTTTAATTACTCAATTCTATTTTAATTATAAAAATGTATCTTTATTGTAATATTTTAATTAATGTTATGAGTGGAAATATTTTTTATAATTTTTAAAATAATTAAAAATTAATTTTAATAATTATTTCAATTTAATTTCTCTATTATCTATAAAATAAAATTTATTTTTTCTCTAATTTTCTTCATTTCCACCAGCAATTAAAAACAAAATTGCGCATTACTTCCGCCCAATCAGTCAATCCTTCCCTTCATTCTCTCCTCTCTCTTTTTTTAGAATTTCTGTAGCGGAAACAACACGTTTCGGTAATGATCGTTTTTCTCTTTATTGTTTCCTTAAATAATAAATTTATTTTACTAAAATAAATTAAATAATTAATTAAATAAATAGACTTTGACCCAAAAATATGTATTTACGTATTTTTATTGCTTTATTTTCTGATTTTTATTCCTTTAATTTTTTTTTGATTTTTGGCTTTCTTTTATTATAAGCCAAAATTCTGATTAATTAAATATTCAGAATTATTTGCTGCTTAAAATAATTTTTTTTAAATCAGAAATATATTGAATTAATAACTGAATTATAAGCTAAGATTTAAAATCAGAATTATGAAATCAGAATAATTCTGATTATTTTATTAAGAAGACATCTTCAAGTTGAAGAAGAAAAATTGCCTAACTAGACGACTTTTCCGGCGCCAAATGCCTCGAATAAAAGCACATCTTCAAGTTGAAGAAGAAAAATTGCCTAACTAGACGACTTTTCCGGCGCCAAATGCCTCGAATAAAAGCACATCTTCAAGTTGAAGAAGAAAAATTGCCTAACTAGACGACTTTTCCGGCGCCAAATGCCTCGAATAAAAGCACATCTTCAAGTTGAAGAAGAAAAATTGCCTAACTAGACGAC